>JARWLC010000015.1:45020290-46222790 GCA_033318265.1 Phyllotis vaccarum
TAAATGTACAAAAATAGTATAAGGTAAAACAAATGCTATCACATCAACTTTGGACAGGACAAACCAATAGAAGGAAAAGAGCCCAAGAGAAAGCATAAGAATCAGAGAACCACTCATCTGTACACTGAGGAATCAATCCCATAAAGCTACTAAGCTGGAAGCCATAATATATATGCAGAGGACCTGATACAAACTCATGTAGGATGTGTGCATGCTGCCTCAGTCTCTGTAAAGTTATGGTAATTTGGAGGCCTTATTTTTTTTCTTTTGGTGTCCTCCATCTGTTCTGGCTCTTGGATGCTTTCTACTTCATCTTCCACAAGGCTTTGTGAGGCAAAATTTGATGAAGACAATCCCATTTAGGGCTGAGTGTTCCAAGGTTTTTCTCTCTGCATAATGTCTGATTGTCAATCTCTACATTTGTCCCTATCTGCTGTAGAAGGACGCTTCTCTGATGATACTACTGATCACAGCATTTTTTAAAGACAAAAAGTATTGGTTTCTAATTCCCTGAGCTATTTAGTCTTCTGTTCTTGGTCACCTAAGTAGTTTAGGTATGGATTCCATATCATGGAGTGGCCTTAGGTCAAATTGGTTACATCTATAAGCTTTGTGCCACCATTGTACTAATATATCTTGGATGCAGTACATCATTGCAGACCACAGGGTTTAGGAATGGTTTGCTGTCTATATTTCTTTTTTCAAAGAATGTGGAGAACCCTCTTGTACCAAAGACTGAAAGTAGGACTGAAGGCTCTATGTAGGCACAGGTTAGAAACTCCATCTTCAAAGAGTTTTTTAGGTTTTATCTTCTGCACTGGAGCCTTACTGTCATTTTGTAAAGAGTAGCCTGTAGTCTTGTCAACAGCCCAGGTTCTCTGAGGAATCCCATTGGACCCTTTGACCAACAGCTGAATTAGATGTAACTCTATCCCAGTGAGAGCTTTGACGATGATATGGCCAGTTGGTATTCTGTTTTGCCTTTATTTGGTGATTTCATTTAAATTTCCATCATATATATATATGTATCATAATTTTCCATCATATATCTATATATATATATATAGATATATATCCCATAAGCCTTCTTCACTCTTCATTCCCATTTGATCCTCCCATTTCAGCACCCCATCTGTCCACAGTTATTCATATTATATTTTTCTTTTCTTATGAGTCTATCTGTTCTGTCTAGTCACTTACTCTATATATACTTTCTATGGTTCTCAGAATTGTAGCTTTTTTATTATTGACTTCACAGCTGATTTCCACCTATAAGTGAATACATAAATGTTTTTTCGTCTTTTGGACCTTGAAGGCCTTCATTTAGATAAGTCACTGTCACTTCCACAAGTTTTTAATTACTTTTAGGAAATGTAAATAGAGGCTTTAGTTAGGTCTCTTCCATAACTATATATTGTCAAAGATTTTTTTTTTTTCATTTCAAATGTCAAGAAAGCAGGGGAATCACTCAGGTATGCTGGGCTTTAAGACTTTAGAGCTCCACACCTTCACTGGTCTATCATTTATTTACTCCATTATACATTTTCAAAGACCTTATGTTAATGGAATTCCCAGTTTTTGATCAAGTAAAATGCCAATTATCAAAATTTTGGAGACATTTTCTCACTATAACGTCCAAGCTTATCTTAATTCAGTATGTATGTAGTTCAAGATTTCAAATTTACTATGCCATACAGGCTGGCATTGAGCCCCCTATGAAGCTTAGGTGTTTGCCTGTAACTCAAGACTTCCAGACTTAGCCTAGAGTACAAGGCGATTAGGCCTGTCCTATGATGCCTTGCTCCAATTAGCAATCTTTATGGACAGCTTTATACTTTAATAAACTTTCTCTCAATAACAAAGAGATGGAAAAATACTTAATTGTTTAATGTTCTTGTAATCACTGTTTAAAATACCCTGGAACCTGATGCTCAAAGAAACAAGGAGAAATGATATAAAAATGGACAAAGTGATTTAAAACTCCAGGTATTTTGTTTAATTTGTGAGCTTAGGTTGCATGTGATAGTTAAACCCCGTTTCATAGACATAAGATGTTATACTTTTCCCTCTCAGATACAAATGCAGTATAATCAATGTTTTTCCCCAAGGTTTCTTATTTGTAATTATTTTTCTATATTTCAACAATAAAAAAGAAAGGTTAAACTACCTGATAGATTTTCAGGCAATAGAGGCATTCCTTACATTAAGTATGGCTTTTAATTTACTTTGAATTTTTATATTGCAATATTTATGATCTCACTATTTTTTTCTCCAACATAATATTTTATTGATTATTTCAGACTTTCACAAAAGTACCCTATCCACAATCATTTCATTCCTTCCAGGTCCACTTTGACATCATTGCCTGCTCCCCCCAAATATATGTTGTTCTTATACTCATTGGACAGTGGTCAAATGCCTAGTGGTCGCCCCTTAAAGATAACTGAGGTCTTTGCAGGCCCCTGCCAGAAGCCATCTACTCTGAGAATCTCACTAAGTTTCAGTTTTATTTTATTTTGCAGTGACCACTTTATTTTCAGCCTCCTCACTATGCTTCCATTTCTATCGTCATTCTGTTCTTTCAGTTCCAGAATTTTCTTTCATAAATTAGCTTCTGTCTTTCTGTCACGTGCCCATACCTTTTTTTTTCATTCAGTATATCCAATTTTCCTTGTAGTCCTTAATTATATTTCTGTGGCTAGTTTAGCATCCTTGTCAATTAACTGTAACTTCTCTTCCAGAAAGTCCCTGTCTCAGTATTAATCAGTCACCCAAGGGCCATATTATAAAATTCTTCCCTATGTAGATCCTCAATTTCCAGCTGCTTAGAGACTTTCAAATCTCCGCTCAGTGAGACCTCTGTGCTCTATTATAGCTCAGCTTGCATGTGTCAGGATTTATAAAAACATCTTCCAGACAGAATGTGTACAAAGCTCAGGCCTTTTCTTCTTTTAAGGAAACAAGCTACCAAGTTATCTGTTTTCCAGAAGTCAACTCTTAATACATACTGACCTTATTTTCCTATGGAATAAATCAATCCATACACCCATGAGCAAAGGGGAAATAGGTCTATTTTAATAAATACATACATTCAAATAGCTTATTCTTATTATATATTTCAAAATTAACTTGAAAATTTTGTGTATTTTTGCACATTTTACTACCTATAGAAATAATTGTCTGTTACCCTTTTACTTCGTGTTATGTGATTCAGTAGCTTTCTCATTTGCATCTTACTTTCTTATCCACTCACAAGGTCCCCACTGCATTTTAACAATTCATCCAAGTTTTTTTCAAAATTTCATTATTTGAAAATTATATATTTTGAAATTGAGACTTTGTAAGAAATTTCATTTTGTTCATTTTAATCCATGTGTATTTGCTAACTTACTTATTAATAATCAAAGACCTTATATATTATATATGCATTTTATTTAGGAAAAAATATGTACTATGGAGCAACTTCTTACAAGAAATGGGATTACATGCTTCTCTGAGATTATTTTTTTAGAGTGTACCATTTATTGCAGAAGGTAATATTCAAAAAGTCTAATTAAAGCTTCCAAAAGAATTAGTTACGGGAAAGGCTGATTGCTCTGTTTAAATAACTATATTTACCATAAGCATTTATAGTGGCTTGTGATACACTCGGTATATTATAACTACAATTGTCATCTAGTTTAAGAGGCATTTTAATCGAAGTATATTATAACAACAAAGGACAAGTTGACACAAAAGTTCTTCTATTTCTTTTAAGATCACTAGATGTTCTTTCAGAGAACTTGTGTTCAATACCCAGCATCCACATGGTAGTTCACAACCTCACAATCATTTATAATGATTATTCCAGAGGACCTGAAGCCTCATAGCTTCTGGAAAATTCAGATAACATGTACACATTTAATTCCATAGACACACATTCAGACAAAACACACTTACGTATCAAATAATAAATAAATTTATCAGGACATGTTAGTGCATACCTTTAGTTCTATCATGGGGAGTAGACAGAAGCAAGTGGATCTTTAAGTTCAAGGATAGGCTAGTCTACAGAGTTAAGTCCCAAGACAGCCAGAGCTACACAGAGAAACCCTGTCTCAGAAAGAAAAAACAAAAGTTCCAATTTTTCTGTGTGGCATACATAAGACAAATGTTTATGTTATGTTTCCATATTAAGCTGAAAATAGTTTTCTAATATTTTACAATGATTTCCAAAAGCATTTGTTCCTAAATGCTATCTGCCAAGTAGTAATGCTTTACATGGCACATATTTCTGGCAAATATCTAATAATAATAAGACAATAATGGTTTTAAAGCATGGATATTCTTTGTCAGATAGGTCAGGCATTAAATTAACTCAAACATTGGCAAAAATTATTACAAAATACTACAAAAGATTATACAAGTAGCCAATAATCACATGAATCCATGAAATTATTTACCTTATAAGATATAGGCTTGGAAAGGCGTACATGAAAATCAAATTCAAAGAACTACATACTGTAAATTTAAAATAGTTTGTTTCTAAGAAGACATTAGAACTAATTTTCTTTTCAAAGATGCCCTACTTTCACTAAGTTTTTATTATTGTTTTGGTCATGTATAGAAAGAGGATTAGTTTCATTGTGTAAAATTTATGCCTGAATTTCACCATCCCCCTAAGGTAGGCATGGTCCAAAATGTGCAAAGAGAAAACAAGAGTAAAAATTAATATTGTCTAAGGTTTTGTATAACTAGTCAACTCATCATTATTCCAATTACTCTATTGCTCACCTAAATTATTTAAATTCTTTTCCTACATGTTTATAAAAACTTTATAAAAAATTACCTTCCTAAGCTGAAGGAAATGAAATGACCTAAGGAATCTTGAGCATATTATATTTATCCAGTTATAGCAGATTGCAGTGAACATAAAACTGCCTCAGGTTAGAATCCTAAAAATTATAGTCCAAACACCGGATTCTTATAGACATTATTGAAAACACATTCACAGAAGGTGAAATAGGTAGTGAGCGGGGAGACTATAACAACATCCACCAATGTGACACAGATGATCTTTTTTTTTTTTTAGGTACCAGTCTCAGTCACTGGTTGTCATTCCCAGGCCTTGGTTCCGCTATGAATCTGTTTACGGTTAACTATGGGGAAAGCTGCAGGATAGATCATCTGAACAGCATCCCTTACCTTCTTCATGTTAGACAGAAACTACTATAAAGAATTCTGACCTACCCCCAATCATCATGATCTGTTACTCCTGCCAATAATAATTCCTTGTTATATTACCTGTGCCTGAAAACAAGTAGAAGTTACAGCTTTAAATGAAGTGACTGACAATACTCTAGAATCTCCTGATAAAAAGAAATGTGCATTTTAAAGATATTGCATCTGAAACCATAAGGTATACAGTTACAGGTAAATATCACAGATTCTTCAAAATGCATGAGACCTGACACACAGGTTCTGACACCACATAACATACTATCCATGCATGCCAACCCTGTAGTGTGGAGGAGCTGTCAGTCAGTAGTCACCACACTGGGATAATATAATGGATGTCAAGGGACAGCAGAAGTGTATTATAGTTTTAATTCTGTCGTTCTGAATGAAAACACATCATTTTCAAATGAGATTAAATATTGAAACATTTTTGTTCTAAACTGTTAACTGTAGCTTGGAGATATGAAGGGCTAACATATTAAGGCAAACTCTTAAAATCAGTGTCAGAAAAAGAAAAGCCTGTTAAAGACCTTTCATCTCCCCTGATATGTACAATGAATTTCTGAATTGTCCAGGAAGACTGGATCTAACACCAAAACTAGTCATCTTGGAAAAGTATAGTTGTGTTCTGACTATGAGTTATTTAAGGGAAAGATGACAAATGTGGGACTACTCTTTTGATCACCTCTGAATGAAAGCCTTCCTAGTCCCATCTTTGTTTTTCCCTTTTTCTTTTAAATATGGACTCTCGAGTTTTAACCATTAATGGTACGCTCTTTCCAGGCCTAATCTGTAGACATTGCAGATTGTTCTTCTGCACCTCCTCTGAGAAAGTGGAAGACACCCCACGGACTGTGGTCCGGTGCTATAAAATAGGAAGAGACCTAGTAATTACATGAGCTAATCCAAGAAGCTCAGCTGATGGCCAGTAGAAAAACCCTAGACAAGAGCCTATAAATGCACAACACTAGCTGTTCAAGGCAGCACTAGACTTGTAAACCATAGCACCTGGAGGTCAGATGGCCACTGTGGATTCTCTCATCTTCCCAGATATCAAGCAGAGCAGTCTAGCTTTTCCTGCTTTGCTATGTCTGATTAGCTGATTTAAAGGCCACTGCAATTGAAAACAGCGAGTACTTGAAATCATGGCACATCTGCGCACTTTGTGAGATTACCCAAAGAACAATGAAGTTTGCCCCCGTGAAAATGACTAGGCTAAAGCCGAAATAACAATAGTAGTAAGGACAAGTCAGTAAATAGTGAGCTCAAATGCAATGCTAACAAACAGCTCAGTTTCAGGCTTTAACTCTTTGTGGTGCCTTGCGTGCTGTTTTTCACATTAAGTTAATATAGTGTATTGCAGATTTGTATTGTTTCTTTAACTTCACATTTGAAAAACTCATTACAATAATGTAATCAAACACATAAAATACACTTCACTTTTAACAGAATTTTTTATAATGAAGGCCGACTTTTGAAAAATGTGTTTCCACTCAGTGATTCCAGCTTTTATTTTAAAAATCCTTATGGGAATACATTGTGCCACTCTGCATTCCGGTAGCCTTTTTATTTCCTATAGCCTAGCCGTGTCAAAGCAGTAATATGAACTTAAGAGAATAGGCTACCTTATAACATATATACTATGTGTCCCCTTGATATTATCCCTTCATTGGTTTGGGAACTATTGTTTATGATCATTCAAGAAATCCTACTACTTGTATACTTTATTGCATGTTACTATGAAGTAGTTGGTAGATAGTGACTAGTAAAGACATAGCATGTTTTTAAATCAGCTCTTTCAAGATTTTTCCATTTGTAATATTTTGATTATAAATGTTCTTTAAAAATCTATCAGTGACCAAGCAATACTTTTCATCTTGTTGAATGTCTCTATTTGCTAAAAAGTAAAAAAATAAATAAAATAAAATAAATAAAAACAGGATAGGTAAGAAAATGTTTGGGAATCTAAGTACAATCAGGTAAACAATAAGCAAATGTGATACTGAAATCACATTGGGAAAGTGAGATGTGTTGGCACATGCCTCTGTTCCCAGCACTGAGTTCAAAGCCAGCTTTATTCATAGTGAGACACAGAGACAAGCAAAACAGAACAATATTGTTCTGACTTTACTTTCTTCCATAGTTATATATCACATTTCTCAGATCAGATATCTGAAGAGTTGACCCATAAACTAAGTAATACCTAGAAGTTTTCAGCTGGGCATTCTTTAATTCAGTTTAACCTCGACATCATCTACCTGAAGACGTTTTGATGTCTCAAAGGGGTATGTTACATAAAACTTCTCTTCCACTACAGATTTTTATATTAAATTCAAGATTGTCATTTACACTTTGACAATTTAAAATTCTGGGCTCCCACTCTCCCTTCTTTGGTTCACTAAATTTGTTTGAACAGTTTACATAACTAACAAAAACTCTAATTACACTTGCATGATAATTTAAAATGTTTATAGTTCAGGATGCAGAGAAAGTGTCAGGAGAAAGAGGACATATTCTAGGAGCATCTCAACTGTGGTCTTCGTATGCACCACTTTCTCAGCACATTCTTATTGGTGCTCCTTACATCCCATAGTGCAAAGAACTTTATACAGTCTTCTTTGGTAAAGCATAATTAATCATTGATTACACATTCAGTTACTTTCCCTTTCACAGAGGTAACTTGACTTGGTTTTTCTCATGACAAACCCTTTTTAGAAACCAATCGAGATTAACCTGTTTATAATAGAAGGCAGTTCTGTTAGTCAGGAAATTACTGTGGTTTAGAAGCCATACGTGAGCAACCACAATGAAATATTAGCATGAAAGTAGCTCTTGGTACCCTGTCTACAAGGGTATCTGGAACACTGTAAGAAACTGCAACAAATATTCTCCTAGCACTGTTGTTAGGGACATTGCAATGGTTTTAGAAGTTTTATGCAAAGGACTTTATATGTATATACATATGTGTGTATGTGTGTGTGTGTGTAGCTGTGTCTTATTATTTCATAGTTTAAAAGATTAACATAAGTCAATTATTTGCCAAAATTTGAACACAAATTCATCAATAGTTAAAGATGGACTGAGAAGGTCACCCTACTACTGCTCTACACCCTCCAAATAGAATAAACGGAAGGCTTAGTAGACAGCACGGTGGGTACAGTGCTCACCAGATTTGGATCCTCAGAACCCATTTAAAAGCCAGGTGAGTATGATAGTTTGGTATGTTAATCTTGTTTTTTATATAACAATGTATGTATGTACTATAATTATAAATGGATAAATCCAATTATTAGTTGTAGGTTGGAGTGTGTCACATTATGTACAGGAAAACAAAGTTTTTGCTTAATTCTGTAATAAGAAGTTTCTGGTCCAGCCTAGCTCCAAGATCTGTACCAGCAGTCCCAAATAATCACACAAACTCTTATATTAATTACGAGGTGTTTTATTTATGGCTCAGGCATATTACTAACTAACTCTTACTCTTAAACTAACCCACAATTAGCAAAGAGGTTTAATACATTTTCTCAGAGCAGCATTTTTCTCTTCTTTTCTCTGTGTCTGCCTGGCATCTCTGGTCTGCTCTTTCTCTTCCCAGAGTTTTCTTAGTCTGGTAGTCCTGCCCATACTTCCTATCTGCCTTCTGGCCAATTAACTGTTTCTTAAACCAGAAGGAGGGGCAAATATTTACAAAATACAAGAACATAAACCCACAACACAATTTACAGTTTTCTCCAGTCAGCCACCCAACATACACACACACACACACAAAATAAAAATAAATGTATAAAGAGAAAAAGAAAGCAATTTTGTTGGAAAAAAACAAAGCAAGGACAGCTAAGGCCATACTTATATTGAAAAAAGTATTAAGTATACCTTTAAACATATCTATTTATACATAGTTTTCTCTAGACAAAACTTAATTGGAAAAAAATAATTAGACCTTACAAAAGCATTTGTAGCATGTCCTCAGTGTCCAAATAAAGACACATGTCCAAATTCTATAGTGCTGTGTAAATAATATATATTATAGAAAACCCTTAGTTAGCCCAATGGAAAGTATTAAAAAGATATTACAATGTACAATGAAAAGTTAATTTAAATAACAAAATGCCAAAATGTAGTTAGCCAAAATATTAATGTAAATTTTATAAATTAACAGCAAATTAATGTCTTCATGAAGACAATAGAAAGGCAAAAATTGGTTAGAGTGATTCATAACTGGATGCTATAATAAATAATAATTCTAGCTACAAGAAAGGCTAAAGAAGAAAAATGTTCCAGGTCATCATGGGCTACTGGCTGGGTGACTTAATGAGACATTGTCTCAAAACTAAATTGCAAACCAAAGGCTGAGCTAATAGGTTAGTTGTTAGATGCTAGGCTGGTGTGCTTGAGGCCCCAGATAAAATTCCCAGCTCTGCAAAGAAAAAATAAAAACTAAATAACGTGTTGTCTTCACACATGATTAACAAAAAAGATATTATAGAGGGTAGATGAGATTTACTAACCCCAAAAAGGATAATCCTGCTTAGCAAGACATCTGAGTAATAAAACAACCAACAGTCAATTATTAAATAAAAATAAATCCTATCTGAAATATCATTCAAGTCTGTGAATAAAATGAAATAACTTTATGACCCAAAAGAAATTTGAAAGGTAGTAAGTAAAATATTAGTACCCAAGTTAGGAGACAAAATGACTTATGAAAATTTGGGCTGTTCCCAGCTTTCTCTTTCTGCGTAAGTGGATGCCAGGGGACAACAAAGAATATCCACACAGTGCTTCACTGGAAAAAGTTTGTGACCCAAAAATTCCACATCAACCAATTTATTGTTCCAATATGGAAGCAGCAGAAGGCATTCCGAGGTTATAAAGACCTGGAAAATATTGTAGCCAAGCCTTCTTATTGGAAAAGAAAAAGTCAGTAATATAACTTAAGTGATAAATGCATAAATCAAAATAAAAGTACTAGTGATCGTCACTGAGATTAAAGATGTGAGATTAATACAGTTGAATATAAATCCAAATAACCTTCAACAAATTTGCTGAGAACCTGCCATGTTTAGACTAAAAAATCCTAGTCTAAAGCAAGGTCCTGGGTAGGTTTCTGTTGCAGTGACAAAGGCAAGTTGAGAAGGAAAGGGTTTATTAGGCTTACAAGTTAAATTCATCACTGAGGTATGCCAGAATAGGAATTTAAGACAGAAACCTGGAGCCAAAAATTGAAGCAAAGACCGTGGTGCTTACTGGCTTGCTTTCCATTGCTTGCTCATCCTGATCTTATATCTTATACAACCCAGACCACCTGCCCGGGGTTAATACTGTCCAATGGCGGCTAGGAGCTCTAACATTAATCAAAATATGAATCCATTGACTTGCCCCTGGCCAATTTCATGGAAGAAAATGCTTAACTGTGGTTCTCTTTTCCAAAGTGTCTCGAGTTTGTGCTGAGTTCACAAAACCTAACTTCCACAGGTACCAACAGATCCTACTGTCCCCTGCCCAAATGAAGATGTCTAAGATGAGGCAGATGTTAACCACTAAGAGTATCACAAAGAGATCAATAGTGTAGGGAAGGGGGCATAAAGAAAAATCATAGATATAGAACATCTGGCCATTAGAGACCTGGCTGAAATACGGACATTAGTTCTGGGATGTTCCAAATGTTTGAGATAAGAGAAAGCTTGCATGATCCATGAAGAGTAAGAAGGAGAATAATGAAGTGGCAAGAACAGTAACAGATGGTTGCAAACTTGAGTTCTGAACAATACTTACATAAGGACTTAGGTTTCATATTGTGACAGGAGGAGAGCCAATGGAGGGTTTTCTGAAAGGGCAGTGTAATATTTAACATTGCTTTGAAAAGTGTCACATTGATATGGGGGATGAATTGAGGTGTCAAAGAGACCAGGTATAATGCTTCATCAGGAAGTAGCCATGAGCGTAGGTGTATTCATGTAGCAAAGATTGAATAGTTCTTCAAGATTTGTAGATCTGGGAGTTTTAAATTGACTATACTGTTTACATTAATTTTACATTAATAATCAAATAAATGCACTTATTCTTAGATTTAATGAGGTGAAGATAACTCCTATAAGAATTCAAAATACATTGTTTAAATTCCAAATAACTATTTTTTAAAAAAAAAAAAAAAAGCAGACAAAACGTGATCCTACTTTAAGTGCCAATGGACACTTAAAGACATAACAACCATCTTTTTATTATATGTTTCTTCCCACCTACATGTAATACCTATGCTTAAGTATATAGCAAAATGTTTTCTTAATAAACTCCAACTTAGCTTTATGTTCACTAACCTTTAATTTTTTCTGTGGAGTTTAAGACTTGCGAAGACCAAATGATAGACATTCCAACCAGGATGGAGACAGGTTTCACAAGGTCCCAGGCTTAGGTGAAGAACGACAGGCATTCAATGGCTGCTGGGAAGGGGAGAATCAATTTATAATTCTTTATTTTCAGGGATGAGACCCAAATTCTAAGGGGTCAACTCTAATGTATACAACTAAGGGAACATTATTTGGGCTCAAGTGGTATACGAAGAAATGAAAGATCGTAAGTTCTAGTGGGGAGTTAGGGAGGACATAAGAGGACTTGGAAAGTGGTGGAAAGAATGCAGTATATCATATATGAAATTCCCAAAGAAATTAATTGTGATGATACTTTGTGTAGGGGTATTGTGTTATTTCATGGTAAATAATTGTCCTACCCACTGGTTTAATAAAAAGCGCTGATTGGCCAAAGGCAGGCAGGAACTGTGGGTGGAGCTACCAGACTAAGAGACCTCTGAGAACAGGAAGCTAAGAGCAGAATGCCAGAGAGACGCCAGAAGAAGCATAGGGCAACTATGCTGCTCTAAAGAAAGGTACCAAGCCACATGGCTGAACAGGAAAAATCATGGGTTAGATGAAGGATAGAGAGCTAGCAAGTTGTATGCCTGGGCCTTAGGCCGATCAGCCTAAAACTATCTTATGCATCTGTGTGTCTCTGCTGGTCTGCAGGTCTGCGGGTCTGCGGGTCTGCGGGTCTGTGGGCCTAAACCTTGAGGTTAGGCCCGAAAGTCAAGGCCAGAAACCTCATACTGCAACTTTGTGTTCTAACAAAGCTTGACTGAAGATCAGCGAAGGAAGCTAACCACTAGTTATCCATAGAGGACTGGAGGTCTGTACAGACAGGAGACAGGAAGTGATATGGCTGGGCAGAGAGAGGTGATAAGGTGGGGCGGAGACAGGAGCTTGGTTCTACCCTGTCTGAGGAGTAGTAGAGGTAATAGATGACTGATTTTTCAGCACTTACCATGATATCTGATTCTGGGTTTTATTATTGGACCAATTAGGATTTACACTACAATTAATGGAAAGACAAATCCCTGTTGATGTGGAAACTTAATGTTACACCATGTTTCACTGGAATAGAGAGATCTTTGAAAAGACTACTCAGACTGCTGGCAGTCCTAAGTTGTGTGTAGTTGCGTATAGCAGAATTTGAAGAAACGGGTTTAAACATTACTAAAAAGTAGCAATAGTACAATAAAATCTAATCAGCAAAGCAAAAAGCAAGTAATCTGGAGAACCAAGGGCCTAGTGAGACTTGCCGGGTTTTGTTTGTTTGTTTGTTTTACTATTTCTTTATAGTGCATCTTTAAATTGTGATTGGTGATGCCTCACTTTCTTGATTAAAGTTACCCAAGATTTTCGTGGCTACTGTGAATGGTATTGGTTCCCTGACTTCTTTCTAAGACTGTTTGTCATTTTGTACATAGAAAGGTTACTGATTTTTATGTGTTTGTTTTTCGTCCTGCAACATTGATGAAAGTGTTTATCAGGTGTAGAAATTTCCTAGTGGAACTTTTTATGATCTTTTTGTTTTTTTAAAAAAGGTCATATCATCTGCAAATAAAGACACTGTGAGCTCTTCCTTTTCTATTTGTAATCCCTTGATTTCCTTCAGCAAAGACTTGGAAACAGTGGACAATTTTGTCTTGTTCCTGATGTAGTGGAAATATTTTGAATTACTCACTATTTAGGTTGATATTGGCTATAAACTTGCTGCAAAGCACCTTTCTTTTGTTGAGGTATGCCCCTTGTATTCCTAGTCTCTCCAAAACTTTTATATTAAGGGGTGTTGGATTTTATTACCAATTTTATGCATCTATTGAGATGATCATATACTTTTTGTCTTTTAGTTTGTTTATATGGTGTATTTTATTTATTAATTTATATATATTGAAAATTCCCTACTTCTATGGAATGAAGCCTACTTGATCATGGTGGGTAATCTCTTTGATATGTCCTTAGATTAAGTTCACAAGGATTTTATTGGTAATTTTTACACTTATGTTTATAAGGGAAATTGGATCTTTATGTGGTTTGGGTGTCAAGGTAATTTTGTTCTCGTAGAATAAATTGGGCATTGTTTCTTATATTTGTATTTTGTGAAATAATTTAAAGATCATTGACATTAAACCTTCTTTGAAGGACTGGTAAAATTTTGTGCTAAAACCATCAGCCCTGGGACAATTTTATTGCTTTTGAGAGATTTTTAGTTACTGCCTCTATTTCAATAGGGGTTAAAAGTCTGTAGATATGTTTAAATTACTTTTATGTTCTTGATTTAACTTTAAGTAAGCTGTGTGTGTGTGTGTGTGTGTGTGTGTGTGTGTGTGTGTGTGTGTGTGTGTGTGTGTATGTGTGTGTGTTCAAGAAAGGATAGGAAAGTAGCTTTTACCTCCATGAGACTCAGGAAATTCATTACAGCCCCACATCAGTCCTAAGAGTCCTTCTGAATCAACTATTTGCTTAACTCTCCAGTAAACACAGTCCTATTGGGCCAGGTACCTATATGTCAAACCCTACCTATCAGATTCCCAGTTTTCTAGGTATCACCAAACTTTCCTCTGTTGTCTTAAGGCTCCAATCTAATATTTATGGGAACTTCAGCTTATAATTACTAAATGTCCCTAGTGGGTCTCATGAGCAAATCCAACAAGGACTTATTTCTTCATATTGACTTACATTATAGCCTTTATCTTAAGTTACATTTGCTTATCTGCTTTGTTGTCAATCAAACTGATCTCATTTTTCCCTTTTCCCAGAGCTCCATGATCCAGGATGAGCAGTTCTTCTACTTTTTAAGATTTCAAACTCAAACAGTTTAAAAGAGAAAATTTCTCAATCACTATAGCTTTTCTTCCGAGCAGATGTTAAGGCTCTGTCTGTTTGCATGCTGAGCTCTGGGATTTTTCCTTTCTCTATACTAAAGATCAGAACTTAGAGCCATGTTTTATCATCTCTGTACTGTTTATGCTTTCCTCACTGTTTGGTATTTCACCCTGGTTCCAAGGTTTTGCTCCTTTGCACAAATCTGACTTGTACTCTCTCTCCTCTGTTGTGGGCCAGCTGCAAGAAACAACAAACCAACAGTTCCAACTCCTCTTCCTGTATTCTCTTTTCCTGTCTACCCAGAGTCTCTTGTAGAAGAAGGCAGGTGCCTGTCTTTCTCTCATTATAATAACTCCTTTCTATGGGCAAGTTCCTTTGAGGAAAAGAGCTGAGCTCCAACTATCACTCTCATCACCCATAGCAAGGACCACACAACTGCCATAAAAACCTGCTTACAATCCTGTCCCATACATTCTATTAGAAGGTATTATATATATTCTCTGGTCAATCAGCCAATGGAGAGACATCTCTATACACACAAAGTGGACTCTACTCATCAAAGATACATGACACCACATACCCACAAAGGAAAATAATCAACCTGAAGTCCCTCAAAAGGACACATTATGCTTTAAAATGCTCACCCATGGTTCAATGTATTATCTCCCACACAAAGGAGATTCAACTATCACTATAGTAACAAAGCACAACAATTCATGCCACAAGGTCGAAAGTAGTAACCTGTACTGTGTGGACAATGATCTATGATAAACATGCTTTTAGTTTGGATTAAGGAACTATATTAAGAATTTGCCCATCAAGAGTAAAAGAAGAATAGCAAGTAGGTGATGGAAAGAAACATCAGAAAGATAACAAAATATCATTAAGTTTGATGTTCACAATGGCTAGCAGAGTTGACTGGAATAGTCTGTTTGACAGGTAAACAAAAGTAAAGTCAAGTTAGAAATCAAATGGGGAAGGAAGCAAGGGCAATCATGTGGATGTCCCAAGAGAAAGTCTCCATGGATCGACTTCTAATATATCAACTTCCTTCCTTTCACATTCACACAGCTGGCCTTTTTATATGATGAGATTTAAATACAGTTCACCTTCTAGCCATTTCAAATATGCAGTGTTTTCACTGTTTAATTGGTCTGCTCTTTCCTATCACACAGTTGGGGTGTGGATAGTTCATTGCCAGATACAGTGCCGGACACTTTGGGACAAACATATTTGAGTCTGAAATGGGAGGATGTCCTAATTTGAGTTTTGTTTCTGTGCTGAAAGCACTGTAGCCAGGGGAACTTGAGAAAAAACAACAACAACAACAAAATGTTTATTTCAGCTTACATATTCTAGTCTATCACTGAAGAAAAGCAGGAGGGAAAATGCAAGCAGGAACTTGAAATATAAACCATGGAGAAGCATTGTATGTTGGTTTGTTATCATAGTTCATGGTTACCTACCTTTCTAATACAGCCAAGGACAACTACTCAGGAAATGGTACCACTTACTTATTTTGGGCTGAAATTTCCTACATTAATTAAAAATCAAAACAATGATCTACAGGCAACTCTGATACATGTAATTCACTAACAAATGTTTTTATCGCAGATAAATCTAAGGGAGGGCAAGTTCACAATTATAGCTAATTAGTACAGTGGGCCAGCTCTCTCCAGAGCCCACTTTTGAGTGACTTAAAGCAGAACATAACAATTTATTAATATACCTTACAGTCATATTTGGATTGGACACCCCATCTTCAAATAGTTCAGCCCAGTTGCCTGATCTCATCAACTGTTGGAGGGGCTATGCAACCACTCCCTCTCTACCCCTAACTCCTTCTTTCTGTCCTTCTGGGCATACTGCTTTATAGGATGAATTGCATACTATTTCTCAGTTTGAACTTTTACAATGCCTTCTTTTCTTGCCTTTTTTTAATGTAAAAAAGTTTTATGCCCCATACCCACCACTGCTCTCTCTCCTTCCCTCCTCCCAGCCCTTCCTCAGATTCTCCCCAGCTTGGTCTCCCTTCTCCCCCAATAAAGGCTGAGTAAGGTGTTCCTCTGTATGAACTGTATGAACTGGGCTCTGAGAAGCCAGTTCATGCACTAGAAATAAACTCTGGTCTGACTGCAAGAGGCTCCACAAACTGTCTACACCATTCTTTCAGTGATTTGAAACTCTTCTGTTGAGAATTCCCTATTTAGCTCTGAACCCCATTTTTAAATTGGATTATTTGGTTTTTTTGGACTCTAGTTTTTTGGGTTCTCTATATCTTTTAGAGATCAGTCCTTTATCAGGTGGAAAGTTGGTTAAAAAAATCTTTTCCCATTCTGTAGGCTGTCATTTTGTCTTATTGACTGTGTCTTTTGCTTTACAGAAGATTCTCTGTTTCATGAGGTCCCACTTATCGATTGTTGTTCTTAGTGTCTGTGTTACTGGTGTTATATTTAGGAAGTGGTCTCCTGTACCAATATGTTCAAGGCTATTTCTCAATTTCTTTACTATCAAGTTCAGTGTAGGTGGGTTATGTTGAAGTCTTTGATCCACTTGGATTTGACTTTTGTGCAGGGCGTAGGTATGGATCTATTTGCATTCTTCTACATATGACGATCCAGTTATGCCAGCACCATTTGTTGAAGATACTATCTTTTCCATTGTATATTTTTAGCCTCTTTGTAAAAAATCAGGTGTTCATAGGTGTGTGGATTAATGTCAGGGACTTTGACTCAATTCCATTGATCCAAAAGTCTGTTTTTATTGCCAGTATTAAGCTGTTTGTATTACAGTATCACTATAGTACAGCTTTAAGTCAGAGATAGAGATGCCTCCTAAAGTTCTATTACTGAACAGATTGTTTTGGGCAGTCCTGGTTTTTTGTTTTCCTATATGAAGTTCAGTATTGATTTTTGAGGTCTGTAAATAATTATGTTGGAATTTTGATGGGGATTGCATTAAATCTGTAGATTGGTTTTGGTAAGATTATTATTTTTGCTGTGTTAATCCTACCTATCCAGGAGCATGGGAGATCTTTCTATTTTCTGATATCCTCTTCAATTTCTTTAGTCATGACTTAAAGTTCTGGCCATACAGGTCTTTCACTTCTTTATTTGGTCTTAACCCAATATATTGATATTACTTGCAGCTATTATAAAAGGGTGATGTTTCTCTGATTTATTTTTCAACTCTTTCATCATTTGTGTATAGGAGAGCTATTGATTTTTTTTTAGTTAATCCTACTATATTGCTAAAGGTGTTTATCAGCTGTAAGAGTTCCTGGGTAGAATTATGTGGGTCATTTATTTATACTATCATATCATCTGCAAATAGGGATAGTTTGACTTCTTCCTTTCCAGTTTGTATCCCCTTGATTATGTTTTGTTTCCTTATTGTTCAAGCTAAAATTTGAGAATCATTAAATAGATATGAGGAGAGTGGGCATCCTTGTCTTGTTCCTGATTTTGGTGAAATTGCTTTGAGTCTCTCAATTTAGTTTAATGTTGGCTGTTGGCTTGCTGTAGATCGCCTTTATTATATTTAGGTATTTTCCCTGTATCCCTAATCTCTTCAGGACCTCTAAAATGAAGTGTTAGAGTTTGACAAACAATTTTTCAGCTTCTAATGAGATAATCATTTGTTTTTTTTTCTTTCAGGTTATTTATATGATGGGTGATATTGATAGTTTTTCCATATGTTGAACCATATCTGCATCTCTGGGATGAAACCTACTTATCATAGTGGATAATTTTTTATATGTTCTTAAATTTGGTTTGCCAATATTTTATTGAGTATTTTTGCATTAACATTCATGAGGGATATTGGTCTATGATTGTCTTTCTTTGTCACGTTTTTGTGTGGTTTGGGTATCAGGGTGACTGTAGCCTCATAAAAAGAATGTAGCAATGTTCCTCTTGTTTTGAGGATTATTGGTATTAGTTCTTTGAAATTCTAGTAAATTCCACACTGAAATCATCTGGCCCCTGGGTTTTTTGGGGGGAGGGGGGGATATTTTAATAACTGCTTTTATTTCCCTAGGGGTTATAGGTCTTTTTAGTTTGGTTATCTGGTAATGATTTAATTTTTCCAAGTGGTATCTGTCCAGAAGCTGTTTGTTTTCAGGTTTTCCAATCTTGTGGTGTACAGATTTTTTAAATATGACCTAATAATCCTTTGGATATCCTCAGTGTTCATGAATCCCCCTTGGAAAAGAAAATAGGTAAGATCCCCTGAGTAAATTGGGAGCATGGGGGGAGAGGGAGTAAGGGAGTGAAAGGAAACAATGTGAGGGAATGGGATGGTTGAGCTGGGGGAGGGACAGAGTGGGAGAAGAACACAATAAATATCTTCATAGAAGGAGTCATTTGGGGGTTCAGGAGAAACCTGGTGCTAGAAAAATACTCAAGAATCCACAAACATGACCCCAGTTAAGGTTCCAGGAAATAGTGGAGAGGGTGCCTGAACTGACCTTCCCCTGCAATCAAATTGATGATCACCTTAATTGTTATTATAGAACCTTCATTTAACAACTGATGGAGTCAGATGCAGAGATCTACAGCTAAGTGCTGGATCAAACTCATAGTCTAGTTGTAGAGAAGAAGGAGAGAATATATGAGCAAAAGAGTCAAGATTGTCATGAGAAAACCCACAGAGACCTGACCTGTTGCAAGCTCTGGACTGACAGCTGGGGAACCTGCATGGGATGGAACTAGGCCCTCTGAATGTGGATGGCAGTTAGGTGGCGTGGGTAGTTTGTGGGGCTTCTGGCAGTGAGACCAGATCTTATTTCTAAAGAATAAACTGGCTCTTTAGAACCCATTCCCTTTAGAGCCCATTCCCTTGCTCCACCTTGATACTGGGGAAGGGGTCTTGGTCCTGCCTCAACTTGATATGCCAGACTGTGTTGACTCCCCCTGAGAGTCATTACCCTCCCTCAGGAGTGGATAGGAGTAGAATTGGGTGGGGGGGAATCTGGGGAGTGAGTGCAAAAGGGGAGGGAGTAGGAACAGTGATTGATATGTTAAAAAAAAAAACTTTTAAAAAAAGAGTTAGAGTATCTCAGGAAAGGGAGGGAGGTAGAGTGTTTTAGGAAGAAGTCAACAGCCATGGTTTGGGCTTCAGGCTTTGTAGTTCAGCTCCATTTGATTTTTGTTATCAGCTTCCTTAAGCACATCCAATGTGACTTGCCACCATGACTTCTCAGCTCTAATGGACTGTTGAGTTCTTCCCAGGAACTCATGCACAATACAGAAGATGGTGGAAATTTGTAGTTTTAATGGGGGTGGTGGTATATCTCTGTAATCCTAACCCTTAGTGCAGAAAGACATGGAATATGAGTTCTACACAACTGGAAGCTGCCATATCAAGTTCCTGACTCCAAAACAAGGATAGCTCACAGGTACAAGGTTTACCAAGGCCTTAGATTTGATCCTCAGTATGAAAGACGAAATATAGCAATAAAGATAACTCAAATTGTAACTACATGCATACTGTTTTATTAATTGAAGACTTCTATTATTTATATCAGACTTTCACTGTCATCTTGTCTGAATTAATAGTTCTTAGTTTACAAATGCCTTACATTCTACCTTCCAAATTCTCACTATGAATTTTCCACTGCATATTATAATTTCATTTTTAAAATGTGTGTTTAATTAACAAGGAGTATTATCTTTTTTTTTCCATGTGATGAAGGCATGTCTCCACAGAAAAACTGGGTCAGTTAGAGCAACAATAGCATGGTTCATGGTCACAGTGGTTTGATTTTCTAAGAGCAAAATCTTGTGGAAAATTTGGAATGTTCCTAAGAAATGCTCAAATATTTTTCTACCAAATAGATATACATTCAGTTGTTTTTATACAAATATGCAACATGATTTAATGAATTATAGAATCCAGCTCATGAGGACATAACTCATAAATAAAGTACATATATTTCAAAATTATTTACTAATAACTGTCTTAATTCTTCTGTCTAATTACATAACCTCTCAGTTCATACTTTAACTGAAGGCTCAAGAAAAAAAAAGAAAAAAGGTATATCAAAACATAAATCATGATTAAAACTACAGGACACTTTTAAAAGTGTCACTTATTCTTTTCATATTTTGAGCAACTTGAATAATAATGGCCAAATAAATTTATATATAAATGCCTGGTCTCCAGCTGGTGCAATTGTTGGGGAAGGCTTAGGTGTGGTCTTGTTGGACTAGATGTGTCATTAAGTTTTGGCTTTGAGTTTTAAAAAGTCTATGCCATTCCAAAAGTTATCTCTCTCTCTCTCTCTACCTCCTGCTTGTAAATCAGAGGTAAGCTCTCAGCTACTGTTCTAACACCATTCGTGCCTGCCTTCCATAATGGCTGTGGACTCTAAGCCTTTGAAGCTATAAACCCCCATTAAATGCTTTCTTCTATAAGCTGCCTTAATGATGATATTTTGTCAGAGCAATAAGAGAGTAAGGCAACATGAAACCTAATTTATCTTCAAACTACTCCATAATAATATAAGCTCCAGAAAGTGAGAACATAATCTTCTCTCCTGTTATTATATTTTATGAGCCACTATAAATTATAATATTTAATAAAAAAACTTTGGTGACAATATAAGATATTATTAGGTATATCATTTCTACTTCATACACAGCTATAACAGCAAACACAAAGGGGGATCACAATGAAAGATAGATATAAAGGAGAGAGTGTGGTGGACATGTTCAAAATGCTATGAAATTGTTAATAAATCGATAGAAAGCATAGTTTAAAGGATAGTATGAAATAGAAACGAAAAGGGAAACCTGGAAGGAAATGACAAGTACAATGGTCTTCAAATCTAAAACCAGACAATGTGGTCTAATAGTTTAGTAACTATTTGGGAAAGAAGATTGTATTTATCTTAAACAAATAAAGTAGAAGACACCATGTCTGCTTGAGGCCTTAGTTGCTGCAAGAGTCCTTGATCATTTAAGAATGTTTGAAAACATCGAATAACTGAATAAATAAATAAATAAATAAATAAATAAATAAATAAATAAATAAATAAGTAAATAAATACACAAAGTTTATAAAAAACACTTTTGACAATAACCAAAGCAGTGTATAATGGAAAGCTACTAAAATTACCTTAACAGTAATCAGTGAATGAATATATAAATAATATCCTAAGCTTTTTCTATATGAAATTCATAAAAAGCCCTTTAACATAAGAAATACTCATTATACTCTTGAAAATAAGGCTTCTGAGTCTCAGAAAAATCTCTAAATTATCACACACAACCCAAGTGCCAGGCAGCAGTCCACATGCTGAATGGACAGCAGGGAACAGTCTGCAGTAGGATACTTCTTGGTGGAGCTTCCATGGCAATGGGAGAGGTAAAGAAACATAATTAGTACATTAGAAGCCTCACAGAACTGACACCAGCCACAGAGAAAAGCTGAGCAGAGTTTCAGGCTAAGTCGTGATCTAAATTAGTTGCTCAACACAAACTAAATCAAACAGAAGCCCCAGCTCTGTGTAAAATTACTATCAGAATAAAGACCTGAGATGTGTGAACGCAAACATGAGCACACGGTGTGGAGAACACTCCTGATAGAAGGTGCAGCAGAGGCTGTATAGGATCTCAGTGCGCTGGAAAGCAAGCAGGTCAGTCAGTGAAGAGGAAAGGGATGGCGCAGGAACTATGTGGAGTCTCTCAGATTGTTGAAGGGTTCACCCATTTTTATGAATTAGAAGGGAACCCTCCTGAAAACTGTTAGGTATGATCTGACAATTTAAAAGTTGCAGTCTGGCTTTTGTGAGCTACAGTAAAGAAAAAGAAAAGGGTCCGGGACAGAAATTAAGAGCTATTGTAATCTAGTGATAGATAAACGTGCCTAGAGTCCTGGTAAATTAGCATCTAAAGTACTTCCCTAAGTGTGTTAACAGTTCTGGGAACTGTGAGATCTTAAATCTCTCTCTGTAAATGTTTTAAAGCAACATGTGCATATGAAGTTAGAAGGCACCTTAATATGATGCTGCCATGTGCACGTCAGTGTGATAATTGTAGGTACATGAGTTTGTATACTAATGGTTTGGCCAGAGAAATGCTACGTGACAAAAAAAGGAACAATCCTGTTTTTAAACACAAATGTTTGTACAGCTTTGGAAAGTTTTATCTATGTGCCATAAAGGAAAAACTAAGTTAAATGAAGTTCTCTGACAATGTTTTTCTTTTTTAAATTTACTTACTTAACTTACTTATATTTTTATTTATTTATTTTGATATACTCCTCCGTGTCTGACAAGACAACCCAGCACTATTTGCATACTTTTATGAGGGATTATACTACTTGGAAAAAGACCCAAGGTCTCTATAAAGTGGAGAAAGTGATGCTTTGTTGGCTAAAAGTGCATTGTACTGACCAAATAGTCTCACAACTCCTGAAAAGGCCTGAGGAAAATGTTGTAAGTGTTTGGGAGTTGCTGTTTTTGAGCCAAAGATCAATCAGTTCACTATTTGCTTCTTCCCAGTACTCTTTGTTCCTCATCTCAGCAGAAAAGAACAGTAGTATCTGTAAGACTAACGGCATCTGTAAGCCCAGAAAATGACAGCTATGTGAGACTCACGTCAACTGCTTGCTGAATCACAGACAGAAACAGTCATCTTTTAAAGTTTTCAATTAATGCACTAAACATATGGAATATAACTCATTGTGGATAATACCACAATCTATTTTGATTTATGTCACTAACCCCTTAATTACAAAACAACTTCCAAATGAACAATTCATTCAACAATAATTAAAGTTTATTTATGTTATATTAGAAGCTTAAAAATGTTGTTCCAATTATTGAAGAACATCTCAGAGTTGACATTTTAAAAGGAATTCAGATGGTTGAGATTGTAATAAGTGACTATCACATCCAGATGATAGGCTATTGTTCCTGTCAGATGCCTGAGGAACTGTTAATCATGATGACTCCCACATAGCATAGCGAGCAGGCAGAGTGCTAGTGACTTCCATGCAGCCTGCTCCCACACGCTGCCCAAGGCCAGCAAATGCAATGTCTGTCTTGGATAGGATTTTAATTACATTATTAAAAAGCATAAATAGCCTAAAATACATGTTAAATACTGCATTGTGTCTAATCTCACATAAATATTATTCTACTGCTAAAATAAAAATTTACCTGTCCAAGAATGTAAAATTATCCGTAATTTTAAATACAAATGAACTTTTATGAGAAATTTTAGCTCACCAGAATAACAGGAAAATATTTTACTACATTTAAAATGTTTATTTCTTAATAATATTGAAATGAAATAAAACTTCAGTTTAAGTCATTCACGTTTATATTTTCAACTGATTTAGTTAAGGTTAACATTTTATTTTATGTCATTATTTAAATGTTTTTTATATTTTATTTTCTTCCTACAATATAGATTTGATTAACTTTAGTGTTTTAAATTTTAGTTGTATTAGCCTGTACTAGTGCATAATAATGTGATAGTATGGTAATGTGGGTAAATTCTGTTCAAAGAATATAGTTTATATTTAGATTTAGAACATATCTTTTGCTGTTTGTGTTTAGCAGCACAAACATGATGGTTATTTACTTTGATGATCACTGGTGTCAAAGAACTGCATGTATACGCGGTCTTGAATTTGGCTATGATGCTAATCCCACCAGTCAAAAATAAAACTACGGCTATAATTTTTGAGCCAAATGTGAAGCAAGCTTTATTAAATACTGGCCAGGACAATGGACACTGGCCAAGTCCATACCCGGGTACTGGGATCCCCAAAATATGGCACTACACGTTAGTCAGAGGCTTATAAAAGACAACCCACAAAGCTACCTACTTCTTTCCTTTGTCTAACCAAAGAGAGCTTGTTCTGATGTATGATTTGCTGCCTCCATACATCTCACCTTCATATGATAAAGCACATCCTACGGAGCTGCGGAAACCAAGCTGGTTACAGAAGCAAAAACACCCACTCATGTTATCGTACATGAGCTGCCCTCAGCATTCCAGGAAGTTATCTGTCCGTGGGCAAGTGAAGCTTACAGGTTACGGGCAGTAATTTAAACTTAAAATATGATTTTAGCCATCACAGTGATCATCATTATAATAAAATGTTTGCCCCTCTGGATATGATTTTCACATATTTTCATCATCATGCTTACTCTTTTGTTCTTTTCTGAGCCTTTAATACTTTCTTGTAGTTCCATATACTTTGATATTTTTATCTGAAGCTCCAATGCAAAATGCTTTACATTATATTTCAATACTTTCGTAGAATAGTATTCTACCTTCTTCTTTCCAGGCACAAACGCATACCAGTGAAAATAAACATCTATTTAACCATTAGTTAACACTTAGATTTATTTCTAGTGAACTTGGGACATAAAAACAATTTATTTTTGCTCTAAGACAACTAATGGAATAATTTCTAGCAATACTTCCTAGCATTTTCTGACACATTTCTGCCTATCAACTTGTATTCACTAATGATTTTTACTCATGACTCTGGTACACATGACAAAACAATCCCAGGGCTTAGAATCTAATCAACACCAGCAGAGAACAGAACAGAAATAACCTTTACAAGCTTCTCAACACTCTACACATGCTCATTAGCAAATGCTCATCAGTGTCCTTTATTCTCACCAATAATATTTTTGAAAGTTACAGGATGTAAATTTTTTTTTCAAATCCATGCAGCTTAAGGGACAGATGTCACTACCTATGACTTGTTTCCCATCATGACCTCTTTTTATTCAGTTTGTTTGCCTATCTCAGAGATCATCACTTCTGCAATGATTCTTACCTCTAAAGACTCTATTTCTGCAACCTTTAACAGTCCATATCTTACCATCTCCTTTTTTTTGTCTTTCATCTTATTTTTCTAAATCAACTTTTTTGAAAGTTATTTTCCTTCCGAGCACTAATTCTTCATTCCAATCCATAGTATCTGTCTTTGTTTTTTATAGTATAGATAATAAAATGATTTACTTCAAACTTTAATCAAACATGCTCATAACATCTCATAATTCTTTCCTACATTCCACCTGAATATATGAAGATCACTGCCAAATAAGTTAAAAAAAAACACCTAGATATAAAACCTTGTATATCTATACTTAAGGTTTTCAAATTGAGCTAGAACTAAAGCAATGAGTTCACAGCGATCTTCCTGGTACTCCAGGACAAACTTTCTTATTTTCAAGATGCCTGTTAGAGTAACTTTCTTCCTTCCCCATTCCTGGATCCAGAAATCTCATTGTGAAAAAAAAAATCAATTTCACTGTTTTCTGAAATCACTTCTCCAGAATTAAGTGCACTGAATGTACTCTACTCTTTTTGACAACTTTTTAGAAAAAAGTATTGCTTTTTAATTTACATTTTTTATAATTTTGAAAATTTCATACATGAATACCATATTTACATAATCCCTACCTCTCTTCAGTCTCTAACCTTCCTATGCATCCCACTCCTTGTCAAGTTTATGCAACATACATATGTACACACACAACTTACAGAGCCAATTTTTATTTTGTTTGGAGACAGAGTATCATTTTGTAGCCCCTACTGTCCTGGAAGTCCCTCAGGAGTCCAGGCTAACTTTGACCTCCCAGAGTTCTTACTGCCTTTGCCTCCCCGGTGCTGAAATCTAAAGAGTGCAATTCTATTCGTGTCTGTGAGCCAACTAGTGCTGCAATCATGCACATGTGCTTAGTGATAAACAATGGGATTGGTAACCTACCAGGACACTTGCCACTGGAGATGCCTTGGCAAGGTATACTACTCTTAAACTTACGGTCAAGGTATGCATCAATGCTCTTGTGTAGTGGAGATAGATCTTCCTTTCTTTGGTTTCCAGCATAACATAGGACCAATATATTGAAAGAATGTGTGTGGGGGGGGGGGAGTAAATGACATGATTGCTAATGATACTTTGTTATACTTGTATACAAAGTCTAGCATAATTGTCATGAGAGAGGCTTCATCCAGCAACTGATAGGAGCAGCCAAACATTAGATAAAGCTTAGGAAATCCTATAGAAAAGAGGGAGGAAGAATTGTAGAAGCCAGAGGGGTCAAAGACAGCATGAGAAAATCCACACTATCCACTCACTAACCAGGGTTTCTAGGGTTCACGGAAACTCAATCAATAATCTGGGAGCCTGTGTGAGTCTGACATAGGTCTTCTGCATATATCTTACAATTGTCCAGCTTGCTATTCTTGTGGGACTCCTAACAGTGGAAGCAAGAACTGTCCCTGACTCTTTTGGCTGCTTTTGGGACCCTTTTCATCTTACTGGGTTGTTTCATCCAGTCTTATTATGAACAGAAGTACCCAGTCTTATTGCAACATTATCTGTCATATTTGGTAGATATTCCAGAGAGGCCTGCCTTTTTCTAAAGGAAAATGAAGAAAGAATGGGTTGGGGGAGAAAAGGGGGTTGTAGATAAGGGCTGGGGGGAGACAAAAGTGGTAAAAACTCAATCAGGATGTAATATATGAGAAAAGAATAAAAACATATGATATACAAAAAGAAAACAATGTACAAATGCACATATTATTTCCCATCTTAACAAATGCAGCAAAGTATTTTATTGTATTTGGTTTCCCTGTACTACACACTTTCTCAGCACACTCAGCAAAACATCCTGTAGTCACACAGATGATACTCTTCGTAATACTACTACTACTACTACTACTACTACTACTACTACTACTAATAATAATAATAATAATAATAATAATAATAATAACAAACAAACAGACAAACAAAAACCCCAGATATCCAAAGGATATCTGAAGATCATTTGACTAGGACTATTTATGACATTCTAACTTGGGGTACATACACCCATATAAAGCCTAAGAAAGCTTATAAAGGGTTCTAGATCACAGAAACTGAGCCAAAAACAGTTTCTGAGTTGTGTCTCTCAAGTGAACTATGCTACAGAGTGACCTATGGGCTTAAGCTGCAAAAGGCCAGTTCTTAAAGTCTCACAGCAGCCTTGGTATGAGCACAAACTTCTTATGACAGATTTAAGGTTTTTGTTCATACAGACAGAAAGGGAACAGAGTCAAGCATGGTTTCTTGGTAGCAGAATTTTTGGGGGAGGGTTGTGTTTGCTGGCAACAAGCAGAGGCATGGCTCCTTTAAGAGAGGCTTCCTGACTCAGCTTTAGCAACAAAAACCTCAGGCCCTTTCAAGAGACCCTGCCTGCTGCTAAACACTTACATGACATTATAAGCATCAAGTGTGGATACTAAAATTCCCCAGAGTTGGGGTATTAAATATGGTTCTTGCCAGGACTTCTTTCACAGACCAAGGAGCTGGGCAGAGCAAGCACCATAGCTGAGCCTTAATCCTAGCCACAATGGTGTGGTCAGAAAAAGAGATAAACAATAAAGACAGATTCAGACTCAAAAAGCAAAACTGAAAAACCTCTAAGAGGTTTACAGTGTGTTTAAAAATATACATAGGCTTGGGAAAGAAAAGAACAAAGTCCTTTTAAAAAGAAATTTTATACATACATACATACATACATACATACATACATACATACATACGTGTGTGTGTGTGTGTGTGTGTGTGTGTGTGTGTGTGTGTGTGTGTGTGTGTGTGTGTGATGTAAAGGTGGAAAATACATAGGGAGTCTGGATAATGTATGTTATTGTCTTATCCCTGAGCTTTTTGACTGAAAAGGAAGAAGCAAAAACTGCTAAAAGACATTTAATTATAAAAGTTGCTCGATTAACCCGACCTATATTTTGTAAATGCCTTGACTCCAAAATTGAAGTCGAAAGATATGTTGCTCTGGAGAAGAGGTTTTATTTTTATTTTCACAGGAAATGAGAGGCTATGGATTTGTTCTGGGCTAAAGAAAATAAGGTTTGTTCCAGGAAGATCCAGCCCCCTGAAAAATCTCCAATGGGAATGAATGACCCAGATGACCCAACATTTCAGAGCAGACCCAAGAGTTGGATTATGAATGTTTCCATTTATTTACAGTCTTGGTTACAAATTGTTATATGTAATGGTAAAAAAAAAAAAAAGCTATACAAAGAGGATTAGATTTAGGGTTCTTGTTTTATAAAGAATAAAGGGGGAAATACTGTGGGACTATGCTTTTATACAATGAAAATACTTGTTGATATAAATACTGGTTTAATGAAAATGCTGATTAATCAAGAAGCTAGATAGGAAGTAAAGGCAAGGCAATCAGACTAGGAGAATTCTGATAAGTGGAAGAAGAGAGCTAGAAACGACAAGGATATGCAGAAGAAACAGGATGAAAATGCTGCACAAAGCAAAAAGGTAACAAACCATGTGGCTAAGCATAAGTAGAAATATGGGTTAACTGAAAAAATAGAAGAGTTAGCAAGTAATAAACCTGAGCCATAGACCAGCCAGCTTATAATTAATATAAGGCTCTCTGTGATTATTTGCAACTAAATGGCAGTCGACTGCTAGCCCAGATCTTGGTGCTAGACAGGAACTGAAACTTCTCACTAATAATTTCACCATGTCGAGTTCTCTCTCTCTCTCTCTCTCTCTCTCTCTCTCTCTCTCTCTCTCTCTCTCTCTCTGTCTCTCTCTCCCCTTCATAGTATGTACATGTTAATAGTGAAACTTCTATATGTTATTTCCATTACATCTCAAAATTTACATGCTTAGTTTTGTCTCTAAAATCTAGGGTCCTGTGTATTTTAATCCTGTATTTCAAGTAGGGTTTGTAAAGCTTAGCTTCTCCATTAAGTTCCCTGAATACCTTGGTCCAAAGTGATCTCTGTGGTCTCTCAAATCTTTTATAGATTATGGTATGGATTAATCCCTTTAATGTTTAACTACTAATATAACTACATTGTGTAGTGGGATTATGTTGTTATATTGTAAATAACTGTCCTGCCTTCTGGTTTAATAAAAAGCGCTGATTGGCCAATGGCAGACAGGAAGTGTGGGTGAGGCCACCAGAGTAAGAAAACTCTGGGGAAAAAAAGAACAGAACAGAGAGGCCAGACACCATGGAGACAACACGATATGATGCCAGCAGAAGCAGAGGAAAGAAATTGAAATGCTGCTCAAAGAAAAGGTGCCAATCTGCATGGCTAACCAAGATAAGAGTCATGGGTTAATTTAAGAGTAAAGAGTTAACAAGTTATATGCCTGGGCCCCAGGTCAATCATCCTAAAATTAATGTAAGTGTCTGTGTGTTTCTGTGGGACTTCGGGTCTGCAGGTCTGGAGCACAGGTCGGACAGGCCAGAAATATCTTATTACAAATGGTAGCCCATTGTGGGTGATATTCACGCACATAAAGCTGAAGAAAGATTAAAAAGGGTTCTAGAGCATAGAATTGGAGCCAAAGACAGCTTCCAAGTTGTGTCTCTCACATGAGCCATGGTACAGAAACACCCTTGTGAAACATGCGGTCTTGGACTACAAAATGGTGGGCTTTTGGAATACAGCTGAAGCTGCAACATGGCCAGTTACTGAAGGCTCACAGGAGCCTAGATGTAAGCAACAAGCTGTAAATGGTGTATTTAAGTGTATGTTTATATAAACAAAAAGGAAACAGAGTCAAAGACTGCTTTTTAGTAGCAGCAGGGTTTTCTTGGGTCAGCTTTGTTTTGCTGGAGGCAAGCAGAGGTGATGCTTTTCTAAATGAGGCTTCTAGATTCATCCTTAGAGGCAAAACACTTGTGAATCTTTTTAAGAGGCCTTGCTGCCAAATACTTAAATGGAGTTCATGAGCAGCAGAGAGCAGTGCTTTACATGGTGGTCATATGGATCCAAAAACTCCCAAGAGTGGTAATTGTGAGTCCTCCCATAGCTCTGCTAAAAAGCTGAACTATATGCAGCACGGGAGGTGAGTGGAGCCAACTATCCACCCTAGTGAAGCCTTTAATCCTTGGCCAAATCATGGCAGATTAAAGGTGTGGTCAGAAATAGAAAGAAATATAGGGAGCTGGGTGGAGTAAGCCACCCTAGCCAAGCAAAGTTGTGGTCAGAAACAGAGAAAGATAAGAGATATACAATAAATTCACAAAAACCTCTAAATGGTTTAGCGTGTGTTTAAAAAGAAACATAGGCTTGAGGGGGGAAGAAAGGAAAAAGGATAGAAAGTCCTTAAAAAAGAAAGAGTAAATAAAAGGTAATAAGCCATGTAAAAATGGAAATTACCAAGAGTATCTGGATAGTGTGTGTTATTGTCTTATCCTTAAGGTTTTTGACTGAAAATAAAGTAGTAAAAGCTGCTAAAAAACATTTGATTATAAATGCTGCTGGATTAATGCAACCTATATATTTTGTAAATGAGTTAATTTTAAAATTGAAATCGAAAGATATGCTACTTTGGAGAAGAAGATTTATTTTTATTTCCACAGAAAATGAGAGCCTGTGGATTTATTTCTGGTTAAAGAAAATAAAAATTTGATTGAGGAAGACCCCCCTGCCTCAGCATTTCAGAGCACCTCTGTTGAAGTTTCCAAAGCTCTGTATCCAGAACAATTTCAAGGAGACTGGCTGAGATGACCTGGTCTTACAGATTACTCCACTAATGACTTGTGCATAATCCTTAATTTTCTTTGGGTCCCCATGAAATTGCCAGCACTCCCATTCAGCAGGAAGTAGCTTAGAAAACAATGCCCACATTCCCAAAAATGGATTATGGATGTTTGTGTTTGTTTACAGTGTTGGCTATATTGTTATAGAAAATGATATTACATTTGTTTTAAATAGAAAAAAAGGGAGAAATATAGTGGGAGTATGTCATTACATTGTAAATAATTGTCCTGCCTACTGGTTTAATAAAAATGATGATTGGCTAAAGGCAGCCAGGAAGTGTGGGTGGAGCTACCAGACTAAGACAAACCTGGTACTAGAAAGAGCAGAGCAGAAAAGCCAATGAGACACCACAGAGATATGACCATATGACACCAGCAGAAGCAGAGGAAGTTGAAATGCTGCTTGGAGAAAAGGTACAAACTGCATAGCTAAACAAGATAAGAATCATGGGTTAATGTAAGAGTAAAGAGTTAGCAAGTTATATGTCTGAGCCTTAGATCAATCAGCATAAAATTAATATAAGAATCTGTGTGTTTCTACAGGATTGCCTGTGGGACTGTGGGTCTACACATCTGAATCATGGGCCAGACAGATCAGAAACCTAAAACCACAACCTTGAATAGTTAAATATTTCTTTTGGGGATATTAATTAGTTTAGAACTTTCAATGGCTAAAAATGTCTTCAGAAAAAGGACTATAATTTGTCTTCTTTTCTTTCTATTGTATTTTAAGGTGTTAAGGAAGTATTCAATAAAAATATATAATCTTTCTTAATTTTTCTTGAAAGGGTTTCTCTGTTTAGCCTTGGCTATCCTGGAACTCACTTTGTAGACCAGGATGTTCTTGAACTCAGAGATCCATCTACCTCAGCCTAGAACGTTCTGGGAGTAAAGGCATGTGACAACATGCCTGACTCCTTACCTTCTGTATATATTATTATTTGTTGAAAACTCCAAATCTTCACCCAGTGTCATGTGCCCCCTGAAATCTTAGCCTCAGAAAGAAAAGTAAAAGAAAATTAAGTTCAGGAATGTCAAGATTCTGTTTTTAAAACTAAAAAATAATAAGTAAATAATAAAACAAAAATTCCAAATCTTATATCAACTTTCTCTATGCTACTTCTGTGAATAAAAATTGCTGTAGAAAAATCACACATTTGTGATATTTATGGCTCTTCAGTACACAAGGACTTTCACGTAGGCTACCGTAAGATAACTTGATCATTCCAGTCACTTCAAGGTTGATTTTCCAATACCAGTATACTTTAAAAGTATAGAGGAAATTGGTCATCTTGGAAGTTCTACAATAACTGAATCATTTGGAGTAGAAATATGATATAAGGTGATCAATTTTTATAAATGTAAAAAAATATTTCTCCCTCCAAAAGCAAAAGATTACTTCAGTATTTAATTTTACTAGCTATATAATGCAATGATTTTCATTCCGAGAGACTTCTATAATTTAGAGACATCCATAGAGTGGCATGTAAAATTGAGTTTAATATTTAATTGAGAATCTAAGAAAATAATAGACAAGTTAAATTTATGAATTCTCATTCATATTCAATAATAATAATAATAGATAACTGCTATCACATTTCAAGATTATGATTTGGTGACTTTAACTCAAAGAACACATAGACAGATCAATAATCATGGTGATAACTCAGAGGAAGGAAAAAATATCAGTTGGTCACCTCATAGATATTAAAAGGTATTTGAATGGAATCCAGCAAATATTTGTTTTTGCTAATCACATAGATTAATATTAAAGGAATATTCTATAGCATGAAAACTACACATAGCTAATTCATATATAATATAACTTAAAGGAAAATGCTGGAAATACTGGTAAAAAATGTAGATCAAGTGTCAGAATAGTACTATTAGTAAATGTTCAAAGTTATTTATGCGTTTCAACTGTAAACAGAAACTTAGCTTACAGAATTTCATTTTTCTACATATTTAACACTTCGTGGTCTGAACCCGTTTTGTTGATATCTAGATTACTACGTCAACTTGTGCTTTTAAATGTGTATTTCCTGGGTTTGTTTTGTTAGCCAGAAATTTTTCTTTCTTAACAGTCCTTTTTGTGTCAACTGTAAACTGAACTGTTGTGTGTGTTAAGGCAGTAACAGGTTTAATTAATGATTAAAAAGTACACAAGTGAGGTAGATTATAACTCGGCTTCTAGACTGTGTCTAAAACACAGAGCACTGGGCTTAGTTTCCAACATAAAATACACCAGATATGCAATCCCAGCACTTGTTACATGGATGCCTGAGGATCAGAAATTCAATAACATCTCTACTATAAAGTGAACTCAAGGGCAGTTTAGCATACATAAGACCTTGTCTCAGAAACAAAACAAAACAAAAGAGAAACAAGCAAACAAAGCAACAATAATAAGTGAGAATATCTGGGAAAGTGAAGCTCAGGTGTAGGACACTAAGTCTGATAAGCTACTGTTGGTACTTTCTGAAGCACTGGCATAGGTGTGTAATCCTGAACTTCTGAGAAAAATGCAAGCAGTGATGCACATACATCTGTGGGCATGGTGTGTACAGGAGGGTCTATGATGACATCTAGGGGAACTTTGTCCTCTCAGAACACTCCTATTTCTCAATGAACAGTGTCATGAGGGTAGAGGTCAGCCATGAGGCAATGTTGTAAGAAGTACTGTCACAGGATAACAAGGGCACATGTTTTAGACCCTTTGTATGACCACTAATAGAGGTTTCAATTACTTCCTTTCTACCCTACAAGGTTGTTATCTTTGACCAATTATCCCCATGAATTACAGATTAGAGGAGAATCTAGAAATCACGTTCTAATTTAGATATCATCAGTATGGCCAATTTAGTAACAGATAATCAGGTAAATAGTTGAGTAATTCTGTACTCTTTCTAAACTCTCAAACACAGTTTATAAATAAATTTAAAGGAAGAAAATGAGAGTGAAGAGAAAAGAGAGAGGGTGAAGAAAAGAAAAGAATCAGAATCAGATCCTGGTAACACAGGCATATCACCCTAGGTGCTTTACGGTTGAGACCGAGATGTTAAAAAGTTCAAGGTCTTTTTAGACTATGAAGCTATTCAAAGGCCTGGGCTCTACTCTGGCATTTTATTTCCTAATCTCCCTGCAGTGATAGGATCTCTGCCACGTTAGCACCACCACACTATTGCTCCACTAAGACTTGCCCATCTCAATGGAATGAAAATCCCTGAAACTGAAACTGTGAGCCCAAATAAATCCATCTTTACTATGTTACTTCTGTGAGGTTTTGGAAAATATAAAAAGTGCTAGATTGTATCAGTGACACTGAGAAGAGCATTCATCACTGTGACTGACCAGGGGGTTCACAGACAGCTAGAATGGGTTTAGAAGTGTTTTTAGAGTAGCCCACTAGAAAATATTTAGAACATTATAAACAGAGCTTATTAGAGCATTCTAGAGGGAGTCTTGAAGACCCACACGTGGACAGTGAAGACAGAGATTGTGAAATTGCATGGAAGAGAATGAAGACTTTTTCAGGAATTGTACTGGAACTTAAAAAAATTTCAATGAAGTTAATTTCAGAATAATGACTAAATCTCATCCACACAATGAAGGACAATCTACTTTTCTCAAATTCTACTCTATTAAATGTTTATTAGATTTAAAAGTAGTTCAAGAGGACCATGCAGTTGGTGTTTGACCAAATACCTAAACACTGTATTCTATCATAATTGGCCCCAAAATAGCAATAATATATCTGTAGAAGATATGATATCATGTCAAAATGTTAGCGCATGAGGACTTGATTAAAATATATTATAAAAATCAATACTTCTAATAAGCATTATTTTCATTTTTATTCTTGGAACAAATACATGTACTGGTTTGTCCAATGCAGAGTGGTCATTCCTGAAACCAAATACAAACAGACAAAAATAAAACTGAACTTGGCAGGTTTAACTTATATATACATACATGTATGTATATAACAGTAATAATAAAAGAAAATTTTAAACTTGGATTTTTGATATTAGAATTACAGAGACATTGTTGAAGAAATACAAGCATTTTTATTATACATTGGACAGTTGTATCATTTTATGTAAAATTATGATTTTGTAATTGCCTTTAATTGGAAAATGAATATGGCTTAAGATAATATGTTTTGGTGCAAAATCAGCAAGGGCTGCGAATGTAATGCTTAATATTGACTGTGATTTCTAAATGGATTCAGAGGTTTCTAGATTAATAAAGTATACCTCTGACATGTATCTGGCATGTAATTCTAGGGGATTAGATTATAGATCTCTGACTTACTGAATGATTTCATCCATTTATCTAATAAAGCAGACTAATAGAAGCTAGTGAAACTGTAGAAGAGATGCTTTCCATCCACAGGAAGGACTTCATATGTACTGGAGGCACATCCCTGAGGGGCATACCTTACCTGGTTCATTTGCGTTTACTCTACTATCTGGCTGCTATGAGGATAAAGGTTCTGCTCTACTATATCCCTCTACCATGATGCTCACCCTCACCACAGGCACCAAGGTACAGGACCAACCTGTCCTGTACTCTAAACTGTGAAACTATGGGCCAAAATATACCCCCTTTCCCTAATGTTTTTTTTAAATTCTTTAACTTAAATTTGTTGCCACAAATGAACACTATCTTGTATCCCTCAGACTTTATCAGATGGCTGTGTCTGGATTATTTGCCCTGTATCATTATTCTTTAAAAATTCATATCACAAAGTCAATAAGAAAAAACCACAATGTTTCACAAAATGCAAGTGTTTCTAATTAGTTTTGTGCTTCACATTATCAATTAACTTCCTATCATATTATTTGTGTAAATCTAGACATGACATTGTAGGAACTCCATTATAAAGTCAAATTGGAAAGTTTCATTTTAACTTTTTGTTTTATTTATTGACTAGAAAATATCTTTCCATATTATACAAACAAGTGTTCTGAATAAAAATAAAATGAACGGTAAGAATTGAATACTTGATAAACATATATATAACTATATGAATAAAATAGCATGAAGAAATATATTCAAATGGTCAAATTATGCTATTGCCTTGATAGTTATTATAATACAACCACAGTCTACCTTATGAAAAAGATGCCTGTTTTTTTGGCAATGCTAAGTAAATAGGCAAAATCTTCATAAACACCATGATAAACCTAATAGCTCAGCTTTCTGCATTGGAATTCTAAATAGGACACAGAATAAAGTGAGTTCTTAGTCAAGACCAGCAGGCTGCAGTTAAGACCCCTATGAATAGTAACACTTGAAGCTTTTTTCACAGAAATAAAAATATGAGTGTTGACTCTGGCAGCTGCCAGCATATGCTTAACCACTGAACCTTCAGAAAAGTGAGGGGCAGCTGAACACCCTGTACAAGCCAGACCCACCCACAGTTCCTAAGATTTCTTTACATTTGGAACACTTCACCAAGATTGTTCATCATTTCTCACAAAATAATTACTGCTCAGCTTTCAAGCTATGTAACACTTCTTTTAGAAGCATCATTTTTTGCTCATTAAAAGTAAGAAACCAAAAAAGGAAAAATATTTATAAATTTAACACTCCACAAATGATTAAGTGGACATAACAATCCTTTAAGTGCTCACTTTAAAGCCAAGAGTAATAGTACTCTTTACTTGACCAAGTGTCTCAGAAGATGAGAGCCTGCTGTTATTTCACATCATAAAATAGTTGATATATGCCACAAGAATTAATACATCATAGAGCAAAAGAATCCTAAGAGTTGCAAATTTCCAGAAACTAAACTCAAAAATGAGATCAGGTTTAACTTAAGTTTTCAACAAAATGTTTCCTGTGAAGATCTATTAAATAAACAAAAAATGTCCTCAAATGGCTCTTGGATGCTAAAAAATGGAAATGGTTGGAGACATTGCTGTCAACTGGCTGAAGCAGGCGCCTGATTACCTCCCAGACTAGGTCAGATGAGGCGATGCTTCCTTTGAGGGCACTGTTCCCGTGCACCCCACTGCTGCCATTCAAACAATCTTCAGTCACGGACCTTCCCTGGAGGATGCTACTGAAGGTTCAAAAGGGGATGCAAGCTTCGTGTGGTCCCCTCCCACAGATCCACTTGTTTGTGTAAAATAATTGCTCTGCCAACAGCTTTTCTCCAAAGATTCTGATTTTCATTTATAAACATGCCATTCAATTTTTAAGAACAAAATATTCATAATATCAGGAATTATATTAAGGAAAGTAACACATTGTTCAAATAAGGAAAATAAGCCTCTAACATTATACTATTATATAGCACAATATGACTATGAATTAGCAATTATGAGTCCCTTATATCACTTCTGTAAAATATGTCAAAGACAGACTAACACAAAATATTAACTGAAGAAATTTTCCATAAACAAAAATTGTATTTAACTTATGATTGGATAAATGTGAGATGTAGTATGAAATTTCTGGCCTGGCCGATCTGGCCTAGCCCTGAGGTTTGGACCCACAGCCTCTTAGCCCCAAATAATCACACAAAGGCTTATGCTAATTACAAACTGTTCAACCTGTGGCTCAGGTTTATTGCTAGTCATCTCTTACATCTTAACCCATTTTTTATGGCTCACCTGTACTTTTATATCTTGCTCTCTTGATGGCAGCTCACAGCTTCTCCAACTCTGCTCTTCTTTTCCTTTATCTACACTGGGGTTTCCTACCTGCTTCTAAGATGCATGGCCCTAGGGCAAAGCTGTCCCTTTATTATCCAATGTTAATTTACAGTGTGCAGAAAGGCATCCCACACCAGTCAGACATTATTCAAATAAACATTTTTCTAAGTTTAGAGAAAAAGAAGGTATTGAGAAGAAACACACACCTAACTATCTTGCATTTATTTCTTGTAACAAAACCAAATATAAATAAAAAGTTTGAATACCTATATCTTGAATGTGCTACAATAATTTGAATAATTTAATTATGAATCATATAAATACTCATAGAAGTTATTTGAGTTCTGTATTCTTGTGACATATAATAATTCACTTATACATCCTCAGACTTTATAAAATATAGTAAAGAAACATAAAAATAAACTTTATTATCCAAATAGAATATACAAGTGTCCACAAAAATATAGCTTTACAAAGATTATAGCTGTTCTCCAAATATTAACCTGTAGAGAGCCGCGTGGCCGCACCTTGGAGATGGTGCTGGCTTCTGCCTTCCACCTTTCACCTGAGAGCTCTCTGAAATAAACAACTCCTCATTTGGCTAGGGCTAAGCTCGTGGCTTGCTTCCAGGTGTGGCTTGCTTCCGTGCACCTGGATCTATTTGCATGGCCCACGTGGCACCCCGTGACTAGCACGAGGGTATTTAGCTGGGAGCGGGTTTTCCCCAGTAGGAGAAAGCAGTAGGAGAGGTAGAAGAGGCAGTAGGAGAGGCAGAAGAAGTTTCAAGGTCCTGAATAAACCACTGAAAGAAGAGCCTGGTGTCGCGTCGCCCTTGCGGGCAAGGGTGCGCACGACATTAACCATCTGTTCAGTAAGAATTATTTTTTTATTTTCATTAAAAGAATGCCACCTCCATCAACGTATCCCCATGTTCTGCCTCCTCTCCCCCTCCCAACCCCTCCCAGCCAGCCCTCAGCCTTGCCCCTCCCCATCCATCCATTTCCTCGCCCAAGGTGGGCCAGCCTTGTGCAGCATTTCCACTCCAGACATGTCTGATTCACTCACCCCAAAGTCAATTCTCTGCTGGTGTTCCTCTATAGGGAATGGGTTCCAAGGTGCCGGCCCATGAACAGGAACACAGTCTTATTTCAGCTTTTCATCCAACAGGATTCAACTAGAATAATAATGCCTCACAATATTGCATTCAAAATAAAGAAACAATCTTTTTTCAGTTCTCAAAGCATGTTCAGGGATGTTGGAAAAATGAATAAATGCTAAAGGACTGTGAAGTCTTTCAAATTATAGCAATCTCCACAAATGATCTCTGAGTTACGCAAAGAGCCCAGTCTAGACACATCATGCATATATACACTTCAGGCAATGTTGGGCTGCAGTAAAACAATGAGTATTCCTTTAAAAGTAATATTTATACCTAATTTATTCCATGTTCATGTTAATTCAATTAAAAATATCTAAACTAATTATAATAAACTTTTCAAAATAATTATGGGTAAATATAGTTAAGAAAAATTAAAGAGAAGATAATTATTTTGATCTCTATTTTAAAAAAGGCATAGAAAAGGGAAAGTATGCATTTAATTTGACAAGTTAGTCATTTTTGTAAGAAGTGATAGATTTCATTTATCAGTGTATTGTTCCATGTGACTTACTCCTCTTTTTAAATAAGGAAAAAATTTAATTTTTTTTTTTGAAATAACAAGAAAGTCTATCCCAAAAACCTATAGATGCATTTTTATGGTCCATGTTGCTCCTGTAGTTCTTGAATCAGAGTGAAAGGACTCTTCTGTTTAACAATATTTTTCAGTGTAGAAATTACGATTGTAAATTCACACAGCTGTAGAGAAAAAATTCTGAAATAATTACTTCTCCATGCTGCAGTGTGAGAAATAAATTTAAAAAAATATTAATATGTTCTCTGAGCCTAAAAGCTTTTCAAAATACTAAATTCAGTGCTAGGTATACTATAATATAAATTATAGGTTACAGTTAATATGCATAATAAAGTGCCCAGAGGTAACATAATTGCCATAATTGATTCATAAGTCAAACACATACACACACACCACCATCTTCTGTAAAGATTTATGTAAAATACATTTAAAGAATATAGGCTAAGGATGTACCTCACTTAGTAAAGTACTTGTCTTGAGTGCAGGAGACCCTGAATTCTATCTCTGGAACCATTAAAAATAAACACAAATGCAGACCAAACCAAACCAAAATTCTCAAGAAGATTGGGTTATATTTCCATGAGCATTTAGAATTTGTATTCCCAACAAAAATTTTTATATATCTTGGAGTCAACATGTCATACATTAAATGCAATCCCAACAATCCACAGCAACATAATTATATGAAGTATATGCATAGCTTCAACTTCACATACAACTACTAATTACCAGTACTAATTATTATGACTTTAGCCTTCAGTGTTTCTCAGCCTTCCTAATGCTGTGACCTTTTAATATAATTCCTCATGTTGTGGTGATCTACAACAATAAAATTATTTCATTGTTACTTCACAAATGTAATTTTGATACTGCTGTGAATTTTAATGTAAGTATCTCATATGTGGGATATCTATATGGGACCCTTGTGAAAGGGTCTTTCAAACCCAATGGGGTCACAACCCAAAAGTTGATATTTTCTATTTTTCTCAATATATCATATTTGTATCCCTTGAAGCTGCTTTTGAGGCAAGAGAAATCTTCTCTCAAGGAAGGATGATTATTTTTCTGGAAAACATTCTTATACCCTTACTGCAGCTATCATTTATAGTGATTTTATCTATATACTGGAAACATTTCTTCAGCTTTGCATCACTGAGCTGTTGAAATCAACACTAATATTTGTCTTGGAAAATGGATGAGGGATGGAGTAAGGGGAGGCTGAGGGAAGACTGGGAGGAACTGGGAGGAGGGACGAGATGGGGCGCAGCGGTAGATTTGGGGGAAAATCCTTTTTAAATAAATTTTAAAAAGAAAGAAAGAAAAAGAGCTCTTTGGTCAGAGCCCCAAGCTGCAGACACTGTTCTGGGACATTCCTGGTGCTAGTGACACCTACATACTCCACAGTAAAATTACCTTTTACACCTCATTTATATCTTGCCAAATGAAATCTATTTTATTGTGCTATACAAAATGCTTTCTTTTTTACATTAAAAACTTCTTAAATATTTAAGACTGTATTTATCCATAATTATTGGATCAAAGTTAAGGATGTATTACCAAATTACTAAAATGTACAGTTCACGCCACTATTATCTCTCATTTAAAACATTGTCTAGACTCTTCATTGAGATAATAAAATTTCTGTCCATCTTAAGGGAAAAAATCAACACTAAACAAGAGCCAATGTTTCCAAGTTTAGTATCATGATCATAGAATGGATTTCTAGGGGATAAAAATAAGCCAAAAATTTTCCTAAATCAATTTTCTTTCAATTTTATTATTAAATGTTAGTCAAAATATTCAAGCTGTTGTAGTAACAAAATATTCCTATGATGGGATCTCTGCCATACCAACTAAAAAATACTTTCAGAAAGTGTGTTCAGGAAGGAAGCAAAATCATGTCAGCCTTACTTTTCAAAACCACATATGCACACTAATGTGTATGGAAGGTATGTCAGACAACGCCACAGTATCAAGTCATTCTTTTTATTCTCCTTAAATAATGACTTCGTATTAAAAATATATTTACTTTCCATTTTCCAGAAATTAACATCTTAGTTGTTGGTAATGATGAAGTTTCAGGATACAATAACAAAGAGTAAACCTCTGTACATTTCTTGAAAAGATGACTTTTCAAATAAATTTAAGTTCATATTTATAAACTTATTTTAATTCATATAAATTTTAATTATAGTATTTGGTGTGATCATTTTTATGAAAAATAGAACATGATGGCTAATTTTATATTACTTGTAATAAAGAAGCTCCATGATAATATTTTAAATAACAATTAAATACAAATCTTAAACAATCTTAATTAGAACAGTGGTTATATCACAGACTACTATAAATACTAGGCTTCTTAAAAGGATACCTTCAAAGCAAGCAGAATCAACACAACTGAAATTCCCTTTCCTCTCAGATTCATCATTGAAATATCAGTAAGAATAGACTCACAAACGATTGCCTCAGGAAGCCACTCATAATATTGGTAAATGGATGATGCTTTTAATCTTATACTCTCCATACTGGAACATAAAACTTTGAATTGAGAGACTGAAGGACATAGTATTATTTTGAAAAGGGCTATATGACTGCCATGACTCCACAAGAAAGATTACCCTCTCTACTGCAGAGGTTTCTAGAGCTTGTCTAGTATCAACACTTCCTAAATTCTTGGCACTAGTCAATATTATCTCAATAAATTCTTTGTTCTTGAACTTGTGTTTCAACTATCTGAAGTCTACAAATTATATATTTCTATTGGACCTTTATCCCTTGAACATATTTTGATATTATTAAAACATTAAAACGTTAGAAATTTTTTTCAGTTATTAAAATTCAGATAATCACTGTGATATTTTGAAAGTGGCATGTGCTAATGCATCACTAGTAGAGAATGTCTGAAAGGCTTTTAACAGTGAAACTTCTGTGGTACTGTCTAGAGTAGTAGAAATGAGCACACTCTAGGAAAATCAAATGGTTAATGCTATTATAAAACTTTGTAGTAGAGTCTTAACAAAGGTGTGAAATTTTTTTATATGCTTGCTCAGGTACAGAACTTTTTAATGTTTTCCAATCAAAATAATCTCTCAATGAACAAATTCTTGTCTTTTAATATTCTGCTTTCACAAAAGTGTTTGATTTCTAGTACTCAGATTTAGTTATGAGTAATAAAGAAATAGTGTTAAGAAAATAATGTGAGAAAATATTTCTGTTGTATAGCAAATATGATCATTTATATGTATAACATGTCTGTGGGGAATCAAGTAACAAAACTCGATATGACATGATCATATCTACGCTTTCAGTGTAATTTTCATTTTTACTTATTGTCACAGAAAATACATCAAAATTTTTAGAAAGATTTGATGAAAATTATAGAGGATTCAACAAGAGCAGTAAAACGCTATCAAATAAAAATATATTAATATTTCTATTTCAAAACAAAGATTCATCATAGCAGTTTTATGAAGGCCAGATTTTATTATTCTAAACAAATATTAAATCTTAAATACATAATTTTTACATTTATATACTTATATTACAGTTGAACTTTGGCAAGTTTTGGGGGTTCTTAAGGTATACATGTAAATCAGAATAATTTGTCTAAGCAAATGGAGAAAAATCTTTAGTATGTATTTTTATAAAAAATGGAAGAAATAATTTGACACAATTATCTTGAGCACAAGTTCCAGTTACACAATGAATTGGCATGCAGTACTTTTATACTATCCTGTATAATAAAGAAAAATGTTTCCAAGTTATGTTACTAGAATTCAGCATTAGAATTCAAAAGGCTATAATTCTTTATTAGTATTAGTGGAAAAAGTAGTATGTAAATATTAAAATAAAAATACAGTTAGCTCAAGAGACATTATCCTACACATGTCAAAGCTAAACAAAAAGTTTACTGCTCTATTAATTTTAGATAATGTATTATGAGATTAAATAAGGATCCTTCCTATATTATAGTAAAAGAAGCATTCAAACACAGGCTATTTTGAGGCAGAAAACTGTACTTAAATATGTGGCCTTGCAAATATTTGTATTAAGATGGGAGTAGGAGGCTGAAGAAATGGCTGAGCAGTTAAGAGCAGTAGATGTTGCAGAGGACTGGGGTTTGGTACCCATTACGCACATGGAAGCTCAGAACCATCTGTAACTTCAGTGTCCGGGGATTCAATGCCGCCTTCTAGCCTTGTGAGTTCTAGGCGTGCATCAAGTACACAGATGTGCATGTGGGTAAAAACACCATATAAATAAATAGTAAACATTATAGAGCTGAGAGTAAGATATGTTGCCAATTATGCTAAAATTAATGAAGTACTTAATTTCATTAAACAAAAACGTAATAGGAATTAAACTTTCTATTATTTTCTATGACATTGTATACTCAAAAAAAATTGAAATTAAGTACTTTAATATAGACTATTAACAAGAATCATAATCAATAATCTAAACCAATAATAAAATTTTTTAAAAACATAACAAATGGAGCAATTGTATGCACAATATATTTTTAAACTCACTCAATGTAGAAATTAGTAAATAAATGATTGGCAAGTTATAATGAGTCCACATCATGATAAATCCATCATGATTTAGAAGTCGGTCTAGTGCACCTAATATGCTGATACATCACTGAGCATTTATCCCAGGACACTGATTTGACCACACACACTTGGCAAATGCCATCTAACACAAAAACTCTTTAATGTCATGAAGTTATTTTGTTGCTGAACTCAAAATGAAACACAAATTGTTCTGCTTATGCCCTTTACATCTTTATAGCATCCTGTAGTCAAACGATCATGTGCTAGAAACATTAAAATGCACTAAATCTTATAAATAATCATTTTTATAAATGCAAATAAAATTTTATTTTGCATACTGCTAAACCTATTGTTATATATCCAGTGCATCAAAATTATACACAAAATTAACAGATTCTCAGCATAGAGGTAAATGTGCATGTCCCCATATTTGTTGCCATTTTGTGTATAGGTGTGTAATCTAAGATCTCACATATGCTAGGTAAGTATTCTACCACTGAGCTTCTTCAATTTCTGGGATGAGTTTCCCTGTGCAATCCAGGCACCCCCCAAACTCCGAGTCCCCTTGCCTCCTCCATCTTCCTCTATATGCTAAGATTTCAAAAAGTTCTATCATGCCCTGCTCTAGCTCCTGTTCTAAAAGAAATTAAAAATAAAATTAATGTTATTTTTTTTAAAAAAATCATCATATAAATCTATAAATAATGGATTCTGACTGCATCATAAGTGCAAGTTCATCTGTAAAATGCTACGTAATAAATCATTGCAACAAAAACACTGCCATAAACTGACAGTCCTTACAGCAAATGAGATGGTGTAGTACATAGGCATAGTGCACAAAACAGTACTGACTATATGATGAAATTGCCCCATTATTCAGAATATTGAAGGCTTATCACTGAAAGAAATAGACTTCAGACAGGCTATGATGGTATGAAGATCTGAGTTCCTCCCAAAGCTGTAAGTTGAAATTGAATTTCCAATATTATGGTATTAGGAAGTAGGGCTGTGAAGAGGTGATTGTGTCATGAGGGTAGAGCCATGATAGAATTATTTCATTATAAAGGAGGCCAAAGAAAGTTGTCTTGTAGCCCTGCCATATGATGACAGGTAAACAGCAAAATCTGTGAAGTGAATATTAATCAAAAACCAAATACTCAATATTCTGGCCACTGGATTTTAGACATTTCAGGATTCAGAGTTATAAGAAATAAGTTTCTTTGGTATAACACACCTAAGCGTCTACACTTTTTCTAGGAGGCAAAATGTATAAAGGCACAATCTTCGGAGAAAAAGGTGGACTTATTGGTTACAGAAATCATCCATACAAATGCAAATTGTGCAGCTATACCAATAGAAATCAAGGATTATCCTTTCTGTGATGGTCACAGTGTGAGGATCACAGTGTCTTACACAGAGAAAACATCAAACATATGTTAATGTAATGACTACATTAAGAGCTGTCTTGGTTCTATTGTAAAAAAAAATTGAGAAAGGTGGTTAGACATAAGGCACAAGCTCATTATCTGCCTCAGTTGTGAGGCTCAAAATGTTAATGCCTTAGAAGAAATGCATAACTAGGAACAGAAGATAAGAAAATATTAATGAAATTCTAATTTATATTTGAATAAAAAGGGTCTAGCTGAGGAAATAGAGCAGCAGAAGTCAGTCTGCAGGGTCAGACAGCAGTGGAAGGAGCAATGTGCACTGGAGAAATCAGATGTAAGACTCAACCAAAATATATGCAAATTAGTAAATACAGCTACAAGGACAGGACATGTCCCATTCACTCATAAACTGTTAAGAAAAGGCGCCATGCTGAACTAACCTACCTTGGAACTTCTGACCCTTTTGGGAGAGGATATGGGGAAGAGGCTGAAGGCTGACTGGGAGGAATTGGGGGGATACATGGATAAAAAATAAAAGTCCCTTTTTAATAAATAAAATAAAATAAACAATTCAAAAAGAAAATGTATCACAATAATGCTCATGTTGATCATATATTTCTGAACTAAAGTGATCCTCAGAGACAGGCTGGCTTTATGGACAAAGAATATTGTACCTGCCAGATAAAGGGCGGTAGGTAAAACAGATCTACTATTCATTACATTCAAGCTTTGATCCAGAAAACTCTGTAAGAAATAAAGCAAGCAACAGCACTCAATCAAATGGACAAGATTATAATTTGTATTTTATGAATGAGAATTTGAAATTTAGAAGCAAGTGGGTTGTTCAAGATGGTGTAATTATCAAGTTGAGCCCATATAGCTAAATATTGCACTAATCTTATTTGGTCTTATAATATAAACCCAGAACAAATATTGGGAAAAAGTTGAAAGGCCATAGTGACAGAGGAACAAACCACAGCCACTTCTCACCCAGCCAACTCCTCAGGTCTGTCTCCATGGTTCCTCAGACTAAATGCCAAATTCCTCAGTCCTCAGCCAAAGGGAAGGGCTAAACTCATGTCTTCTACAGCGTTGTATCTTTGTCTCCGGCCCAGGCATTTCCTGGTTCAAACATCCTAGTGCTGGATTAAAGGTATGTGCCACTTTCACCTGGGCCTTGAACTCACAGAGATGCAGATGGATATCTGCCTCTGCCTTCTGGGTGCTAGGATTGAAGGTATGTGTCACCATTCCCTAACCTCTGGGGCTAAATCTGTGGCTGGCTGTCCTCTGATCTTCAGGCAAACTTTATTAGATGCACAATAATCACCACACCTAAAATCTGCAGACAATTTAATGTGCAAAAAATAAATTTGGAGTGATAACTACATACATTAGAAAAGCAAACAGTTATGTTAGATGTATTTGCATTTACCTATGTATGTGTGTATGTGTATGGATGATTCACAGATAATGACACGAATTTGTATAATATATTGCTGCTTAAGATAGTATAGCAATATATCTGTTACATATTACCCATCTGTGCTCCAAGAAAGTCAAGGTCATTCATATTGAAGTCTTCTGGATTATGGATCCCTAGGATTACCCAAAGGCTGAGTGTCTACTTTTAGAACTAGGGTTGTATCTAATATGACTCCTTAACTGTTGCCATCTCTACTACAAATATTTTGGGCACAATAATGCCAGTTTAGAACTGTGATAACATTTTTCTATATGGTAAACACTGATGCTTCATGTGGTCTCAAAATTGTCTCTTAAAGGCATCCTTTATTTATCACAGGTTAAATCTAGAAGCTTTCATTCCCGATTGCATGGCCTTAAGAACAGTGTGGATGAAATGTGTTATCATAACAAAGTAAAGAAAATGCCATATGCTTCTCTTAGATTTTGGACCCTGACATTGAAATGGTGTTATTTCTGTAGGTGAGCTGTGCCTTCTATCTTCCCTCAAGATCAGATTTCTCATAGGAGTCTTCAGTTCTGTATGATAGTCAAATCCACGTAAATTGCTGAATAAATAGGTTTAACAGATACTGGGTACTGGGGACCAAGGGGCCAATAGAGGTGCAAAACAGCAATCAAATCTTCAGTAATGGCTTTGTAAATTAGGTCTCCCTGTGTTCCAGCTGGAAGAGCTCGAAGGTGAGTCTCTTTCATGCTGGTATTCCTCCACCCTGAGGTGAATAACTATTTCCCCTCATTTGCTTTGCTTCTTTAATGAGTTTTTAAGTTGAGAACAGTTGTAGGGAGTGGCTCAGTTTCTAATAGGTGTAGCTCACAGTGAATGGTTCACTTCATGCAGCTCCCCCCTGATTCTGTCCATATTGGGTCTGAGCCATGCTCACTTAGTCTGTTTCTTCTGGCCAAGGATAAGGTCTCACGTCAATGTTGAAACTTTTTGTTTGGGCCTTTGGTTGTCATGTTTCAAATATAATAAAAACAGTCTGAGATAGCAGAGGACAGATCCACCATCCTGGTCTTTTTTGTCTGTTTTGCTTTTTCCAGAGTTTTCTGTGCAACAGTCCTGGCTGTCCTGGAAGTTGCTTTGAAGACCACACTGACTTTGAACTCACAGAGATTCTCTTGCCTTTGCTTCCCAAGTGCTGGGATTAACAGTGTGCTCCACCACTGCCTGCCTGGGAGCCTGGAACTCCTTCTGTAAACTAAGATGACCTCCGAACTCAGATTGGATTAAGAGCATAGGTCACTCCTGGATATTCCCTGTTTTGGGATTAAAGGTGTGAGTTAACACTGTCTGATCCTCCTAGACTGACTGTGGGTAGATCCCTCTGATATCTCCGGGCATTTTTATTATATTTGAAACATATTCCCACCTGAACTGAAGCTTATTCTAAATTGTTCAGACATTCAGCTACAGCAATGAACAACTTTGAGACTCTGGTAGTATTTTACTCAAGACTACAAGGTTATTTTCATCAATGTTAATGTAATGTGACCTCAGATATCTTCCACTGCCTGAATATTTCATTCTTTCCAAATGTTTAACCAATGCAGAGTTTTTACATGCTCAAAAATATTCTGCTTATGGAATTTTATCACATTTTTACAGTAATACCTTTTTTCCTATGCCATAAAATTTCAGCCTATATCTAAATATTATTCAAGCTTCCAAAATAGCTGAAAGTTTATATCATGTGGATGGAACTCTCAAAATAATGTAAATTTAATCTCAATCAGGAATATAGGTTACATTGTTATGTATTACACAAATTTATATGTGTGTACAGCTAATACATATTATAAACACTGTAGGTTCTTAGTAAAGTGATACAATTCTGCAATTTTATTTTATCCTATTGCAATTCATTTCTGTTTTTTAAAGTATTTTTAATTTTCCAGACTGATTTATCATTCACTAATGAAGTACAAAAGACAACAAGAAACATACCCAGGGTGGAAGCTAATGTGGGCTCTTCTCTTGGGTACACAAAACTGAACCATTTTTGAAAATCAAAGTCTGAGATAGGGGCTTCAACTGTCCATTTCCAGCTTCTGCAGTTTTCCATGACCTTGGAAATGAAAAGGAAATTTAATTGGAAATTTCAGAATCTCTTTTATTAACAAATATTTTCTCAATCATTATGTACCCATAATTTTTAAAGCACTCTGTGTCTTTCGTACTAAATTTTGTATCAGTCTACTGTTATTCCCCAAATCTGTGAAGCTTTAAAAAATTCCTCTCAGCCATTAATTCTCCACCATGGTAACAGCATTATCTCAAAATAATTAGTTGATGTGGGATGTCTTTCTGTATGCTGTGAATATCATCCAATAACAGAGAAACTTGGCAAGCATTTTAGGTGTAGACAAGAAAACAGAGCATAGATAAAGGGGAATGAGGGCAGAGTCAGGAGAGATACAATCCAGCACCCAAGAAGCAAATGTAAAGAAATAGCTAAGCCACAGGCCATGTGGCAAGACAGATGAGTGGAAATGGGTTGAATTAAGATGCAAGAACTAGCCTGAGCCATAGGTCAAGCAGAATGTAATTAATATAAGCCTCTGTGTGTTTCTGTGAGGCTGTGGATCTGTAAGTTTGGATCATGGACCAGACAGGCCAGAAACGCATTTAACAATTATCCATACATCAAAGTACATAAATTAATCTTTCTTACAAGTATATGTTGCCAGGAGTTTTGTGTTTTTATCTCCAAATTAACCTACATACAATTGGTATTTATTCTACTCTGTAATATTCAAGTCTATGAAATTTCATTTTGCTTGATGGTTCCAAATCACTATCCTCTAAAATATATATAACTTACTGAGAGTAAACATAGTAGAGCCAATATTAGGATGTCAACATAAAACGCAAAAGAAATTCCTTTCCTTTTATTTGAAGAAGCATGCATTATTGCTTCCTTGTTACCACTACCCTTTGGCATCGCTTGGCTTCAGCAGAGCACTGTTGTTCATTTTATCAGGCAGTAGTTCTCCCAACTGACTTCAGATGACAGTGCAGTGCAATCCTTAAATGCACCTCCAGCACTGGGCACTTATGGCATCTGGATACAGGTTTAAACAAAAATATGAAGTAGCAATGCCTTTGTAGACCTTAGGCAACTTCATCTTCTTGTACTAGCCACATTTTCTGACCCCAGTAAAGACTCACTTTCATTGTTTACATGTCTGGAATAATTCAGCTTTAAAAACAAAATGTTCTTTTCTCTCTTGAATTTATGGTTTGTTTGTGGAAATTTAGATCTCTTAAAATATAGCGGAGAAAGGTGTCATGATCTCTTTTCAGTGTGAGTAGCAAAGAAAACAGAAACAGTACTAGGAGCAGTAGTAGCGTTAGTAGAGTAGAGGACGAGAAAGGGGGGAAGAGAAAGGAAGAACATTTTGTCGCCAAACTCCTTGTAAGAATGCTCGCCGTCTCTTCCCACCTCCCAACCCCTCCCAGCCAGCCCTCAGCCTCGACCCTCACCATCCACCCATCCCCTGCCCCAAAAGGGCAAGAAGTCACAAGGTGGGCAAGCCCAGCACTAAACATCTGTTCCAGGCACATCCGATTCACTCATCCCAAAGTCTGGACTGGGTTAGGTGTTCCTCTGCAGGGAATGGGCTCCAAGGTGCCAGCCCACAAACAGGAACACAGTCTGAGCTCACTGAATCGGGAATGGCCACAGGAGATCCATCGGGTGGGGAGCTGGGCCTTCCAAGGGTGTGAGGTTTTCAGCTGGCATGAGCAGTGTATGGAGCCGCACAGGGTGGGATCAGACTGTGTTCCTTGTAAGAATTTAATATGAACTTTTTGCACCAAACTTCATGGCACACTTTGGTAATCTCTACTATCAGTAGCCTGAAGGAGAAGGATCATCTGTTCCAGATTGTGAGGTTGTGAAGTTAGGCAGTCTAGATTGTCTAAATCAATCAATCAATCAATCAATCAATCAATCAATCATCTCTTTTGAGTAGAGGCTTGATAATAAAGCATGAAAAAGATTGAATAAATTCTTTAAAAACACTTCAGACTAATTTCTCTTTGTTTCCTTGGGAAAAAATCAAAATATTTTGATATTTTTATAAATATACATATAAAATAAAATAGCTTTCTTTGAAAACACCTAAAACTGTATACTCCATTTAATAAGTACAAGTTTAAAAATAATCAAGTCTAGCAATATATATGTATCAGGAAAAAGTAAAAAAATTTCAAATTACCACCAAAGAAAAGCGTCTTTGCTTTTAGAAGTACAGATGTTTAGAATATTTATAGATGCCTTTGCATCCATAAAACTTTTAAAATGGAACCTGGCATAATGGCACACTCTTTTAATCCCAGTACTCAGAAGACAGAGGCAAATGGATCTTTGTGAGTTTGAAGGCAGCCTGATTTCCAAAGAGAATTTCTTGCCAGCAAGGGCCACACATTATGATGCTAATTTAAACAATCAAAAACTTTAATAGTGGGCCTGGTCTAGATTAAGACAACCAAAACAATAACAAAAAGAAAAGATAAGAGATGTTAGTCAGGGTACTCTAGAGCAACAAAACTGATATGACATATATATGTGAGACGATGGTGGTTGTGATGATGATGATGAATTCCATTAGAGTCCCTTACAGACTATCATCCAGCTAGTTCAACAGTGAGTCTTCCCTTGGGAAGTCTGAGAATCCAGTAGCTATGTGTTCAGTCCATGAGGCTGGGTATCTCAGCTGATTATCAGTTTAAGTTCCGAAATAAGTAGACTCCCATAACAGTCAATTGAAAGTAAGGTCAACTAGGCAAAGAGCAAATGCTTTATTCTTCCATGTCCTTTATAGAAGCTAACAGTCAATTGAAAGTAAGGTCAACTAGGCGAAGAGCAAATGCTTTATTCTTTCATGTCCTTTATAGAAGCTGTCACCAAAAAGTGAGGCCCAGATTAAAGGTCTATACTCCCACCTCAAGAAATTTCAATTAAAGATAGGTGTCAGAGCTTCAAATGATTTAATTAAGAAAAATTCCTCCTAGGTGTACACAGCTTCTTGGGTTTTAGTTAAGTCTAGATGTAGTCAGGGTAACAACTGAGAATAGCCATCACACAATGGCTCCTGAGTTCTCATGATGTCAAGCAGAAATAGTCATCCTAATCCACTGACAGAAGTGATAATTTAGACCTAAATAAGCAAATGAGTTTCATCTTTTAAATGACCAGAAATATGATTTGTGGCATTATGAATACATGGTAAAATATTGAAGAAAACTTCTAGAAAAATTACTGCTTTCTGTTTCATGAGTGGCATAGACATAACCTCTTATTCTTGGATTAGATTCATAATCATTGTTCCTACCAGCGATAGTGAAGAGGATTAAATGGTTATGTATGTTAATAATATTAGTAGTAGTTATGTCAATTTTCTCACATTTCACTGAATGAGAGAGCAATATAACACTAACCACTCAGTAAACAAAAGAAATTAGAAGATTCTTGATAGCCTCAGCAACTCCAATGAGTTAATTAATCCTACTGACATTTTTTCAGTTGGTTTCATTCATTTTTATGAGGTTGAATTTGCAGTGAGTATTTTTTAAATGTTAAAGTACAAGCTTAACTATGTTCAATATTCCTAAATGGTCAGTTCTAAAGTTGTTAAGAACATCCTTGATTTTTCTATAGATGACAAATATTTGCGCATGTATACACAAATACTTGTATAAACATTAGAAAGAAAAAAATGCTAGAAAGAAAAACCAAAAAGAAAATACTGAGGCTAGTGTTAGAATGTGCGTCAACAAAGCCAATTATTTACATTACTATTTTTTAAAGTTATAGTAGCTTTACTAATACTTTTTGGAAAATTATTTTGCAGTGCTAAGCAAGACTGATGTCACAGTAGAAACATCCTAACCACAGAGGAATGTGTTCATGCTGCTTATCCTTCACAGTATGGCTAGAGCTTTTCTTCATAATGTTTGGCTTTCAGGGCCCAACCTAAAATCAGTGCCTCAGACATTTCTTCATGATGGAAGAAGAAAGCAATTTTAGAACCAAGCAATACTTATAAAGCCTGCTATCAGCCATATTACATATCATTTCCACTCTCATTACATTGATCAGAGCTACTTGTAAGCCATGCTGGCAGTGGACATGACCCAGAAGTGCAGTCTTCTTTGGGGGATTCAATTGCTTAGTGCATGTCCATGGGTAGTAGGGCACTAAATGCTTTATTGAAGTACAGGGAATTAATTAGAAATAATAATGTTGTTTACTGCAGAGACTTGTCAGTATTTTTTTTAACTCTATTACATATACAAGTGGTTTAAAAAGGAATCATTGGAGTTGGAGTTCAAAGAAAAAAGAAGGAAGGAAGGAAGAAAGGAAGGAAGGAAGGAAGGGAGGGAGGAAGGGAGAGGAAAATGGAAGATGAAAATTTAAAAGCTTTAGTTAGAGAACTTCACTTATAAGCAAAATATTACTCTCAACGTTAGTTCACTGAAAAAAATCTATATCATATGTATCAGTGAATAACATATAGCAGGGGGAAAAGCCCTCTTGGCCAAATGCTTTTCCTTCTCTTCCTATTAGGTGAAGTGTGTCTACTGGAAATCTACAAAACAAAGACATTAAGCCAAGTGGGCTCTTGGTGCCAGTATCTTCTCAGTGCACATTTTCAGCATTGTTCATACACACCAGGTCATTTCCTGAGTGATATTGGCGCTCTCACTTGCATTTAGGATCACAAGTTCTGTGCCTGCCTTACTATCTCCTTAACAATTATCTTCTCTGCAGGTACAGACCCCAAAACTATTTTATTTACCGTCAGTGACCACGCATGGACTCCATCCCTAGACAGGAGGCCAAGTCCAGAGTGCTTTCTTTGAGAAAGACACAACTTCAAAATGCAAGCACATCGAGCATGAGTAACCGAGGGTAGAGAACACTCTGTCTTTAAGCCTCGCATTCATCCCAGTCCCACCACCTTGTAAAAAAGCACGGCATACTATCATCATTGTGATGAAGGAGTATGGAGAAAGATCGTCTGTGATGATTAAGTCGTGAGGAAAACTTAAACGGTAGAACATCAACAGTCTCCGAACGGTAAACTCAGGAACAATGTGAAGTTGATAACAAATGAAACCAACAAAACCCAGTATCACTGCCTCTAGTCTCAAAAATTCAGAAGGAGTCTTGGGAAAAAGAAAGTTTCTTGTTTCTAGGAATCACCAATATTGATCTGAGATTTCTTTATTTTTTTCAGTCTATATGGGAAACATGTATAAAACACACACACTAAAGATACAGAATAATCAACTATCAGTGAAACTGTGCTTAGGTCAGGTCTAGATATTGGAAATATCATAATGGGAATTTTAAATAACTATGCCTAGTCTGCTGAAAAAGGAAATGCAAACCACCTTTCCATAATAAAGGTAAACATTCAAAGAGGTAAGGACAAGAAGGGAGATTCCAATAATTAAGCCTCATGAAGGAACATGTGAATAAGATGGAAAGCATACCTACATATCTGCAAGTGGTCCGTAAACATGCTAAAAACTCAGTAAACTTTAGGATTCATGAATAATATTAATCTCAGCTAAAACACAAATAGAAAGGGAGTGGGGCATATCAATTTTAAAAATCTGTAACGAAACAAAATTCAAGCAGACTGACAACATAATTGGGATACTAAAAGTGAAACAAAATATTTTTTGAAATATTTCAAAATGTGTTTGGAGGTGAAGTTATTAAAGAAAGGTACAATATAGTAGAAACTGGAGGCATAGAAAGAATGAACCAGAAGACAAGGGTATCAGAAGAGAACAATGTAAACAAAGAAGACTCTGCTATAAAGTGCACAGTTCAGAATATCTAGATTGGAAGTATTAACTGCTGAAAGGAAATAAATTCAAGACTGAATTTCATAATTAATTAAATACTACTAAAAACAATAAACATTTTCCATTAAAAAACCTATCTAAATAATGAATTCACTCCAGAACTCATTGTATGACAAGTAGGAAAAGTTAGATCAGAGCAATAGGCACTTAGATCCCATATTGCAGACAGCCATATGCTAAATCAAACCTTTGATACAGTGTCTAGGACTTCTCATATTGAAAACTATTCTGTCCTTAACATTCAGGAAAAACTGATGTTAAATAATAATATAAAATGTTATTGTAAGTTATCAAAAGGTAAAAACATTGGTAAAATCCATAGGGTTATAGGGTAGAGCACTTGCTTAACATTGATTCATTATTATTCACAGCATAACATTAATTGCTTAATCAGCTCTGGGTCTGATCGCAAGCACTGTAAAATAAATACATAAAATGAGTTCTCATGATATTCTGCTCCCAGACCCATAGAACAATCACCATCAAAGAGGCAGATAGGAACAGATGCAGACACCCAATAGCCACACATGCAGAGTCTAACTTGGAGGTCTCCATCAGACCCCTCCCCTGAGAAATCAGGGATTCCCAAGAAAGAATAGATGAAAAAATTGTAAACATCAGAGGGTAAGGAAGACAACAGCAGAACAAGGCTTTCATAAAACAACAAAACAAAATGTATATGAGCCCACAGAGAGTGAGCAGGCACAGGGCCTACGGAGATTTGACAAGGCTCCCCCCCCCCTCTCTTTCTCTCTCTATATAAACATTTTCCATTAATATATATATGACTCCTAATTTTGAGAACAAGTGGGTCTCTGACTTTTGTCTGCTCTTGGAACTCTTCTCTTCCCATTAGGTTGCCAAATCCAACCTCAATAAAAAAATTCTTGCTTCATCTTGCTGTATTTTATTCTGTCACGTTTGGATGTCATCTCTAAAAAGCCTGTTATTTTATGATGAGAGACAGATTAGATAATGAAGGGAGGGGAGATGGAGAAAAGCTGGTAAGAGTAAAGGGAGAGGAAATTATAGTCAGGGTGTATTGGATGAGAAAAGCATCTGAGCAAATATTGATGTGATATTGACACTGCCTAAGAATATTCTAGACTTTCCTTGCAATACTACCACAAAGCATCTTTCAGTGGCACACACCACTGTCACAGAAGCACCTCCCAGTTGAGATAGCAGGTAATCTTTCCACCTTCTTAAAAAGGGTAAAAATGCATTTTCATAAAGATATAAGTGAAAACAATTCCATAATCCCTCAGATATTACATTTTGGCAGAGAACTATCCTATTCAACCCTTACATTAACCTTTGATGCCAGGGCAGAGAATGTACATTCCTGTCCATTTAAAAATAAATGAAGGAATTGAGACATAGGGAATTTAAATTGCACAGGTAGTTAGCATCTGTGCCAAGAAGAGAACATATTTTCTGCCTCAATCCAGTGCCAATTCCATGATCTCTAGTCACCTTGAGCAAAAGATAGTATAAAGCCAATTTATCTTGGATCACATTCAAGGAAATTTAGTTGTACTCACATTAAAAAACAAATACATTCATAGATTTTCTAACATGCATGCCAAGGATAGTATTATGTAAAATTGCTACTGTTTCTAGGTTTCACATATTGAATATATGAAAATGTATCTGCCTCTGGCTCAGGTATATTTTTCTTAATGCTGGAGTATAATCTATGTATTCTTAAATTAACTGAATTTATTTGTTCAATTTTTTTTTCAGAACTGGGAGTAAATGTCTTTATTCTCTGAGCCATCCAACTCAGCCATGCATTTTGCTTTCTTTTTTTTTAATTTAAAAATACTATTAATTAAAATTTTTATTTATTTTACATCCAAGGTCATTTCCCCCCCTCTCTTCTCCTCCCCTCCCATTCCTTCCCCACTGGGCCTCTGCCCCTGTGCATTCACTTCTCCTGTTTCTGTTCAGAAAGGGGCAGTCCTCTCAGGGGTGTCAGCAAAGCATGGCTTTGTTGTCCACATTTCTTAAAGAGAAAAAAAGAAATGAAATGTAACAAAATGAAAGAATAGAGTTCACTGAAAATGTCATTCAAAATACTGACTGTGACAGGAAGAGTTTTTATGTAAATTACCTGAGGATTCTTATTGATATTGGCTTTGTGTGTGTGTGTGTGTGTGTGTGTGTGTGTGTGTGTGTGTGTGTGTGTGTGTGTGTGTGTGTGTGTGTGTGTGTGTGTAAGATGTCAGTGACCAATTTCACTTCTTTTAGAGTGGAAGGCTCAAGTGTAATTCTTGCTTCCAAGGCCTACACTCCTGTGTTCTTTGTTCATATACTAATATGCAGTAGTTTCACCCTGAATACCATCTTCATTCACACAAACTGCTGGCTCCTCTACTGTATCTGCCAGCCAAAGCTCTTCAAGAGGCAACACACTCATCTCATTGACTAGAGCCAGAAGCTTTGAAGGTAGTTGTTGATAACAAAATTCGACCTGATGGGCACATGAACACAACACATTTTCCAGTTGGACTACCCCAAAAGCATTATCATACTTGTCTCTGGTTCCAATGAAGGGGGACTTTCTGCAGTGCTCTTAATGAGAATCTCTTGGCCTACTCAGCTCAGAAAATCCTGCCAAATTAGACCTGGATTGCCAGAGTCCTGGTTTATAAGAAAGAGTGGCCTATTGGATAACTATTGACAGTAAAACTTGCTTGTTTTCCACTGATATTATCAGAAAGATTTTTTTTGAGGGAAAAGAAACAGAAAGGGAGACGAAACATGATAATAAGACAATGAGATAAGTAGGCTGACTTTGAAAACAGATCCCAAGTGAATCAATAGGAATTTTGGCTGAGGAATCTTTTTTCAGGAATTTAAAGTGGTTTTTGCCTATTTCTTTGGTGTTTCTTGGTAGACGAGTTGACCAAAATTGGGAAGATGGCATTTAATCTTTATTCTCAGAGAAAAACATAGGCCTATTCGTATCAACTTATTTGTGCATAATTCTATCACATGTGATTTCATTCATTAGACAGACACTATCCATTAAGTGTTTACATGTCAGTGACTAGCAATTGTCAAGTTCAGTCAAAGTGGTTTGAAAACTTATTCTTTTTTAATTAGCATGAAAACACCGTGATCATTAAAGATTTCTAGGTAAGGGTCTGGTAGAAACCAAACTATTCAAAACCTGATATTCTAAATTAACATTTTATCTAATAGTGTGTCCAGCAAGTTAGTGGCCCTCTACGAATATTTTCTTACCTGTATAAAAAAAAACTAATGCTTAGTGATAGATATTGTATCGGTCTAACAATGTAAAGGAAGTCTCTATGTAAATTAGTAAGTTCAAAGTGAAGTAACAAATTAATATAAGATGTTATTTATACATATGAACATTTGTCTTCAGACACAACAGGGCAGGCAGTTCAAATAAGGTAAACTGTGTAATGTGCCTTAGACACCATTTACACTTCTATGAATATAAAGTAGTGTTGTTGCTATTTTTAGACTCACTAGAGAGAAATTCAAGTATAACTACAATGATATGTAGTGGTAACTATTTCATGTACATTATGGTCCTCAACATCACCTCACTTTCCCACAAGTCTGTTGTTTTTTGATTTAAAGACCACAAGTACAATGTCTGACAAACCCTCAAGGAAAATGTCATCTCAAAGGAAAACGTTAACTGCATTTTTTTTTAATGCATTTAACCCTTAACTCCAGTGAGACCTCAGAAAACATATCTCAGATTCCAGTTGCTTCCAAGACTGGCCATTTGAACAAATGGCATGATTTGAGAAAACTCAAGAGGCCACACCTGAAATGCATATCTCTCCTTAGGGACATTCCTGGAATTCTCACCATTTAGGGCAAACAGAAAGCCTTTTGCACATACACAGAGCTGCTAATATAGCATTTGTCCATGTAACAGTTTGGACAGAAAATGAATAAAAATAATCTGACATAATTTCAAGATAGAAAAGGAAGTGGTTACACTTTTATCTTTGCTCTGACATAATGTTTTACATTCCCATTACAAATTACAAATTCTATCTAAATTTTGTCGGCTTCTTAACCTGAAACCATCGAGTACATACATTATTTATTATTACACCTTTATCATCAGATTTCAGCCAAGTATGTGATATATGCATCCACAATATAATTCTTAGTGAAATTTAGTAATAAACTCTCATATCCTTAAAAGGCACAAGCTGATTGGGGAGCTCCTCGCCTTTATCAAGCAAGCAGATTTTAGCCAGAAAGGAAAACTATACCCAAATGGCAAACAAAAGACCATGAAGCAAAAAGTATGAAAATGATTTAGAATTTAAACTATAAAACGAAGGAGAAATTAGAAGGAAAATAGTTTGATACTGTGGAAAAACTGTTATATTTTCTTTTTTTCATAGAAAAAAATACTTTTAATCACATAAAAATCTTACCATACAATTAATTCTTTTTATAAAAGACGTGGAAAATACTCTTTTCATTAGTAGGATGGCATATTAAAACATTTTAATCAAGGGCTGGAGAAATGGCTTCTGGAGAACCTGAGTTCTGTTCTTGGTACCTACTTTACACACACACAACTAACTGTAATTAGTAGGCCCCATATTTTAGCTTCTTTAGGTATTCTTTTTAATGTGGTAATTTACATAATAGATAACTCAGCAGTTAAAAAAAGTGACATCATGAAATTTGCATGCAAATGGATGGAACTAGAAAAAAAATCACCCTGAATACGGTAATCTAGACCCACAAATAAAAACATGGTATGTACTTACTTATAAGCAGAAAACCTTTTAAAATAATTTCTCATTGCTACAAACAACTTTTTGCCAGGTCTTAGGCAATCCTGACAATCCAAGCAAAGCTTTTATGAATGTATGAACCTTTAGCTCCTAACCCTTACCCCAAAGTACTTGTCTCTTAAGCTCCCTCAGAAGAACCTCCTTAGTCCAACTAAAATAATTTTTTCTTTCTATTATAATTATATATGTAGTATTTTATTTTTGGAGATAGCTTCCTGTGCTTCTTGACTTTACCTCAAGTTACACTTAATCACCCATCATTGCTACCTTGACTATACTACAAATTTCTTTTAACCACCCACAGCCTAACATCTCCAAACTCAATAATTTCACATTCCTCTAAGTGCTAAATTTCTGTATGTATACTTCATAACATCATTAAAGAGCTAAAACATGTTTCTTTAATTTGGCAGGAATTATACATTACATTGAGCAAGCTTTTCATTTGCTGTGTAAGAGGCAGAGCTAATTTCTCTACCACCAGACACTTGTGATGAGACAGTCAATGGTGTTCAAAATGTTTCAGACTGATGGAGCATTTATAAACTCAGAATAATAGAATCATAAATTGGAGCTGGAGCGATGACTCTGAAGCCAAGAGTACTTGTTGCTCTTGCAAAAGACCTGCATTCCCTTCCCAGCACCTACACAGTAAATAGTCTTTAGTCTTCTTCTTACTCCAGACCTTTATTAACTTTAGATTTCATATGTGAGAAAGTATATGATACTTGTATTTTTGAATATGGCTTATTTTGCTTTACATGGTGATCTCTGTTTCCACGCATTTTCCAAGAAGTCCCATAGTTTCATTATTCTTTCTAGCAGAATAACATTCCATTGTATATATGGGTTATATTTCTTAGAGAACCATCCATTAAGCAAAAATGGATATGTAGTAGAGTAAACTAAAGTATTGTGCAACCTTAGATCCGAATCAACTTTGACATTTTTCCAATTGCTGCCTTATTTTGACCCAAAAGTCATAATGAGTAAACAATCTGTAAGTATATTACAATCCACTAACATTAAAAAAAAAAAAAAGGGTAAATACTGGGACAGTGGTGGTACACACCTTTAATCCCAGCAGTCAAGAGGCAGAGACATATCTGTTTGAGGCCAGCCTGGTCTACAGAGCTAGGTTCAGAACAAGCTCCAAATCTACACAGGGAAAATCTTCCTCAAAAAACAAAACAAAAAACAGAAACAAAAAAAAGAGGGAGTGAATTTTACAGAAGAAAAAAAACTCAATTTTGTGTACAAAAGAAATATTAAGTCATGTATAGGGTTAGAAATCCAGGGTGAAGTTCAGTGTTGTAAAAGGATAATCTATTAATGAGACAAATAAATGAGCTAAACCAACTGAAATAAAAAGATCAAGAGATGGGAAACAGTTCTTCTGCAAAATCTTGGAAGTATACAAAGAAATACACTTTATCTTAAAGGAACGAAATACAATACACAGGTATTATGCTGTGGTTCATACAGTCCTTCACAACTGGTATTAAAGGTTAGCCTCTGAAACTGCAATATATTTATTTGAGAATGGAATAATAAAATATACAAGCAAAGCTTTTCTGTGTTGATTTATGAAGCTATAGATAACTCATGTGGCAATGAAATAAATTTGGAGACATTTGTATGAATGCATTGTACATTAATGTATATAATTCTTCCCTTATCAAGGGTATGTCTCAAGGCCTTCACTTGATTTCTTAAAAACTTATATGTTATCAAATACTGTGTATGTTATATTTTGTCTCATATACATATATATGTAGATATACTATCAGAAAATTTAGTTTATAGATACAGTAAGACATAGATAAAAATATTCAATAATAAGCTGGAATAGTTATATCAATATATTGTAGCAAATTGTAAGTATAATTACTTTTATATTACTCTTTGAATTGTAAGTAAAATAAGGATAAATGGATATGAAGACTTGGAAAGTGTAGTAATATGATAACTGAAATGGCCAAGTGACTAATGGAAGGCAGTGTAGGTCAAAGGATACACTGGACAAAGAGATGATTTGAGTCCTGAAAAAGATTGTGAAATTTTATTACATTGCTCAGAATAATGTGCAGTTAAAGATTATGAGTTATTTCTGTAACTTTCAATTTATTATCATTGTACTGTGGATATCCATGAGTGCTTAAAACCATAGAAAGTTAAAATATAAAGATGAGTAAAACCACTATACTAGACACAAAAATACATAAGTAAACAAATATGTATTATCATGCTTTGTATGGAAAGTGACACCTTTAACACTGAGCATTTCTAGTGCCAATACTATTATCGTACAAGAAATCTGTATCATATCGTACTATATGATGTTATATCATATTTTGTCATACTCAGTACTGTTATCTCCACAGTACTTGAGATATTTTAAGAAATGGATTGTTCTTAAACTAAAACAAAAAAATGAAAGAAAAACCTAGAACATCTTATATTAACAATCATAGAATTTTTACTATGTAAATTTCACCATAATGGGGGCAAAGTATGCTAAAGTTTTATGGAAGATAATTGAAGAGGTCTCCATAACCAAAAATGGGATAACCTAAGACACACATTTAAACTGTATTATATTATAAGACAAATTAAAAAAAAATACAGGGATTACTGTGTTGTACTGATACAAAGAAATAACCAAATAAATGGAGAAGTATCTCATCCAAAATGATTAAAAATGTTTTTAAACTACTTTTCCAAAATAAATAAAGACCTAACCAAGTGGAGGCTGTCCTGATGACTGCTTCTAAAGACTACAGGATAAAGAAGTGTGGGCTGTACTGAATGACTGCTCTAAAGACTACGATATGGAAAATGAGAAAACAAAAACTTTACAATGTATAATTCTCACAATGCTTTGCTCTTGCTGGTGGTCAACATTATTACTGATAATGGTAAGTCATACAGGTACTATGTGCCAATAAGATATCATATGGATGCATTTTACCAGGTCACCTTACCCTAGCCCATTATCTCAAGTGAAAACCTGAGAAAGCTATCATAACCATTTTAATTGAGAAACAGTCTAAAATATTTGATTAGTTCTACAAGCTTTCAAGGTCATCAAAATAAGGAAAGTCTGAGAAATTGCCACAGGTGTGAGAAACTAAAGGAGCCATAAATATAAATGTAATGTGCTATTCTGTAATGGATTCTGGAAAAGAAAGGGACATTATGGAAAGCCTGAAGGAATATGGATGAAATACGACAGTTAACAGCAGTGTATTAATACTGGTTAATTAACTTTGATCTACACATAACATAAGATGAGAAACTAGGCAATAAAAACAGAAGTCTCTGGTTTTGTATTGTACAAAGGCATTCTCTCTATCATTTCAAGAATTCTACATTTCTAAACCTCTTTTAAAACAAATGAGGTTATTAAGCATATTTACTCATATTACTGTTATGAAATAGTGTTGAAAGAGGTTTATATTATATAAAAACATTTATTGCTTCTCTAACTCTTCTAATATCACAGTATGAAAAAGAAAAGGTGACCAGTTTTAATATTTTGAAAGAAAATGAACTACCAATGATAGATATTCAAAATAAATTCTGTTGAATATATGCATAAAATTTTACTACTCAAATATTGATGCTGTCTACTATGTTGATTTACTATGCAATAGCCGAACATGACATTTATGAAGCTCATGTTCTTTACTTGGCCATTTTAGAATTAAGAAACTGAATTAGATAAGTAGCTAACCCTTGCATCCAGTAATTGTATATTTTAATTTCTTTAATATTTTCATAAAAATATTCACTTTATTCATTTTATAGTTGTTATATTGATAGAGATAACATTTATTAAAGGTATCTCTAACAATCCCAACTTGGATATTTTTGAGCTTTTAAAACTGGATATTATATAGGACCCAGAAGATACTCTGTCTTATTTCCCTGACTATAAAAGACCTATTTAGCTCTTAGCTAATAGTCAGACTAGATAGGGCTAAATGTGTAAACCTTTTTCCCTGAACTGTGCTGAACAGAGAGCCTTCTATTTTATGTTTCTTGACTTGCTGCAGTTATTTAAATAAAAAATGTTACCAAGCCAAGGAAAATACCAGTTTGGTAACGCTGAGTTCCAAAGGAAAAAAGAAAATGAAAAAAGAAACCATGAGCCAGTCCTACACATACAAAATGAAAGGGGCCTGGTACACTCCAGATTTATATTCTCTTTACTTAACTACTAATTAGGAGTGGTGGATGTAAGACAAAACCTAAAACTATGTGCTGGAGAAACTGGAGATTTCAACTTTGTTCTTCTAGGAAGAAATGTACTCAAAATAACCCATTTCAATCTCAGCAAACATGAATATGCTTTATTTTCCTCATAGACCTACTTTGCAAACTTATTTGTAAATATCACATTTCAGCCCCATCCTTTCATGATACCATGATAAATGCTAAGCAATATCTAACTTTTTAAAGAGTATAACATTTTTGAAGGAAAAAAAAACCTATAAAACTTGGTGCTTTCTTCTTTTAATATTTCACTACAGTGAAAATCTCTTCCTATTCCACTGTGATCATTTTCTAATAGTCCCCTGCTTTAGACAAGGTGATCTACTCCAAGGACTTGTTAAATTGATTCCCTCCCTTCATCCAAATAGTCATCGACCCAGTTATTTAACAGTCTCCACATGGGGAAATTCATGATATCAAATAATATGCTATTACCTACAGAGAAAGAGTTCGTTTACTTTTCATTTCATTACAATGTCTGGAGATAGAAAGGGCATAATTTTGTAAATTTTCTTACCTGTCAAAAGCACTTTACAATTATTATTAGGATGAATGAGATGTTAAGATGAGCTAGCAGTGCTTAATGGGTTTCGGGAATGTAGAAGTTCTACATAGGTATTTGTCTCTCTGTCTCTGTGTGTGGGTCCTTCTCTATCTGTGTGTGTGTGTGTGTGTGTGTGTGTGTGTGTGTGTGTGTGTGAGTGTATGAGTATGCAAATGTGTTTTCATGTGTCTATCTGTGCATGTTATATATGTTTAATGTACTTATGTGTTATATACGAATATATCATGGATTCACATGTGTGTATAGGTACAAGTTTTTTTTTATGTAAACAGAGATCATATGAGGACATAAGAGGATCTGCTATATAACTGCCTATCTTGAGCCTTAGAAATGGAATATTTCACTAAACCTGGAGATGTGGTGGTAGCTAGGCAGCCCCAGCTGGCATCTTGTCTTGGACACTTCCACAGTTCTAAAGTCCCGTGCAAAGCTATTCTACACTTTATGTAGATCCCAGAGATTTGAATTCAGGTCCATAGTTTCTAAGGATCAGCTCTTTAGAAATATTCTGCACTAAAGCATACATGACACAAAAGGTCTGTTGACCAGGGCTTGTATCATCTGGAGCTGGAGTGCTTTTCCAAGCTCATTCAAGTTGTTGACAAATTTCATTTGCTTGTTGTTATATTAGATGTGCACATTTCTTCACTGACAGCTAGGAGCAAAATCATAGTCCTACATGCCCTCAAGTCTAACCTTCCCCTTACAGAACGTTGTTTTGCTATTTCTCTGTAGAATGCATCAAGAAAGGCATTACCTTAGAAGCAGCCAGCAGCCCTCGCTAGACACCAAGACGGCTGACAATGTGATTTTTGGCTCCTCAGCCTCCGTATCTGTTAAAAAGGCTTTACTTTTAATAAATATCTCAACGTGCTAGAGCAGCACAAAGACAGAAGATCTCTCTCAAAAGATACTAATATTTATATTAAAGAGAGCCAACATGACATCATCATGTGGATGAGTGCAGTTTTCACAAGTAATGTAAAATCCATGAGATAATGACGATGTGTTTGAAGAGTTGAAGGCACAGAACTAGTAACACCGCTTGCACAAAGAAAAGTGATAGTAGACCTGCAATATCTGATTCCTTTTGAAAAAGCAAGTTTCAGGAAAGATGCTTTGTGATGGGTACAAAACATGTTAGCACTAATTATCACTGGCCACAGTAGATATCTATGTGACTAGATTCATAAGGTAGTGTGTAGAATTTTCTGATCCTTTGGTAGGTAAAAATACATCTCTACTATATTATTGGTATGATTTCCATCTCAATTCTGTAATTTTCCTGCTGTAATGTCCCCTTTGGGTAGGGCTCTGAGCAGGTTTAAGGTCTAAGGCAACTCAAACAGATTTCTTCATAATGTTAGCCCACATGTGGAAAGGAGGATTATATTACTACAACTTTAATCTCAGTGAAAGTGGACTTTTTTCATGCAACAGCTATTAGGCTCAAAAAAAAAAAAAAAAAAAAAAAAAAAAAAAGCGCAAAGCCTGACCTTTCATCCTCATTTAATCTCATGTAGCCTAGGCTCTCCTTAAACTCACTCTATAGCTAAAGCTAAGAATGACCATGAACTCTTGATCCTTCTTTCTAAATTCTGGGATTATAAACATAAGCCACTACACCTGGATTTATATGTTGCCGAGGCTCAAACCCAAGGCATGGCACATAATAAGCAAACACTTTATCAACTGTCTATATAGGTAGCTTTCAGAAAGAATTTTTTTTTTCTGTTTTGTTCTTTAGACATGAATCGGGAAACTATGAGTCTCCATGTCCATCAAGTACAAACTGAACTCAAGTTCTGTTTACACAGTTTCTGAAACTATCATTTTGATCTGTTATCAGTGGGACTCAGAGCACTTTCAAAAGAATGTTCAAATTCTATATGTGAAACTGACAATGCTGATAGTTAATAACTTCTTTTATAATTGGAAATAGGCTATATTGTAGAACTGTTTGATGAAGATAAAATTAGCAAGAATTTAATTTGGTGAAATTAGGATAAAATATATATTTAAGAAAAAAACTGTGACATTCTTTCTGATCTTTTACACTCTAATAGAACAATGATGAAGTTATTCTAGGCTTGCTTTGTCTTAATTCCTTCACTTTTTATTTTATTTTTTATATTAAAAAAATGTCTTTGTATCCATGTATCCCCCTGATCCTCCTCCCTTCCTTCCTCCCAATCTCTCCCAGCCAGCCTTCCCCTCTCCATCCTCTCATCCCCCCCCCTAAAGGGCAAGAAGTCCCAAAGTGGGTCAGCTCAGCCTGGCACATTCACTCCAAGCGGGTCAGATTTCCTCATCCCAATGTTAAGAATGACAGAGGTGTTTCTCTGCAGGGAATGGGTTCCAAGGTTCGATCTCATGCACAGGAACACAGGACTGATCCCACACTTTGAGGCTCTACATACTGCCCATGCCAATGGACAGTTGTCTATCCTTGGAGGGCCTAGCTCCTTTTCCTGATGGATCTCCAGTGGCTATTCTTGATTCAGTGAAGTTCCCAGCACTCCAGCCAGCCATCACTGTGGGAATTTCCTCATAATTCCTATCCCCCTACTCATACAGACTCTCCTCCCCTGCTCTCAGCTGGATCAGGAGCTTAGCCCAGTGCTCAGTCATGGATCTCGGCCTCCACCTCTATTCCCCATTGGATGTAGGTTCAGCGATAACACCCAGTGCTCAGGCACTCCCTCCACAATTGTCTGGAGATTTAGCCAGGGACATCCTGGGAGTTCTTGGAGGTTTCCTTAGCACCCAGTCTCTTTCCAACCCCACACTGGCTTCCTCTATTAAGATATCCATCTCTTTCTTTCTCTCTCTTTGCTCCTCTCAGTAACCATCTCCTTCTTTCAAGATTTGTTTCCAACTCTTCTTGGTTGCAACCTGTTATGACACTAATTTTCTAAGGAGATCTTCTCTATTTTCTCTTCTTAGGGGAATCTCTGGATGTCTCTCTTAAGTTCCTTCTGATCCCAAGCTGTTCAGGGGTTGTGGTTTGCAACTTGTATATGCTTTGCTTTTGGTCTAACATCCACTTATGAGTGAGTACATCCCATTATTGGTTTTGCACATGAGATCAGACACACACTACCAGATGCTACACTACAGTTTACTCAGGAGAGTTGCTGAGCAGGTATTTCGGACAGAAGCAGAAGAGAAAGAGACAGACTTTTAAAAAGAGCAGGTGAGTACAGATTTACTTAACCATGCCTAGAGGCATGCCCTTCATACTTGGCATGTTCTGCCAGTGACATGTTAGGTTTACCACATGGCCAGTACATGCCAAGAATTCTTATCTTACCTGGCACCATGTTGGGTTTACCATGTGGCTGCTATGTGCCAGGAATCCTTACAGCTTACATTTTTGTTTATTATAAAAAGAAAGTCAGGTTTGTTTCAGGGAGCATGGGAAAATGGATTGAACCAGAACAGGGTTGACAGATCTCTTAAGGCTGCTTCAAGTTATCTTAAGGGTGAAGTTTGTCTTTTCAGAAGATGAGAGCTCTATCTTCTGGGGTTGGTCTGCTGGGTTTTGAGGTTCATTGCCTTCAGTCTTGGTGAGTTTAAGGCATGAGATGATGAATTCTGATTTTCTGGAGCTCAGAAAAAAACTGAGTTAGTGAGATAACCTTGGGGAGTGACACATATTGAGGGTGCTCTGCTATTATGGGCTCTGGAAGTCACATTAAGAGAGAGGAAAAAGAGGGAGAGAAAGAAGGTTTGAAATTGTGACATGTGTAATCTTAAATTAGGCTTTTGTCTATACTTTAAATAAACCTTAAGATAGCTCTCATCTACCTTACAAGAGATGTAAGTTTAACTCTGATGTCAGAGTAACTCTGGGTAAAAAATGAGTCATGAGAAGTTTCTTTCCCTCAGTGTTTTTAATCTCTTAGTATAGAGCGCATTCGTGAGGCATTTCAAAAACTGGGAGGGACTCTCCTGTTTATCGTGTACTATCTTGACTTTTTCCAAAATTGACAGGATTCAGAGCAGCTCTGCACAGACTTGCCAGTAAGCAGGTCACAAAATTGTCTCTGGCTAAGAACCACCTTGGTGTATTGTAATTCTAGTGGGGTCTACAAATGAGACAGCTTCATCTCCTGGGGGTGTGGTACAATTGTCTGATGAACCTCATCTGCATGAGTTCTGGCCTGTTCCCAAACTCACCTTCTCTCCAGAGCCCCCCCCCCCTTTTTTCCCCTACCTGAGAAAGTTTTACAAAGGAAAGATGGCATAAACATTCACTATCCTAACTATACCAGTCACTTCCTGCAGAGGGAGAAGTGGATCAGGATTCTTTGAAGTCTAAGAATGAGTTACTAGTGGGGTAAATCTAGGTGTCAGGTTTGGAGTTCCCGGAAAGGAAGAAGATGGAGGGCTTGTAAGTGATCATTGAGATTTGAAAGGTGGATGTTCCTGAAAAGGATCTGGTCATGTGGCTAGAAACAGATGGCAGAAGAACAGAAAGCCAGAAGAGACAGTTTAGAGCTGAGATATGAAAGATAAGGGAACTCTTTCCATCTGCCTGTACACTTGCAAAAGTTAGCTACCGTAAAATATCAGGGTCCAGTGAACTGTTCGGTGGCTATTTTGAGTTATGATCTAAGGGGTACTTAGGCCATTTTTTGGTGCATATACAGATAAGCTTGGTGGTGTCTAGGTAAGGCAAAAAGCTAAGTGGCTTGACGGTCTCAAGAACGCATCCTAGATAAGAGGATGGAGAGACATTTCTGCTGGCTCATTCTCCATTATTAAGGCCCAGAGGAGCGGGATTCCACTGCTAAATCTGGGTCATCACCCAGCCAACGAGTTGGTGGGGGGGGGGGGGAGACAACGCTAGTTTCCACTAAGTAACTCATCAGCTCTTAGCAGTAGGTGTTCGGACAAAGCCTGAAACAATGCTAGCCACTAGACACTCATCAGCACCTCTGATAGGTGTAGGGCAAAGCCCGTACCAACACTTACCACCTCTAAAATCTTTAGTTCTCAGGGGCAGGCATAAAAACCCAATACTTGCCACCACAGGCACTCACCAGCACCTAAAATGGGCATCCAACATAAGCTACCGAGAAGAACTGGGCAGCACCTAGGGTAGGCATTAGGGCAGAGCCCTGGGGACAGTGTTTGGGAACAGGATCAAGGATCCGAGCTGGCCTGCAGCAGCAGGGAAGGCCAGAAATGAGTGTCAGGCTAGAAGGAACAGCTGTGACCCGTGAAGATCGTGGCCGGGGGTGGTCCTCAGCAAGACTAGAGTCCTAAGCTGGACGCTCAATGGTCTTTTCTGGAGACAATAGGAAGACTTACCAATCAAGGCCGGTGGTTTTCGAACAAGCTGCAATAGGGCAGGTGGAAGGGGGCCTTGCAGTGGCCCTGGATCAGGATATCCTGGCCTATGTGCACCTAAGCACAGGAAAGTCTATCCGAATCATAGACTAAAATGTTGGTTTTGTGTGTGAGATCAGACACACACACTACCATATGTCACATTAGAGTTTATTCAGGGGAGTTGCCAAGCGGGTACAAGGGAGAGGGAGAGAAGCAGAAGAGCGAGACAGATTTTCATGTGATGGCTTTTTTTAAGAGAGTGGGTGGACACAGATTCACTTAGCCATGCCTAGGGGTATGCCCTCCATATGCAGCATGTTCTGCCAGCTCCATGTTGGGTTTACCACATGGCTGCTATGTGCCAGGAATCCTTACATCATGCCTCTCTTTCTGGGCTTGTGATACCTCGCTCAGGAGGATATTCTCCAAATGCATCCATGTGCCTGTAAATTTTAGGATGTCATTTTCTTTTTTACAGCTGAGTAGTACTCCATTGTGTAGAAGCACTAAAGTTAGTTAATCCTGGATGCCCCCTCAATTCCTTCACTAGTAAAATAAAAATATAATGACATAAATGCCATATGGTTATTAGGAGACTTAACTATAGTTCTCACAAATAATCCCATATGCAATACACACATACATATGTATTTTCCATACAAGTTGAATACATACATACATACACCTATATTATATAACATTATGTATATGTGTGTATGTGTGTGTGTGTGTGGCAAATTCTTAATCACTAATTAATAATATATATGCGCTTTTATTGTTCTCAGTTTATATATATATATTAAAATTGAGAAAGAGGTACCAGTTTAAGGTGTTATCACAAAACATATAAATCTGTAAGTGAGAGATACTGTGTTAAAAGATAAAGCATGTCAGCATGTCAATTCATAAAAACATTGTGTGTGCAGGATGCATGTGCTCCAAAAATTCTACAACATATATAATTTCAAATTTTAAAAAACGTCACTTATTCTTTAACAAGATAGTTTTATTCCATAGGTTCTACTAAAGAGATATAGATTATTATTTTAATACCTCACATGTACTGTATTCACTCAGCTAATAAATCTTATTTAACTTTTTTCATGTGGAAAGTATTTCATGTTATTACCTGTTTACTCATTTTAACATATGTCAAGCTGAAAATGAGAATGTGTTCAACTGATGTCACATAATCAGAGGAAAATGAGTAATGGAGGTAATAAAATCTTTTATCTTGTAGCCTTTATACTATTGAACATTTTTTTCCTTTGCAAGAAAGTGGGGCAACCAGTTCATCTATGGAAATAAGTGTGGTCATTTCTCAGGAAGAAGGGATTAATCTACCTAAAGATTAAGCTGTTCCAGTCTTGGGCATATTCCCAAGGATACCTTATTCTACTGCAGATATATTTGCTCAAACATACTCATTGCTGCTGTATTCATAATATACAGAATATGAAATGATCTTGAAGTCCTTCAACAGATGAATGGATAAATAAAATTTCGTACATTTACACAATCAGCTATTACAAAGTGGTTAAAAATAATGAAATCTACAGGTAACTGGATGGAACTAGAAGAAATCATTCTGAGTAAGGTATCCCATCTCCAAACAGACAAACATGGTATATATAAATATATGTAAATATAAATATATTTTTATATGTAAATATGTGTTGTTAGTCAATATGGTAAGTATTCACTTATTCATGTATATTTCAGTGACAGGGGAGCTACAATCAATAAAACCACAGAGGATCAGAGTAGAATAAGAGGCCAGGGAGGAGGGATAGGTTTCCCTAGGAAGGGGGAGAAGAATGGATAATTAAGGATGGTTGGGGGTGGGCAACTGGAATGAGAGGATCAAATGGGGAAGGGAGAGAATAGGGAAGAGACAAGGGAGAGAACACAAGGAAAGATAGTTAATAGTAAGGCCCCTTGAAGAAAACCTGATACAGTAGAAGCTTCGAAAGATATATACACATAAAGTCTTTCTAAATGAAATAGTCAAATAATAGGTGATATAGAGCCACAAATGGATAGCTCTTGTCAACAAATAAAACTTCAAGTTCTGGAAATGAGTTATATCTAATTGAGTTGTTGACCTGTGGGTTCCAAAGAAACAGCCAAACAACCAGGGATTTTGCCAAGACTTTAAGTTGTTCTCTACAAGCTGACACTATGGTCCCAGTACTGAAGACTACACCTACACAGCTCATTAAACTAGCAGAAGTCCATAAGATAGAGCTGATAATCAACACTGCCCAGGTGACTAAAGGGAAAAAGAGAGAGAGAGAGAGAGAGAGAGAGAGAGAGAGAGAGAGAGAGAGAGAGAGAGAGAGAGAGAGGGAGAGAGAGAGAGAGAGAGAAAGACTAGCCAGCCCAGGGATCTATGGGACAATCAAGTGCCACTGTTCTGCTAGAGGAACAGAGAAATAAAGACTACTAATGCCACTCTGCTATACTCATAGATCAGTGTCTTGCTCAGCCATCATCAAAGAAGATCCCTCCCCACAGCAAACAGGAACAAATACAGAGAAACATGCTCGAACAATATTCAGAGAGTGAGAGACCTTGGAACACTCGGGCCTAAATGGGATGTGTCCCCTCAGTGCTCAGGAAACCTGTCAAAAGAGAAGGTGGAAAGAGTGTAAGAGACAGGGAGGGTGGAGGACAGCAAGGATGGACACACATGTGAATGCATGAGGTAGTGTGTACACAACCCTCATGGGTCTGCACCATATTGGGTCCTAGAGCTGAAAGGAAAGGTGAACACAGACCCCCATCCCTATCTTAGAAGCTATCCTCATCTCGTAACTATTTGCAAATGAAAATTTAGTTTCTCCAAGAGAGTCTCACTGGAGAAACGAACTACTTTTCGGGATGATGCCCTACAGTTGATAGCTAACAGAAAATGAACTGAGCAGCATATCTGTAGAGTCCTTGTCTCATAATGTTGTGTCAGAGCATTTTTTGGTTTCTGGCTTAGTGTTTTTATGAGATTCCTGAGTGTGAGAACTGGTGTGTCTCTGTTTCTGTAACTGGTTTTGTTTTGTTTTGTTTTGTTTTTGCTTGTTTTTTTCTATTATGATATGATAAATTTTCTTTATTTCATTCTATTTTATTTTGTTATTATCCCTTAGAAATCTGTTTATTTACTAATGAGAGAAAAAAAGGATGTGGATCCAGATGTGAGGTGAGTTGGGCAAAAACTGGGAGACATAGGAGAGAAAATACAATTAACATATAATATGTAAAGAAAAAAATTTATTTTCCATAAAGTGAAAAGAAATTTATACACATGAATACAATCTTATTAACTGTATGCTGAAAACTTCATTTCAATTTGAAATTTAAAATAGATATACACTAGAAAGTGCAAAAAAAAAGAGAGAGTCTTGCAATCTCTTAACAGTAATTCTCTTCAAGAAACAATGTAGTGTCCAGTCACTACTTATTGCGAAATATCAACTATGAAAATTTTCTTTGAAATACTATAAGACTTGCTTTTAGAACAAGGAATTAAAGAATTTTTTAACCTTGTGAGACGTGCAAATGTTTTAATCTGCCCACACCCAGTGAAATCTTTATTTACTCAATGGCCTGAATGATGGCCGTTTTTCTTCCTCCATTTTCTATGCATAAGTTCTTTTCAGACTATCTAAATGAATAACATTGTGAGGTCTGACCTGCCACTGGGAAAAAGACCTCCTCACTTCCTGAAATAGACAAAAAGGTAAGTTCACTCCTTCTTAGGTATGTGCTGGCTTTCCAAGCACACTTTCATGATCAGCAATAAAGTCCGTCTTGTCCAGATGGAATGGTAGTCTCTTTCTTTGAGACTTAGAACTTATTTTTAACATGTTTGATTAACAAAAATACAAGCTGAAATTTCATTGTTCTCATAGATGAATCAGTGCTAAATGCCAGCTTACCTCAATCAAGTGTGAAGAAACTTGATCTAATAAAAGTTATAAAACAGCCAGGAATTTATTCACAAAAATTTTTCATAATTTTAAAAATTTATCTGGTATCGATTTTATATACACATATGTGTGTTTGTGCACATATATATTTATTTATACATAAATGATATACAAATGAAATATGTAGAAATTCTGCCCAATTGCAAATTACTCACATTTGTATTAATATATGCTACGATTACATAAATTCTTTTGAAACTTGAATTGTAATATAAATTGACAAGTATTTTAAAAAGGATACTAGTTAAAATTGTCATTTTTGGTTATTTATGCAATTATATGATGGTTTACACATATACAAAATATTACCTTTCATCTTTTCTAAAATGAATTTATACAAATACATCTGTAATTTTATAATCTACTGCCAAGTCCTAATGTGAAAAAAAAAAAAAAACATGAATACTTCTCTTCCATAAGACATGATGTAAAGTTAAATGCAATTTCAGTGGGCCTGTACTCTGCTCTTGAAAATGTCCAGAGAAATAGTTGCAATATAAGTTAAAGTCAGAACATTGAAACTGATCTATGTTGCACAGGAATCGATTGCAGCTCTCAGCCACTAGCCAGCTTTGCCTGCGTTTTCATGCTCAGCTTTGCCTGCGTTTTCATGGTCAGCTCAGTCTTCACCCTTTAAAACACTAAGGCTTCTTGTGGGTGGGATCAAATGACTGCCCCTCTCCCTTCACCTGTGAAATTTCAGAGCCTACTTGAAAAGAACCATTGTTTCCTAGGAATGCCAGGCCCAGTCCAGGAAAGAAAGTCTTCATTTCAACAGGAATTTGGAGCCTGCCTGAGAAGGCCAGCCAGTTACTTGGTGAAAACTGTGGCGATTCATTCAAGTTCTGAACAGTTATTATCCTGACCGTGTTCACTTACTTTCAACTCCTAAGCATACGGACTAGTCTCTGTCTTTCCCTCAAATCACAGGAATGTGTACAAGTGCATTTATGTTTACATGTCAACGTAGAAAGAAGCATGTATGAAACACAACATGTGCACCGGCAGAGAGTTGCTGAAGGAAAGGTCTCTCTGCTAATGTTGAGCTGCAGCCAAGGATAGGAGACATTGGTTTCTCTGTTCCAGCTTCTATTCCTATGTGCACAGTACTCAAGTGCATTCATATGAATAAGCTCATGTGTTTAACAAGAATTTGAAGTAGATTTCCAATAAAATATGTTTGTACAAGAATACAAAACAAAGACACAGTACATGTATTCATTCAACACTGGGATAGAAGGGGCCCTGTCAGATATAATAGTAATAATAATAATAATAATAATTTCTAATATGAAGTTGAGAAGAGAAACCAATAGAATATGTTTCCCTAAAGGGGCTAGGGGTACCCTCTCTGATTAGAGTCTACAGGGATGACCTAGCAGTGTCTCTATTTAACTCCCTATTGTTAAGATTCTCTGACATTTTCTAAAACATTTGAGAATTTACCAAGATGTCATTTTACTAATAATATATTTATGAACTCTTAAAGAACACTTTGCCTATTAAAATTTCAAGATATTACCTAAACATTCAAACTGAATAAAACATAAAGTAATATTGATAAATGCCAATGACACCAATGAATTTAACTGCAAAACATCCTTATGTTAATATATGAGTAGACAATAGAGTACTGATGTAACACAGCTTTGGGACCTAGGATTTCCAGATTTTATTTTTTCCAAAGAGAAAAATGAAAGTAGGATTTAATATAATTCACACTAAAGACATGTGTTAATATGTCTCAGACACATCACAAATTTATCCTATCATTTCACAATAAAGCACTGTTAATTTCTGGTAATTTACCAGTGTGAAATTATTTTCCAAAAGGAATGCTCAAAATTCAAAGGAAAAAAAATCAAAATAGAAGCTCATAAATTCAATAGATGACTCGTTTTCTCTTCTGTTCTCCTTCCTTAGATGTTTCCTGTGATTACCAAAAAGCTGAATGTTATACCATTGTTAGCAACTGGACTTGGGGTAGGGGGTACACAAGAGGAAGCTTGTCCTTTTGGGACCTGGTTTTGAACCAGTTTCAGAGGACAGAAAAAAAAATACTCTTTTGTGGCTGTTAAAGTTCAAGAATGAATTCTGGCAGTTGTAGCCAATTCCCTAAAGCAAAGTCCACATTACCAACATCTAATTGGCAGGCTTTACTTGCAACTCCCACCAGGCCAAGGTAATGAATGGATTTAGTGAAGGTGTCCTGAGTCATCCTTACAGAGGCTCCTCTGAGCAGTAAGTCTAACCTCCCCAGATGAGTCACTCAAAGAAAAGAGAGAGGCTTCTGTGAGTGGATAACAGTGGATGGCACAGAAGTTTCATTAAATCAGACACTCAAAGAGATTTGTTCTCTTCATTTGATCCAGAAAGCAAAGTGTCTTAAGAGACAAAACATTCTTAATGATCACTTCATTTCTAAGTTTCCACTCCAAACATATTAGTATTTATCACAAATATCCATTTAAATATGACTGAATGAGACTTCCTCCAGGCTGGCTTGCCTCAGATTATTATTTAGTCTGTAAGAGAAGAAATTTGTCCTAATTATCACTAAGAAGTTTTCACTGTTTACATTTGAAAGAAATTTTTTATTCCTTATAATTAATACACAGCAGTAGCATTAAATATTTAATGTTGATTCAATTTTACCTTGCTAATTTTTAAAACATGTATGCCAAATTCTTAGCCAAAGATAATTTCAAGTGTCTTGATAGTAAGATTCCACCAAACTCCTAAAGTTAGCAGCCATAATTGAACATTGTCAACATCAGTGTCAGCAACACTGTATCATTCAAATTAGGAGTGTAGAGAAGATACTGAGAACCAAAATAAATCAGCAATCACAACAGTTAATGACTAGTGCCCTGGTGTTGGAGATGATAGCATTCTCACTTTCTTCCAAGGGACACATAGTATTGTATATTTTCTTAGCAAACATAGTCAATATTGATCCTCTTCATAAATAAAGAATTGCTACCTACAGTGCACAAGCGAAGAGCACTTGCTATATTCCTAAGCCTTCTAATGCATAGGCTGCATTCCAGTTTCTCTAAATGAGTAAAGAGAGAGTGGGCTGTGAAGAACAGAATCCACACTGAAGGGTTAGGTGCTTTGAACTCTCTCTCCACCTTACCAGGGTTTCCGCACGGGTAGCCTAAAAGACAACTCAGCAATGTCTGAATCAGCTGCAGACAATGGCTCCTTCACAACTCAGCCTTTAATTGATTTCGGCTGTGTTTATGGAAGCAGAAGAGAATTTACAAAAAATGACAGATTCCCTTCATTTTGAGAAAGTTTTACTGGCATTCATGGTTATGCCATTTCTCTATTGAACAGCCCTGATCTTTCCCCTCTCCATGCCCACCTGCATGCCACCTAACTAAATAAACATTTTAAAATATTACTTTGAATTACTTCTTTACAAAAATAACATCCTCAGTATTTTTATAAGTCAAATTTATACTTTCTCAGACATTGTCCTGTTGCAGATATGAAGTATATAAATAAGATATTGTTTTCCATACCTCATGTTAGTTTCTTATACAATAGACAAGATAATTAAGTAAGAAATCACTAACTCAAATTAGTGGGGTATCTCCTGTCAGTGGGCCTGAGAAACTCTAGGCAGAATATCAGAGAACTTGGCTAAGCAACTCAAGTAGTAGTAGCTGCTTAATTTTCTAAACAAAATATGATTTTAAGTTGTATTACATTTGTATAATGTCCTAATACTGAATAGTATGATTGTTATGCTAGCTATTTGGAGTAGGCAGAAATTAAAATTTAGTTTATACTGACTTTTCAAAAGGCTTTCATATGCCTGCTAATAGTGACCCCTACAGGTCAATTAAAACAACATCATGCCCTTACACAATAATTACCCTTGAGGCTTGTGACATAATATTAAATTAAAAATATGGAAAACTTCAGTGCCAAACGATGTATTATATTTGTAAATATGACAAAAATTTTTACATCCATAGAAATATGAGGACTCACATTTCAATTCAAAGTACTCTTTGATTATTACCAAAAAAAAGTAATCACCTTTTCCACTTAGAAACAGAAAGACCTAATATGTGCTATGGTTAATATTCTGCTATGAAAAATGTTAAAAAGTCAATATAAAGGAATTAATTTATTGCTGCTGAGGTATTGACAGTAAGTGCTTTTCCTTACCAAGTTATTCTGAAAAAAATAGTATTTCTATAACTAGACTTTATAGTTTTATTAAACTTGACAATCTATGTAAGTAATTGGAGGAATGTTGTAGTATTTTTTAAGGTACATGAACTATTTTGGGAATTCATTCTAAAAATTTCTTACTGAAATTACCTAAAATTATTATCCAATTATCTAGACTTCCTTGTTTTCAACTTTTAAATATAAGGCACATTTTTCTTTACATATTCCTCTATTTTTGGAGACCTAGGCTAGTTCTGTAATTAGTGGGGTATCGCCTGTCAGTGGGCCTGAGAACTCTAGGCAGAATATCAGAGAACTTGGCTAAGCCACTCAAGTAGTAGTAGCTGCTTAATTTTCTAAACAAAATATGATTTTAAGTTGTATTGCATTTGTATGATGTTCTAATACTGAATAAAATGCACAGTGCACAGTGTTACAATCAACACTGATGTTTAAAAGTCTTTGTTATCTTTACTTGAAGTCCTTTGAATAAATGACCAGAAGTGGTACAGCTGAGTCATATGTACTAGCTATTGTTCCTCATAGTGAAATCTCCGTACTGACTTCATCAGTGGATAAATGAGTCCGCATCATCGCAAGAATTTATTTTTACTTATTTTATTATTGGTATCATTCTCAATAGGGTAAAGGGAATATTGACATAATTTTGATTTTTATTTTCTAATTTTTCTCTACTATCTTCAATATTTTAAGTCTTATACTATGAGTTTTTATCTAGTTGAAGTTATAATTGTAAGGGTGAGAGATACAGATCTAGTTTTATTTTTCTGTATGTTGACACACAGATTTCAAGCATTTTTTGTTAAAGGGGCTTTATTTTCTCTATTTGTGTTTTCAGAATTGTTGGCAAAATATGGGATCTGTAGCTGTGCAGGTTGATACATAGGCCTTCTATTATATTGGTTTATTTGTTTTGTGGCAGTACAATCCTGTCTTTGTTACTATGATTCTGTTTTTTAAATAGTTTTGGATTTGTGATGGTAAACACTTTGAATCTATAGCTTCGTTTTGGCTGTAGAGTTGTATCCATCTTACTAATCCTTGAGCAAAAGTAGATATTTCGATCTAATGCCATCCTCAATTTTTTTCTTTTTAATATTTTCATTGTAAAGTTTTAAGGTCCGCCACCCCTTGGTTAGGTTGATACCATTTTTTTCTAAGAGATTGTGAGTGATATTATTTGTCTGGTTACTTTCTCAAAATGTCTGCTATGTTACTTGGAGACATAATCTCCCAGCAAGTTCTCTGATCCTCTTTCTGCCTCCTCTTCTACAATGTTCCCTGAGCCCTAGGTGCTGAGTGTCTATAGAAGTCTCACCGAGTCTGGGCTCCTTTCTAGTTCTATTCTGGTGGTCATATAGGATACAATAACAATCACTTTCCATATTATTATGACTGGTTCTATGCCTCAACAAAGGGTTTATTTTAGAGAGACTTCTCTAGGCTGCTGAGAAGAAAGTGCTCTGCAGTTTAGGTGGAATGTCCTATAGATGTCTGTAAATTCCACTTCGCCAATAGGACTGTTTATTCTCAGTATTCCTTCCTTCCTTCTTTCCTTCCTTCCTTCCTTCCTTCATTCATTCATTCATTCATTTATTCTTTTTTCTGTCAGAATGACCTGCCAGTTGGTGAGAGTGGAGTAGTACTGCTATTTCTAATGGCTCTAGGCCAATCCGAAGATTTTCATCCTGTACTCTTTCCTTCACGAAATTGGATGTATCTATGTTTGGTTTTTACAGGTTTAAAACTGTAATGTCCTTTTGATGGAGTGTTCCTTTGATTCTTGATTTTATTTTTTTCAAACATTATAGCGATACCTGCTTGTTTCCTAGATTTTGCCTGAAATATCTTTTTCTATTTTGTCCAAAAGTTACATCTTTCTTTGATGGTGAGGTGCATTTCTAGGAGGTGGGAATATAGGATGATTCTGTTTTATAATTTTGCTTGTCTGTGTTATTATAAAATTCAAAACACAATAGTAAGTTACTAGTTAAAGTTTTGCATTAATTCATTGTTCATTTTGTATTGTTTTGTGTTTTATTATTGCCCATTTGCAGAGCAACTGTTCAGGTATTGCTTTTTCTTTTCTGTATCTTCAGGCATATTGTTTCTTCAGTCCAAAGGTTACCTCTAGCATCCTTTATAGAGCTAGGAATGCAATAATAACTTTAGACTTGAATTTGATGCAATCAATGAGATGGTATAAAGATCCACAGGAGAGCAATTTAAATAGCAGGGCTAATGTGGTTCTATAAAAATTTATTGAGGAAAATACTGCTTTTTAGTTGTATTTAACCTGCAACAGAATACTGGAAAATAGCTGTGCTATTTGCTGTTCTGCTAAAAACAAGGTAGGTAGCAGCATTTTGACTGATATTTCTGTGATCTCTCAATTTTTTCTTTCAATAATTTCTACTCTGGGTAATCATAATTAAAAAAAGTCTTGAACAAATAGCTAACATCTAAATAATGTTCATTATCAATCATAATTTTTACTTATAGCATCCCAATAAAACAAACAGGACTATAATTATATTTACGATCATTTTACAAAGGAAGAAAGCACAGAGGTCTCACAACTGCCTAGTGACAAAATAGAATTTGAAACCAACAAATAAGGGTTTACTAAAAACAAGGTAGGTAGCAGCATTTTGACTGATATTTCTGTGATCTCTCAATTTTTTCTTTCAATAATTTCTACTCTGGGTAATCATAATTAAAAAAAGTCTTGAACAAATAGCTAACATCTAAATAATGTTCATTATCAATCATAATTTTTACTTATAGCATCCCAATAAAACAAACAGGACTATAATTATATTTACGATCATTTTACAAAGGAAGAAAGCACAGAGGTCTCACAACTGCCTAGTGACAAAATAGAATTTGAAACCAACAAATAAGGGTTTAATGTCTGTCTTAATCACCAGACAAGACAATCTCCTCTTTGGTATAGAGGCAATTCACAGATTGTGAATCCAGAGAGCTTGAAGTCAAACTCAGATGATTCACTTTATAAATTGTGTTGACTTGAGTTTAATGTGTCTCAGCCTCAGTTTCTTCCTTTGCATACTTGAATTTTCTCTTACAAAGATCTTTATAATAGGCCTGGAGAAATGGTTTGCTGTTCTTCCATAGTATCTGAGTTTGTTTCCCAGCACCAATGCTAAGCTTCATCAGTCACCACTCCAAAGACCCCAGCACCCTGTTCTGACCCCCAAAAGTGCCTTACTACTCATATGTGCATTCTAACATCCAAATACACACACACAACAATAATAATAATACCTTATTGTTATTATTATTTATCATTATTATTATGTTGGAGAAAATCAAATAAGAATGCCCTGAATCAGATACTTCCAGAAATAGGGGATAATATTTTTGACCTGAAATTCTATAAATCTCCTCTGTAGTTTAAGCCTAAGTGGTGGAAGGCAATAATTACTCATTTTTATTAGTAAGTCTTTGCTTTCTTTGCTTCCATGTTGTTAATGGCTTTCTTTCATTCAGACACCATGACAAATTAGGCCAATTTCGTATTTTACCATCATGGTGCCAGAGTGTTTTTGTCTGATATTAGTGTTTGCAGAAAGTATGTTTGATATCAGGAAGACTAGAACTCAGCTGTGAATCCTAGGCTTGTTCACAGAAGCAGCAATACATGACAGGTGTCTTCTTATCTCTCCCTCCAAATTGGCATTTATGAAAGTAACTAGGGCCATCGACCCACAGCTTCCTCATCCATAGATTTAAGTTAACAAGAATCAAAAATATTTGGAAAGAAAGTGAATTTGTGTTTAGAATTTACAAGTATTTTTATCATTAACCACTAAATATGCTATATCATCTAACATAATATTTACATTGTATTGGATATTCTAAATAATCTAGATATGAAGATATAAAAGTCTATGTGTAGATTATATGTACATATTAAGTCATTTTATATAAGCAACTTGAGCATTCATAGATTTTGGTATGCTAAGGATCTTGGAATAAATACCCCTATGAATAGTTTCAAAAAATGTTGACAATGTATTTTAATTGGGCCAACAATAATAAGGTGCCTTCGTTTTTATAAATTCTGTACCACATCATGATTTGTAATGTGCTGCTAAATAATATAGCTATATTAAATTTAATATTAATTTTATTAAACTAAATTCTGTAGTCAAATATATAATATTAAAAACATGTTTTATTAAAATTTAATAGGATTTTATGTCCTACATTTGGTTTGAGTAGGGGAAAGCTTATCACTAAAATCAATAATCCAATAACATTTGTAAATAAATGTGTAGTAAACAAGGTTTAGTGAGAGCTAGATTTTTAAGTTTTCTTCAGACAGTTAAAATTTAGATAACAAAAATTTATAAAGAATAGAAATAACTAAAAACTAACTGTCTTCGATAGGGTTTATTATTGCTGTAAAGAGATGCCATGAGCATGGCAACTCTTAAAAAGAAGACATTTAATTGAGGGTTTAAGGGTGGCTTGCTTACAGTTACAGAGGTTCAGTCCATAATGACCATGAAGAGGAGCATGCAAGCATGCAGGCAGACACTGTGCTGGGGCTAAAAGAACTACATCCTACAGGCAGCAAGAAGTTAACTGACTGTCATACTGAAGAAAGCTTAGGGAAAAAATATCTCAAAGCTCACCCTCATAGTGACCACCTCCTCCAATAAGGCCACACTTCCTAACAGTGCCATTTTCTTTCAAACCACCATACTAATATATTTGCTTTACAGCTCAATAATATTAACGAACAGTTTGAGTGCTCACCATAGGTCAAGTTACTGACATGTATAAATTACCTTACTCCATTCAACAACATGAGATGATTTGATTTCTAATATTTTTTTAAGAAATGTGGGAAAATATGGCAAGATGAGGTCACCCTAGCTAATAGAGAGCAAAAGCAGATCTGTGATACCAAGTTGTAAGTCTCTGTATTCGGAGGCTTGTCCTCCATATCTATTTAATACTTCTGCTTCTAAGGGGCTTCTGCTAGTCAGATCATTAATCACAGTGTTTAGGATTTCCAGACATTTTAACACTAGGATGTAGCCCCAGAGAATATGCATTATTTTAGACAAGATATTATACTACAATATTAGATAAGTAAGAATAGAGAAACCATATGCAGTTTTCTGTAAAAACAAAATAAAACAGAAGGTAACTGTAACACTCAGAAAGGATTGATCAGGTAATGTTTTGTTGAAATATAAAGTTAATTATTAAATTACTTTCTTAATCAATAGATTTTTCAAAAGAAAGGAGCTATGTTTCATAGTCTATATTCCACTTAAAAAGGCCTAGTTTAGGGAAAGTGCAAGTTTAGATTTTTCTCTCTGTGGTTATACTTAAAAATTCAACTAAGTTCTTATTCCCAAGACTGTTTTTATTTATTAAAATTTTTAGACAATATATTTTAATTATATTCTTACCCCTCATATCTTCTCATATTTTTCTGTCCACCAAATTTCCTGTGCACTCTCTTATCATAAAACCAAGCAAAACAAAACTAACAATAAAAACAAAGGTTATTACAATGTAGTTCAAAACTTCACAAAAATTGCAGCAGCAGAATTAGAGTGGTAACATGATTTAATTCTTCGAGAAATAACATGGTAATAACTTGGAAAAATTGAAGAGATTTAAAAGTAGTTACATTTGGCTTACCTAGTACATAGTTCAAGGAACTACCATAAAGAGTAAAATCTAAATTATACCACCAAACTTACTAAAGAAGAATAGATGTTCATCAAATCAAAATCCTATAATACTACATATGAACTAAAAATCTCCAATATTAAAACAACAGCTAAGTAAACCCTGTACCTAAATAAATAATGTATCCATTAGACACTTAACTTGATTTTAATTCTACAAAGGCATAATTAAAACAAAAATGATATGCCTAATTATGTATAACTCAATTTGGAATGTGTGTATGATATGGAACAATTACAATTAAGTAAACTAACATCTGTTACTCCACACAACTATTTGCTTTTGGATATGTGTGTATTAAGAACACTTAAGATCTGGGAAATTTTTATACTACATAAATAAATTACTAGAAAGCAAAGCAAAATAAAGTATTTTACACACACACATACACACATATACATATATTTGTCAACATAACCACTGTCAGCATAACCACAAATGTTCCTACAAAGACTAGACATAAATCAATACACTAACTATAAATATAGAAATACCATTTAAACACTCCCAAAAATTTTTCTACTTAAAATTTAATGTCACTTATTTGTCTTTTAAACACTCATTCTCTTACATCTGCTCTAACCATACAGCTTAAAAATGAACAAGCCCTTCTCATCTACTTTCCTTTCTTCAGTAATGGAAAAACCACAGCCTCAATGCAATCTGTAACAGTCAGTAATGGTTAGTCTTCATTGTAACTTACCTGCATTTGGAATCACTTACAAAACATACCTCTCAGTCTGTGATAGTGTTTCCAGCAAGGTGATGATTGTAAGAGAGAAGGGTGTAGCTGAACAAAAATTAGAAGCTGGAAAACAGGTTTGAGTATTCCGAGGGTGCCTGAGAACAGTGTAGTCTCTACTCCATATACCTCTATTTCAGCCCATATAAGATTCAATTTACTCAATTTCAGGAGAGCTGTGCTTTTCTTCTAGTTTCAGTTCTGTGAGTTTCTTATATTTTGGTTGTATTTAACTTAGTTTCTACTGGTTTAACTTTTTAGTCTAATTTGAAAATAAAAGAATGGGATAAATATGCATACATGTATGCCATTTTGTATGAAAAGCTAGAATCAAGGCACTAAGTGGAAAGCTACAAATTTCAGTTGCATCTGTAAGTCTTTAATTCTCTGATCTGATGTTGATGTGCTTTCCTTTACATGACTAGTGAATTTCACTTAAAAGCAGAATGAGTTGGATCAGCAGAATGGAAAGTCAGAGACATTCCAAGCTTAACAATAATACAATAATTGAAGCAGGCTAAGACACCAAAATTTACATACTACAACTATTGAACAAAGATTGCTTACGGTGTTAATGACAGTCCCTGAGATGACAGCCACTGCAGAAGAAAGGACATTAGTCTTATGAACTGAAGAAATTAAACTTTTGGAATAATCTAAATCAGTTTGGCAGCAAATTCTTCTTAGAGCCTTTCTCTGTAAAAGCCAGCTGGACAACTCATTTAATTTGGCCTCATAAAATCCAGGACAGAGAAACCAGCCAAGTAATCTAGACACTAGACATCAGACCCGTGGAATTATGAGATAATAAATTTGTAGTGCTTCAGGCCACTAAATTTGGGCTAATTTGTCATGGAGGTATAGAAAACTAATATACCTCAGCATTACCCTCCCCATCAGCACACATACAAAGCTTTCAAGTGACTATAATTACATGAAGTTCTGAACTAAGTTGAGCCCAACTGCTAATTCACATAATGATTTTATGTTTTAAACCAGCAAGATTCTCAGTACTTTGTCAAGCACCAACAAATAACTAACTAAAAGATATGTGTAAAAAATGCAAATTAAAAATATAAAGTAAATGGCGTTGGCTTTGGGGTTGAGTGATGAGTGGAAAATGAAAAGCAGAAAAGAGGACCGGACATGGATGCCTCAAATCCCAGCACCTAAGAGGGGCAGAGACAGGCAGATCAAGAGTTTGAAACTATTCTGAGGTGCATAATTAACTTTTACAAAAAAAAAAAAATAGGCTGAAAAGAATAAAGAGAAGAAAAAATCTAATACAGAAAACTGTTAGAAGGAATCACATTCTTGCCTCCGGCACAGCTCTACAAAAAGCGGTATCTGGAAAACAAATGTTTATAGAACAAAAGTAAACTGAAGCTTTAGTATACAAAGCTAACAGGACCTGAAAAAGTGTCCTAGGAAAGCTGTACTCGAGGAGAATTCTGAGAGGTTTGTCTGTAACATGTAACATGCTCTTGGAAAATCATGCCAAGAAATATTGAAGTATTTTTATAATAAATAAAATTTCAAAAAAATAAGTAATGGCATATCTACACTAAGTAACCGTGTGTGTGTGTGTGTGTGTGTGTGTGTGTGTGTGTGTGTGTGTGTGTGTGCATGTGTATTGGCTTCTAGATATGCAATCCCCAGATACAACTAACCTTGTTGGAACCAGGAAGAAGGCCACACTCACACTTTCTCTTTTCTGTCTAAGGAAGGTCATAAACCCTGGTTGATCTTCCCCAGACATGGGTCACAAAATCCTCATTCCAGAAACATCCTCCCTATACTGGGAAGAAAGAAATGTTTCAATCACTGAAGCTTAAAAGACTCTTAATAAGTAGTTTCTGTTAAGAACCCTGCTACACTGTTTATCACCATTTTGTCCTTCAGTTGTACTGCTGCTTAATTGTAAAACAAAACAAAACACCATTTCTCTGCATCTTTGTAAGAAACTTAGACATGAACCACTCAAGGAAAGGGAAGTATAATTATATATAATATGTGATATATAATTATATATAATTTCATAACTGAATAATTATTACCTTCCTTTGGATTAGTACTTTCAAAGATTCCTATTATAAATACATGTAAAAGACTTTTTTTCTCCAAGTTTAATTTTAGTGAAGTTATCTTCCTCTACGAAGAGTGACTATAAGTACTATATGCCATAGAAAATGAATAAAATCAAGACGAAACATTCATCTGGTCTTATGTTCCAAAGATAATTGTCAACAAAAGTCATTTCTTGTGAATTAGGAGTGATATATGGAACAGAATCATGAATGAGAGTATTCCCTGCACAGAGATACCATGAGGATTAAGCAAATAAAGAAAAACACTTGTGCAAAGAGCTTAATCAATGCTTAATCACAGAGGAAGTAATTAAAAGTTCCATAATAAATACTCAAGGTTGAACAATATTTATTTTTTGCCCAAGTTTGTTACATCAGTGCTCATCATCACTAATTTCTACTCTGATGTTTCACATAATTTTAAAATAATAATTAATTTGATCCATAAAAAACTGACAAGACATATATTTACTTCAGTAGTAGCTTATTCTAGCACTACTCAAAATTATAGCAAAGGCTCAGATAACTTTATGTAATTAGGCCTCAGTAATTTGAATATCTACTTTATATAAACACTATTTAACATAGGTATGTGCTTATTCCTTTATTCTTGCAAGTTAACATTTTGAATATGCTTAATTTTGGAGGTGTGTAAAAGAAGCATTTTAAAGGTGTTTTTGTCAGGTGTTTTGTCCAGCCTCACTGAATCTATTCATTAACACAAGGAGGCATTTTCCATAGTTACAGGCCAAACCAAAGGTAAATCTTACTGAGTAAACTTTCCTGTTTACTTCTCAAAAATTATTAGATTTTTGATTGAAGTATTTCATTGTATACAGTACTTTTGTGTGTCAAAACATTAATAAATAACATATTGGAGCTAAGAATGATAGCCTGGAATATGCTAAGGGTAATATAACAATTTGAAGTCTAAAAGTAAGTTTTAATTTATGCACTGGTATTGTAACTATTGTCTACATTATTAACCATTTTACTTTTATATAAAATGTAGTTTTCTTCTAGAAAATTGTCATGAACATACTTCATAGTTAGCATTTTAGTACATTTTATCTTGTTATTCAAGGTTCTCCTGAAAAAAAAAACACTTATTTTAAGAAAATAGTTAATATAATAGTACATGATGCAAAAAAAAAATTACAGAGTGGTTGTGTGCTTTAAAGTTCTATTTTGGGGAGGGCAAGTCTGTCCCTGTCTACTTGGGTCTTCAACTGACTGAACACAACCTACCTACATTCTGGAGGGAAAATAGATGCTGTACTCAAAAGAAATTAATGTTAGTAACATGCATAAACATTCTCACACAGTCACCTATAATAATGATTAACAATATACCTGAGCAGGGGTCCAACTAAATTGACATATAAAAATTAACCGTTATCCCCTATCCAGTTGTAGTCAATTTTAATACAACTTGAAATTTGCTTTGGACACATACATCTTTTTAGAGAAGGATTTAAGGCACAGCCATACAGAAAGGTCAGATATGCATCCATTCTTCAGTAATTTTAACTCATTCAGGTAAGTCCTAAGCAAGGCATGCTACTTGACCTACCTCTTTCTAGGACTAGGCAACTTTGTCTTCACTTTTGTAAAAGCACAGGTATAAATAGCATACTGTCCTCTATATCTTCCAGTTTTTTCTTTCTTCTGTTATAATTTCATCTTTTTGTTCTCCAGTCTAGGGCTTGTTCTCAGTAGGTACACCTCAGTTAGAATATTTCATATTTCTTATAATCATAAGATCTGATAAGGTAATTGATAACTAACACCTTAGATGGAAAGGAACACAGGAATGCAGAACTGGACCAGTAAGGTATAAAGAATAACTATATTAAACTATTTTTCTTTTCATTTTATGAAAAGTTGTTATTTTCATACAATATATTCTATTATGTTTCCCCATCTCTCTACTCTTCCCTGTTTCTCCCCACCTTTCCTCCCATCCAGAGTCACCATCTTTCTTTCTCTCCTTGGGATATAAATGAGCATCTAAGGCATAATACAAATAAATATATAAAAAAATTAAAAACAAATTAGAACAAAACAAACAAAAAGTAGGAAAAGAGCCCAAGAAAGGGCACAAGAAACAAATAAATGCAGAAGCCTACTCATTCACACACTCAGGAATCCAATAAAAACAAAACTAGAAGCCACAAGATATATGCAAAGGATCTGAAAGGTAAAAATAAAATAATAAAAAAAAGAAAGGAAGGAAAAGTGTTCTTATACTTTCTTGTTGGACTTTAAAAAAAACTTTCAGCTCCCCAATAATGACATGGAAACATCCTATTAATTATGAAAGCTTAGCCTGTAGCTTATGGTTGTTCCTAACTATCTCTTATAACAAATTAACCTGCTTCTATAAATCTACATTCTGTCAAGTGGCTCAATACCCTACCTCCATATTGTATGTATGCCTCTCTCTGTGTCTTGCTGGTGTCTCCTGCCTCTTGTTCAGTTTCTCTCTCCCAGAAGTCCCACCTATCCTCTCTTGCTAAGCTACTGGTTATTAAGATTTTTATTAATCCAATTAAAACCACACACCTTCAAACAGTATACAAATATCTTGCAACATTTTCCCTTCATTACCCAAATAAAAAGAAATTGCTTTAGCACTCACACAGTAAACTATATGCAATAATAACAACTATCAGGTGAGAATTACACTCAAAATGTCTAGTTTGTCGCTATTTGGCATATTTGTTCTCTAAACTGCTTTCTGTTGTCTGGGATGATGACATCTTTAGGGAACCCTGAGAAAATTGGAATAATGGTCAAATCCTGTGAGATCTGTTTTATTTTTGCTCAGTCTCTGTGTGATGGAAAACTCTAGTGCTTATCAGAAAGAGTAGCCTGTGAGGCTGGACCACCTCAACTAGCAAATTTGAAGTTGTTTTGGATGTAAATTTTTGAGGAAACTGAAACAGAGGCATTCTAAATGGATAAATCACCTGGGCTGTTTGTCTTTATTTGTATCTGGTCCTTGTCCTTTTCTTTTGAAAACACATAAACTTTTAAAGGTGTAATATATATTGTCTGCCAAGGAAGACAAACTCCTAATTGAGTGTCCTTGATGCTCAACACCATCCCAGGAAAGGAACAGTAATGACAGGAATTGTCATGTCTCTCATGGCCGAACACTGAACAACAAAACATTAAATGCCATATTCTCCAGGTCTATGAAGTGGCTGAAGACTCCTGTCTCTCTGATATATTCTAGCATGTATCTGGTAAACCTAAACAACATGACTATTACATGGCAAACCTAAGCAACAGTGATCTGTAATTCTTATAATTCTAAAGACTGAATCCTACATTATAAAACAGACAATCTATAAATGGGTGTACAGTCTCGGAATGATGACTTCCAGTATGACTATCATATACAAGAGATACATCTATGATTCAAAATGACAGCAGTATCCTAAATATATACCATATACAATATATAAACAGAGGTATATAAAACATCTTATGTATATATTATGGCTAATATAATTATATATTATGACTAGTATAATTAAACAGAGGTAGAAATTGCATAATGGAAATGACAATAATATGCTTAATAGGCATCAATGTGCAAAATATCTTAAACAGATGGAAGCATGTGCAAAATATGGCAATTACAGATTCAATTTTGTATCAATATACAAATTACCTTAGACATATAAAACAATTTTAGATTTAAATTTGTAGCAATATACAAATTATCTAAATCAAACATTTAAATGATTTCACATTTGTATCAACATAGAAGCATCTATACCAGTGCAAATTGTCTTTGAGTCATATTTATCTAATAATTGTTTACAGGTAGATACAATAATCTACCAATGTCTATCCTATGTATTCCCCTTTCTCTTCTTTAAAAGAAATCCCTGAGTCAATATTATTGTTCTGCTTTCAACCCAAATTTAACTTACAACTATCCTATTAGAACGATAATTATCCTTAACCCCCAAAGGACAAAACTTATTGGGAAAGGAGTGTAGTGTGTCATAAGGTTGCTTCCTGCTGACTTGTGGGCAGCAATATCTCTGTGGGATCTTGTAAGAGCTAAGACAGTAGTTATATCCCAATGGACTGACTATGAACATCTATAACCATTCTCAGAGTATTGGGTAAATCCATCTGGAACTCTTGTTAAAGATGTAACATGAAGGATAATCATAGAAAGCTGTCATGCAACTGTCATGAATAGTCTATATTTCAAAAGCAATCACTGAGTGGTCTACACCAGGTTCTCTCTCTCTCTCTCTCTCTCTCTCTCTCTCTCTCTCTCTCTCTCTCTCTCTCTCTCTCTCTCTCTCTCTCTCTCCTTTTTTTCCCAGATAAAATTGTGGTGGGGCCCCTGTCTTCTTTCTGGATGCTTTGGAGATTGCTGATAGTAGAAATTGTTGTTTACAGTGGAAAGCCTAAACATTATTAATGTCAAATGAAGATTTTATGTCTTCAGGAGAAAATTTGTATGGAGAGAAGATTTTAAGGTTAATAAGGAGGAAATACACAGAGAAATAGGATTAAAGAAAATAATTACAGTAATATTGGTCCCTATATATTCGGACTGTCTTCTGTCCCACACATGTGGCTTTTCTAATATGAGACAGAATCTCTCAAGTTTTCTTTATGTGCTTGGGTTTAGAGAGGAAGAAAGCCACTTATCCCAACTCAAAAGCCAGCTTTATTTATAATCAAACCAGGACCAAGTTTTTTTTGTTTGTTTGTTTGGTTTTTTTTTTTTTGGTTTTTTTTTTTTAAAGAGGGATATAGATATGAAACAGTGAGAATTGAGAAATTACCCAGTAGTGCATATTGGTAACATTTGTCCCTATATTCCTTTGTTTGTAGTCATTTCATAAGTGATCTCCCTTCAGATTTAGGTATCTAAGCATTCAGCATCCTTTTAATGTCTTGAAGATGGCTGTATCTATTCTTTAGTAAAGACAAAATTGAGACCCTGCCTCAGCCTTGTTAAATAAGTTTTCCTTATCATGTTTCCAATTGTCAAATCAGTGGATGAGTCATTACTTCTCCTCCTCAGGAGGGGTCTCCTTTTCAAATCAGATCTTTATTAATTTCATTGGTACACATATTATTTCTTCCCCTGTGCAAACAAAAGCAAAACCCCTTATTCACTGAAGCATGTAAGTGGGCTTCCATTCTGAGGTCAGCACATTCTTGAAGTAGATAGATTGATCTCAGAAACTTTTTTCTATTACCCAATGTCTCTCTGCAGCTGTTGTTCCTTTCTCATCAGAATTAAAAAAATTCAAGGTCAGTAAACCATTGTGCAAACAATCCCTGTGCTTTTTTCATTTCTTCTGTTTATGAAGCATTTCCTTAAAGGTGCGATGAGATCTTTCCACAACTGCATGTCCTGTAGGATTGTGTGGTATGGTATCCATTACAGATTTATATTACCATTATATTATTTATATTATAATATCCAAAAATCTGCTTCATTTTCTGAGAAACATATGCTGAAGCATTTTCAGTCTCAATTTGAACAGAAATTCCCATTACGACCATAACTTCCAAAAGGTGAAAAAAGCATCAGCTTTTTCAGAACTCAGGACAGTCACCCACTGCCTTCCTGAGTAAGTGTTATTGATATGATGTACTTGTTTCATCTTTCCAAATTCTGCAAAGTGAAACACATCCATATGCCAGATCTCATTTTTCTGCATACATTTAGGATTAATTACAGTGGATAAAGACGGTTGGTTATAGAAGGATCAAGTAGTACAATTCCATAGAGTTTCCTTGGCCTGATGTCAAGTGATGGGAAAGCTAATTTTTAATCCTTTGCTATTAACATGATGTCTCTTATTAAATTTTGAGGCTTCCAGCACATTTCCTATTAATAACCAGTCAATTTCATCATTACCTTGCATCATCAATGTAGGGAGACCCGGGTGATATCTGATATGTGATATATATATATAATATATTCATCATATATATTTATGATGAATTCTATTTCTAATTATATCCTATATTTGTATAAACAATGAGGTTAATTCTGTATCATGAAGAATGAAATCAGCAGCATCAACATGTAAAACAATTCCTTCTGCATATTGAGAGTCAGTTACTATGTTAAGAGGTACTGTAAAATGTATTAATACCATAATAATAGTATATAATTCTGATTTCTGAGCAGAATTATAAGGGTTTTGAGACACTTTACATAAATTTTATGATTTATAACCAGATTTTTCCTATTTGTTTGCATCAGTATAAAATGTAGGAGTTCCAAAAATAGGTTTATCCTATCACATGAGGGAGGATCCAGTCAGTTTCCCTTACAAATTGGATTCTTTTTCTTTGGGTATATTTGTTACTAATCTCACCCAAAATATTACTACAGGCTTTTTGCCAAGGTTCACTGTCTGACCACAACTGAATAATTTCTTCATTTGTCAAAGGTATCAATTATCTATCCTATTTTGGTGGGTCCAAGATTTTGTACCTATCTAATTTACTTTCTATCCAAATTTGGATTACCAACACAAATTTATCCTTTTATGTCTCTCAAACTTATGAGTTTCTTTCTAAATATAGTAATAAGGAAAACTGTAATTATCTAGTCTTCAACTTCATGAAAGACCCCAGAAGGCTATGATATTACCTGAAGAAACAGAAATTTAGGAGAAAACAACTTCGAAACTAAGAAATGACAAAAACAGCTGGATGCCTGGACAGTAACCCAAGGTTCCTCTGTAACATCATATCCTACAAGTCTAGAATTTCTGTTAAAGTTTCTTGTGAACCAGAAATTTAGAAGAATTTCCCCCCCTTGTCTTGGCAAAGTCTGGCAATCAGTTTAGCTGATTTATTTTGTGTCATGCTGGTTCAATCTGAACATCATAGAGTCAGAAGTTAAGGCTAGGGAATTTTCTTACCCAGAAGCTAAATTTTGATACAAAGAATCCAAATTTTATATGAAGTGAGTCTTTCCTTTATGCCCATCATCTACTCTGAATAGATTGATGATGCCAGAGCAGATATATCTTAATGTCATTTTAAAAAACTAGGTTATTAAAACATCTTAAATGCCATATTCTATAGATCTTTGAAGTGTTTGAAGACCAACTGTCTATTTAAAATGTATCTCTGTTTGACTTTGAGAACATCCCTAACATAACAATAAGTTTTATTTAAGAGGTGATTAACTACCAATCAGCATTTCTTGATTGTCCTAATAACTTTCAAGGACTATAAATTTGCATTTTATTATTAGATAAACTGTATAGGTACAATATATTAAACTAAAGTAAAAACATATATACTATATTCTAACAAGAATAACCTTAAATTTGTATCAATATACAAAAATATCTTAAACAAGAGTAGAAACACATATACAGTAGAACGAAAACCTTAAATTAGTATTAATATACTAAAATCCATACTGATGTTAACTATTTAACACTAGTAATTGCTTTTACCATTCAAAAGTAGATTCAACAATCTACCTCTTTATTCTTTAATTTTCATATCCTTTTTTCTTTTTAGAAAAAGATCTTTTAATATAATCCTTTTTTCAATTTTTTTTTCTGACCATTAACAATAACATCTTGAAACAGACCACTTTAAACCAAAACCACCTAACCCACTGGGTGGGGATATGGGTGTTTGTGTTCTTTAGATTTCTTTCTATGGTCTGCGGGCAATAGCATCTCTTGGGGACCCTGAGAAAATTGAGATAATGGTCAAGTCCTGAGAGATCTAGTTGTAACATTTGTTTTCAGTTTTTATTTATAGGTAAAGTTTAGTCCTTATCTAAAGTTTTGACTTGAGCAGTACATGAGTCTAGATCATCTCAGCTAGCCACCTTGAAACTGTCCTGAGCAGTTCTGTTTTCAGAGTATGTACCTGAGTAATTAAAACAGCAGAGAAGCAACAAGGGGTCTCCTCTCTCTTCTGTTCTTCCATTCAAAAGGGAGAAGATTCTCTCTAAGGCCCACTTCACGTCTTTTGTATATCTATCTGTCTTCAGTCTTTCAATATCTCCATGGTTAATCCTGGTCATCTAGTGTCTAGCTCCACTCTCTAATTCAAAGCAAACTTTATTGTCAGAATGTGATCAAAATATTTTATAAGATCTCCTCTTTGGTATCACATTTATCACTATTAAGAACATGCTTTGTGAGTACACTGGATACTGCAGACTGCAATAGTACATTAACCCTTAGTATTACCTCACATTCCCTATGCCCAAATAGTTGCACTGTCTTGATTCTCTGAAGCACTCCTGTTTATCATTGCCTAACTGCTGGGTAGTCTGGGACTTGTAGCTTTGTCTTTCTTTTCCTAAAACAAGGGATGGTACTTGGTGAAGAACTTTTGCTAATTCACATCACAGGGTTTATAGCAGCATGGCATGACAAAGGAGTGGTATAGGAAGTACCCTCTCTAGCAATGCTGAGTATAACCATTGATATTACCACTGGAGCAGCAGGACTGACTATTTCAATAGCTATTTGGCACTGGTTTTCCTCTCAGTTCATCCAGCATCTCCAATGTGTGTCTGAGACCATCCTTATACTCCAGAGTCAATGTGTGTCTGAGACCATCCTTATACTCCAGAGTCAATGTGTGTCTGAGACCATCCTTATACTTCAGAGCCAATGTGTGTCTGAGACCATCTTTATACTTCAGAGCCAATGTGTGTCTGGGACCATTCTTATTCTCCAGAGCCAATGTGTGTCTGAGACCATCCTTATACTCCAGAGTCAATGTGTGTCTGGGACCATTCTTATTCTCCAGAGCCAATGTGTGTCTGAGACCATTCTTATTCTCCAGAGTCAATGTGTGTCTGAGACCATCCTTATACTCCAGAGTCAATGTGTGTCTGGGACCATTCTTATTCTCCAGAGTCAATGTGTGTCTGGGACCATCTTTATACTCCAGAGCCAATGTGTGTCTGAGACCATCTTTATACTCCAGAGCCAATGTGTGTCTGAGACCATCTTTATACTCCAGAGCCAATGTGTGTCTGAGACCATCTTTATACTCCAGAGCCAAAAAGATATCCTGGCCAATGTAATGTTACAAAAGCAGGGAGGATTGGATTTACTAACAGCAAAAAGAGTTGATCCTTGCCTCTTCTTCAGGGATGCATGTTGCTTCTTAGTAAACCAATCAGGTATAGTAAAAGACAAGATCTGACAACTCCAGATGAATCTTCAAATTATAAGAAATAGCCCAATGTTTCTGGCCAGTGGATTACTGACAGCTCCACATGGATTCATATACTTCCCTTCTTAACCCACTCTTCTCTTTTTCTTAATTCTACTTGTTATGCTCTATCTTAAAAACTTATTATCTAGATTTCAACAACAGGTTCAAAATATTTCTAACCAGACTTCTAATCAGTTTCTATTACAGGATGACCATCCCATAGCTACAAAAGGAGAGGTCAATTATACCCTGACAGTGAAGATCAGCTTTCCCAAAGAACTTCAATGCCCCCATACAATGGTAAATAGTCAATGATAACATTCCTCCCCTCTTTGGTTTGCCAATAATCAACCAAAAAGGGGGAAATGTCTTCCCCAGACACTCAAACAAGCTATTGCTATAAACCCTCAAGACACACCAGTGGCCAGCCCCACCCTGAGGACCTCCAACTGCTAAGATACACCCATAAAACATCAATTCTTACCCTGGAAAGCTTCATCCTGGAAAGTCCCACTGCCCTCCTCAAGAAACTATGTAAGCCCTGCCTACTGATCAGCTCTTTGCTGCCTTTTGCATAAGAAGAGTCAGGAACCCAATAAATCCATCTCAAAAATCTCTTGTTTGAAATTTGTTGTGTGGTGTGACTTTATGGCATTCTTTGGCTTCTGACTCCCAGGATACCTTTCCATCCAAGCTGCAACACCTGTGCAACTGTGCTTGTAACAAACTACCTCAAATGTCAGAAGAATAATGCAACATGTATTCTTGCTCATAAACTAATATGCTGGCTGAGGTTTACTCGGGTTTTCCGTTTTCAGCGTTCCTTCACTTTATGTCTTTATTATGGCTTCTATTTCAATTTTTATGTCTCGAATCATTTTCTTCTCCTGTTGACTGTTTTTTCTTGCTTTTCTCTGCTTTCTTTAAGGAATTTATTGATTTCTTCCCTTTTTTGTTTGTCTTTTTATTTCCTTAAGGGAAATTTTTAATTCTTCTTTAAAGGCCTTAATTTTCTTCATAAAGATATTTTTAAGGTCATTTCCTTTTGTTTCTTCTACATTGTAATGTTCAAATCTTACTGTTGTTGAAACACTAGATTATAGAGGTTGTATGGGTGTGAGCACATGTTGTATCTGGACATGTATAGGCATGTATGAAAGCCAGAGTAGAACACTGGTTTTCTTCTTGTTCCCTTGAGACAGTCAGTGAACCAGGGCTCCCCACTTTTCAGATAAATTTAAAGGCAGCAAGCTCTAGAAATCTTCCTATCTCTGCCCTCAACCCCCACCACTGAGGTTATTGGAACACAAGGACTCCTATGTCTTTTTATGTAAGTGAGTACTGAGTCTGAACTCAGGTTCTCATGATTGCTAAGAAAGTGTTTTCTCCACTGAGCAAACATGGAAGCCCTATAGATAAATATTTTTAACTCTAACTCTGCTTTTCAGCAGTTATCTGATATTTTAGGTAAAAATAACCCAAAGAAAGAAAGAAAAGACTAGATTGTACCATTACCAGAAAGTCTCAATCTGGACTCTTCTATGTTCCCTGGTTTTTGTGATTTCCATCAAAGAATTTAGAAAAGATACACAGAACACAGTAGAGTATATAAGCTGAGTTTAAAACAGGATAAAAGCAGAGCACACTTCGAGTAATAGTGGCTTATGGCCAGAGGGGTGGTTTTTTTTCTCCTGGTGATTAATAGGCCCATTAGAATTGACTCTAATGGGAGAGGTTAATAGTAGAGCCTTGCTGTAACTAGAAACCCTTCAGCAAGTAATGACCTGATAAGGTTTAAGTCCTCATGTATTAATTACCCTCCTAAAAGTTTAGAATGTCTGGCCACCCCAGGGCAACAGTGGCAACTCAGTTCCTATTCTCTTGACTCTTAACCAGAACTCTTGTTTCTTACTTTATCACAAGCTATATATCATAAAGAAAGAGTTCATCTCTAATGACATCAAGCTTACATATCTAACTATATACTTAATAATAACATCAGTTTTATTAGTGTATTAGGTATTAATTGAGAAGATATAAAGTGTAATATTTTATTTGTGCAAATGAGAGGAAAAAATTATACAAAGACAAGATTTATCTCATTTACTTCATGAGTCCTTCTGTCTATATTGCTGAACAGAATTCATATTTAGTGCTATTGTAGCTGTATACCATTCCCTTCATGTACGTATTTCCACTGTTGGCTTGACAAACACACAACATAATGTTTTGCTTAAATAAATATTCACAAATATATGTACATTTAAGTGAAGGACTGAAATCATCCATAAAAATATCAATTAGTTAGGATTCTTTTGCTTGGATGTGATTAAAAAACTAAAAAAAAATTAGTTTAGCACTGCATGAAGGTAATATCTTAGCTAATACAAGGTTAGATCTACCTGTTATATACAGCAACACTTTTTTCCAGGATAAATCTTCAGGCTTTAGTCTCTTTGAAGAAATGTATCTTAGGCCCTTCTTCATGATTTAACAAAATGCTTTACTACTTTTCACATGCTCACTGCTATTTTAAATTATTGAAGACAGGCTCTCCCATAGCATTTTTTACAAGGCTTTAAATATGCTTTGATTGAATAAACTCTCTTACTCAAACTATAATATACTCACAATTCAGATTATAATTACTTCCAGTCATAATGAGGTTATTCTAGATGAAAATTAATGCAGGTGAAATTTCTTAGTTGAGAAATATGAGGAGGGGAGCAAGATTTACACATTGTATAAATTTCATTATATTAATTTAAACATCTATTTTGAACATTGGAGAGGTTTATTTGTACATAGTATAAGTTACCAGCTTTCTTAATTCAAGATAATTGTGGTTTTGATAAATAATTTTACTATATAAAATATGTATTTAGCAAATATTGATTATATTCAAACCTTCTATGGTAGGCATACCATAAAAATCTTCAAGAAGTATATACAATATTGTTTTTATATCCCTATAACTATTTTATGACTTATTAAACTAGAATAAAACTGTCTAAATAATAATTTATAAAGACTTCCAACTAAAGATAGCTAAAATGTTAAAGGATTATAAATAGAAGCTCTAATAATCTTTAAACACATGTCATCTTTATGAAATGGAGAAAACTTTAGATGTGCTCCTAGTTTCATGCCAACTTGACATAGCAAGAGTCATCAGAAAGAAGGGAGCCTCAATTGAGAAAATACCCCTATAACATCAGGTTGTAAACAAGTATTCAGAGCATTTTTTGAGTTATTGATTGATGTGTGGAGCCACCTTTAGGCTCATAGTGCTTGGTACAATAGGAAAGCAAGTTGAGCAAGCCACATCAAGCCAGCCAGTAAGCAACACCACTCCATAAACTCTGTATCAGCTCTTGCATACAGGCTCACTACTGTCTTCCCTTGCTGGTTTTGATAACTGTTATGAGCGTGTGAATGAAATAAATCCTTTTTTTTTTTTGCCATGTTACTTTTGATCATGGTGTTTCACCATAGCTGTAGCAATCCTTAGAAAGGCAGTAGGACTTTGGTTATAAATGAGTAATGCAAAGATTACATTTGAGATTAAAATTAGAAATACTTCCTTTGGCATTTATTTATCTTACAAAAACATTAACTCATTAAAGTTTAGATTAATATTATGACTCTAAAAGTTATTGTGGATCTTTGATATCTACCTACTATAGATTTTCTGTGATTGATTCATCTTATCCAGTAACTATGAAGCTGTTGTGAATGTTGGATCATCTGGGCCATGGTTCCCATTGGAGACCTTTTAGAGGGTCTTAGTTGATCAAACTATATTAGCCTGGAATCAATCTATAGGTTCTCATCATCTGTAAAAACAAAAGTATAACCTCTTTTCTAAAGCAATATATCACTTGACCCAAAATTTGAAGTTGATATCTTCAAAATATGTTGGTTTAATTTAGCACCTTTACAATTAAATGGCTTATAGCAGTCAAAATTCCAAATGCAACATAATAATATACACAATCCAGACTCTCTATGATGCTAGATACTTTTTATTGCCTTTACTGATTTTTTAAAGACATTACTTGTAGTAGTAAGGTTTCTAGGTCCCGGGCAGCCAGAGATCTAGACCCACAGACCTGCCACCCGAGACCTCTTTGTAGCCTGCTGCCGCTGGCAGCTGCTCAGGCCCACAGAAATGACTCAGACACTTACTCACTCCTACCTATTCTGATTCCTCCTCCTACTTTTTCTATGGTGCCTGTCATGGCCCAAAACAGCTCCTTTATTTAAAGATTGAGAATCATAGGATACAGAAAGGTATTCCCACATCAATTACTTTTTAATGCTATTTTAAATATATGTAACTGCTTGTACTCCTTTTCCTCTCCATTTCAAGCCTGTGTTCAATTTTACATAGATTATAGCCTGTTTGGAGGATTTTGCTCATCTAAATCTGTTTTATTGTGTATATTTTAGCCTTTATATCTGTGTAAGCAAAAGCCTAAACTTGTCATGTAATGTGCTGCTAGAGCTTGTGTTGATTATTTAAGCCTGCACATAGCAGCTAGGGGAATCCTCTGTGTACTACTGCCTTTTAGAGAGACCCTAGCATCCTCTATGTTGTTGCTGAATCCCACCTCAGCCAGCAAACATATCACGGAATTGTGGCCTGTTATGAGTAACATGAAATAGGAAGCTGCTCTTGTTTCCATTTTAGAATCTTTTTTTATAGCCCTTAAAGGTTTTATAAGTAAATAGCCTGGCTTCATGTTGGGTGTCAGATGTAGATATGGAAAAATCTCTGCCACCCGTCTGCTCTGCAGCCACTTATAAGATAATCACTCAAAGACTTAATATTAATTATAAACTGTTTAGTCTGTGGCTCAGGCTGTTACAAGGTAGCTCTTACATCTAAAGTTAACCCATTTCTATTCGTCTATGTATTGTCATATTGCTGATAGCTTACTTGTTCAGTTACATTTTGTTTCTCTGGGCAGCTCACAATGTCTTCACTAACCCTACCACTTTCCTCCATCTATCTCTCTTAAATTCCTCATCTGACTGTCTCCTGTCTTTCCATAGACCAGAAAATCTTTTTTATTAACCAATGGTAAAAACACATATTCACAGTGTGCAGAAAGACTATTGCATAGCAATCTACCTATCTTATTTCCTGACAACAAGGAAGTCAGGACAAGAGCTTACAGTCAGAGGTAATCTATAAGCTCACTTTTTTAGTAAGAAAGCTAAAACCAAAGTAAGTTGGATGGTAAAAAGACTCAAGGCAAATCTGAGATTAGTAGATTGCTTAACTATAACTGCTTCTTTTTTTCCTTTTTTTTTTTTCCTTTTGCCTACCTTGAAAAAAATTTAGTAAGGAAAAAATGCTCTCTATTCCTGGAGTAAATCAGCTACATGTTTTCTAGTGAATAATTAGTATATGCCAATTCTCATAAAAGTATTTTCAAAATGAATCACCCTTTCTGCTGTAAGTTATTATAAAGGAAGGTGCAAGATGAAAATAATCGTTTATTAGAATTAAGGTGTGAGCATTTAGGAAATGAAATTTCAAGGACATTCTTTTTTAAAGAATATATGACCTCTGTAAAAAAGATATTAAATATACAAATATGTAAGAATGCTCCCAACCAAGCATAATTAAGGATTAAGTTATAAAATCTGAGAGTACCCCTTTGTAGTTTTGAATTACAACTATTTCTTTCAAAATATATTGATATTTTTTGTCTTAAGTACTAAATATAATTCTTATCACGTGAGGTAGTAAGTTTCACATCTTTATTGCCTAAGATTAGCACAAATGGGAACGTGACAAAATAGTAAAGGAAATGAGCTAAGTAGGATATCTGGCAACTTATTAGTCATAGAAATTAGTAGAACATGTAAGTATTCATATGGGATCACATGAATTAAAAAAATTTGAATACATTTTGAAAGTTGGGTGTAGTGGGATTATGTTTAGTTACGTTGTAAATAATTGTCCTGCTTATTGGATTAATAAAAACATTGATCGGCATAAGTCAGGCAGGAAGTGTGGGAAGGGCTACCAGACTAAACAAACTCTGGGAACAGGAATATCAGGGCAGACAAATGCTAGAGAGACATCGGAGAGACACCAGCAGACAAATGCAACCATGCTGCTCTGAGAAAAGGTACCGAGCCATATGACTAAAAAGATTAATGGAAATAGAGAGTTAAAATGTAAGAGCTAGCTAGAAATATGTCTGAGCAATAGGTCTATCAGCATAAAATTAATATAAGTCTTTGTGTGATTACTCAGGGTTTGGCCGAAGCAGAGCTGTGAGTGGGTCTAAACCTCAGGGCTAGGCCAAAAAGTCTGGGACAGAAAGCTCTTATTACAGTTGGGCGTAGTAGTATCTGCTTGTGTTTTCAGCATTGAAAGGTTTACACAGAAGTATCAAGGTAACATTGGTATATATATTGAGACCTTGTTTAAAAATTCTATAGAAAAAATTCTTTGAAATAATACAGAGTAAAACTTCAAATAATTTTCTGAAGAAACATTAACTCAAATAAATTTTATAAGTGTGTGGTGTGCATGTGTGTGTGTGTGTGTGTGTGTGTGTATATATACATATATATGTCCCATATATAATCATATAAAGTCACTGGGTATTCAGGTAAATAGATTATTTATATAATTCTGTAAAACATTTGTTATATTATTAATGTATTTGTAAATTAACATATAAAAATATGTCTTTATGGAGTAGCATATAATGTTTATATATATATATAAAATATATATAGTACAATATCAAATCAGCTTAAGTATATTTATGGTTTTACTTCCATTCTTATGATTAAGCATTCAAAATCTTTTTATATAACTGGTTTGTAATATGGAGTATATTCCTGTTACACTGTGCATATTGCATTAAAACATTTCTTTTCTTTTTGCAACTTCAAGCTAATGGACTTCCTTGTTCTCCAGCCTTTTTCAGACTCTTAAATTCACCTTTCTACTTTGTTTGTATGAGATACTGCTTTAGAATGCACAAATGGATGATATTTCTTGGTGCTGTGTAACAATTTTTTCCAAGATTGAAACATTTCATTCTGCAGGGAAGCTCCTTAAGCAGGAGTATAAATAAATATCAACAACTCAAAGTACTTTCAGGAAGTCCCTGACCTGACACTGACCAGATTCTCTAGGCTCCTCCCTCTGCCTCTCTCCCAGAGTAAACAAGCCAAGAAACAATGACTCTTAGATAAGCCAAGGTGCAAAGAAGAGTTTGAGACCAGATCCAGCCAAGTGCCTAGAGGTTTAGGTCAGAGTAACTTGGAAAGATACTCCCAAGCCTGTTGAGCTGCTTACAGGCTGTGTAGTCAGCTCTAGGCTTCCAGATTTTGTGAGTTATTACCCCTGCTTGGGTGGGATCTGATGATGCAGAATTTTCTGCGCCTATAAATAGCACCTTACCCATATTTCGTTAAGTAATTCCATAAAACTCATTGGGTCACCAAACTGGGCTTTGTTTGTATCTTTACTTTGGTCTATCATGTACTCCCAATCTTAGGTGAGCTTGAAATGGATAAAGTAATTCCATATTGTCCTGACTTATATTTTATGTCTGCCTAGACATTTTCCAGCCTTTCATACCCTCAATGGCTACACTTGCCTGATAAATGCTTTGGGGACTTCTGTGACCCCAACCACACTCCAAATGTATTAGCCAGAATCACTGGTGTTTGTGCAAGTTAAAACAAAAAACTAAAATAATCATGAAAATATGTAAATCAGAAATAATTGTCTTGTGAAATTGTCTTTAAAAAAATGTCATTAAGCTTTGCAAATTGACAGGTGTTATTTCACCCTCTCCCAAAAAAAGATCAACTGATGCAATTATGGTTTAATTTAATTTAAAATATATATCTGAGCTTCAACACCAAGATAGTTGGAGGCATAAGTCTGTTCTTGGTTGCTGGATAACAAAAGGACTTATATACCTACAATTGGCTAAATTGGTGAGATTGTCAATAACTACCCAGCATGGATCATTTCAAGTAGATGTATGTATTGTATTTCCCCCAGAAAAGGTCTTGTCACACAACACAAGGTACTTATCTTTCTGAAAATGACTTAATAATAATTAATTCCAGTTTCATCTATGTTTTTGCATTTACTTCATGGCTTAATAGCATTTCATAAGGTATATGTAGTCCATTTTTTCGATCCTTTCATCAGTGATAGGTCGATGTCTCCATTCTTGACAACTCTAAATGCTGCAACAGCAAACATAGGAATGAGCACAGATATTATCTTAATTTATTAATTTCATTTTTGATGAGACACCCTATTATGGAGTTTCTGATCACTGATACTTCTTATAACTATCTGAAAAATCTTTACAAAAAGTTTTGATGGTAATCTTAAATATAAAATACAATTCTATAATAAAATTTTCTTTAGTTTAAGTCACATTTACTTCAAATGAATCATTAAACTACCTTTTAAATGACTATGCTATGGCCAGGGCATATATATTAAGTGGATTTGAAAGGAATTACAGTAATGGGTAGGCTAACATTTAGTGTAAGTTTCTAATATTAGTGAATTAAAATTATTGTTTATTAGTATAACTATTTTTATATACTTTAGAAATTTTTTTGCTGGAATGAGTCTTTGTCTTTTATGATTTTCCTAAATTTATTTTTAAACTAATTACATAAAATCACATAAATTATATGTATTATTGAAATGCTGTGTATGTATACGCAGTATGATGCTTAAATTAGGTTAAACATTCTACATTCTCAAGCATTGCTAATTTACTTTCTGGTAAAAAACTGGTAAAGCACTGTATATCATTTTTCTTGAGAAGACAAACAATGTCTTTTTCTTCAAACAAAAAATCAATTTTTAAAACATATGAAAGAAATTATTCTATTCAAGTCTTGGTAAACCAATGAATTTAATTAGTATTGCTTAAATGAGCATTGGAAACTTAAGCGGCTACACCATTGAAGAACTGTCAGATTCGTAACTACCTCAGTTGTCAACAAAGAGCCTTCATACAGTATGGATGGAAACAGATGCAGAGACCCATAGCCAAACAGTAAGCCAACTCCTGTTAAAGAGAAGAAGGAAGAATTGTAGAAATCAGAGAGGTCAAGAACATCAGAAGAAAACCCACAAAAACAGCAGACTTAGAACAGGAATTCACAGAGTCTGAACCAACAATCAAGGAGTCTTCATGGGGCCAGCCTAGGCCCTCTACTTATACATGACAGTTGTATAGCTTGGTCTACTTGTGGAACTGCTTTTTGATATGCCATGCTTTGTTGATACTCAATGGGAAGCCTTCTCTTTTCTAAATAGAAACAGAGAAATGATTTGGGGAAGAACAGAGAGGAGGTGGGCTGAAAGAATGGGAAGAGAGGAGAGAGGGGAATGTAAAATAAATAATTAAATTTTAAAAAGAATGAAATATGTCCTTTACTTAAGTAGCTCTCAAGTGATTATTATGATTATCATTTGACATTGCTTCAGTATGTAGATATAAACTGTCTTTTTTTAATCAGTGAATATAAGTAGTACTGTATACACTAAAGTAATATAAATAAATTTTAAAAAGAAAAAGAGTTAAGGAAGAAAAAAAAGAGGTGGGTGACATTCCACCCTGCCCAGGCAGAGAGCCCAGTCTCTAGGACCAAGGCCCTGGGACACAGTCCTTGGAACCCCACCCCCAGCAGGAAAATCCCCACCAGCAGGAAAAATACCTGAAGGTCAGAAGTCCCAGTAAAATCTAGTTTTCTGGACACCCCAAACTATAAAATACCACCTGAACTCCCAACCTACTTCATCACCCAGTGACATCAGGAACAACCTGAGAACCACAGATCCTCAGCATTCATTGGACCAAGAGTCCTCCTCCAGAATGTGTTGGATTAAGAGAGACCCATAGTTCCTAATTCCCTATTGAATCAAGAGCAACCACCTAAGACCCACAATGTGTCAGCACCAATGGATTAAAAGGGTTGCCTGTGACCCACAACTCACCAGCACATATTGGATCAAGAAACCCTACAGGATCAAGAATTCCCTTTGGATCAAGAGCTCATTTTGGACCAAGATTGGATCCCTGAGACAGAATCAGCCGGCTTTTTATTATACCAAATACAGATCACTCTGACACAGAATTCACTATTGCCAAGCTGACCAAGAGCCCAGATTGGACCAAAGAGGGGCTTCCAGAGACACAGACAATTCTGCAGTGATCTGAGGAAGCAATGGGAAGACCCCAGTGCAGAAATACAAATAGCAACATAAGGAGCAGCATGGCATGACCAGAATCTGGTGCTTCTACAAGACCTGATTATGGCAATGCAGAAGAAGCAGAAAAAAAAAAAAAAAAAAAGATCTTAAAAACAATTTTATGACGATCTTAGAAGCTTTAAAAGAGGAAAAAAATTCTTAAACAAATAAAAGAAAAGACAAACAAAAAGGATTAACAAGTTCATGAAAGAAAGTAAAGAAATCCAAGATACCCAAAAAAAAAAAAAAAAAAACCAACCCAGCAACAATAACAATCAAGCAGACGAAGGAAACATTTCAAGGTATAAATATTGAAATAGAAGCAATAAAGAAGTCACAAGCCAAGGCAATTATGAAAATAGAAAATCTGAAGAAACAAACCAGAACTACAGATGCAAGCAAAACCAACAGAATGTCTTTGACAAAATCCAACACTCCTTCACAATAAAAGTCCTGGATAGGTAAGGAATACAGGGAAAATACCTAAATCTAAGAAAGGCAATATACAGCAAGCCAACAGCCAACATCAAACAAATGGAGAGAAACTCAAAGCAATCCCACTCAAATCAGGAACAAGACAAGGCTTTCCTCTTATCTATTTAATATTGTTCTTGAAGTTTAAGCTTGAGCAATAGAGAACAAAAGGAGACACAAATTGGAAAGAAGTAAAACTCTCTCTATTTGTAGATGATATGACTGTATACATAAGTGACCCCCCCAAATTCTACCAGGGAACTCCTACAGCTGATAAACACCTTCAGCAATATAACAGGGTATAAGATTAACTAAAAAAAATTCAATAGCCCTTCTATACACAAATAATAAAATGGCTGAAAAAGAAATCAGGAAAGTATCACCTTTTATCATACCTGCAAATAGTATTAAATATCTTGAGGTAACTCTAAACAAAGAAGTAACAGACCTGTATTACAAGAACTTTAAGTCATTGAAGGAAGAAATTGAAGATAATATCAGAAAATGGAAAGATCTTCCATAATCTTAGATAGGCAAGATGAACATAGTAAAAATGGTAATTTTAACAAAAGCAATCTATAGATTCAATGTAATCCCCATCACTATGCCAACACAAATTCAAACAGAATAACAAGAAACCCACTATTATCAAAACAATCCTGATCAATAGTAGAACTTCAGGAGGCACCATCATCCCTGACTTCAAGCTATACTATAGAGCTACAGTAATAAAAACAGCCTGGTACTGGCATAAAAATGAACTTGTGGATCAATGGAATCAAATTAAAGACCCAAGCCTTAATCTTCATACCTAAGAACACCTGATGTTTGACAAAGAGGCCAAAATATACAATAAGAATGGTAGTATCTTCAACAATTGGTGCTGGTAGTATGCAGAAGAGTAAGAATAGATTCATATCTATCACTCTGCACAAAACTCAAGTCCAAGTAGATAATTTATGTTCCATTCCAAATAAAAAGGTGTTTTGGATGACTAGTAAAGACTCCAAGTTTGACAGGATCCAGAAATACTAAACATTATTTGAAAACTTTTTTTGTAGTAAGTAGATGTTAATATGGCAATAAAAGGTTATTAGAGATGATTACAATTTGCTGGACAGTTCCAGCTACAAAACCCTGCCCCATCTCCCAACCCAATCCATCACCCGGTGACCTCAGAAGCAACTGGAACCCCCACAGATCCTCTGAACCCATCAGGCTAAGAGAATTTTCATCTATCAATGATAGAAGCTAAGCAAAGATCCATAGCTAAGCACCAGGTCTAGCTCTTGGTTGAGCTGAAGAGAGAAAGAGGAGAGAGTATATGAGCTAAGGGATCAGGATCATGAGGAGGAGACCCACAGAGATGGCTGACCTGAGCTATTGGGAGCTCACTGACTCTACAATAATCACTGAAGAAACTTCATGGAAAAGAACTAAATCCTCCAAAGGTAGACTACTGTCAAACTGTGTGAGCTGTTTGTGGAGCCTCTTGCAGTAGGATCAGACTATGTTCCTGGAGCATGAACTGGCATCTTGGAGCCCATTCCCTACAGAGGAACACCTAACCCAGCCTTGATACTGTGATGAGGGACTCGGACCTACCTCAACTGGATATGCTGACTGAACTGACTTACCTTGGGATTCCTTGCCCTACTTAGGAAATGGATGGGGGAAGTGTTGGGGGCTAAGGGAGGTTTAGGAAGGACTGGGAGGAAGAAAGAGAGGAGGAGCAGTGGTAGATGATGGAAAAAAAACTTTTTAAATAAAAAAGTGGGAAAATAGCATGCAAAAGATGAACTTCTCAGGAAGATGCAGGAGGAAAATGGAATGCATAAGAGTAAGCCATAATCAATTGCTGCTGTAAGATTATATTGTCCTCTTTCTATGATTTTAACAGTCTAAAAGCTTAATATTTAACATTTACCCCTAAAGACAGCCATGTTTAATTTATGAAGGCTTAAAGCAGGTATTTGTGTTGTCTGGACAAGTTTGCCATCTAGTGATAAAGGAGTGCAAATACAGAATATGGTATTTTAAAAGTTTATGAGTAAAATGAGTAATGATATGAAAAAATAATAACCAAGAGGATGAATTCAAAGTAGGACTTGAAAAGGAAAGTCATTCACACACAGTAAAAACTCAACAACGTGGATGAGAGAACACATGAAAAAGGAAGATGGAAGGAAAGTTCAGGAATGAAACAGATTTCATGGGGAGCGGAGAGGATACAGAGATGTTGTAAGTGGGAAACCCAATCAAATTAAAATAAAAACATTGTAAAACATTGTCAATAAACTCAATAAAGAGAAAAGTATTAAGGATGGAGCACAAAATTATGGAATATAATACTCAAATACCACTTTTGAAGGGTAGGATAGCTACATAATTCAGCAAACTCAATACAAGGTGAAGAACCCTAAACATATATACAGTAAGAAGGATATAAGATAAAACTAAATGCATAGAGAAACTATTGAATGGATTATAATGGTAAAATATGAAGGGTAAGAAATGAATATCTAGGTATAAGGCACTTACAACACAAACAAGCATGACCAGGGTTTTAGCTAGTTTTCTTTTTAGTGTGATAATATATCTTGATAAAAACAGCTTGCTGGGGGCTAGAGAGAGGTCTTGGCAGTAAGAGAACTTACTAGGGTTCAGTTTCCAGCTCCCAAATTGGGAGGCTCACAACTGACTGTATCTCCAGTTCTAGGTGTTCAAACTCTAACTTCTAGCTCCAAAAATGCCTGCATGTATGTGGTGCAAATACAGACAAGCAAACACACACACACACACACACACACACACACACACACACACACACAGAAAGAGAGAGAGAGAGACACAGAGAGAGAGATAAACAACTTTAAAGTAATAAATAAAATGGTGAGTTACTGATAGCAAGTGAAGGGGTATGAGGTCATAGAATTTTCCATTCTCAAGACTGCTCCTTTGGATTTGTGACAAAATAGGAGGATCAGGATCACACACAGAGGGAATGTGAGTGAAGAGGCATTCCGTTAGCTGTCATCCTAGAGACCTCAGGCATCTCTTCCTTGAGGAAGCTGAGAAGGCAGAATACTAGGAGAAAAAAAATAGATTATTAACATCAGCCCTTTGAGTGGGGCTAGAAAGAATGGAATAAAAAAGTGCCCTGATTGTACAGAAGAGGCTAGGGTGACTGAAAGAGACATAAGAGAAAATATGTCCTTCATTGGGATATCCTGGAGGTGCCAGTTGCTGGGTGGGTGCCTGCTTGAGTTTGGAGCTGTGGTACCAATGGTGAAGTTCCAGGAGCTTAGAGAGATGGCACACCAGTTGAGATGATGTGTTCTAGGAGCCATCACATCTATTTCCATGTTTTCTGGAAGGAGGGTTGGGCCTGGGAAGTAACCCAAAAATATCTATTTTTAAAAAGCTGGAAAAGATTTACATTTGGATGTATCATAACAAAAGCTATGGCTTTGGGTCAAAAGGTATGAACATTGTTCTAGTGTCTAGTTTTAGACCAATGAAACACATCTTTAAATCTATATCTAGAGAAATTTACTAACGGTAAGTGGTTGAGTGAGTAAAAGAGGAGGAAGGAGGCTTCCATATGCTCTCTAATGCTGCTCTGACAGTATTAGCTCTAAGAGAATGACACCTGTGACTTTTATATAAAGATCTGAAAAGGCAGATAAACATAGCTAGTTGTCAAATGGCATCAGAAATCTGAGAAGGATAAATTATACCTTGTGGAGGATTCAATAAAAGTATCAGAAGTCTTGAAGATGTCAGAGGGAATCTACTCACAGTCTATGTGGGGGTTAGTAAAAGCTCCAGAAGTCCCAGAGCTCTAACCACAGTCAGTCTAGGAAAATCAGAGTGGTGATTCAAACCTTTAATCCCAGCACAGGGAGTATCCTGGGAGTGGTGACCTACACCCTTAATCCCAACTGAGTCAAGGTCACTTCAGATTATAAAAGGAATTCCAGGCTCCCAAGTAGGCAGTGGTGGGGCCACACCTTAATTTATGAAAGGGTACTTAAGACAGGATAGAAACACAGAGGGAAGCCATTCCAAGGGAAGCGAGGCTGAGGAAGCTGGAAGACAGCTGAGTAAGATCTGACTGGTGTTTATTCCCTCTAGTATCTCCAACTTCTTCAGAGATCTATCACTGAGTTTCATTCATTCGTGCAACAATTAGCATCCAACTTTGAAGCACGAATTTTTCTCCTCCCTACCACCAAAAAATTACACTTGCCGGACAGAACAACACATGGCTGGAGGAGTAATTTCTAGCGGCTAGGCTTTCTGTTCCAGGTTAGCCTCCAGCCTTAGGCAGACCAGCCACACGTGTTTCTGTTTCACTCTCATCCCGGTAAGTCTTTCAGATGGTGGCCTCTTTCTCCTGGTGGGTTGTTTCTTTTTCCTTTTTGGACCCCTCCTTGGGTTGCTATCATACTAGGTAGCTGCCCCACTTCATAATCATCAACGGACAATAACCATAAGTAACTCAATTTTTTAAAAAAGAGAGGGAATTTGTTTAAAGCAATGGAGGGTATTGGTCATACTGTAACCTCTTTTTAGATGATTTGATATTAAAACCAGTAAAGAAAACATAGATAAGATAGATGGAAATATCATAATGTTTATCATACTATTTACTGTGAATATTTATTGTTTGATATCACAGAAAAAGTTGACTAATGTAAATCCAAAGAAAAAGGTCTTTAAAAAGCCTGTTGAGAGAGAACACAAAGATGTTCAAATTCAAACAGAGGAATATAAAGAACCAAATTCAGCAAGGTCATCTAAAATTAGACAAAAACAGGCAACATTAGTATACCCAGTAACCTTTAAAAAAAATGAAGGATGATAAAGATGAAAGAGAAGCTAGCTGGGCTCCAGTACAAATGTTAGAATTACAGAGAGTAAAGGAAGCAATTGTATCATATGGGATGCATTCACCATTTGTTAAGCAAATGCTGAATTCCTGATCACGCTGTAACCGGGTCACCCCTAAAGATTGGTTAGATATGGTTAGGGCTGTTCTTGAGGCTCATGCAATTCAAGTCATGGTGGAGGGAGGAGGCTGAAACAATAGAACAAAGAAACAGGGCCAGAGGCATAGAAGTCTCTCAAGACCAACTCCTTGGGGAGGGAGATTATGCTGATATTGAAAGGCAGTCATTATACAGTGACCATCTTCTGGATTTATGTCGCATGGCAACTTTAAATGCTTGGGACCGGATTGAAGAAATAGGAAAAAAAAGTGAAACATTTACAAAAGTAATTCAAAGTCTCAAAGAAACTTTTACAGTTTTTTTGCACAGATTAACCGCAGCAGTAAACAGAATGGTACCGGACTCAGAAGCCAGGCGAATAATCATTGAATCACTGGCTTTTGAGAGTGCCAATGCTCAATGTAGAAAAATACTTAGACCTTTAAAAGCAAGGTCAGCACCTTTGGAGGACTGGATTAATGAGACAATTAATATGGAGTCTTATGACAGTGATGATAATGATAACTGGGTAGGAGGGCTTATTTCAAGAGGTATAAGAAAAAATCAAAATGTCAAATGTTATAATTGTGGAAGGGAAGGTCACAATAAAAGAGACTGTAAACAAGGCGTTCCCAGAAACAATGCTTTTGGTAGGAATAATCCCAAGAGAACACCCCTCCCTTCTGGAATATGCAGAAGGTATGGAAAAGGAAGACATTGGACTAATGAATGTAGGTCAACAAGAGATAGACAAGGGAACTTTCTGCCCTTGAGAAATGCTCCAAGGGGGTTTTCAAAAACCCCTAGGTCAGATAACTTTCTGCCCTCAGGAAAAGCTCCAAGGGGGCTTTCAAAAGCTCCCATATCAAGTCCAATCCAGTCTTATCCTGCCATTGTGGAGGAAACACCTTCCCAGAACAATTAAAAAGGTTAAAAGCTATTTTAAAAAGACACACTAACAGAAATGATAGAAAATTTACAGAAAAAGAAAAAAATTCAGGAAAAAATATAAAGCAAAAAAGAGGCTATCCAGGAAAATTTGTAAACAAAAGAATATGGTAACTATTGGTACCAGTATACTTGATAGGGTAAAATCTCATTACTTAACCTTTACAAAAGTTTTTTATTAGTTAAAGTCCCAGTTTAATTATAATTTAAAGCTGGTTTTAGAGTTGGATTGTGGCTCTCTACTTCTCTAAACTCAAGCGTACCTGTTAAAGGAAAATAAAAATATCTCTGTATCATATCAGAAGACCCACCTGATATGGGACAGAAGAATAACAAAAAATAAGGGACTGTTCTATTGTTACTAATCCTATGGTCAATAAATTGTTATTTGTTTAGTTTTCTGTACATTGTGTTGAGTTTTAGTCTCTTATCAGTTTTCTGCAGTGATCCAGGACAAGGCCTAATTGCGAACTTGAAATATCCAAAAGGAAGATGGGGCCCCACAACAATAGTTTCAACATGAACTCTGACAAAGCCACTAGGCTGACAAACACCAATAAGAGATTAGATTTGGACTACAAACTGCTCACGACAATTTTGTAGCAGCTCGCTGAGGTGAAACAGCTTCACAGACTACTATGGCCAGGACTTGAGACAAGCTGTGTGTTTTCCTGTTATACAGAGACTGGACAACAAATGACACAGCTACTTATTTCAGGACTTGACATTTAACAAAACTTTTCAGGATCCCCAAAAGATGCCATTGCCCCCAGTCAGCAGGGAGTAAACTTAAGAACACAGTGCCCACACTCCCAAGTGGTGGGGTGGGTTGGTTTTGGTTCCCAAATGGTGGGGTGGCTTGGTGTTGGTTGTTCAATCAGTTATGGATGATTGTCATTGTTTAGGTTAATTGGTTAAAAATTGTTAATGGTTATGGTTAGAAAAAAGTTAAACAAGAATGATTAGATTCAAGATTTGTGTTTTAAAAAAAGCATAAAGAAAAAGGGGATACAGATATATAGGATATAAGGATAGATTATGGAATCTTCTTTTAAAAGAATTTATTAGCTTTAAATATTTTATAATGCATTGGTTTTCTGTATACAAATTGGGCATATTGACATTAATTGTGACATTGTAGAAATATTTCTATGCTTGTTTCAGGTAGTATACTTAATCAGTTTATCTAACATTGTAATCCAAATTGCTAGTTCATGAAATTTTTTATTTCCAGAATATAAAGCAATGCAGGTCAGTAGTTAGACATTACATTCAGACATACTCATGTTAGATGTTTTTCAAAGTCAAACAAATATATTTTAGATAAACAGCTCTTCTTCAAAAACTTCAGAGATCCATCGAATATGCATTTAAAATATTTTTAGAACTTAAAGACTTTTCTGGACAGTGAGACAGGTCTGCTCCTGGCAGCCCCAGTCTACTTCAAGAGAAAAAAGGGCATTGAAGAAACTCCATATGGAGTCTACTTTCCTTGTGGCAACGGTTAGTCATTGGACAAGAACCTGTCCCATTGGACAAGAACCTGTCCCTGTATAGACTGCTTGACAGTGTGCTATTTGAACTAGACATGCAGATTCCCTCAGAAAGTGACTTTTGAACTTTGACAGAACAAGCTGAGGTGGTCCTTCAGGTTCCTGTTTTTCAGAGAAAACTGTCAGAGATGGCCTGTGGACAGTGTGAGGCCAGTAGCAGCCCCTGGCACTGGGCCTGGATCTTCCCTGAGTCAAGATGCTTGGGAATGCAGTCCAAAGCAGTGGTAAACTCCATCTAAAGCTAAATACCGGCACGAGACCAATAACCAACAAGTACCACAAGAGAAAGTGAGAAAAAATTTGAAGACAGTCTTCAATCTTCAGGACACAAGGAGAAATGACTGACCTACACCAAAATGGACAGAGCAGATTTTCTGCTTCATTGAGATGAAAAGAGACTCTGGGCCTGTAGGCCCAACTTTATAAAGGAACTTTGGGTGACTGTCCAGGCAGATCTGTAATATCTCTGTCATTTCTAGTTTTTGGAAGTTGCTTGCACTTCCTAGTTATTTGGGTAAATATTATTTCCTTCTTGGGTCTCTGAGGTAGTTGAAGATGAGATAGTTATAGTTACAATTTTCTAATGACAGTTTTAGAAAAGAAACTTTGAAGTTCAAGTTTATAAGTTTTTAAGAGACATCAAAATAATGGCTTTTAGTTAGAAAGGAAATGAATTAGGTATAATCCTTTGGACTCATCAAAAGAGGATAATTAATGAAGTATTTTCTTGGAGATGTCAATTGTTAATGGACTGGACATTACTCATTTATTGTTTGTATATTGTATATAATTATTGTACCTATTCTATATTGTTTTTCTTATGTTAGCTATCACCTTCTTTTTTTTAATTTGACACAAAAGGGGATATGTGGGGATTTAATAAAGTTTCTGAAGTCTTGGAGATATCAGAGGGAATCTACTCACATTCTATGTGGGGGGTTAGTAAAAGCTCCAGAAGTCCCAGAGCTCTAACCACAGTCAGTCTAGGAAAATCAGAGAGTGGTGATTCAAACCTTTAATCCCAGCACAGGGAGTATCCTGGGAGTGGTGACCTACACCCTTAGTCTCAACTGAGTCAAGGTCACTTCAGATTATAGAAGGAATTCCAGGCTCCCAAGTAAGCAGTGGTGGGGCCACGCCTTACTTTATGAAAGGGTACTTAAGACAGGATAGAAACACAGAGGGAAGCCATTCCAAGGGAAGCGAGGCTGAGGAAGCTGGAAGACAGCTGGGTAAAATTTGACTTTGGTGTTTATTCCCTCTAGTATCTCCAACTTCTTCAGAGATCTATCCCTGAGTCTCATTCATTCGTGCGACAATACCTGAGTTAGTGGTTGAAAGTAACAGAAACTTACCTGTTGGCTTCCTGGACAGCCAGGGACCTTGATGGTCACTGAGGGCAGGGGTCTCAGGGCAACAATATCAGCTGTGGAGCCTCCCTCAGTAGATCTGACAGTTATGGGGTAGAAACTTGTTGGGAGAAACAACCTGCCTTGCAAGAGTGAGGCAATGGATTGTCCAGCATCCTGTTGTCTACTATCTGAAGAAGGCTTTGGCTACAGTTGAGGTGAAATGCAGCAGCTGAGATGAAATGCAGTTTTTGTACAATTGCCTGTGTTGTCACTCTGGAGCAAGTTCTGGGTTGATGTGGGAATGTCTTTTTGTGTGCTGTGAATATCAATCTTTAAATAAAGGAGCTGTTTTGGCCCATGACAGGCACCATAGAAAAAAGTAAGAGGGGAAATCACAGCACAGGTAGGAGAAGCTGGGCAGAGTCAGAGACAGACCAAGCCCAAAGCCCAAAAGAACAACATGTAAGAAACACAGGTGAGCCACGGGCCACGTGGCAGACAGATTAATGAAAATGGGTTGAGTTAAGATGAAAGAGAAAGTTAACAAGGTGCCTGAGCCATAGGCCAAACAGCATGAACTTAATATAAGTGTCTAAATCATTTCTGGGGCCTGAGCAGCAGCAGGCGGCTAAGGGGTCTGGGGCTGCAGGTCTGTGAGTCTGGGCCTCTGGCTGCTCAGAACAGAGAAACCCCATTACAACAGTGGGTAGAGGCTCTTCTGTGCCCATTGATATTCTTGGAGGAGATACAGGATGCTGTCAGGAGCTAACATGTCTCTCTATTATGAAAAGCTTTTTAATTAAACATTTCAGATGCCATAATTAGCAGATATCCGAGAAACTGAGAACTGTCTATTAGGTATAAATGACTTGACTATCAACCTGTGTTCCCTGAAAGTCATCTGTTGCAGCTTTGCTCCCTTCCACCAGGTTTGCTTTCTGACTGGCTCTCCTGCACGTATCACAAATTTGCTTTCTTGCTCACCAATACCTCCAGTTTGCTAATAAGTGAATGAGAGATGAAAAGGCCAGCTTTGTCCCACTTAGCACACACTGGTCCTTCCTTTTATTTATTCAACTCCTGTTCAATAACCCTTTATGTGTGAATATATTCTAACTTCAATTCTATCTGTATGCATATGCAATATTGCATGGTTTATATAAGCATTCTTTACTTAATGTTTCTAAATTTATTCTATTAGACATAATTAAGAATCTATGCATGGATAAATTTAATAATATATTAAAGCTGAACCTCAATGTCTTATACATAAGAATACACTTTGCTCTATCAGGTAAACTTTGTAATTTAAAAGTCACTGATGAATATGTTTTGATTGAGGTCATTACTTTTGATATTGCAGAAAAACATCTGAGAAATTTCAAACTATTTTTGAAAACAGTTTTTAAGATATTTAAATTTATAAGACTATACTATTTGGTGTGTGCCTGCCATAGTGTTCACAAAAGTTTATTGGATTTATATTTATTAAAATCATTGTAATTACACAGTCTATATGTTATGATTATGTTATGGTGATAAAAAATCTATTTTTTTCTGATTGAGAGATCCAAGTATAAGGACTATGTTATAGACATTTCATTCCAGAGTGTATCTACTACATTTATCCTACCAGGATTAAAAGGTTCTACTCCAGTCATGGAAATGGAGGTGTTTTTCTTATTTCTGCATAATTTGGCACAGGTCAGACATTTTAATGACATTGGGCTTCTCACCTGAAAACTACAAAGCTAGACAAGCATGGAACTATTAAGGCAAGTCACCGGCAACTGATAGAAAAGGGTTAATATTTATTAAGGGGTTCAGATTCAAGAGATTAAATAGCCATGGTTCCTGGAAAAGCCAGACTGGTCCATAAGGCTTCACTCAGTAGGTGAAGCCCTCCATCCAGGAACACAAGAGAGAAGAATGAGAAGGGGTGGGGGCATAAGTGTACCTCAATTTTAAACTGGCCGTCTGGCCACACCCCAAATACGAGGTTTCGAGGTGGTAGTATCGGCTCTCCACTACACAGGACAATCCATAAGTCCTGGAAGTAAATAATTACCAAAGAATACTGCTGGTTTTAGCAGAACTGTATTTTAAAACTTGTGGTAAAATAAGGCCATTTCAAAATAAGCTCAAGCTTAGGTACTTTGTAGCCACCATGTTACTACTTCACAAGATAATAAAGGGATATACTACAGAGAGGGAAAGAAGTATAAAGTAAAGAAAGAATAATTTTTTAAAAAAGAAATATATAATCAAAGTCAAGCTAAAATTACATTAATTAGGAAACATCTTTTAATAATAACATTTATTGTAAAGGCTCAGTTCACCATTACAGACACCCAGGCTGGCACACAGGATTAAAAACAAAATCCAATTATCTGTTTTCTCCAAGAAACATAACTCAATCATAAAGATTCCCACAGACTTACAGTTGATAGTTATAAAATAGTCTGTTAATCAAATGCAGGTTATTCTGAAATATATGGTCGTTTTGAAACCAAACCAGTCAGAACAACTGATAAACAGCTATGACCATTGTAAATGTCTAGATACTGAGATGGTTAATACTGTCAGTTTGAAAGAATCTACAGTCATATGAGAGATAAGGCTTAGGACATTTCTGCTAGATGTTATTTAGATTAGGTTAACTGATATAAGATTTGACCCAACAGTCAGACAAATACAAATGAGAAAGGCTTAGTTAGGATTTCTATTGTGAAGAGACATCATGACCATGGCAACTTTTATATAGGAAAATATTTAATTGGGGCTAGATTACAGTTCAGAATTTAGTCTATTGTTGCCATAGTGAGAAGCATGGTGGCATGCAGGCAGACAGAGATAGTAGTGGATTTTACATCTGGATCTGAAGGCAGAGGGATTAGACAGTGACCTACCAGGCTTGGCTTGGACTTCTAAGACTACAGCCCAGCTAGCCCAACAAGGCCACACCTACTCTAATAATACCACTTCCTATGAGTCTTTGTGGACCATTTTTATTCAGATATCCACAGGAGCATAGCACTATATTCATCAGTCTTTGCTTCTTGACAGTGGGTACATCATCAGACACCTCCATCTATTCCTGCTAGGACTTGCCCAATATGGTGATCTATACCACAAAGCAGTAAGTGGCAAGAAAAAAAATAGTGATCTTAGAAAAACTTAATGAAATAGCAAATAGAATTTATATTGTCAACTAAAAAGTTGTCTCTCTTTAAAAATGAGCAATATTAATAAATGTTGTATATATACATTTCACATGCTTATTTCTTCAGAATTAAATCTAATATAGAGAAAAGTCAGTTATGATTCAAAAAGTAAAAAAAAAAAATCTTAGTAAGCTCTTGAACTTACCAGATTCCTTGGGATCTTTCCAAAGTTATATGAGCATGAACAATTGGTAGTGAGAGAAGACGCTTGAGCAGAGGCTGTATACAAGTCACAAAGGGGGCTCTGAGGATGGAATTTGTGGCTCACTGCCCAGATTGAGATGGGCTCTTCATTGAGGGAGTAACCTTTAAATTACCTGTCATCTGTCAGTAATTCCCAACCAACAAGCTGTAACTGTTGGCTCTTACTACTGGATTCCAAGTGTAAGGAGGAACCAAACTGAAGCCATTTTGAATGAAAGTTTCATCTATAAAAGCAGAATGGAACAAAATTTAAGTTTCCAAGATCCACAACAGACCTTCTTGAGCAACTGCCATCACTGACATTCTGGTTGGCAAGGTGAGTGAGACATGAACTCTGGGCAAGTGGCACCACCATAGTTTAGTAAATCATCTAATCAGGAAAAGTTTACCACAAGGAAGTGTTCCTAGGAAAGTCCTGAATCTTCGAATCTTGGTTGATAAAAAAAAAATAGCAACTATAATTTGGCACAGTTTGTAGATTTTGTGCTTAAATACTTACTGAAATGAACGTTCAGGGATGATGTCAGCTCCCAAGTCTGTACTGTCATCCCTAACTGGTAAGTTTTGTTGCCCAGTTCAATAAAGATCTTGCTTTGTGTGTACTCTTGTGCCTCTTTGGTTGTTTTGGACCCTCAAACTCCACAAAACAAATAGTCTGAAGAAAAGACAGTTTGCTTCCCAATTGGCTGTGATCCGGTTCTTATCTTCACTCATTTATAAGATAGATACGTCCCTGCTTCAGCAGAAAAAGAATTTCAAGGTATACTTAAATAAAATGTGGTGCAAAGCTATGGGAGTGTAAAATCATAAATTTTTGCTTAAGTGATGAAAATGACGGTGCTGAAGATGTTTTCTAAAGTCATAGAGTATCAGAAACTTCGTTTCTGAAATAGTTGGTAAGTGTGATGGTTATTCTTGGTTGTCAACTTGACTACCTACATCAAGAATTAACCAAACTCTGAAATGGAAGACACACCTGTTGCACGAACAAAGGAAACTGAGGGCCATATCTCTGGGAAAGTCAGATATTAGAGAGAGAAAACACTGCAGTCAGATCTTACCCAGTTGTCTTTCAGCTTCCTCAGCTTGGCTCCTCCTGGCTTCTTCTGCCTGCCTTAAATACTCTCTTCGCTCAGCTCAGTTAAGGCATGGCCCCACTACTGCCTGACTGGGAGCCTGGAACTCCTTCTGTAAACTAAAATGACCTCAAACTCAGATTAGATTAAGGGCATAGGTCACCACTCCCAGGATATTCCCTGTGTTTGGATTAAAGGTTGAGTCACCACTGTCCAATCTTCCTAGACTGACTGTGGGTAGATCCCTCTGATATCTCCAAAATGTTTTTATTATATTACAAAATATCCCCACACCCACCTGTGGATTTTTTTTATTTGAAGTGAGAAGTTCTACTTCCAGTCCAGGTCTTTGAAGTAAGAAGACACACATTTAAGCCAGAGCTTTTGAAATAGGAAAATTAACCTCCATTCTGGGCCATGCCTTCTATTGGAATCCTGTATATTCTATAGTATGTGTTCCAGTGTATGAGAACATGGAAGAAGGAAGATTTTTCTCTTTGACTGATTGTTCTCATCTCACTAGAAAATCCATTACTTTTCTGGCATTACAGTCTAATTCTTTGAGATTTCATCACATACTGAATACTAGCTAAGATGTCCAGCCTAGGAAACTGAACAACACTGGATTCTTAGACCTTCCTTGTACAGGCAGCCACTGTTGGATTGCTGGACCACAGCTTATAAGTTATTCGAATAAATCCTTGGTTACTCTAGACAAACCCAACTAATACAGATTTTGGTACCAGGAGTGGTTTTAGAGCAACAGAAGTATAAGGACCAATCTTTTAAGTATCTGGATTAGGCTTTCCAATTTGCTAATACACAAACTTACCAAAGTCACTGAAGACTCTCCTGAGAGTTTGGGAGTACTAAAAGCCCATGGTGTAAACTAATTTTTTGAACTTAAAGACATACATGTATTTGATTATCCGTATTCACCATTTGTGGGAGGCAATGAATTTGGTGACTCGGTATATAAATAAAACTTTTGACAGTTTGTGGAAAAATAAGAAAAGTGATGGTTGCTGGAGAGTTGCTCCTAACATCTCTGGATAAGTTAGCCAAGGAAATGAATGAGCTCATGATAAAACTAATCAACTTCAAGCAATACAGAACACAGTGGAAGACAACAATAAACTTACTAATAAATCTGAACAGCTCCCGATGTACACAAACAGTCTAAAGATTTGTAAGTATGCCCTGAAATAGATCTCTCTAGTAGCCACAGAGCTCAGGTTGTGGAAAAGAAAACTGAAGCCCTAATTAGAAAATAAATTACAATGAAAAATTTAAATCTTATCCTCTGAAGGTGTTGGCACTTAAAGTAAGGGTATAAACTGGTAAATACTTAAATCTTGTAACTTGGGATGGGGATGTGTATTGTAGATGAGAATTTTGAACCCTTCAATTATCAATGGTTTATATACCCAAGGAAGTAGTCTCTCTATCCTGAGCATGAGATGTAATCACACAATCACCCCTGATTAATCCTTCATTGTCTGCTAAACCAACAGTGCTTTTCTCTGAAGGAAATGCTAGGCAAGACAATAATAATGTCCCTCAAGGCCTACCAATACTGGCCTCTCATGTATTACCACACATTAGGCAAATAAGGCTTCTAAAGTGGAAGAAGAAAGTGTAATCCAAGAGGTGTGCTACACTACAAGAGCTTAATTAGTTTAACAATTTATTCAAACAGAAATCTTGGGAATACATGTGGGAATTCCTTTTAAGAGTGTTCAATAATGGTAGAAGCAACATAAAACTAGATTGAGGTGAATTTTTTCTATAGGAAGGATCTTGATAGCATACTTAAAAGTTTTACTGTTAGCCTGGTCCTTCCCCTGAGGAACCAAAGGCTCCTTACAAAGGTAATTGTATTCTGGGAGACAGGAAACAATCAGACTTTCTTGGGTTTATTGGGTATTGGTTCTAAATTCTGGGAGATCCTGGAAAACATTGTGGTTCTCAAGCTAAAGTAGTGGCTGATGGAGATCTGGTGATTGATGGAATTTTGGATGATGTCTGACTCACAGTAGGTCCAGTGTGTCTCTGAACTCATCCTGTGGTTATTCCTCCAGTCCCATAATGAGTAATTAGGATAGAAATACTTAGAAGTTGGAAGAATTCTCACATTGGTTGCCTAACTCATGGAGTGAGGACTTTTATGTTTGAAAGGCTAAATGGAAACCTTTGGAGTTGCTTTCTCCAAAGAAAATTAGTGAATTAAAACAAGTATTGTATCCAGTGGGTTTTACAGAAATTAGTGCCACCATCAAAGACTTAAAAGATGCAGGGGTGGTGGTTACTACCACATCTCTCTTTAATTCTAATATGGCCAATGCAGAAGACAGAGGATGGTGAAGAATGACAGTGGACTATCAAAAATACAATTAGATAGTGTAGTGATCACAACTGTCACTGCTGTATTAGATGTAGTATACTTTCTTGAGATTAACACATCTCCTAGTACATGATATAAATTTATTACCTGTCAAATGCCTTTTTCTCAGTAGCTGTCCATAGGACTGAAGCAATTTATTTTCAGTTGGCAAGCCTGAAGTATATTGTTACAGTTTTACCTAAAGGATGTATTAACTCTCCAGTCCTGTATTATGACTTAATTGGAGGGGATCTTTACTATCTTCCTCTTCCACAAAATATCTCATTGATGCATTATATTGATGGCTGACTGGATCAAGTGAACAGTAGATAGCAAGCAATTTGAACACATATATGTATGTCAGAAGATTGTAAACAAATCCCAGAAAAAATTCAAGGGCCTTGTATCTCAGTGGAATTCATAAGAGTCCAGTGGTGTGGGACATGCAAAAGATACTCTTCCTAAGATGATAGATATATTATTTCACTTGGCTCCTCCCACTTCCAGATAGAAGTACTATATTTAGTGGGTCTACTTATATTCTGGAGATGGCACTTTCCTCACTGGACTGTATTACTCCAACCAAATGTCAAATGATTTGTAAAGCTACTAGCTTTGTGTGATACCTGGAACAAAAGACTTAGAGAAGTCCAGGCTTCTGTGCAGTGTGCTCTACCACTAGGACCATATGATGCAGCATACCTAATGTATTTGTGATGTCAGAGGTAAATGGAGATGCTGTTTAGCACATTTTTCAGTCTCCTATAGATGAATTACAGAAAAGACCTTTGAATTTTTGAAGCAAGGCTCTACCATCATTGGCAGACAACTATTATTTGAAAGATAGTTCTTGGCTTGCTATTGGGCCTACTCAGTTTAATGTTTGACTATGGGCTACCAAGTTACCATGCAGCCTGAGCTACCCACTGGGTGTTTTCTTACCTACAGAGCCATAAAGTAAAACATTCCCCATAGCAACCTATTATCAAATGAAAGTGCTATGTGTAAGTAAGTGTTACAACTCGGGGGAGGGTGTGAGAGGTATCCTGTTTTAGGAAGCCAGGCTATATCAGGAGCTGCCAAGACAGCTCTGATGGCATACAATGGGTCAGCTCTGCTCTGCAGGGAAAGATATCCTAACTGCTCAGGAAGTCAGATTATACCTGAAGCTGGGGGGCAGCAAGGGATGGTCTCCATGCATAATATAGCAATTTTGCTCCTCTCCTGGAGAGCAGCTACAGCTGAGCTTGCTCCCCTCTGCTTAAGTAGCTTCCAAACAAGAGCTATGCTTCTTCTATCTGGCCCAAGATGTTACTTCTTTTGTGTCACTCTGCTAAAGGGGAAACTCAAGCAGAAATGTAGCAATCTTCTCAGGCTCCTGCTAAAGTTGTTACTTTTTCTGCTCTGTGCAACTCTGATGGACTTCTCAGCAAGGTTCTGTTCTGTTCTGCTAAGCCTTGCTCAGTCCCCATAAGGGGACATCTCCAAGGTTTTTTTTGCTTAGTCTTCTAAGAAACGCGCTGGCAAATGAAGATCTTCACCCAAGACTCTTCTGAGAAAGAGATTTGTTTGGGAAAGAAGATTCCAGGACAGTCGCTACCAGGGAGGGAAAGAACAGTCCACAACTGAATAGTCATAGGTGTCTATATAGGGACTTTTTCTCCATGGATACTCAAGGATTGGTTAGTTCTATTAGTCAGGGGCAGAGATGGCTCTAACTTCAGAAACTATTTTAGCTTTTGGCCTCTAAGGCAAGGATATTTCTTTTACTTGCTGTGATTCTAGGAGTTACGTGTGATCTTTTGGTACTAGTTTCAGAGTTAGAACATGATTTGTTTTGGTTCTGGGTTAAGGACAAAAGTTATTTTTTTCCACTGGGATTTTTCAGGGTCAGGGTGCTCAGGGATTGGTTGGTTTCCTACTCAATGATTAGTTGGTTTTGTTTGTTAGTTGGTCAGGGGAAGAGATGAGTGACTTAAGGGCCAACTGTGTTTCTTTCACTGGCTTTTCCCCCCAAAGCTTTTGGACTCTGATTTTATGCTGATGGCATATTTATTTGCTCTGATTCTAGGGGCCAAATGTGTTCCTTTGGTACTAGTTTCAGAGTCAGCGTATGTTTCTTTGATTCTACCTTAAGGGATAAAATGTTTCTTTCACTGGCCTGGGTCCCGGATCCAGAATGTTTTTCTTTCACTAGTTCTGGTTTTAGGGTCAATGTGGATTTCTTTGGATAGCCCTTTTTCCCTACAGTATATATATACATGATGAGTACCAAGCAGGTCCTGAAGGCACAAGTAAGTTACATGAAAATGTTGGCAAATGCCTATAGTTTCTACTTTAGTTACTGTGGTATTTTTATGTAATTGGCCTCCATAATCTATAGGGAGATTGTGTTGTTCCATTGTAAATAATTGTCCCAGCCATTGGTTTAATAAAAAGCGATGATTGGCCAAAGGAAGACAGGAAATGTGGGCGGGGCTACCAGACAAGGATAACTCTGGGAACTGGAAGAACAGAGCAGAATGCCAGAGAGAAGCCAGAAGAAACAAAGGACAACTATGCTACTCTGAGAAAATGTACTGAGCTGCATGGCTGAACAGGATAAGAGTCATGGGTTAGATGAAGGGTAAAGAGTTAGCAAGTTATATTCCTGGGCCTTAGGCTGATCAGCTTAAAACTATTGTAAGCATCTGTGTATCTCTGCAGTCTGTGGGTCTGCGGACCTTAACCTTGAGGCTAGGCCTGAAAGTCCAGGCCTGAAACCTTGTACTACAAATGGCAGCCCAATGTGGGTAAAATTACCCACATTAAGCCATAGAAAGCTTAAAAAATGGTCTACAGCCCAAAGCAGCTTCTGAATTGTGTCTCTAATATGAGCTGTGGTACAGAGATGCCCTGGTGAGGCATGTGGTCTTGGGCTACAATGGCGGGCTTTTGGAGTGCAGCTTAAGGTATAAAATGGCTTGTTCTTCAAGTCTCACAGGACCCTTAGTATAAAGCAAAAAGTTGTAAATGATGTATTTAAGGTTTCTGTTCATAAGGACAAAAAGGGAACAAAATCAAAGATGGCTTTCTAGTGGTAGTGTTTTCTTGAATCTGCTCTGTTTGCAGAAACTGAGGCTTGGTTTTTTTAAGAGACACTTCCTAATTCAGCCTTAGAGGCAAAATACTTGTCTTTTAAAAGGCCTTGCTGCCAAATACTTAAATGGAGTAAATGAGCAGCAGATGGCAAAGCTTTACTTGGTAATTATATGGACCCTAAATTCCCCAGAGTACCTGGGTTAAAAAGCTAAATTCTATGAAATTAGAATAGGAGCTGGATAGATCCATCCATCCATCCTATCAACCTTTAATCCTTAGTCAATGACCTTGGCAGATTAAAGGTGTGTTCAGAAACAGAAAGAAATAGAAGAATCTGTGTGGAGTCAATCACCCTAGCCAAGCAAAGGTGTGGTCAGAGACAGAAAAAGTTAAGAAGTAAATATACAGCAAAGACAGTTCTTTTAAAAAGTCTAAGTGGTTTAGAGTGTGTTGAAAATGTATATACATAGGCTTAGAATAAGATAAGGTAGAGAAAGCCCTTAAAAAAGAAATAGAGTAAAATAAGTAAGTAAATAAGTAAGTAAATAAATAAATAAAAATAAGCCATGTAAAGATGGAAAATACAAACAATGTCTGAATACTGTATGTTATTGTCTTATCTTTAAACTTGACTATAAATGAAGTAGTAAAAGCTGCTAAAAGACAGTTGATTATAAATGCTGTTGGATTAATTCAACCTATATATTTTGTAAATGAGTTTACTTTAAAATTAAAATGCAAAGACATGCTACTTTGGAGAAGAGGTTTTCTTTTTATTTTCACAGAAAATAGAGGCTGTGAATTTATTCCTGGATAAAGAACATAAAGTTTGATAGAGGAAGACCCCCTGAAATCTCCAATGGAAATGGATGGCACAGATGATTCAGCATTTCCAGAGCATCTCTGTTGAAGTTTCCCGAGCTCTGTATCCAGAACAATTTCAAGGAGACTGGCTGAGATGACCCAGCCTTACAGAATACTCCACTAAAGACTTGTGCATAATCCTACATTTTTCTTTGGATTCCCATGAGATTGCCAATGCCACCATTCAGCAAGAAGTAGCCTAGAGAACAATGCCCACATTCCCAAAACATGGATTATGGATATTTGTTTATTTACAGTGTTGTTGATAAGTTGTTACAGATAAGGGGGGGAAGAATATTAGACTTGGAGTTCTTTTTTGTTTTAAAAAGAGAAAAGGGGATATGTAGGGGGATTATGTTGTTCCAATGTAAGTAATTGTCCCCACTTGTGAGTTTAATAAAAAGCGCTGATTGGCCAAAGGCAGACAGGAAGTGTGGGCAGGGCTACCAGACTAAGAAGACTCTAAGAACAGGTGGAACAGAGCAGAATGCCAGAGAGAAGCCTGAAGATGCAGAGGACAATTATGCTGCTCTGAGAAAAGGTACTGAGCCACATGGCTGAACAGGATGGGTTAGATTAAGGGTAAAGTTAGCAAGTTATATTCCTGGGCCTTAGGCCGGTCAGTATAAAACTATTGTAAGCATCTGTGTGTCTCTGTTAGTCTGTGGGTCTAAACCTTGAAGTTAGGCCAGAAACCTCATACTACAGTAGTCAGTTTTACCCTCTCATCACCTTCTGAATCTCACTTAGTATTGTAGTAGTGGAGTTTCTTTGGTCCGGGGCGGCCAGGGGTCCGAGACCCACAGACCTGCATGCCAGACCTATTAGCCACCCGCTGCTGCTCAGACCCCAAGAAATGACTCAGAGCTTATATTAACTTCATGCTGTTTGGCCTATGGCTCAGGCACATTGCTAGCTAGCTCTTACATCTTAAATCAACCCATTTCTATTAATCTGTCTGCCATGTGGCCCGTGGCTCACCTGTGTTCCTTACATGTTGCTCCTTTGGAGGCTTGCTTGATCTGCTTCTGACTCCACCCTTCCTTTCCTACCTATTCTGATTCCTCCTCCTATTTCTTCTATGGTGCCTGTCAAGGCCCAAAACAGCTCCTTTATTTAAAGATTGAGATTCACAGCATACAGAAAGGCATTCCCACATCATAGTATCTCTTAAAGTAGGTCTTATTCTTGACAAATATCATAAATCTCATCCTGTGGAAGAGAAACCCACAATCTTGGTTCAACACAGACCTGTAGGCCTAGTGGCACTAGGTAGGAAAAGACCAGAGTCTTACGCACTCATTGCAATTTTTTAATCTGACTCTGTTTAAGTAGCTGGGATGTGATTGCTTTGATTGGATCTATGCAAACACTAGAGCAAAAAACTATGGAGCTACCTTTCCCCTCTAAAATTTCCTGTACATTGTGTTGGGTTTTAGTCTCTTAATGAGTCCACTTTGTCTTCTTTCTTGCATTCTTTTCATTTATTTATACTTTTGAGACAAAGTATCTCTACATAGCTCTGATTGTCCTAGTATTCACTGTGTAGAGCATGCTGGCCCCTCAAATCAGAGCTCTACTCACCTGGTTCTCCCTCTCTGCTCAGATTAAAGCAGTATGACACCATGCCTGATCTCTGCTTTATTTTTCACAGTGAAATCAAGGAGAAAAGTTCAAACCTAAACTTTAATCACTCCTTCCACACACTCTTCTTAAGGTCTGTTGATTTCTATGATCAAGGTTCCTAGCAAACCTCTATGGTTCACATGGTTTGTCAGTTTTAATTGTAGTTTTTTTCTCAGCTAATGCTTCCTTACAGCATAACTTTGTTTACTAATTCATTCACATCCAAGAAGCAAATTGGGAAAAGCCTGGTTCTATGGACTGCACACATGCATTTGGATTAATCTGTAAGTTTTATTATTTTTGATCCTCATGGCCTAATCTCAACCACAAAATGTAGATCCCAAATTAGGTGCAGGAGATCAGATATCATTTTAGTGCATTTCTTCCTGGAGTATGCCGATGGCGTCTAATAAATGATGGCAAGGTTCATGGCTTTCATGCCGTATGTCTACTGAGAAAGGTGTGCTCTCCTGATGACATGGTTCCTTCTTAGGATGGCAACCTCCATGTTTCCCCATTCCCTGATTCTAGGAACACAATTTGCATTTCCAGAGAGACCCCCTCCACCAGCCAGTCACTTCCTAAAAACCTGGATATAGTTCCCAGAGAGCAACAGCAAGTCCGTGGTTCCTCTTCGATTAGACCCCTGGCCTTCGCCCGTTCTACTTCAGCGCCTTGTTGAATCTAACGGAGGTCCTATTTATGCCCCTGACTACAGTTCGCCATCGGGGAGGACTAGCGAAGCGCTCCGGGAGGTATTCTCGCGAGGAGACCAAGTCTCGCGGTATCTCCCAGGTTCCAGGATCCTTAGCGGGAGGCGGAAAATCACTTCTATCATCTCAGCGTCTGTGGACGCGGACTTCGGAAGCTCCCGCTGGCCCCGGTTGTCTCCGGCTGCTTCTGCGGGGAAGATGGCGGTGCCCGAGCCGCCGCTGTCGCGAGGAGGCCCAGGCTCCGCTTCGCTCTCTCCGCCCCGGGGAGAGCGCACCCTCCTCGTCAGGCACCTGCCGGCCGAGCTGACAGCCGAGGAGAAGGAGGACCTGCTGAAGTACTTCGGGGCGCAGTCGGTCCGCGTCCTGTCGGATAAGGGGCGCCTGGTAAGTGCGCTCACCTCGGGGGGCGGGGCGTGCCGGGAAGAGGCTGGGCGATCTGCGCATGCGCGGCCTGGCGTGGCCGGCTATTGCGCAAAGAGCCCGCGGGAGGCCAAGCCGCAGGGTGACTTAGCCTATTTCTATACCGTTTGCCCATTCCCCTTACGATTTCAAAACTCGCTAGTCGCGGACATATTTCTGTTTGGTTTACAGATGTATGAAAAAGGATGTTTTTTTAAATTCTGAGTTATAGAGCAGGAACTACATTGTTTCAGAAAACAGTGGATTAGACGTTTCCTGAAAGAATGTTTTCGATTCCTGAAGGAATCTTTCAGAGGACGATATTTTGAGAGTTAAAAGTCCTTTGTGGAATGCTTAATTTTTTTTTTTTCTTTGAGCGAATGTTTGACTCTTCTGCCTTTATACAAGATGGGACGGAGCCAGACACCGGTGGTGTTAAAGTTTCAGGAGACCGATTGTTCTACTCAAAATTGAGAATTGCTGATTTCGATTTAAGTCTGACTTTGAGCACTTAATAGTGTTATGTACTCCAACAAATGCAAATAAAAATATTCTCTGGTACAATCTAAATTTACTAAGATCGTCGGGTTCAATTGGACAACTTCAAACTTCTAATAGGGAACTCAACCTTATCAAAATGTAACTTACAATAAAATAATTTCCTTAACCTTTTCAGGATTGTCTCATAAATCCTCAGAATTTAAATAAGAAACTAGACTCATACTGTTGAAACAAATTACAAAAATAAAGCACAAAGAGAACATTCAAATTTGAGGGGTGCTTTCATTATTAATACATATTTTAAAATTTTATTTTGGACTGTACAGAATAAAAACTTAAGATCTTTGAGTGTGCTGAAAGAGTGTTCCATATATTTAAGTGTTTTAAGAATTACCCTTTTTGAAAAGTGATGTTTTAAGCTTTATTTTACTTTTAATTATGTATATTAGTGGGTAGGTGCCCTTGCAGGCTAGAGTGGATCTAGAGCTGGAGTTATAGGTGGTTATGAAGCTGTCTGACATGAATATTGAGATCCCAGCTGAGGTCCTTGGGAAGAGTCCTACCCACTTTTACCACCAACTCTCTCCTCCCCATATTGGTATTTTTTTTAAAAATTGTGGTCTGTTGAACTCTTTGCTATTATAAAACACTGTGTTTGTCCTTATTCACTTATGTTCAAAGGCTAAAGAGCTTTCAAGTCCAAAAAGTCTGACTCAAGAAGGATTCCCAACTACTAGACAGCAACTAGTAAAATAAATAAATAAATAGTCTAAAATTTCCATGCTTTCCTATAACTTTACTAATATATTATTAAATTCTGTTAAGATGTTACTTTTATGAGAAATGTAAATCATACTGGAAATAATATGTACTTTAATTTTATTTCAGAAACATACAGCATTCGCTACTTTCCCTAATGAAAAAGCAGCAATAAAGGTATGCCTTTTATTATTATTATTATTAAAGCTTCCAGAGATTTCTTATCCCATCAGGACAGAAGTGGAAGGTAATACTCATCTGTTATTTTCAAAAACAAAATCATTTGTATTCCAAGAGTTTCTGCCAAAGTTACAGTTGGCTTGGCAGATGTTAAAGCCAGTCCAGTGCTTAGAGGTTGAGATGTTAAAATCATAGATTAATAAGTAAGGTAAGGATAATAACATGTATAATTTTTTAAAGAAATTCTAAATGATATTAGATATCTCTAATGTTTATGGCATTTTTTTTTTAATGTTGAAAGGTATAAATCTAAGGAATAATTTGTTAAAGCTATCAATTTTGAGCTAGGCCTGAAATGAGTCATTAAATTTTGAGATGAAAACAGAAGAAATTGTCCTTTCAGGTTTAGAAAACAGTCAAGTTGGGCATGGAGTGTTATAAGTCAGGTAGGAACTAAAACCATTGGCAGAAGTAGGACTAAAAATTGAGTATTTGAGTAGAAAAGGTATTGAATTTTGTTGAGTAGGTGACCTAAAAGAACAGATACTTTTGAGAGTGCTAAAAATATGGTTAGACCCATGAAAAATATCTGATAGGGTTGATACTTAAATAGTGGATTGGATGTAGAGAAAATTTTGAAATAGGAAGACTATGTGGGAAATTGTTTTAGATGCAGAGGCAAGAATAAAAATATGAAGAGGGCAATAAGAAAATAAAGGATCAGAAGTTGTTTATGGGTCCTAGTACACATAAGTCATTTAATAGAATGTTGTGTAGAATACACAGGGTACTGATTTGAAATCCCCAGTTATACAGATATAAAGTTTTTAGGTCTTAGTGACAATGGGATTTAACAACAGGAGAGTAGTTCATGATCTTAAATATTTTTTTACATTTTTATTTATTTTTATGCATGTGCATGTACCTTTTATTTGCACGTTTGCCACTATGCACATTCAGAGGTTAGAGGATAGGAATTGGTTTCTCTTTCCACAGTGTATGTCTCAAGGGTAGAACTCAGGTTATCAGTTTCGGCAGTGGGCATCTTTACCAGCTGAGCTATCTTTCCACCCCTACTTAAGAGCTTTAGACTGGTTAACTTACATGACAAAAAAATATGAGGGTCTGCACAGATGTGTAATGAATTCTTATGTTATTAATTTTGAGGAGCCTCTGGACTACTTTTATGGAAATTGTGAACACTTTAAAATATTTTCTTAAGCTGAGCAATGTAGGGAGATTAGGTTGTTCCATTGTAAATAATTGTCCCTGCCTATGAGTTTAATAAAAAGCGCTGATTGGCCAAAGGCAGGCAGGAAGTGTGGGCGGGGCTACCAGACTAAGAAAACTCTAGGAACATGCAGAACAGAGCAGAAGGCCAGAGAGAAGCCTGAAGAAGCAGAGGACAACTATGCTGCTCTGAGAAAAGGTACCACATGACTGAAGAGGATAAGAATCATGGGTTAGATGAAGGGTAAAGAGTTAGCAAGTTATATGCCTGGGCCTTAGGCCGATCAGCCTAAAACTATTGTAAGCATCTGTGTGTCTCTGCGGGTCTGTGGGTCCCAACCTTGAGGTTAGGCCCAAAAGTCCGGAACAGAAACCTCCTACTACAGAGCAAGGTTGAGAAAGTTTCTTAAAATATGTAATGGCTATGATGGTCCAAAGAAAGATTAGTTAAGAGAAAACAAAACAAAACAAAACAAACTTGTGTTGTGTTTTTTAAAAAAAAGAAAGGAAGAAAAAGGAACTAAAACATGCTATATTGATGCCAAAAAAAAAAAAAAATAGGGAAACATTCTGTGAGGAGTCATACTGAGATATGAGCCTCGTCTCATTAGCTAGGATTAATCAGGGGCTCTTTTGGAAATAGGATCTCACAGTGTAGTCTTGATTGGCCTGGAGCTCACTGTGTAGACCAGGCTGGCATCTGACTTAGAAATCTACCTTGCCATTGCCTCTATCTCTTCGTTCTGAGTTTTGGGATTAAATCACACCCACGAAAAGTGGGAATAATGTTTACTCTTCATAAAATAGGAAAAAATGGAAATAACCTAAATTTTTATCAAGAAAGAGTACTATAACTTTAAAAATATGGAACATCCTTAATGTGAAGTGATCTAAAACTTGAATGGTCTGACCTCTGAAATGTTGTCATAAGTGAAAAGTTTTACTCTGTTTTTCAATACTGTAGATAACATTTTCTCTGTAGCAAGTCTCTCTGTACTACCAGCTCCCAAATAACAACACAGAGAAGGCCTATTACTAGTTATGAAAACTTTGCCTTACTTAGGCTTGTCCCACTAGGACTTTTAACTAAGTTAACCCCTTTATTTTAATCTGTGTTCTGTTGTGTGGCTGGTTACCTCATATTGCTGCTTTCTCTATGTCTGGCTTGCTACCCACCTAGATCCTCTCTGAGTTCTCCCTGTCCCTGGAGGTCCCGCCTAACTTCTTACTGCCTAGCTCTTGGGCATTTAGATCTTTATTAACAAATCACAATGACACATCTTTACATAATGTAAAGGAATATTTTGCAGCATTCCATTGTGTCTAGAGCAATGGTTCTCAATTGTGGGTTGCATTTCCTTTGAGGTCAAATGTCAGATATCCACTACAATTCATAAGAGCAAAATTGAAGTTATGGAGTAGCTATGAAATTTATGGTTGGGAGTGACCACACATGAGGAAATGAGTTAATGAGTCTTAGCATTAGGAAGGTTGAGAACTGCTGGTCCATGACTAGCTAAAGAAAGAAATGAGATGAAAGAGGATGGAATTTAGTTGATAAGTCTAATAGCTGGGTTTAGAATATGAGAACAGTTAATTTGTGATAAGAGATGCAAAGTGGTACATGAGGATGCAAATGCTGAAGACAGGGAGTTACAATTCACAGTTCTTATTTACCCTTCTCCTTTGTCTCAAAGTAGCAAGCAAGGTGCTATGCCAAGTGAATATGAGTAGAAACTGTGATGTTACATATCAAGGAAAACAGAAAGTTCTAGAGATTAGTGCAGCTTAGGCAAAGGTTGTGATAAATAATTGACATCAATAAGGCTCCCCTTGATTTTGGGGCTAGAATTTAGAAGATTTATTATGGCTTGTTGTTGTTTCTATATTCAACTTAGGTATAAGCAGCTAACAGAATATTGGAGTTGAGTACATTTCATTTTACTTAAAGTACAGTAATGTGAGAAGTAATAATAAAATAGCCTGAGAAGGAAATATGTACATTAATAGTAAAAATATATACACTTTGTTTAATTAAGATGTCTTTAACAAGTGATTTTTTTTTTTTTGTTTTGGTTTTTTAATCATTTTTAATTGCTGTACCTAAAGGCATTGACAAGACTCCATCAGCTGAAACTTCTAGGTCATACTTTAGTTGTTGAATTTGCAAAAGAACAAGATTGTGTTCATTCCCCATGTCCCACCTCAAATACAGAGAAAAAGAAAAGGTATGTAGATGTTGATGTTTTCTTATGTGTGTGTATCTGTGTGTATTCCATCATTTTTTTTATTGTTACTGCATTGTTGACAGACAAAATAAGTGAAATCATAATAAACTATTGCTCTAGTAAATCTAAACAGTAAAGCAGTATTTTTGTTTCTACTTGTGCTGAAGACTAAGTCTTGAAAGATAACAAAGTAAGTAGTAAGTGGGGTAGATGACATTCTACTTTTAGTGGAAGAAGGGAACCTACTGGTTAATTATCCATTACCTGAAATGTTTGGGATAAATAGTATTTCATTTGGAATATTTCTAAATACGTGGTTATTTTTGAAGTGTTATCACAAGCCTAAACATAGATTTCATTTGCTTCATATCTGCCTTGTGTATATTGCCTAAAGGTTATTTATATAATATATTCAGTGTGTCCCTGTTTTGTGATCTGTTGCATGAGGTTGCCAGTAGAATTATCTAATTTGTAACAAGTTGCCCCAAAGAGTTTGATATTTCAAAAGATTTCAGATTTCAACCTGTGGGAAAAACACTCTTTGTTAGTATCCTGAATAGACATGGTTTTTTTGTTGACATCACATTTGGACCCTCTCTCTGCATCTGTTCTCATTTGCTGATGTTTCTCTGATGATGACTGGATAAGCCACTGATCTATGAGTATGGTGGGATATCATCAGGAGCCATTTTATTGTTTTTTATGACCAGTAGTGTTTGATTTTACCCTTGCTCTCTGGGCTATCTAATCTCTGGTTCTAGGTTACCCAAGCACTTTCAGGCATAGGTTCCCTTTAGTGTAGTGGGCCTTATATAAAATCAGACATGGTTAGCTACTCCCACAGGTTCTGTGCCACCATTGCCCTAGCACATGTTGCAGGCAGGACAGATTGTAGGTCAAAGGTTTTTTGACTGGGTCGGTGTCCATGTTTCTCTTTCTGTAGCCTGCAGAGTACTTCACTGCACCAAAGGAACTGGAATACAGAGGTGAAGTTTCCATGTAGGCACAAGCTCAACGATTTCTACTTGTTCAGTGAGATATGTGGTTGTTGCCCTTGGCATTGGAGCCTCCTTGTTAGTTTGTGGAGAGCAACCCTTTGTTGCTTGGGTTTGGGGATTTTCAGGAAATTTGTTGATCAACAACTCAATTGATTGTTACCCAGTCCCTAAATTGGAAGCCTTATCTGTGGACCAGAGATTGCCATTTGAGACTCTGTATTTCTCATTACTGGAGTCCTCATTAGGATCACCTTCATACGTTCTAGAAAGTTTCCACTTTACTAGGGCTCCACAATACCTCCACCCCCAGTGTTCCCCCACTTCTAGCTGTCTCCCCGAACTCTCCCTCCCACCTCATCTCTTCCCTAATCTTGTACTCCAATCTCATCAAATGCCTCTCCTCAGAGCTCAGGAAATCACACAGAAGAGGAGGTGGAAAGATTGTAGGAACCAAGTGGGAGATGGAAAACACCAGGAGAACACAGCACACAGAATCAATTAAGCAAGGCAAATAGGGGCTCATAAAGACTGAAACAGCAATCATGGAGCCTGTGTGGGTCTGTGCTAGGTACTTTGTGCATATATGTTATGGTTGTTAGCTTGGTGTTTTATGAAATTCCTAATAGTGGGGATGGAGGCTTCTCTGATTCTTTTGCCAGTTCTTGGGCCCCTTTTCCTCCTACTGGGTTGCCATGTCCAACTTCCATATAATGGTGTTTTCTTCATCTGTATTGTATTTTGTCATGCTGTTATCTCTCAGAAGCCTGTTCTTTTCTAATAAGAGGCAGAACGGAAGCATATACAGAGGAGTGAGGAAGTGGGGAGGAGCTGGGAGGAGTACTAGGAGGAGAATTATAATCTCGATATATTTATTGTATGGGGAAAATCCATTTTCAGTGAAAGAAAAAAATTACAAAGTATTTTAGTTCCAAGCCTAGCTTTGCAGACTTGCATTACACTAGTTGACCTCAAAGTGTAATACCCAAACTACCTTTATCATCTCAGAACTTGACAGAATTACAGTATCCTAGGCAATGTAAATCTTATTAGAATCAGAAATTTAAGAGATGAAGGTTAATGAGTTTGTAATTTTGGAACCTTTACAACTAAATATTTTTATATATAAACTATAAACCTTTATAACTAAAAATAAACGCATATTTTAGTTTTCCTAGGATCATTTAGAATCGCCACACCATGTTCATAAACTGGCTGTGAAATCTAAGAATTTAATTCTGTTCTTTTCTCACCAATGCTTGTTGGAGAAATCCTTTAAAGGTTTTGTTCTTTTCTTAATGAAATTGATTTTATAATGACGTGTTTGAAAAGGTTTTTCTTTCCTGTATATAATTTCTCACTCTTTGCAAAGATAGTATCATTGTGATTGTGTATGTTCTAGGTCGGATGACATTGTGGAAGATGACAAAGAGAAGAAAGAGCCTGACTTTTTAACAATAGAAAATGGAATTGCTCCAAATCATGGGTTTGCATTTTTGTTATTATTTTTATTATTCTTCCTTTGTTGCATTGTGGGTATATATTGTGGGTATATACATATATTATTATTCATACACATTGTAAGAAAGGTGGTTCTTAAAGTCAGCTTTTAAATATGTCATATATGATTAATGATAAGTTTTTTTCACTGATTTAATAAGGCATAAGTCAATTAAAGTGTTCAAGTGTATAAGTGAACTCTGATAAGAAATGCTTCCATTTTTCTTAAGATAGTAGGGATATTAAGGAATAAGATAAATACACGACATATCATTTTGGCAGTTTTGTGTGTTAATAGATTATCTAAAGTGAGTTACTAAAATGGTATTATTTAAATGTAATAAACATATTCCTTAATTTATTTTGTTTTTGTAGACTGACTTTTCCTCTAAATTCATGTCTCAAATATATGTACCCACCACCTTCAAGTACAATCCTTGCAAATATAGTAAATGCTCTGGCAAGTGTGCCTAAATTCTATGTACAGGTATGCAGACTCAATTTAACTTTTGCTTATGGGATAAGTTTATAACTTGATACTTTAGATACTGTGCTGATGCTTATAACATAGGAAACTTACTAATTCTAGAGAGACGGTGTTATATATAATGTTTTAAATGTAATGAGTTGTCACATGCTGCTCTCCCAGTTTAACTTAAAAATACAATGGGGAATATTAAAAAGGACCACATTGGAAGATATATTTTCTTATAGCTGTTGTTCATGTATAGCATTAACTTAGAGAGAACCTTAAAGAAAAGATATTTGTTTAACAAAAGGTTTAAAACTTGGTAGTAATATGTTACTTCACAGAATACATACATAAAAATGTTATGTGTTTCTTTTCTCTTTGTTTCATGGTTTTACAGTAAAAAGAGTCAATTGTATAATAACAATTTCAGTAGATTTTTACATTGCAAGGCCATTATATTCTTAGTAACAGGAATTTAAATTAGTGTGTTTGTAGAAATGACAAATATTATAGGAGGATTAAGGTTCTGAGATGTAGTGGTGTCTTATTTTTCTTTTGGTTTAAGAACTTTGGAGGCCAGAAAGTGACTGGTTGTTGCCACATCAATCAAGAGAGTTTTTATGTGCTGGTGTAATAGTACAGGCCTAGAAGGTAGAGGCAGGAGGATCTCTGTGAGTCAAGATTAGCCTGGTCTGTGTAGTGAGACTTTCTCAAAACAGAATGTTTTTCCGTTTTTTTTTTTTTTTTTTTTTAAATTTTATAAGATTATAAGATATATGAGGTTTTTCGTGACTTTAGTTTTATCTGACATAAATATTTTGTTATTTTAAGGTGCTTCATCTTATGAATAAGATGAACTTACCCACACCATTTGGACCTATTACTGCACGACCCCCTATGGTAAGAAGTTTCTTAGGATTTTTAGAAGCCACAGTTTTTTTCCTCAGTGGTAAATTTTACCAGTTTTTGTAACAAATTTGGATATACTAATAGTAAAGTTGAGAATTGAAATGAGAATATGAAAGAATTGCTTTCATTAATAAAGCAAAATTTCTTCCTTTTTTCTGAAGATCCCAAATATTATTTTATCCTGTAAATATAAGATAATTGTATTTAACTGAATTATCTAAAAATTTGCTGTGGTTTAAATTCATTTGGACAGGATAAATAAGGTTGCTGAAAGTTCAGTAATTTGTGTAGTAGATTGTCAGCTCTTGAGAGTATCTCGTTGTGGTACTGTGTATTTATCAGTAATATTAATGTGAAATTATTTTAGCTTTTAACATACAGAGAAGAGTTTTGGAGTTAGCCACTGTTCTGTTGTCTGAACTGTTAGCTTTGTAATGTTTTATTGCAGCACCATGATGTACTTGTTGTTTAGAAATTTATTGAGATAATATTAGACACTGTTAGTGCAATAAGTTAAGTCTTGTCATGGCTGTTCCATTTCAAATAATAAGGAAGGACGGATGTTTTGAGTCATTTATTCATAAGACCCAAGTTGTCTTCATTATGCGCCTATCCATGCTGATTAGGCCATATTGTAGATTAGAAACAAAGGAAGTTTACGTGTAGACATTTTATGCTCTTATTCCATGGGGTAATTTACCTGGTGAAATACATAGTATAGTTTGTATAGTTAGATGGCTAGGGAATATAGAAAACAAAACAGTTATCATCTAGCAGTCTGCTATCACAAATGTTTTCTGAATGTACATTAATGTATCAAAGAAGAGACATGGGAATCAAGTCTTTATGTGGAATGAGATGCTGTTGATGAGACTCAAGAATTTATACAAAATAGTTTTTGTCTATTGTGTAAATATCATTAGTGTTCAAACTGTTCGTTTTGTTCTTTAAATAGTATGAGGACTATATACCATTGCATGCACCCCTTCCACCCACATCACCTCAACCACCTGAGGAACCTCCCTTACCAGACGAGGATGAGGATTTATCTAGTAAAGAATCAGAATATGAAAGCAGTGATGAAGAAGACCGGCAGAGGTTTGTAATGTGATACGCTTATTGTTGTTCCGAAACTAAGGATCTGGAAAAGATTTGCTCTTCCTATATTTCACTTATAATTTATTTAAAATTAGAGTGCATTAAATTGTATCACAAACCTCCCCAAGATCTTGAGCATACACAATAACTCAGTTTTAATTGAGCTAGGTTCTTTGGAAAAATTTTTGGACCAAGAATCATTTTTTAGATTGGTTTTAATATTACAGAGTACAATTGAGCCTCACTTATGGTTTCATATTTGTTATATTGCTTGGTAAAATTTTTGTAGCTCCAATATTAACTTGTAACTTGTAATTTTTCTTTACAAGTTGAGTAATAAACGGTGTACTGAAAGATTTTAATCACTTGGCACATAGGATCCCAAATGATATATAAAGTAACTAGTTGTTAGTCAGCACACCAGCATTATACTGAAGTACGTGGGAATTAGCTTCTGAAAACAAAAGTATTTTGGCTGACAGTTTGGGAGGGTACAATGCATGTCTGGCAGTGTTCCCATTTCTTTTGATCTGTGGTTAAACAGTCCTTCATAGCAGATCACAAGATAGCAGAGTAGTATTCAACTTAGAACCATAAAAACAAAAGAGAAATGAAGAAATCGTGGTTCCAACTATAGTTCCATGGTTTGAGAGTATATCCTAAGTATCCAAAGGGTCCTCAGGGGTGCTACCATCCTTGGAATCAAAGTCTTCACAAATATAGAAATTGTCTCCTACTTTCTTGTTTTAATTCTCATACCAGTCATATGTGTCATTTCTTTTAATGATCTAATTACATGTTTTGTTTTTCACACTTTTGTTTTATTACTACTTAATACATTCAAAATGGGTTTTTTTAAGGTATAAAGTTTAAGTGTGCTTTTGTGATATAAAGCTCAAGAAAAATATATCTTACAGAGAAAACTGGGTCAAAGTTCATTAATAATATTCAATATAAGATAAATCATAATATCTGTTACATAAGGTATCTTGTATAAACCACAGTTGTGTATTCTCTTTGGATCATATGCTAAAAGCAGAGTCAGGAAGATAACACTTCTTTGGATGTAGTATTTTATTCACTAATTTAGCAAATGCTAAATAGAACTATGAACTATGTTCATAGAACATAACCTCTTAGATAATAAGCATTAATTGGATTCAAATTGGACAGCTGTTTGCTCTGTTGTTTGTTTTCTCCAGAATGATCTGTAAAGGAATTTTTGAAGTTCTCTATTCATAACCTTTCATGTTAGTTACTGCTGATAATAATTCTCTTTATTGGTTGACCTTGATTCTATGTGTTTATTGAAAGATTCTGTTAAAAAAAAATGAATTCCTTAACAATTTTCTTTCATATAATGTAAACCTATCTTTAGTACAAGAACTGGCCAAACTTTTTTTTTCTAAGTCCAAAGAATAAATGCGTTTTACTTCGTGAGTGAGATGTGGTGTCACATGTCACAACTGTAACTCAGGTCTGTTCTCATGGCTGGAAAGCAGTCATAATTGTACTTCATCAATAGGTATGGTTGTGTTTCTGCAAAACTTTATGTATATATAAGAGCAGATAGCTAGCTTGATTTGGTCATTTGAACAACCTCCACCTTATGATAATTAAAATGGAAATGATGTAATTCTTAGTTAACCATGGAAAGTCGGATATGAAAGGAAGTATTATTATTAGTCAGGAGGACCCAAACAGATTTGAAAAACACATAAAATCAGCAACAGTTTTACTAAGCCATTCGTTTCCCATCTTAGTAGTGATGTTTGTCTCCATGGAAAAATCAAATTGCATATGGGACTCAAACTACAATCAAAAATGAATGGAATCTACTTGGAAGAGAGTTGTTTATAAAGCAGATTGTTGTTCATGGCAATCATAGTGGCACTCTGTTCATCAGCACATAGATTAAAACTGGAATGATACAGAGAAGATTAGCATGACCCCTGTGCAAGCTAAAGAGTAATGTAAAATAGTACATTTTGTTCACGTTTGTCTTAGATAATTTAGATTTTTTGAAAACTTGTGGTATTTTGAAATACTTCAGAAAGTAAAAGTGGTGATCCTAATTAGAAATGATATAATCCTTTAGACCACACCCATTTTGATTTTTATATGTTTTTGTTTAGAAATGTAGCATGAAATTCTGCTTCAAATTCATCTTGAGTCTTTAAAGAGAACAAATCTAATTTCTGATGTATGTTTTGATTGCCTTCTGGGAATAAAAATTTTTAAGAAATAATAGTTGTCAAAAATTTATTAACTTCTTATTATATGCCTGATCTTTGTTTTAAAAGGTTGACATATTTTGAGTAGATAATTTTAGTACCACCATGTGGTTTGACTATTCAAGTGTTTATATTTTTAATAACATTTTTGTTGTGTTTGACTTGGGACTTCTAGAAACAGTCTACTCTTTAGCCCGAGCTGCCAGGAATTTCCTATATGTACTGGGCCAAGTTTGAAATCTTCTTTCCTCTGCTCCCTGAGTGCTGGATCACAAGTGTGTGCTACCATGCTCGACTTTTTGATAAAAGTTTTTAGGAGACTAGATTGTTGTGAAATTTCCAACTATGTAGTATATGCTTATACTTTTCACCTGTTTATTGGGACAAAAACCTAAAATTATTAGCCACACCCACGTTTCTATATAATGTGTTGTATGTGTATATTTATTTTACCTGCAAGTTTTGGAAAATGGAAATCAATATATAGAAGAAACGTTCTTCAAGCATTGGTTATTATTATTTATTATTTAGATACTTTTTCCTCAAGTAATCACTTTGTTTATATGGTGACTTATTAGTAATAAATATGTATACAATAATTTTCAAAGAAATACTTTGTTCTGTTTAGTAATTAAAATAAAAGCCAAAAATAGTAGACTATATTTGCATATTCAGCTTTATGACATTTTATTAGGATAACTGATATTCATAATGAAAAGTTTTTAAATTGATAATGTAAAATCAGACAAGTTTTAAAAATAAGATTTAATAGTACAGGTCAATTTAGGATGTGAATTTTGGTCAAATTGATTATACCTGTTGGTGGCTTTAATGTTGTTGTAATTAGTTTTAAATATATTTTATATTAAAGATATTCACCATATTTTAGAATATCAACTCTTGTTTACCTCTCCTTTTCTTAACAGAATGAACAAACTAATGGAACTAGCAAATCTTCAGCCCAAAAGACCCAAAGCCACAAAACCACGCCCAGTGAGAAAAAAGCGAAAAATAAAGGATATGTTGAATATTCCTTTGTCAACTTCACATAGGTAGATTTGTGCATACTTATAAAATGAGGGTTGTTTGTATGTGCTTTATTTATTCATTAAACTTGAATATTCTTTAGTCTGGCAGTTTGTCAGTTTATATGGTTGACTACTGGGTTTGTGTTTGTCAAATACAGTTTTCAAAATTCTATTTGTTTACTAGCATTTAATAATACTCAGTATTCATTTCACATTAGTATCTTTTCTTCTATTAGGGATATTTATTACTTTTCACTAGTGACTGCAATTTTAACTTCAGTTAAGTCTTCTGCAAGTTATGTTTTAATAGAAATAATCTTATGTTTAAATTATAACACCTTAACCTCTTTCTGTGCTCATGTGGCAGTCCTATTAACTCTTATAGCAATACTAAACTGTAAGCCACATTTTCTAGTAACTGAACTATACAGTGAAAATGAGCAAATCAAGGTCAATAATAATTATCTAGACCATTATACTCAAAATGTTATTTTGTCATACAATCTGTATAAAATGTTATTGAGCAGTTAAGACATTTTTCTTCATGTAAATTTACTAATTACATGTAGCTAGTTACTGTTAAGTTGCATACCACAGCACTGATTACACAGTGTAAAATATATACTGTTTTAAAAACACTGCCAGATGATGAGATAAATACTTGGAATCCTAACACTTGGGAAAGGGATGCAGAGTGATTAGAAGTTCCAAGTAATTCTCTGCTACATATACTAAGCTTAAGCCTGTGTTAGGGCTGGCAAGGTGATTTCAGATTAAAAGTTCCTGTGGCCAGTGGTGATGACTAAAAACTTTGATCCTAAATATCTACATGGTGGAAAGAAAGGACTGTCTAGCACAGTTTGTGTTCTGACCTAAAAATGTTTCCCACCACACAAAAAATGAGTGTCAAACAAGTAAAAGGTGCTCTTCTATATTGACTGGACAAGTGCACTAGTCCCTGCCCCTGGTAATCTGTTTAAAATGAATAGGTGAGTCCTACATTTTTCATTTTCCAAATGACTATTTAAATTTCAAACATCCTTTAATCTCGTTTTCCCATTTTTCCATACTATTAGGTGTTTAATAGTATCATTCCCACTGTTGAGCCTTATTGAACTACTAAATCTACAATGTGTGATGTGCCTGAAATGTATAGAATGTTTTTTATCATCATGAGCTTTTTAATTTTAAAGAAAATCTGAAATAATGTTCTTAGAATTTTATTTTAAATTATAATTTTGTGTTGTGATTGTTTCTAAATACTAGTTCTCATCCTGCGCTGTCACCATCGGAAGTATTTGACCAACCACAACCTGTAGGTAATAAAAAAATTGAATTCAATATATCTGCCAACATGCCAGTGGCGTCTAAGACAGATGTGAAGAAGGAAGAGGGTAACGAGGACAAGTTTTCTGGTAAGGAAAGTTAGTTATTGCACATACGTAACCTACTTAATGTTAAAATTAAACTTTATGGTCAGTTGTCGGCTTTGAAGTATGCAGTTAGAGACTCAGCTTGTAATTCCAATGCTGGGGAAGTGGAGGCAGGAGATGTAGAAGTTTAGGGACATCCTTGTCTAGTGGCTGGAGGACAAACTGGAATAAACGAGACTCTATCTAAAATGTAAAAGAAAATAATAACCAAAAACTAACCTATATGTTCAAGTGAGTCTCAGTATTATGTACTAATCCGTTTTTAGCTCTTATCTAAATAAACTTAGGTTAGATGGAAAGAATGTCACTATTGCTTTTTATTTTCTGGTTTTTGAGGTAGGATATTTTGTGTATTCCAAAACCCATGCAGTCCTTTCCCAAGTTCTAAAAATCAAAGTTGTGTACCAACATTCCTCTCTCTCCTTATTAATTTCTACTAATGATAGTATCCACATGAAATTTAGAGATTTTGCTGATTTTAGTGCAGATAATAGAGTTTCTTATATTACCAACTTTTTTATTGCCTGACTTACAAGGTATTTTATGATTTCATTAATGAAGTATATAATATTTTAGGAAACAAAACATGCTATGCTACTATCCTGGAGTTGTAAATTTCTTAAACACATACACACACACACACACACACACACTCTCACACACACTCTCACACACACTGTTTACCTAAAGTCATAAAGGATCAATACATTACAGTGCTTGTTTAAACTACTAATTTGCTAGTGGCAGTAGCATTTTTTGTTTAAAAAGTATTATTTTTATTTTTTATTTACATATGTGTATTTGTGAATCTGTCTGTTGAGTGCAGCTGCCTATTAAGGACATTGGAACCCCTGGAGTGGAGTTACAGGACTTGTGTAGTGTTTTGGGAATTGAATTCTGAAAGAGCAGTATATGCTTTTAACCACTGAGCCATCTATCAGGCTTCATGGTGGCATCCTTTAAATATATGTTTCCTAAGTATTATAAGCTATTAGAAATTTAATCACAACAAAATTTATAAAGTAAAATTTTTAAAAAGTTACTATCTCAATTTCATTTATTCTTTTGCTTCTACAAAGGTGACTAATGTGAAATTGTTTTATGTATATTATTCTATACTTTATGCCCTGAGCTTTGTGTTTCTAATAAAATACCTCATATGACCTTAAAAATGATAAATTTCTTTGGTTCATACTTTTAGAAGGTTAGCCCTCTTACTTTGGGAACTGTGAAAAGCATGTCACAGATAAAAAACTACCTACTTCAAAGTGTCCAGTAAGTAAAAGCAGTATGATGTATCACAAGATTAGTAACCTAAAGCTCCCTTCAAGAGCATCTGTGCAGACTTCACACTGGACCCATCTTTTAAAGTTTCAAATCACCTCACAATATTGCCATGCCAGATATTAAACCTTTAATAGGCTATCGGAGGCATTACAAATTTAAAATGCTGCATCGTACATGTGTTTTGTTTTTCCTTGTTGGAGTTTGTTATGTGGCAAGCTCTAGAGTTTATAGGTAGTTTACTGAAACAGAACAAAAATCATATAAAGCCTTTATTGCTGAATTATAGCCCATAGTATAATCATATTACTATTTAATTGTAGCTCTTACACTTTAGTATTTTTCTTAATAAATATTTTTACACATAATGTCAGAAAAGAACATCTGTCCTCTTCTGTCTCTCTTAACCTGTCCTCGGATTCAAGATCTTTTTCCAAGCCTGAGGTTATTGTCCTTGCTAAACTGGAACAAGCAGTATATTGATATCTGTTCTCTGTGAACTGGGGTTGTGTACTGTGCTCTGTTCTCCTGTGAGCTGGGATTCTGCACTGCTGTGTGTTCTCCTCTGACCTGGGGCTACAGGTATTGGTCAAAAATGCCTGGTTTGTTACTTGGGAGCTAGAATCCCAGCTCTTATTTTCATGGTTGTGGGGCAAGTGCTCATAACCTCTGAGCATCACCGGCCTCAATTCTTTTTAATTTGTTAGAGCAAATACTAGAATATATTACATGTTGCATGTTTGATTACTTTTGTAAAAAAAAAAAAAAATCTAATAAGAATTATGTTTGTAATGAGTGAACTTTTAATTTCCGGTTCCATTCATTCCTTTTTTTGTGTGTAGTAACAATGTTTTACCTTTTGAGTTAACTTTGTTTTTAATGTTTATATTTTTTATTGTTATTTTCTCATGTAATGGTTGTGTTTAATATTCTTTTACTATAGTTGATAAATAAAAGTTAAACATATTTGTGGGTTACAGTTTTTTATGCTTGACTAAAGAAAGGCAGCCCATCATCCCATTGTGTATCAATGTCAATGCTATGTTGGATGGATTGGCTAGTGGAAACATGAAGGTTGTTTTTTTTTGTTTGTTTGTTTTTGTTTGTTTGTTTGTTTTTTTTGCTGTTTATGTTTGTAGACTGTAGATACTCTATTTGTATAGTGGATTTTCTACATTAAGACTTCTATCATCTTAAGTGTGACATGCTTTATATCATTTCCCCAGCCAACTTTTAGTTTCTAGTGTTTGCCTTTTATTTATTTGGAGGACTTCTATTAAAAAGTTGAAAAATATTTAGTTAACTAGTTTCTTAAGTATAAAATACTTGTCTGTGATGATGAATATTATTGCTTTCTTTTCCTGGAGGGGTAGGGCCGTTAATGAAATAGGAACCCCATTTTCTTTCTCTTATTTCAGCCTAATATGTTGACACAAATCTTTTTAATTTATGTTGAAAGAAGTAAGATTGTGTAACAGTATTGTGCTGTTGCATTATAAAGTTCTTATAACCATTGTAGGACTGTATTTTGTTAGAATACTATTAATTTTATTTTTAAACTTATTGCACATGTATTTTTAGCATGGCGTTATTACTGTTTTAGAATGGTAGGTTAAACATTCAATTGCTTCATACCAGTATACACACTCGTATCTGACATTGAGCATTTTCATCAGATTTCCATTTGGTACATCAAACTGAGTATGCTAAAGCTTTTCTCTTTGTTCCCTAACTAGCACTACAAAGCAAGCATTTGACTCTGTAGCTGTTGTCTATGGCCACCTTCATGCTGTGTTAATAGAACTGAATAGTCAAAACCAAAGTCTTGGCTTGGCCCACAAAACCCTAAAATACTATTCCTTGAACATTTACTAGGAAAGATTGGCCTGCTTCTCTTCTGAGATCCTGAGAAGAAACACTAAAAACTGGCAAATAATACTCTTGTAAATTATAAATAGGAGATAGGAAAAGAAACATGTTTTGAAACATGAGGGGTTTTTAATTTGTTGTATTTTTTTTCTTATGACATGTTAATATTGAACTCTTAGATTTACCAGACACTGGACTTAATGATTCAAGTACAGGATTTGGAAAAATCTTCCCCAAACCTAATTTGAACATTACAGAAGAGATTAAAGATGATTCTGATGAAATGCCCTCACAGTTTATTTCTCGAAGAGAGTTGGAAAAAGGTCGAATTTCTAGAGAAGGTAATATAATGACATAAACCAAATCATATTCCATGTTATGTTTTGTGTTACATTTTTCATGTCTTACTGAAATTGGAAATCTCCACAAGTCATTTACATTAAGATTAGACCCTTTAGTATCTCTCTTTAATTAGTATGTTGACATTTCTTTCTTATTTTAAAAACCTCGTTTGTACTGGAGACGTTCCTTACCATACTGTGTTTACAGAAAATATTTGGGTAATCAATAAGTACTACATATCTGAAGTTAGATATTCTGTATATAAAAGAATTGTGAAATCATCATACAATATCTATAGTATATACAAGGTGATTATTAAAACTTTGTGGTTAGAAATCTGAATTTAGGATTTTATATCTCAACATTTTTCTTTACTTAAAAAATGTTATATATATTTTAGCCATTTTCTTTATGACAAAATACCAGGACTCAGGCAACTTAAAAAGGAAACATTTAATTGGGGTCATGATTGTAGAGCATTAGAGTCCCTGATAGCAGAACAAAGACAGTGTGGTAAGAGCAACTGAAAGCTCCTGTCTTGGTCACCAAGCTGTAGGAAGAGAGAGCATATCAGGAATGGTGCAAGTCTTTAGAAATCTCAAAGCCTTCTCCAAGGTTATACCTCCTAATCCTTCCCAAACAATCTTACCAAGGATCAAGTTTCAAACGTAGGAGCTCATTGGCCCCATTCATATTCAAACTACGACACTACTAAATGATTTTTTTTATTTAGTGTTTATTTTAATTTAATAATTTATCATTGTTACAAATACTTTTCTCCACAATAATGAAGAATCAGCCTCCAATTAGTAACTTTAAATATAAAATCTAATTTCCCAAATCAGATAACTGTCAGTAAATATGAGGAACTGTAAAGGGGTTTGGAGACCTTTGTCTGAATTCTATGGCTATTGATTTTGAATGCATTATTCCTACATTTGAATGTGAAAATGAGTAGTGATTTGGGAAATGTATTTTAAGCAGAATAGTTATATAAATGGTTGTCATCACATATTTAGGATTTTTAATAAACTGGCTCCTCTTAAAAAACCCTTAGTCTGGTTTTGGGAACAGATTTAATTCTTTATAATTGTGAAATATTAGGCAGAAGTTCAGTCTTTATATAATTCTTTTAGATTTTAGCAAATATTTCATATCTGTTATATAATGTTACTACTATCTGTAAACATTTGCAAAACGCTTATTTTTGCCATTTTAGCAGTCACAATTGAATGTTATAATCTTATTTTCAAAATTGCTAAAGGTATTTTAATTCTCTATCTTGGTTTTGCTTTGCTCTTAAAAAGAAATGGAAACCCTTTCGGTTTTCAGAAGTTATGAACCTGGGGAACCAAACTGCCGAATTTATGTAAAGAATTTAGCTAGACATGTTCAAGAAAAGGTAAGATGAAATTTGCAATTTGGTTTTGCTATTAGTTTTCCTCCTTGGTTTACTTATTTGGCTAATTTTTTTTCTCTTTTTCCTTCTTTATTACTAACTTCAAATTCTAGGACCTTAAATTTATCTTTGGAAGATATATTGACTTTTCATCGGAAACACAGCGCATAATGTAAGTGGCAACCTTAATCTCAAATTATATCTTACCTGTTACAAATTTACCATGTTCTGTTAGGCTTGATTGTTTTTTTTCTTTAGTACTAAAACCCATATGATGAATCATTTGTTCTCTTACATGAATATTCCTTTAGAGTCTAGACCAGGGGTAGATTAATTTCAGTATGAAGAGTGATAAAATTTTTAATATTTTTAATCAGATCATATTTGTTATCAATTTTTATTTTCCTAGTATGAAAGTTGATATAAACTGTATATAAAGAAATGTTTGTTGTTATATTCTATTAAATCCTTATTTAAACATACAGATCTTTTAATAATTTTTCTTCAAAATCTTTTGACACTAACATATTGTTACGCAACTTTTTGTTTTATGTTACCTGAGAACTACCTGGAGAGCTTAATTCTGTGGTTCCATTGTCCGTCTCCAAAGATAGGTTTTCTGGTTTGGTCAGAACTCATGGATTTACGTTTTTAAAAATGATAGTATGTATTTAATTTTATCTTATTTTTAAGTGAGACCAATACTTTCAAAATCTTATCTGCCCTGTGTGTCTTTTGGATAAATTTTATGTTCATTTGTAAAAGTACATACAAGATGTATATTGTAAAGATTGTATTTTCAGCATTATCTTGCCTATAGTTACAATTTGAATTGAAAGAAAATAATGATTAGGAAAAACTGTAAATTTTCAAATGATTATTTCCTCTGAGACAAGTAATGGTGCTTAAAAAATGTAAACATTTGCATTTTTACTTCTCTGTGTGTGAACATTTATGTTCACAAACATTCATGGGTGGTAACACCTGATTGTGTATGCACCTCTATGTGTTCATCACACACCCTTTTTGTGTGTTTGTTTATTTGCTTGAAGCAAATGTTTTTATTGGCCTAATACTAACCAAGTTGTGAAGGTGGCTAGTCAGGCTGTCCAGTAAGTCAGGCCATCTGTTTTTACCTCCCTACTTCTCCAATTACAAGCATACATCACCATGCCCAGCTTTTTCGTCTGTAAGTTTGTTTCTTTTTTACTGGGAGTTTATGGGATTGAATTTGGGTCCTTTTGCAAGCAAAATGATCACCTTTCTAGCTGTGCTGTTACTGGCTTTATCAGTTGATACTATTATGTTTATTGAGTTTATATTAGAGTTTTCATTGTAAGTTGCAATCTCATTTTTATAAATAGCATTTAAAGAATTTCTCAAAAGTGTTTATATATAATTATACTGTAGAATAGCAAGACACTGGGTGAGAATATATTAGGAATAGTGTGACTTTAGGGATGCTTAGAAGAAGAGTTATTCTGTGTCTGCATATCATTAATAAAATGATAGCTTTGAGTATAAGTTCCCTATCTACTTTAAAAGTCTGTATATACTTATAATAACGTAAATCAACAATGTAAACCAATTACTTGGTTTCTCTTAGTTTTTATTTTTTATTTTTTAGTTACCTGGGTTTATAATATTGTACCCATTGCAAGATGTGTGAAAGGAAGATTGAACAATTTTAGTTTACTTTGTTGGTAGTATAACTCTACTAGAACCCTGGATCATAGTGCAGCATCTAATTAAGGGTTTGCATTTATCCTTATTAGTGGTATAATTTTAAAATTATAAGCATAACAATTGTTAAGAACAATACAAAATAGAATTTTAGAATATCTAATTCTAATATTTATCTGTTACTCTGAAATAGCAAATTTTGGATTGTTAAGACTTTTGACTCATGGTTTAGAATCGGTGTACTTTAAATCAAAATTACTGTTTTATTATTTTTACTCGTAGGTTTGATATTCGCTTGATGAAAGAAGGACGCATGAAAGGCCAAGCTTTTGTTGGGCTCCCAAATGAAAAAGCAGCAGCTAAAGCCTTAAAAGAAGCTAATGGCTATGTTCTTTTCGGGAAACCCATGGTGGTTGTATCCTTTAAAATAATCCATTCTAAAATCCTGGGTTTTTTAGTGGTGGGGTATAATCAGGTAACTTCAAATTGTTGTTTATAATAATATCAATAATTGTTATTCAAGGTTGAGTTGATAGTTAATTCAACATGCCTTAGCTCAGTCAGAATGCAAATTTTCTTAACCATTGGAAAATAATGTAACTTAGCAATTTAAGGGAAAGTTCAGACAAATTTATATATTTATTCAACTCTAAATTATTTTTCCATGTTAAGGTCAAAGCAGTACTGTCTAGTCTAGAAATATACTTGAAGTTACTGGAAGGGATTATACTGTAGTTTATATTGTAATTCACATTTCTGCTTCAGCATATCAGTGAGTACAGTATATCATTGTATAACTGTCTTATAGTAAATTCAGGTTTAAAATTAGATATTAGTGAGGGTACAGATATGAAAAGTGACAATTATAAAGAAGGGAAGTTACTTTTCCTTCGAATTGTAAATATTATGCAAGAGCTAGAAAAAATAATTTTAATGCAATTTTCTATCTTGTATTAGGTATTAGCACTATATAGTATGCATTTTTATATAGATCTTTTTTAAAAAATCACTTTTGTTTTCACAATGGAAGCCTTAATTTTAACGCTTTAGCAATTTGCTCGATCTGCTAGACCAAAACAAGACGCTAAAGAAGGAAAACGGAAGTGATAGGAATGAATAAAGGTAAGTGTGGAGAAAAGTCTAAAAGATAAGACAGTTTCTTGGAGTAATAAAAAGAAAGGAAGCTTAAAAGTCTTATGGGTTACTAACTCAGACATACTTTGAGTTTTAAGAAAATTTCTGTGTATATAGTTAATTTTCATTAACTTCAATATTATAACTAGAATGAGATCAGTTTTACATAACAGTTTTGGAGAATTTTTTAGAAGGAATGTGTTAGTTGTTATTTTAATGGATGTTTCTTGCATGGTGGTGTTAATTTCTAACCTATATTGTAGTCACATGGAGAGCACGATAAAAACAGTTTATGTGTCAGTTCTCAGTGGGTGACTCCATTTATCTTGTGATTTCTCACACTGCAGTTATTGAAGTGCTGAGAGTAAAGTATCTGGGAAGTCAGAATAAGTTGGGAATTCTTACTGGCAGCAGACCAGTCACAGTCATTGAGTTAATAGGTGACAGTGAGGTGTTTGGTCAGGAACTACACTGAAAACTGAAGGAAAACAGTAAATTCTACCTTGCTATGTATTTAGAGTGATCAATATTCTTTGCAAATATGATTTTGTGGCATTTATTTGGAGTACATTCACTGCCTGCTTAAGTGAGTAAGTGATTTCAAGGGGTTGAGTTATAGATTCAAGTCAAGTTACGTTACTTTGAAAAATGAGTGAAAATAGTCCTTTTTGGATTTTTTAGGTGTGAGTTAGAGGTATTTTACTATTTGTTATTCTACTCTTCGAATCTGGAAGAACATGATAACAATTGGTCAGAATTGCTCTTCAACTGGAGGGAGGACTATCAAAGTAGAACGATTTGCTTACTGTTTAATCTCTAAGTTTCTTGGAGTATTTAAGTTTGATTTCAAGACAGTTAGATGTCTCATATATACTATACAGGAGAAAATGAACTTCAGTCTGCGTTTTAGTAAATCGTTTGTAAATCTATTGCTCCCAGTTAGAAAAAAAAGATAAACTACATTCTGCTGTTCTTCCATAGAAGCATTCCTGCGTAAATACTGCTGTAATACTGTCATACAAGTGTATCCTTTCTTGTTGTATCCTTTTGGGGCAGTGGTTTATTTTGTTCATTTAATTTTCTAGAAATGATTTTGTCTACCTTCTATCATTTATCCAGATTAAGCAATACTTTTTATACCTTATTCAAATCAAATTTCTCAAAAAATAAAATACAAATATTTTACATGTATTTTAGATTTAGATTCACCTTTTAATTTTCTATGTTATTATATAACCAAGGAGGTGTTTTCTTTTGTTTTTGGGTTTTCTTGTTTGTTTGTTTGGGAAAGTTAGTGAATCAGGTCATTTTGTATATACATATGTTTTACTACAGAGTGTTGTAGTGTTTCTTCAATGTGTAAATTTCCTCAGCCTATTTCAGGAACATGCTTTCTCTTTCATGGTATATCCCATTTAGTTGTCGTTCTAGTTTCACATTTGTTGCTATGACAAATACTATGACATAAAACAAGTTAGTGAGGAAGAGGTCTATTTGTCTTACAATTCCAGGTTATAGTTCATTGTTGTCATTATCTTAGAACTAATAAATTAAAATCACCTGGAGTAACATCCAGTAATATAATTTGGAAAGTTTCCTTTGTAATAGAAAGGATCACTGACAAGTTAAGAGTGAATAAACCTGTAGATCTTGCTTGCTTAGTTGAACTGGCTTTTTCCTTTTATAATGTTAAGGGTCTCCTTTCCTAAGGAATATGCTCCCCAAAATTTGCTGGATCTTACATCAGTTAACAGTCAAGAGTATGTTATACCCTCAGACCAACATAGTGTAGACAGTGTGTACTGTGGCCTTTCCCAGGTGATTAGACGTTGTGTCAAGTTGACAGTTAAAGCTATCCAGCACAGCTCTATATAACATCTTCTAAAATTGACTGTAAGGGATCTGTTTTCCTTTAGTAAGACATATACTGAAAACTAACAAGATTTCTATGGAAAAAAAATCTCACAATGGAGAAACATAATCATTGAAAATCTAATTGAAATATCTTTGACAAGTGGAAAGATTTCACTTACTCTTGGCCTTTTCAAAACAAAAATGAAAAATTCAAAAACTAAAATTAAGTATACACATAAATTTTGATATATATACATATATATATTTGTAAAGAATAAAAGATAAGACATGCTAGACTTCAGATAGCTTAGTAGATTATCTTCTAGAAATAAGAACAATGATTCCAGGCTGTCTGGTGACTAGAATCTCTCAGAACAGTCAGTCTCAACTTTTCCTGCACATTTAAGTCTTGAGAACTCTAAAATAGGTAATAATGAAATACTTATATTCTGTCTTAGTTTGATTCTAGTATATTATTTAGAAAAACCACCAAGGAGGAGTTTCCATGTATAAATATTTCTACACTGTTATCTTAGAGCTAATAAATCAAAATCACTTGAAATAACATCTAATAATATATAATCTGGAAGGTTCCTTAGTAATAGAAAGGATCACTGACAAGTTTAGATGCAACTTTGTTAAAGTGATTGGCCATTGTGTAACAACTTAGTTGGTTTTTTAGTAGTAAAATAAAAATTGTCAACATTTTGTGGGAAATATTGCTAGTATAAATGCTGTAAAGCTATTCAAATTTCTCTTGTCACTCTAATAATAGAGGCTTGCCAAAATTGAGATTATAGTCTCAATTGAAGTTTGGATTTAAGTATTCTAAGTAGCAGTTATTAAAATGTTTTGTTGTGCTGACATGATTCACTAAATTTCTACATAAAAATATTTAAACATTTAAGGTTAAAGAATTATTATTTTTAATGGTCTTTTGTGATGTTTTAGGTTCCTTCTGAATTCTGTCTTTCAAGTACTGTGGAACTATGAGAGAAGAAGTTTGTCATCTGGAATATGGAACTGTGCCTAGCAACTTTGAAAACTTTCAAAAATCTGGTACCTTCACATTAATGTTTGGAGATATTTTATAGTAGCTTGTTGCATATATAATAAATTATTTTCTTCTCAGCAGTGTCCTTAATTTTTCTGTATACTTGATTTACATAAGGGGGTATAACTTAGCAATGAATATGAGCTATTAATAATTTTTAGCACTTGCTGTATATTTTCCTTTATGATTCTTAACTCTTCAATTTTACTCATATTTTTACAAGTATTGTTTAGGTAATTATTTCAATTTTTACTGAGACTATTGTCCCCTCCTTTTATAATGGTAGATTTTTCTGTTATAAAGTGTTAATATTTGTGACCATTTCTAACCTAAAATTTGAATATTATATCTTTAAACTTAATTTCTGTAGATACATTACTCACAGATAATGATGTTTCTCATAGTAAATTATTTTGTTCCTTTAGAAAATTTATTTTTGGTAGATGAATTAGATTTCTCCAAAATTTTTATTTGTTACCAATGAATATAGAATGTACCTTTACCATAGAGCTGCTCCACAAAGGCTGGTGCCTTCACTGATAGGCCCTTGAGGATTATAGCTCTTCCCTTTTATTTATAGCATTGCAAAATAGGGAGAGTAAAAGATTTGCATATAGGAATTAGAAAGAGAGAGAGGTGAACCTGGTGCTGTTAATGTTTACCTGGTTGAGTAGGTAAAGAAAAGAAGAAAAGTCTTGATCTGATAGAGACAGTAGACAAATATAATAGTTCTCAATGAGTCACTAAAGATGAGCTGTTAAGATTAAGATTCAGCTGTACACATGACCTGAATCAGAATGAACTGGTCAGCTTCATGAAATGAGAGATGGTAGTCAGTAAAACGGAAGAGAAGATTTAATAAAAGTTAAAAACAATTCTCTCCCTTGGGCAAATAATAACTATACTCTTTTTGATTTAGTTATCTAAATATTTAATTACTTTGTTTTGAAGTTATATGTCCATATTGCTGTACTGTGATAATAGTACATCCACTCAAAAGGTAACTCTTAAATGTTATTTTTTAAGTGGACAAGGAAAATGGATCTTTAGTGAGCCATTTGTTAACACGTTTTTGGCTTGCTTTTAACATTGGCAAGGAAACTAGTTTGGTAATGGGGGTGATAAGGAGAGAAGACATTGTAGAAAGGAGAAGAATATTTCTGAATTATAGATATGACATGTAAGTATAAAGGAAAACAAGTAGCTCATTAATACTAATGATATGAAAGACAGATTTTCAGTCTAGATATTTTTAGCTTGGTAGACCATTTTATATTTCAGAGAGTTTAGTCCATTGTTGCTGGCTCTCATTATTTCCAGGCCTATGGTGAAACATTACAACATGATCCAAGGCCATTTAGAACAGGATTCCTACATTGAAGCAGGCAGGGCCATGGCAAGATACAGCTCCTAAGCAAACCCACAGTGACCAATTTTTTCCAGGTGGTTCCCCTCTTAAAAATTTACAGTACTTCCCAAGATTAAGTTTTGCCTAAGTGCTTTCATTGAATTCAGGGTATGAATTTAATCAAAGGTGAGATTTTCCTAAATGAATATAACAAAAGTTGAAAAAGAACAAGGGTCTTGAATTTAATAATAATCCAAAGAATGAAATGAAAAAGAGATTGAGAAAGGCTGGGTGATAGCACAGGCCTCTAATCCGAGCACTCTGGAGGCACAGGCAGGAGGATCTCTAAGTTTGAGAACATTGGTTTACAAATTGAGTTCCAGGACTGCCTCAGCTACTCAGATAAACTGTCTCACAAAGCAAAACAAAATAAACAAAAAAGAGATTGGGACTGTAGAAATGACAGAATTATTTGTAGATTAATGGTGTAGCTGAAGATGTGTTAGTGTTCTCTCCTAGAAGTAGGAGATGGAAATAAAGGAGATACATGTAGGAACAGAGTAAATAAAATTGAGAATATTGGAGTCTGGTACATACTAAGATGTTTAGATGGAAGTGCAGTAGGATGATGGGTGAATTCAGGAATTATGCTAAAAGTAGCAGCTAAATAGGAAAGTTAGTAGTTTTAAATTAAACTTAAAATTTTTGTATTAATGTCCTACTCTGGTAATAGGAAATTTAGTCTTAAATAATACAAACATAGTATAATTATGTTTGGTTTGTGATTTTTCGTTTAACTGTTTGAAACAAGGCCTTTTGGTGGGGCACAGGCTTGCCCTGAAGTTAAAACCCCTTTGTCTCAGCCTCCAGCATGGAGATCTCAAGAATAACCCATGGCCTGGAGGTAGTAGCATCAGGAATAAATGCTTGAATTTAAATACTGTATAACCTAAATTATAACATGAGGAAAATTATTTTATTCTGTACCTTATTTCCACAGGGATAATAGTATTTATGGTGTAGATAAGTTACTATATAATGTAAACAATGGTAAGATTTAAATAAGAGATTTCAGTTATGTTTATCAACTTATTAACTTTTTCTCCATAGCTGTAAGAAAATATCTTAGATTGAGTAAAGTTTCTTTACCTCATATTTCTGAAGGGCCAAGACTGGCTTTGACTTCCACTGGATTCTGATGGGGGTTCCATGGTAAATGGCATCACCATCATTGGTATGCATGGTTAGAGGGACAGATTGCATAGAAAGGCAGGAAGACAGAGAATGGAATTTGAAGAAGTGATCTTGCTCTTTTATAGCATTTACTGTTGGGGAACTAACTGTTGTTCCATGAGAAATATTCAGGCCTTTCAGAGGATATGTTTGTAGAGACCCAACCACCTGGTATCATACTTCATCTCCAGATTCTGTCACTTTAACTATACCACACCAAAGAATAAGCTACTAATATGTAGCCTCTTACTGGAAGAGCTGAAACTATATTAAAACAAGTAACAACTGAGTTGTAAATTGGGTAAAGATAATAAAGTGTTTAAAAATTCCTTAGTCATTCTTCCAAATTAATTATCTCTGAGATGCCCTATGTGTGTTTTTATCTTTCTTTCCTCATCTAGAGCTTTGGGTTATTTGACAAGCTTAAGTAAGCACGTGTGTATGTTGTAGGGTTCCACTGCTGTGAAGAGACTGTGACCACAGCAACACTTATAAAGGAAAACAGTTAATTGGAGCTGGCTTAGCAGTTTAGAGCTTTAGTCCTCTGAAGCATTGGGAAGCATGGTGGTATACAGACAGTCACAGTGTTGGAGAAAGGTGCGAGTTCTATATTTGGACTGGCAGTGAGCCTCAGGGCCTGGCTTTAGCATTTGATACCTCAAAGCCTACTCCCAGTGACACACTTCCTTCAGCAAGGCCACACCTACTCCAGTAAGACCACATGGCCTAATTCTTTGAAATGATGCTATTCCCTGTGAGCCTATGGAGGCCATTTTTTTATTCAAACCACCACACAGTCTAAGATGAATAATAAAATTTGAACCTTGTGCTTGCCTCATCCAGTCCAAGTATCCAACCTATATAAATTCCTTTTTTTTTTTTTTTTTAACTGGATAGAACCAAGTCAAGAGTTGACTTTTATTATGTTTTCAATCATCCTGATAACAGTTCATCATCATTATCCATGAACCTATAGCAGTGTTATTACAGAAGAGAAGTACTGATAATGTAATTTGAATCTAGGAAAAAACCCCATTGGCTAGTTGAATACTCTATTATTTTAAGCAAGTCCTTTAATATTTAGTGGAAGAATTAGGCATTAAAAGGCTAAATGGAAGTGAAATAATGACATCACAAAGAAGTTTTCTCTTAAATACATGAGGATGGGAGTTTATTATACAAATTATAAGTATAGCACAAAGATGTCAACAGAGAAAACTGTAAAAAAGATGGCCAAAAGTATGACTTATCTTGATTTTAATATATAAAGCTCAATTTCATATCCTCTTCCATTTATACCACATATGCCCAGGTGGCCAGGCAGCTGTGTGATGATATGGTCAAGATTAAAGGTTAAGGGAACAGTCACTTATGAGAATGTAAATTTACCATCTCTGGCAGAATTTAATTGCATGTAAGTAATTATATCTTCACACAGATTTGCTGGGAGGTTGTTGTTTCTTGGAAAGTTTTGTAAAGAAAACACTTCAAAATTTAAAATCAAAAGACATTAATACATCTGACAAAAAGAGACAGTTTTTAGGTCTTTGAAAATCTAAAGGGTAGAAGAAAGTTTGAGCACTTGAATGTTATATAATAGAATTAAAAAAATATTGCTGTCCGAGATATTACCTTAAATTGTTCACACAAACAGTATCAAGTAATAGCAACATCATATATGGCATGTGTTGTAATGAGGTTTCTTGGTCTTGGGCGGCATGTGGAAATGATTTTTATCATCTTTGTAAGATAGAGCCTTTTAATTTTTAAATTACATTTAGATTGTGAGAGAGTGGTATGTGTTTATCTATGTGGGTACACTTTTTCCACCATGTTGTTACTAGAGATCAAATTCAGCTTTTTGAGCTTGGATGGAATTCATTTCTCTGGTGGAAAGTTTGAGGTTCAGTGAGCAATTTTGTGCAAGGTATATTTTTTTCCTTAAGAAAGGAAACATGAAACTAAAATTGGTAACAGCATGAACAATGTTATTATTGCAATAGGTTTCTTGGCCCCAGCCGGCTAGAGGTCCAGACCCACAGACCTACAATCCCAGATGGCTTAGCCACCTGCCACTGCTTAGGCTCCCCGCAAAATGACTCAGAAGTGTATATTAACTTCATGTTGTTTGGCCTATGGCTCAGGCACATTGCTAGCTAGCTCTTTCATCTTAACCTATTTCCATTAACTGTATGCCACATGGCCCGTGGCTTACCTGTGTTCCTTATGTGTTTCTTCTTTGGTCACCTGGCTCGATCTGCTCTGACTCCGCCCTCCTAACTATTCTGATTCCTCACCTACTTCTGCTATGGTGCCTGTCATGGGCCAAAACAGTTCCTTTATTTAAAGATTGATATTTACAGCATACAGAAAGACATTCACATCATGTTATTATGGTATTCCAGAAGCAGAGATGAGGATCTTGAGGTCCTGGCCAGCCTTAGTAAAATTTATTCTTACTAAATAACTCAAATTTCTACAATACAATATATTCTGTGTTATGCACACACTCTGCCCTTGCACAGATTTTTCTCCTGTGTTTCAGAACAGAACACATTTAGAAAAAACTAGTTTACAATCTAAAGGGATCGTGCATTCTTTTATTATAGCTGAATTAAATTTGACTTGAACAAAAATTTGAAAGTTCTTGAATATTAACAGATTGCTCAACCTTGTCAAAGCAAGATTCTCTGAGGAAATCAAATGTTTAAATAGATTGGAAAGGAGAAACTTAATTATGATCTATAATTAAAGGGGTATATAAAGGTTACTGATTTTACAAGGGAAGGCTAATCATAAATTAATAGCTTTGTGCTTTCAGAAGCTAGATGAATAAACAGAAGAAAATAGAATTTGAAAATGAGCCCATGTCAGACACAATAGATAAAAAATATATACACAAACCCGGTTCTGAGAAAATAGTAATACAATTAAAAAATGTTCTGTCCTCACCACACTGCTGAGAAAAAAAAGACCATTGGCCAACATAGTATCATTAAATCCCTCTTTAAATATTTACTAAATTATGGGAAGGTAACATTGTGAAACATCTCTTTAAATTTAGTGGAGACCCATGCATAACTTAACACATATTATGTAATGGTAGTTTAAAAGGGGGGGCTGTTAAGAATGGGGAGGGGCATTGAAAGGTTTCAGGATACCTGGACTGGATGGGAGTTGGGGGAAAGTGAAGTATTTCAATTAGTAACATTAAAAGAATACTAAAGGGGACCAGTTTGTGAAAGATGAAATCTTTCCCTATAGCTAAGATCTGGTAAACAATCTAATTAGAAATTTGTTTATGAAGCTTACATTGTAGTGTTTCATACAGTGAAAACTCAGGATCCATGAGATTCACTCCTGAAATCTGCCAAACTGGAAAGGAAGATGTTCAGTTCTCTAGTTTCACATTCATTCTTAATGAATGTTTATCCAAGGCCATGTTTTAGGAAACCACAGGTCACTCTTCTAATGGATATACAATAAAATATTTTTAATATTTTAATATTTTAATATCCTTGGCAATGGATTTAGTCCTAGCATATGAAAGGCAAAGCCGGGTGGATCTCTGATTTAAAGGGTAGCCTGACTTACATAGTGAATTCTAGATCAAGCTCCAAAGATGAAGAAAATTTTCTTTAAAGTTTTCTACGTTTGTCAACAGCATGTGCATTTTGTGTCCATCAGTTCAGTTCTGCCATGTGGTATTTATCTTGAGAGATGCAGGACTTATTTAGCATTTTTCATTTCTAATAAAAATTTAGAAACCTAGAAGGATATTCCAAACATTAGTTTTTTACCAACTTCAACTTTTCTTAATGCTGAAGAACTTAGTGAATCTTTCATCTGAAATAAAGAACAAGGGAATGATGTACAATGTCACCATTCCTATTCAAGTCTTACATAATAATAAAACTATTAATATTAGGCATGAGGAAATGAAGCTGTTCACATTGAGTGTCTCCATAATTGACAGAAAATTGAAGTAGCAAAATGGCTCTCAAGAGTACTATGCAAAATTTCTAGATTTGAAAATAAACTTGGAAACTATAAGCATATATTTACAACAAGCTATTAGAATTTAAGTTGTATTTTAAATTATTACTTCAAGTATTACCAAATATCATCAAAATATGTTTGACCTAAACTGGAAACCTAACATGGTTTATATACACTAGTCAAGACTTTTTAGGATGTCTACCTTTTCTGTGATTTATTCTCATTCAAATATCAATACTGTGTTTACAAAATAACTCAGAAATTTTTGCAAAAGTAGCAGAAATACATTACTTATATTTGGCAACTTCTGCAAGAATCCAAGACTTCAAAAACTCATTTTTTTTCCCCAGAATGGAAGACAAAAATAATTTAACAATTCAAATAACTTATTCCACATAAACTCAGTAGCTGAGACTTTGGAGTGCTAGTTCGGTAGGCATAAAATAGTGTTTGAGTGTAGTTTCTTTTTCATATATCTATGCACAAAACAGTATTTGAACACCCATTTTTTTAAGAAATAGTAAAATAAAAATATATTCTACACAAAAAATATTCAAATGATTATGCTTATTGTAGAATGATAAACAAAAATATATAAAGTCACTGGCTACAGTTAAACAATGAATTCATATGACACCAATTGTTAGATTCATTTAAGAAATGGATTTCAGACAGTATTTTGCATTGCAAAAGCACTTAAGAGACATTGACATAGAGAATCTTTGTAAAGCATATATTTGATGGCAATTTTATCTAATACATAAAGGAATAAAAACAGGAAAGAACAGAAAATGGGCATCACATACAAAAATGGAGTCCAGAGCTAATGGTTGCAAGTTAACACCCAAATGTTTTTTACTTCACATGCAATTGGAAAATGTAACTATTAATACAATAAGCTTTAAAGTTATTGTGGCAGAAGTTTTTAAAAATTATGTATAAAAGACAGGCTAGGATACACTAGTCCGTACAACTAATTGTCAGAATTCAAATACAGATGAGTAAGTTGAATACAAAATTATTTGAGAGTTTGGGATACTATATGTTGTGGTTTTCTTTGTAAATTTACGTTGTCAAAACTTCAGACAACAGACTTTATGTGACTTATTTGTCTTATTTGTTTATATGCTTGTTATAAGTAGTACAGAATTTTCTCTGATAGGCTTTGATCCACAGGGTATTTTTATTATGAGAGACCAAGAATATTATTAGACACTAAACATTTTTAAATCTTATTTAAAACACTTTTCTTTAAGTGCCTTTCAAAGATTTTTATAAATCTGTGATCTATTTTATATATGAAGTGTCTTTAGTTTTGGTGAAATTTGGTGGATAGCAATGTCCCACCTTATACTCAGGAAAAATTGGCAGTTTACCAAAAAATAATAATCACACTGTTATTTCTCTAATGATCCCCATCTACTAAGCATCAGAGGAGATTTTGTACTAACTCAAATTATAAAGAATGACAACAAAAATCCATCTGTCTTCTGCCTACAAGAACTTTAAAGCCTTCAGCCTTAAAGATAACACTGTTTAGAGTAAAAGGAGGAACAGAATCAAATGGAAGCAAGTAGGTGTTGCTGTCTGTCCTACTATCTGAGGGAAAAAACATTAATCAGAAAAGATAAAGAAGGACACTATGAAAAAGCTATAAAAATTTATAGCTCTGTGTGTCTACATTAAAAAATTAGAAAGTGTAAATATATGAAGTGGTGGAACTTAAAAATTTGGAAAGATAATTACAAACCAAATCAACCCCAGTTGATGGCAAGAAATGTTAAAAATCAGAGGAACTGAAGTGAAACAATACAAAGAGTCGACCTAAGATTCTTTGAGAGGATAAACAAAAGTGAACAGACCCTTGGCACACCTAACAAAGAAAGCAAGGACAATGAACAGGTGGAGAATTTGATAAGGAATTATTACAACAGGTATCAAAGAAATTCAGAATATTACAAGGGAATGTTTTTAAAGCCTGTTCTCCATTAAGCTGGAGGTGAGGAAATGGGTGCATTTCTGGTTTTAGTGAAACCACCGAAATTCAACAACCTAAATAAATATACCTGTAAAAAATAAAGGTCTGGCTGGTCTTGGGTACCTTCATTCTCCTGATTCAATTCGTGGATTCTTCCTAGCGTCCTGTTTGGTTTCAAAAGCCTTCGGTGTCTAGAAATCTGAGTCTAGAAAGGCCTGTAACCTGAGGAATCAGCAGGAAGTCCAGCTCTTGGATGTCTCTTAGCTGCATCTCTTACTCCCTCTGACAGCTTTTCCCATTAGAGTGATTTAAAGGCTCCCAGGCTGCCTTTAGCAGCTCTCACTGCCTTTAAAGAAGAGAGATAAATCAGGTCACTAAATGGAGGCAGTCTGGTTGTAAACCTGTCAGCCCACTGCAGTACAGGCTAGTGTATCATGAGACTGGACAGGTCTACCTTCTCAGCCAGCCATTACATGGGCACCTGGTCCTAGGATGTTATTTTTGAGAGTCTTAATAAAGCCTCAGTCCCTGGGGGTGCTGGCCCTTGGATCTCCCCTGTGGACCTTTGCTCTCATCCAAACCACTTTAGATCACTGGTGCTGCTTAAAGTTCATCTGTAATACACTGAAAAAATGCCTCGGTCCTCCTGGGTTCCTTTGCTTCCCTTCTTTATTTCTTTTGCCAACTCCAGGTGCATACATGCATCTAAGAACAGGGACTTTGTGGAGCTTAGGTGGTGGGGTTGTAGGGCCAGGACTCTTAACTGTTCAGCTGCAGTCTGGCTTATCAGGCCTAAGGACTTGGTCTCAGCAGGTCTGTATCTGACTGCATAGAGCCGTGGTCTTCGAGGTAATATGCTAATCTTCAGCTAAGTTGGAGATCTTTCCAGATACAGCTTCTCTCTCTACTGCCCAAGTTTCTGGGTCCATCTTGGTCCTATGCCTTTATGCATGGGGCAAGGAAGGCCTGTGGGGGCAGAGAACAACTTTAGTCCTTAGAATTCTCGGAGTTCACCTGGAATCCAGAACCTGAAGGCTTATGGTGCTGCCTTTAGATGCTCCTCCCTTTTGGTGAGACTTTGGTCACCTGCTCACATGGACTCATTTCTTTGATAAAGACACTACTCCTGTAGGGTAGTAAATGTAGCCCATCAAGATAAAGTATGTAAGCAGGCCATGCCAGCCAGAACAGGTAGGCCACCCAGCCACAGAACTCCCTCACTCTTCTTGTTTTCCAGACTCTTCTGCAATCTTCCCTCCTGACTTGCCACCCATGCTGTCCTGTGTCAGCTCCCAACTTGGGCAGACATACCCTGCTCAAGTGCAGGCCATACCAGCTAGAAAATTAGGTAAGACACCCACCCTCAGAACTTCCCACTCATATGGTTCCCACATACACTATCGTCCACATTCTACACCCCACTTTACCATGTTCCTGACCCCAACTTTGGCTTTCATCCCTGATCAAGTGCAGACCACACCAGCTAAGAGAACAGATAGGTGAATGTAGTAAGAGGTTTCTGGCCCAGACTTTCGGGCCTATCCTCAAGGTTTAGGTCCGCAGACCCGCAGTCCTGCAGTCCCACAGTCCTACAGAGACCCACAGACGCTTTCATTAGTTTTAGGCTGATCAGCCTCAGGCCCAGGCATATCACTTGATAGCTCTCTACCCTTCATCTAACACATCTCTCTTGTTCAGCCATGCGGCTCAGTACCTTTCTTTAGAGCATAGTTGTCCTTGGCTTCCTCTGGCTTTTCTCTGGAGCTCCTCTGGCACTCTGCTCTCAGAGATTTTCTTAGTCTGGTAGCCCCGCCTACACTTCCTGCCTGCCTTTGGCCAATCAGCTCTTTTTATTAAACCAGTTGGTGGGACAATTATTTACCATGAAACAACACAATCTCCCACAGGCGAACTCAAGCAGAAAGCCCTTGCTTGGCCAAAGGTCATTCCAGCTGCCATAAGTTCAGTAAACTGCTTGCCCATGGATCTCCTCCACTCTCTTTGCATACCCCCCACTACTCCCAAGTGTCTAGATACAAGATTAACTAAAAATGGTCAGTAGCCCTCTAATATACAAATGACAAGTGGGGTGAGAAAAAAGCCAGGGAAACAGCCACAAATAATATGAAATATCTTGGGGTAACTAACCAAACAAGTGAAAGACTTACATGACCAAAACTTCAAGTTGGGCTGAAGAGATGGTTCAGAGATAAAGAGCACTGGCCGCTCTTCCAGGAGTTCTGAGTTCAATTCCCAGCTACCACATTGTGACTCACAACCATCTGTGGTGATACCCTTTTCTGTTATGCAGGCATACATGCAAACAAAATGTTTTCATAATAAATAAACCCTTTTATGAATAAATAGGCCTTTACTAAAAACATAACAATCTTTGTTCATGAATGGTGACAAATGAACCATACTAACATTTTATGTTTCTTTTACACCATGATATTTTATATTTAAAGTATTTTTCCATATCTACCACTGTTCCCCCTTCTTTCCCTCTTCCCAGTCCCTCCCAGTCTTCCTTCAGCTTTCTCCCACCCCATACCCCCATCCATTCCCCAAGTAGGGTAAAGAGTACCAAGGTGGACCAATTCAGTCTGGCATATCCAGTTGAGGTAGGTCTAAGTCCCTTATCCCAGTATTAAGGCTGAGTTAGGTGTTCCTCTGTAGGGAATGGGCTCCAAGATGTCAGTTCATATACCAGGAACATAGTTTGATCCTACTGCAAAAGGGTCCACAAACAGCTCACACCATTTGGCAGCAATATATAGAAGCAGAAGCAGAGATTCATAGTCAAGCACCAGGTTGAGCTCTCAGTCCAGCAGAAGAGAGAGACAGAGTATGTGAGCAAAGATATCAGGATCATGAGAAGGAGACCCACCAAGATGGCTGACCGGAGCTATTGGGAGCTCACTGAATCAGAAACGATCACTGAGGAACCTTCAGGAAAATAATATTTTTTAAAAAGAAACCTTCAAGTCTTTGAAGAAATTATAGAGGATATCAGAAGATGGAAATATCTCCCATGCTCATGAATTGTTAGGATTAACACAGTAGAAGTAGTGATCTCGCCAAAATTAATCTTCATATTCAATGCAATCCCCATTAAGTTTTTACAGGCTTTTAGAGGACAATTCTCAACTTCATTTTGTAAAGCAAAACCCAAGATAGGTAAAACAATCCTGAAGAATAAAAGAACTTTCAAAGATATCATGATTCCTGACTTTAAGTTGTACCACAGATTTGTAGTAATAAAAACTGCCTGGTATTATTATAAAAAGAGACACAATGATTAGTAGAATTGAATCAAAGACCCAGATGTAAGTCCACACACACCTGTAGACACATGATTTTTAATGAAGCACACACAAGGGGGGTGGGGTGGGAATGTCTTCGCTAACAAATGATGCTGGCATAACTGGATATGTGTGTAGAAGAATGTAAATAGATTCATACCTATCACCCTGCACAAAACTCAAGTCCAATTGGTTCAAAGAACTCAACATAAAATCAGATATATTGAACCTGATACAGGACATCATGAAATTGAAAACCTTTTGTAAGGCAAAGGGTGCCATCAAAGGCCAAAACTGGAGCCTACAAAATGGTGAAATATTTTCAGCAATTTTATATCTGGCAGAGGGTTAATATCCAAAATATAAAAAGAACTTAAGGAATTCATAAACAAACCAAATAATCTAATTAAAATGGGTATAGTTCTAAATAGAGCATTATCAATAGAAAAAAATCAAATGGCTAAGAAACACTTAAAGAAATGTTCAACATCCTTAGTCTTAAAGGAAATACAAATCAAAACTATTTTGAGATTCCATCTTACACCTATTAGAATGGCTAAGATCAAAACCACAAGTGACAGCTCATGCTGGAGAGGATGCATAGTAAGGCAAACACTCCTCATTGCTGGTAGGAGTGCAAACTTATACAGTCACTATGGAAATCAATATGGTGGCTCCTCTGAAAATTGGAAATCCATCTTCTTCAAGACCCAGCTATATCATTCTTGGGCATATAGCCAAAGAACATTCTACCCAACCACTAGGACACTTGCTCAACTATGTTCATAGATGCTTTATTCATAATAGATAGAAACTAGAAACACATTCATAATAGATAGAAACTAGAAACAACCTAGATGTCCCTCAAGTAAAGAACAGCTATAAAAATGTGTCAATTTATACAATGGAGTACTATTCAGCTGTTAAAAACAATGACATCATAAAGTTGACATATCAATGGATGGATCTAGAAAAGAAATGTCCTGAGTATGGAAACCCAGACACAAAAAGACAAACATAGCATGTATGCACATATAAGAGGATATTATCTGTTAAGTAAACCATAATTATGCTATAGTCTACAGACCAAGAGAGACCAAGGAACAAGGAGAATTCAAGGTGAGATGCATGGATCTACCTGGGAAAGGGAAATAGAATAGATTTTTCTAGTGGACTTGGGGAAGGTGTGGATTAAAACAGGAAGGATCAGACAGGGGTCTGGGGATGGATGGAGGGAGAGAGTACATGGAAAGATGACTGGAATTGTGGGTATCTGTGGGGCTATGTAGAAACCCAGTGCAATGTAAATTCCATGAAATCTATGTGGGTGACCTTAGTGAGGACTCCTAGTAATAGAGGATATGAAGCCTAATCTGGCCATCTTAGGTAACCAGACAAGACAACCAGTGCTGTGGCGGGGACACCAACCCAGCGATAAAACCTTGGCCTACAATTTTTCCAACATGCAAGATGTGCTAGAGCAATTGTCCCCAGAACTTGTGGGAGCTGTCAACCAATGACTGGTTTAATTTGAGGCCCATGCTAGGATAGAAAGCCTATACCCAACTGTGCCTAGACAGCCAGGAATAGAGGCTGATAACCCAGAGACCTAGAATGGAGCCAAACATGACTGGCCAAAAAAGGTAAATGTAATGATCCCTAATGATATTCTACTATACTCATAGATTATTGCCTCGCTTGATCATCACCAGAGAGGCCTCTTACAGCAACTGATAGGAGCAGCTGCAGAGACTCATAGCCAAAAGTTAGGTGGGGTTCAAAAAGTGGTGGAAGAGGGGGAGGAAGGATTGTAGGAACCAGTGGAATCAAAGGCATCAGGAAAGCACAGCCCACAGAATCAAGTAATCAGAGCCAACAAGAGCTCACAGACACTTAAGGGAGCTTGCATTGTCTGTGTTAGATCCTCTGCATATGTTATGGTTGTATAGTTTGATGTTCTTGTGAGATCCTTAGCAGTGGGAGTAGATGATGTTTCTCTGACATTTTTTGCTTGATCTTAGACCCTTTACCTCATGCTGAGTGGCCTTGTCCCGCCTTGATATGAGGGTTTGTGCTTGGTCTTATTGTAATTTGTTATTCCTTATTTGGTTGATATCCCTGGAAGGTCTGCTCTTTTCTTGATGAAGGGAAATGGAAGGGGAGGAGTGAAGAATGGGAAACTATACAGAAGTATTGTATGAGAGAAGAATAAGTTAAAAACTGTTTTAAAAGAATAAAGTTAGACCCTTACACCATTCAGAAAAATTAACTCAAATTATATTTAAGGATCTAAATATACAAGATAAAATTAGCAAAATCTGATATGAAGCACAATGAAAAGCCTTCATCACATTAGATTTCAAAATTACTTCCTTGGGATATTATAAAAAATAAGACAAATGTGGTTACAGGACACTAAGCTTTAGAAATTATTTATGGAATGAAATAACATAAAGGCAATAAGAAGCAATAGAAAATAATTGCAAACAACATTCTGGTAAGTAATTTATGGTTATATAAATAGACTATAGAAGGGGCCTCTATAACTCCTTATCAATAACAAATCCAATTATTTGATTTAAGATATAAGAAAAAATATATTCCTCATGAACATGAATGTAAAAATCCTAAAGATAGCACAAGCAAATCTTATTTCAAAATGAATAATATAATAAGTTAGTGTCCAAAGAATTTATTCTAGGAATACAACACATTGATTTATTATGAAAAATCATGTAACTGCATCTTGGCTTGACTTCCTCAGAAAAGCTATGTGATCTTCATATAAGGTCACATTCTGAGATACTGCCCTTAGTCCTTCAACTTTTCTTTTTAATTTTAGTTTTAATTTTTTTATTTTAAAAGGTGGTGTAAACAATTCAATTCTTCACACTTTTGGGGAGATCAAGAGCAAGGTAAGATGTTAAGTCTTCAATAATTTGTTGAAAATTTTAGTGAATTATTAAAGGTCAATATAGTGAAATAAAGGGCAAACATAGAAAAAAGACATTAAGATATCTTAGTTTCTGATGCTATAATCACCTATGTAGAAAATTCGGGAAAAAGCCACAAAATCCTCTTGTAACTAATGAGTTTAGTAATGACATAACAAAATTTTTATTTCTATATACTAGAAACGAGAAATTGGCTTCCTATATTGAGATATCCATCTCTTTCTATCTCCCTCTTTGCTCCTTTCACTCAACCATCTCCTTCTTTCAAGATTTGTTCCCATCTCTTCTTGTTTGCAACCCGTTATGACCCCAATTTGCTAAGATGGTTTCTCTATTTTCTCTTCTTAGGGGAATCCCTGGATATCTTTCTTAAATTTCTTCTAATCCCAAACTGTTCAGGGGTTGTGGTTTGAGGCTTGAGTATTCTTTGATTTTCGTTTAAAATCTACTTATGAGTTAGTACATCCCATGCCTATCTTTCTGGGCTTGTGATATCTCACTCAGAAAGATATTCTCCAAGTCCATCCATTTGCCTGAAAATTTTAGGATATCTTTTTTTTTCCTGCTGAATAGTACTCCATTGTGTAAATGTACCACAATTTGTTAATCCATTCTTTAGCTGAGGTGCATCTGCATTGTTTCCAGGTTCTTGCTATTATGAATAATGCTGCTATTAATATAGTTGAGATAATGCCTTTGGGGTACAAATGCGCATCCTTTGGGCATATGTCCAATAGTGATATTGCTGGATCATTGGAGAGATTGATTCTCAGTTTTCTGAGGAACTGCCATACTACATTCCAGAGTGCTATACAAGTTTACACTCTCACCAGCAATGGAGGAGTGTTCCCTTGCTCCACATCCTCTCCAGCACAGGCTGTCGTCTGTGGTTTTTGGTCTTAGCCATTCTTACAGGTGTAAGGTGATATCTCAAAGTTGTTTTGATTTGCATTTCTTTGATAGCTAAAAAATATTGAACAATTTTTAAGTGCCTTTCAACCATTTGTAATTCTGTTGAGAATTCCTTTTTTAATCATTGAACTCTGTTTTAATAGGGTTATTTTTAAGTATTGGGTTCTAGTATCTTGAGTTATCTATATATTTTGGAGATCAGTCCTCTGTCAGATGAAGATCTTTTCCCATTCTTTAGGTTGTCATTTTGTCTTATTGACTGTGTTCTTTGTCTTACAGAAGCATTTTAGTTTTAGGAGATCCCATTTATTGATTGTTGCTCTTAGTGTCTGTGCTACAGGTGTTATATTTAGCAAGTGGTCACCTGTGCCAATGCACTGGAGGGTATTTCCTACTTTCTTTTCTATCAAATTCAGTATTTCTGGGTTTATGTCCGATCCACTTGGATTTGAGGTTTGATTCTATTTGCATTCTTCTACATACTACCACCCAGTTATGTCAACACCATTTGTTGAAGATACTATGTTACAATGGGTTTCCTGGTTACGTCTGGCCAGAGGTCCAGATCCACAGACCTGCTGTCCCAGATCACTTAGCTGCCTGCCACTGCTTAGCCCCCCCCCACCCAAATGACTCAGACACTTATATTAAGTTCATGCTGATTGGCTTATGGCTTAGGCACATTGTTAGCTAGCCCTTTCATTTTAACTCAAAGCATTGCCATTAAGCTGTCTGTCACGTGGCCCGTGGCTCTCCTGTGTTCCTTACATGTTTCTTCTTTGGCAGCTGGCTCGATCTATCTCTGACTCCAACCTTCTTTTCCTACCTATTCTGATTCCCCACCTACTTCTTCTATGGTCCTTCACTGTAGGGCCAAAAGATCTTCTTTATTTAAAGAACAATATTCACAATACACAGAAAGACATTCCCACATCAATACTATCATTTTTCCGTTGCACATTTTTGGCCTCTTTATCAAAAATCAGGTGTTCATAGGTGTGTAAGTTAATGTTGGGGTCTTAAATTTGATTCTATTGATCCATAAGTCTGTTTTTATGCCAGTACCAGGCTTTTTTTTTAATTACTGTAGCTCTATAGTATAGCTTGAAATCAGCGATGGTGATTCCTTTTGAAGTTCTTTAAAGTGAGCAGGATTGTTTTGGTAGTCCTAGGTTACCTGTTATTCCATATGAAGTTGAATGTTGTTCTTTCAAGGTCTATAAAAAATTGTGTTAGGATTTTGATGGGAATTGCATTAAATCTGTAGATTGCTTTTGGTAAAATTGCCAATTGTACTGTTGATCCTCTGTATGCAGGCACATGGAAGATCTTTTCATTTTCTGATATCCTCTTCAATTTCTTTCTTCAGGACTTAGAGTTTTTGTCAAACAAGACTGCTACTTCTTCGGTTAGAGTTACACCAATATATTTAATGCTATTTGCAGCTATTATAAAGGATGATGTTTCCCTTATTTCTATTTCAGCCCTTTTATCCTTAGTGTATAGGAAGGCTATTGATTTTTTTGGAGTTAATCTTATACCCTGATACTTTGCTGAAGGTGTTTGTCAGTTGTAGGTGTTCCCTGGCAGAATTTGGGGGGTCACTTAAGTATACGACCATATCATCTGCAAATAGAGATAAATGCTAGATCCCTTATTTGTCTGTTGAGTTTCTATCTGGTTGACTTATCCATTTGGTGAAAGTGGGGTATTGAAGTCACTCACTATTAGCGTGTGGGGTTTTATGTGAGGTTTAAGCTTTAGTAGTGTTTCTTGTACATATGTAGGTGCTGTTGTATTTGGAGCATAAATATTCAGGATTAAGATTTCATCTTGGTGAGTATTTCCTGACATGATAAATAATGTCTGTTCTTGTTTCTTTTGATGGATTTTAGCTTGAAGTCTATTTTGTTAGATATTAGGATGACCAGCTTGTTTCTTAGGACCATTTGGTTGGAAAAAGTCTTTTCCCAACCCTTTACTCTGAGCCTGTGTCTGCCTTTGATATTGAGGTGTGTTTCTTGTATGCAGCAGAAGGATGGATTCTGTTTTTGTATCCATCATGTTAAGGTATGTCTTTTTATAGGTGAATTGAGTCCATTGATATTATGGGATATTAATGACCAAAGATTGTTGTTTCTTGTTATTTTTGGTTGTAGCTTATTGTATTTTCCTTTGGGTTTTTCTGCTGTGAGATTATCAATTGTTTGCGTTTTCATGGATGTATTTGATTTCCTTAGGCTGGAACTTTTTTCTAGTGCTTTCTGTAGGGCAGGGTTTGTGGATAGGTATTGTTTAAATCTGACTTGTCATGAACTATCTTGTTTACTCCATCTATGGTGATTGATAGTTTTGGTGAGTATGGTAGTCTAGGTTAGCAGTCAGGCTCTTTTAGTGTCTGTATAACATCTTACCTGGACCTTCTTGCCTTCATTGTTTCCATTGAATAGTCAAGTGTTGTTCTAATGGATCTGCTTTTAAGTGTAATTTGGCTTTTTTCCTTTGCAGCTCTCAGTAGTTTTCTTTGTTGTGTGGGCTTAGTGGCTTGATTATTATGTGGCAAGCATACTTTTTTGCGGAGGTCTAGTTTATTTAGTGTTCTCTAAGCTTCTTGTATCTTTATAGGTATTTCATTCTTTAAGTTGGGAAAGTTTTCTTCTATGATTTTGTTGACTATATTTTCTGTGTCTTTGAGCTGGTATTCTACTTCTTCTATTCCAATTATTCTTACCTTTGGTTTTTTCATGGTATCCCTTATTTCCAGGATGTTTTGTGTTATGACATTTTTGATTTTAGTATTTTCTTTATCTGATGTATCTATTTTCACTATTGATTCTTCCACACCAGAGATTCTCTCTTCTATCTCTTATTCTGCTGGTTATGCTTGCATTTGTGGTTCTGATTCATTTCTTCAGGTTTTCTATTTCCAGCTTTGCCTTGGTTTGTGCCTTGTTTATTGTTTCTATTTCAATTTTTATTTCTCAGACTATTTCTTTCACCTATTTGTTTTCTTTTTAATGGTTTTCTTTATTTTCTTTCAAGGATTTGTTTATCTCTTCCAATTTTTGTCTATATTTACTTATATTTCTTTAAGGGAGTTTTTTATATTCTCTTTTAAATATTCTCTTAACTTCATAAAGTTGTTTTTAAGTTCATTTCCTTCTGTTTCTTCTTCATTGTTATGCTCAGGTCTTGATGTTGTAGAACCACCAGATTCTTCTTCTTGTTCTTTATATGGTTATATGGATTCTTGCACAGGCATCTGTCCATTGCTTTCTTGGTTCACTGTTAGTTAGCTCTTGGTCAGTAGTGGGCCTGTGAGCTGTGTGTCTCCAGTAATTTCAGGGGCTGCTCTTAGTCGGTTCTTAGTTGGCTGTATGCAAGGAGTTGTATGTCTCCAGTTGTCATAGGGGTCATTCTTAGTTGGCTCTTAGTTGTGTCTTAGTCAGCTTTTAGTCAGTTGTGGACTTAGAGGCATTGGGGTATCCACTTGTTGGACTGTGATGAACCAGATTGCTGTTTGGCAGGGGTTTTGTCCATGGGGTGTCCCTCCAGCTGTCTTTTGCTAGGGTTTAGGCTTAGGGGGAGGTCTTCCAATTTCCTTTTGTTTAGGGAGGAGATGGGTGTGGTTGGGTTGCTGGGGGCTGTGTCTCCAGGCTGGCTTTCAGAGACAATGGTCTCTGCTTAGTCTTAGGGTCTGGTGCCACTTACCCCTTCGTCAGCTGTGGACTGGGAGACTTTGGGGTCTCCAGTCATAGTAGTGTGATTGACTAATGATTTTTGTATCCTGATAATTCCTTTTGCTTTCTCTTGTTAATAATTTTGATTGCTTGAGGAAATTAAGTTGCACGAAATATATTGTCGGTATTTCATGTCATATCACACACACATTTTATTTTGGGGTCAATGAAGCTGCAGCAACCAGCTTTTAGTCTTTGTGATGTTGAGGATAGAGCCTGTGGTCTTATACAAAGCAACTATTAATCACTCCTCTAACCAATTCGGAAATACCTCTTCTTCTTGATTCACTTTTTATTTAGCTTGATATATGCTCACAGAAACATGGTCCAATGCTTTAAAAACCTAAAAGCTTATGCTGTGGGTGTGACTGCCAAGTACTTTCCACAAGGAATGTCGCTTTTACTGTCAAATGAAAAGTTTGTGTTTTTCCCCCATCAATATCTACAACCCTTTGGGGAATCCAGGCTTGATGGTTTGGGTGCTTTGCATTTTGTATTGATTTAGCCTTCTGTTTCTCTGCAATTTTCCAATGTCTTATCATCTCATGTTTGATTTCTGATGTTCCTTCAAACTGTCTTATTAGAATACAGTCTATATTTGCAATTCTTGAAATTCATTTACCATATGCAAGAGATCTTAATCTGCTATCTCCGATCATTCCCAATAATGATTGCTAAATTCAGTAACAATTGACACATTTTATTTCACATGAAAATTATGATATTCTATTCTCCAATCCATGGTTAAGGTTATAGAGCATGAAAGGTTAATATTAAAAGCAAAATGCAAGGTAGATACTTGTGTAGAAATATGATACTCACGACCGGATAAAGGGATTAAGGAACATAAAACACAGATACAGTGCTGCCAAGGAATAGAACTCCCAGACATATGTCTCCTTGGCAGGCAATTTTGAGTGCCAGCTTGGAGTATCATCTTGAAGTGGACCATGTATCCTGGTCAGAAACTATGCTTGACTTGAGATCCAGGAACAGTCGGAAGATAGTCCTCGGTTGAGCTTCCTGAAAGTGTTCTCTAACAAATGTCTGCTGAATCACATGCTATGAAATATATTGGGGGCAAGTTCTTCTTTTATGATCTTAGGTGTGAGAATTATATTGGAACATTGATCAGTTCACAGTATGGCATATAAAAGATGACTTAAAATATTCAGAGGCATAATTTTTATTGACATGCTTGGATTACTCTTGTGGCATACTGGCAGATTGTGGTTATAATTTCTATACAAAATTCAGTAGGATCAACAGATGGGACTACATGATATTAAAAAATTTTATATCCAGCAAATAAAATAAAACAAAATAAAAAGGGAACAAACCTACCAACAGATTAAAAAATCTCACAGAATGGAAAGAAAATCTTTATCTGCTATACTTCAGACTTGGATTTAGAACTCATAATCTATAAATAATACCAGTAATTAAACATAAAGAAAACAAAATAAACTAATGGGCTAATAAAATAGATAGTTATCACATGTAGAAAAGACATAAATAGTCTGATTATTATTTTTTAAAATGTTTGGTGTATGATTAAACTTACTACAAAATACCATCTCACCTCAGCCAGAATGGCAATCATCAACAAATCTGTCAACAAATGTAGCATAGGATAAAGGGAAAGAAAAAAATCTTATTCACTGCTGGTATAATTACAAATTAATATAGCTATTATAGAATTTAACTTGGAAATTAAAAAAAATAAAAATAGAACTAGTATAGGATATAGCTATGCTACTCATGGCCATGCAGTGCAATTGCCATGTATCTTACCACAGAGACAGTTGCACAGGCCTGTGTTCCACTTACAGCAGGAAAGAAATGGCCTAGATGTCAATCAAAAGATGTTGGATAAAGAGAATATTATTCAAGTGTAAAGAAAAATGGAATAATAAAAATTGCAAATAAATGCCTGGGCTTTGAAAGTATAATATTAAGTGAGATGACACAAACTCAGAAGGAAAAAAACAGCATATTCTCTGTTATATTCTATATCTGACTTATAATATATACCTCCATATATATAATGTGTATATGTACAAATATTTATATACATATATGTATATATGAAAATGGGTAAAGTCTGAAAATTTAAAAAGGAGATCTAGATAGCATAATTTTGGGTGATGAGAAAGGAATATAGGCAAAAGACACAAGAATCATAAAAGTGTATATAAAAATATTTTTCCTAATTTTAATTTAACTATTGTCAACACACCATGATGTGTGTATGACTTCAACTTTCTGTGTATCAAAGAATTCTGAAGAATCCATCATCGATTATTCTTTTGAGTAAATTATCATGGGTGTTTATTTTTTCTTTTAATTCTTCTGATCATTAAAGTAATAGGTATTAGACACACTATTTACTTGTCACATTGCCTCATTTAGAACAAGCGATATTTTAAAAAATATTTCAAGGTGAAGTTTTATGTAGCTAAAACTTTTTCATATTTCTTCTGTTCAAAATCATATAAAATGATTCCATTACTATATTCTATTTAATATGTAAGTTGTATTGTTATAAAGTATGGGTAAAGTTTCAAGTAATATTTTAACATGTCTCTGTTTACTTTCTTTAATGTACTTAAGATAGATACAAAAAAACTTCTGATTTATACAGTAGAATAAACAAGGAAACATACAGACTGAAAACCTCTATTCTATTCAACACAGAGTACTTTAGTATATGGTATGGTACTGTACACTGTCACTCTTGATAGCAAGAGCCAAACTGAGAAAAACCACACATTATTCTTTTTAAATGATGCAATGCAGACTTTAGTGGCACATGTTTTAAAGATATAAAATCCCCAATTTGTAATCATAAATGTGCTTTAGTGCTTTGTCACCAGTTTAAATATTAACAGAGCAAAATAGAAGGAAGAATTTACTTTGTTTCATGTTTTGAAAGATTTCATAACACCTCAGCTTCCTTCATTACTTGTAAATTGTGGTAAGGCAGAACATCATGACAGGGATCATGGGTTGGAATAAAGCTCTTCATCTCATGTTCCTGAAGTGAAGAGAGACAGGGGAAAACAAAGGACAGAACATTCTTTTTAAAGATATGCATTCAGTGACTTTCTTCTCCAACACTGCAGTCCTATCTCAGTCAATAATAACTTGTGAATAGATTAACTCACCAGTCAGCACCCTCATTATCTTGTCACTTTTTAATATGTTCATAAGTTGGGGATAACACTTTTACTATATGTGTATTTTTGAAAGATGCTAGATGTTCAAACAGTAACATTTCACTTCTGGATCCTACAGATCATGTATATTTCAAAATTCAAAGTACATTTAGCCAGACTTCAAGAGTTCCAAAAGTCTCAGTCATTCTGTATTTCTTAAAACTCAAGACCTGAATTTTCTTTGAGACTAAAGAAAATGTCTAATCAGTTAGAACTTGTAGAAAAATTTAAAGTAAACTATTTGATTTCAGCGTAAGGTGCCATGGGGTGAAAAGTTCATTTTCTTTTTTTTTCCATCTTATTATATTTTTTATTAAAAAAATGTTACCTTTTATCTTTGTATTTCCCTGGTCCCCCTCCCTTCACTCCTCCCAATCCCCCTAGTCAGCCTTCAGCCTCCCCCCTTCCCCATCCTTTCATCCCCTCCCCCAAAAGGGCAAGAAGTCCCAAGGTGGGTAAGCTCAGCTTGGCACATCCACTCCAGGCAAGTCTGATTTCCTCATCCCAAAGTTAAAGCTGGCCTAAGGGTTCCTCTGCAGGGAATGGGCTCCAAGGTGCCAGCCCACGCACAGGAACAAAGACTGATCCCAGCCCTCGAGGTCCACATACTGCCCATGCCAGTCAACAGTTGCCTACCCTTTGAGGGCCTAGCTCCTTTTCCCAATGGATCGCCAGTGTCTGTTCTTGATTCAACTCTCCTTGGCACTTCAGCCAGCCATCACTGCGGTAATTTTCCTCAAAATCCTTATCCCTTTGCTCATACAGATTCTCTTCTCCTGCTCTGGGCTGGACCAGGAGCTCTGCCCAATGCTCAGCCATGGATCTCTGCCTCCACCTCTATTCACTGTTGGATATAGGTTCTGTGATGACACTTAGGGTGGTCATTCCTTTGATTATAGGGAAAGTCCTGTTTAGGCACCCCTTCCACTATTGTTTGGAAACTTGGCCAGGAACATCCTATGAGTTCTTGGAGGTTGAGTTCGTGGAGGTTTTCCTAGCACCCAGTCTCTTTTCAACCCCACATTGGCCTCCTTTATCGAGATATCCATCTCTCTTTTTCTCCCTCTTTGTTGTTCGTCTTTGTTGCTGGTTGTAATGAAAGGTTCATTTTCAAGAGGAGGGACATAATGAAAGTAAAAACAAAGAACAAAGCTCATTGTAAAAATACTAAAATTTGGTGTCTCCACACCCAGTACACTGACCACATTCTGACCACATTGCATTGTGATGTGAGCTTCCAAATTTGGGGAATTCCCATCTCCATCTCCTTACAGCTACAGCAGACATGATTTACATTTTATCTTGACTCTGTTCATAGCCTGTGCTTTTCTCAATAGATATTCCACATCCATGATATCTGTAACTCTTATATAACATTTTAGCGTTAGCTTCATGTTTAGAGTTTCAGGAACTATACTTTGGAGGGCTATGTGCATAAACTTTGATTCACCTAGACTCCCACATCTCCCTGTAAAAGTATGCTTGACAGGATTTATCCCTAATGTGTGAACTGGCTTTTTGGAGCCCATTCCCTTTAGAGGGATACCTTTCTCAGCCTTGCGGGGGGGGGGGGGGCGCATTGTCCTACCTCAACTTAATATGTCAGACTTTGTTAACTCTTCATGGGAGGCTTTATTTGTTGGTGGATATTATAGTTAAGTGCATTCCTGAAAAAGGGAGTATGGATTAGAAATTATAGAGATAGGAGTGAGCCTTGCAGCTGCAGGAGAGCTGGCAGAGGGAGGCAGCTGCTCTTGGTTTGGCTGACCTGGAAGGAAGGCCAGTGGTAGAGGTGACCTGAACTGAGCATTTCAGATCTGCTTAGTGAAGCAGTATATCACCCACCATGCTGGCTGAAAGGCTTGTATGTCTCAGGAGCCGCCTTCCAGTGTTTTCCAGCTTACTTTCACCAAGGCCTCCCCACTTGTGAAGAATTCCATCCGGAAGATTCAATGTCTCTTAACACCCAACAGGGAATATGCTGCCAAGACAAGACTAAGGATCCATTGTGAGAAACTGGCCAAGAACCGAGAGAGGCAGCTTTGGAACTATCAATGGATTTTTTTTTTTTTTTAACTGATGGGATGGGAAGGTGGTTTGTTGCTGGAGGAGCAGCTGTTCATCTTGGAGTACTGTGCTATGATGGCTTGGGAATTTCTAATAAGATTAGAGCTATTGAAAAGGCTGTATTTTGGCTTCAGTATATGAATAAAAGAATTCATTCTGCTTACATGTACTTATCAGAGAGTATTGGTTTAACAACTTTTTCTGCTTTGACAGTCGCCAGAACACCTGCTCTTATGAATTTCATGATGAGAGGCTCTCGGGTGACAATTGGTGCAATCTTCGCAGCCATGATTGGAGCTTGAATGCTGGTATAACCATACCATGTGATCGGAGCCCAGTGCCAAAGCATCTGACTTGGATGCTTTTATAGAATAATTTCAATAGATATCTTCCAAATAAGCACATATATTTATAAATGTCATGTTTGAGTAATTTAAAAATGCTTTGAAAATTTGTTACAGTATTTCAAGTTTTTTTTAATTTATTAAAAATTAGCAAATTTATGTCTTTATATTTTGATGAGCTTGCAGAATATTTAAGGTCATGAGTGATGTAGATGTATTGCTATAGAGATCAGAGAGAGGTAAAAAAAAATCACCGGCAGTCGAGAGCCCTGATTGCAGGGAGCCAAGAGAGAAGTCTGAGATTGGAGACAGTTGTTTCTTTTCATGCTTATCAGTGGTCTTCTGGTGTTGACTACTCATTGCCAGGGTAGTCCGGGGTGTTAATCCTACAAAGACCCCTTGATGGAGTTATGTATATGTGAGTTTTACTGTGAAGTTTTCTAAAAACAAATGTTCTTAAAACTATGCTCACTATATAAAAAAGTAGAGAGACAGAAAGAATTAGATTGAGACAGAAAACTTAATAGTTGGGAGGCACTAAATAAATACTCAACTCCCCGAATTTTATTTCCCCTGGACTTTCTATACCAAGCAAAGGAAAAACAAAACAGAACAAAACAAAACAAAAACTGCAAGTACAGACAGGAGTAAACACTTCTCAAGACATAAGACACCTGGTAATCATACCTTGGCCAAAGCATCCTGTTATGCAGCCTTACAGGGGAAACAAGTTCAGATTCTCTGACTTTAATGGAAACAAGCTACAAGCTGGAATCTTTTGGGCTCCCACACATACTCTCTGAGGAGTGGATGGAGGGCATGGGGGGGGGCGAGAGGTGAGTGGGAGTAGGGCAGAGACGAGCAAATGTGGTTGATATGTAAAATGAAAAAAAAAAAGTGTGGTTGGAGCTTACATGACTCCACAACTCTTTATCTCTACACCTAAAAAACTACTAAAATACGGACGACACGGATGTCTACTAATGACTTGAGCAATAGCTGTTCCCCCCTCAATCATTGCTTCAGCAGCCACTGAGAAGCAGAATGGAGAAATGTGGGAACGTGAGTCGGAGACAGGCACTCTGGAGACGAATTATTTAGAAATCCGACTTTGCCAATGATTCCACAACTTTCTGAGAATTAGCTTGCAGTGGATATGGTCTGGTCAATTCCTAAGACACCTTCATTACATTTTTACTATAGCTTCAGGGTGAAGTTCTTCACTTTTTTCTCTTGTGGTGCTAATTTCTTCAGCCACTATTTTTATAACCCCTAATTTTATGCTTGTTTCTTGCCTCCCAAACTGAAAATTTTTGAATCCTGCTCTGCTTTTTGTTCCTGATTCTCATTGTAGATCTGGCTGAAAGCAGTCACGATGACCGATAATACCACTTGGGTGCTGAACTGCACTATTTTTACTGTCATGTTAATAAATATTCGTTGTCTTCAAATTCACCTTTCCACAATTTTTCATAAATAACCTCATATGTAAAATAGGGCTCCTATAGTATGTGAATGTGACTTTCTATTTTTTTAATTTCCATTGCTAATTGTATTGTGTAATTGGTTACTCCAAAATTTTGTGATGGTATTTTTGTCCAGGACTCCTTCTAGGTTACGAGAAAAAAATAAGTGTTTATTTTTTTTGTCTGTTTTCTTGGATTTCTTGGAGGGTGTATGTTCTTGAAGGCCTTTTCGGTTTAATTCCTTACATTCATGGAACTACCTAGGTGTCCTAATTTTTTTTAGGTCTGTCATGTAAATCTCTTACTTATTGTGGCATAGATTGTGTGCACTTTCTGTTATAGTCTATAATTTTGAATTGTTGTGCAGTTCATCAGAGATTTTTTTGGTTAGTTTAGTATTTTAGGGTTATTTTTTTTCTGAAAGTTATTTTGTTATTAATGTTATCTTATGTGATTGGGATATAGTGATGGTCTTTATAATGGTGGTAGTATATTAAGCCTGTTCTATAAATCATAGACTGTATCCATGAATGGGAATTTAGACATCCTAGCTCTGTATTAGTAAAATATTCATTATCTTATTTATTGTTTTTTAAATTTTTTGCTGTAACCTCTGCATAATCTAATCTTCAGCCTAGTTTAAATAATTGCTCAGTATATTATAACTCTATAATCCAATTTACACTGATATTTTAATAGATCTGATCATTTATTTTCTTACTTTTTGAAGCTTTGTATATTTCTTTTTCTAGGTACTTTACTGAGATGGAGACTCTTTGCTGTGTAGGCAAGAAAGACAATGTGTGCCTTTCAGGATGTCTGAAGTCCAGCTGTTGATCTCCAGGTCAGAGGTGTGCTACCTCCTCCCATCACAGAAAAGTTGTAACTATAAGAAGGACAATCATGTACTGTACTATAAATGCATTTTATATACATAACTGAGTTAACTTTTTTGTGATAAAGTCATATAACTTCAAATATTATACCTGTGGTCAGTTTATTTATTCTATTTCTTCTTTAATGAATCAAATCCTAAAACTCTACCAATTGCCAAGAGATACTATATTAACTCAAATGGACATGTTCACATAAATTGTATCACCACCAGTTATTGAATAAAAATTATTCATATTTCAGCTTCAGCAACTTTAGTCTCCCTGAACAACTGAGTTGCTTCATAATGGGTACTACAGCAATCATAATTTCTGTCATTCAAATTTAATCACTGAAGCCAATAGCACTCTTATTTCACATTATATTTTCATAACAATACATATATGAACTGTATCATAAGTATATAGCATATACGTTATAGAACATGTTTGAACTAGCTAAGGAACATAGAATTGGTACTGAAGTCACATGTGGAGAGTGGTTTCTGGAACTGAAGGTTAATGCTTGTCAGAATTCAGACACAAAGGTGTTAAGGAACAAACCAATAGGCACAGGCTCATGTCACAGGCAGCTTTGAGTGTCAGTTCGGAGTGTCCTGAATCTGACCATATACTACTGGTAGGAGAAATTGTGCTGAAATTGAACCCTGGAACAAGCAGTAAGTTTTTACTCAGGTGCTTTCCCCCAGGAAAATCCCCTGAGAAATATCAGAATGATGGGTTTAATGCTAACATTACCACCATCTAGCATTACTACTTCATTTATAATCCCACAGAGAGAAGTTAGAGTGACCAGAAAATATTTCTGGTGTTCCTGGTATCATTTTGAATAGTCACAAATAGAATTTTTAATCATCATGAATAAATAAGTCAGTTTTTTGATGTTCTGGTAGGCAAATGGTGGCTGATTACTTGCTTAAACATGATACAAAGTTGTTCTACTTTGACCATTTATTCATAATGGAATAACTTATAAAAAACAACTGTCTTGTGTGTGGAGCCTCATGGAGTAGGATCAGACTATGTTCCCTGTGCATAAACTGGCGTCTTGGAGCCCATTCCCTACAGAGGAACACCTAACCCAGCCATAAAAGTGGGATGAGGGACTCGGACCTACCTCAAATGGATACACCAGACTGAACTGACCCACCTTGGGACTCCTTGCACTCCTTGAGGAGTGGATGGGGGACAAGGTTGGGGGAGGAGGCTGAGGGAGGACCGGGAGGGAATGGGAAGAGGGAAGGGAGGGCGAGCAGTGGCATATATGGTAAATATATATATTTACCATGAATTAAAAAGGTGAAGAAAGAAAAAAAAGAAAAAAATTACTGCCTCAAGAAGTAGAAAACTCAAGGTAGTAAACAACCCGAAGCTGCTATTCTGCTCAGCCTTGACCAGTTCAGATCAGAAAGCACAGCCTGTTCTCTACAATCTACCCCATGACTCTGACAGCAGCAGTGCGATGGTTCTGTGGCAGAGGAAACACACATTGTTCTTTCTGCGTGGTGCATTACAGAGATTACCGGTGAAAGTTTTCCGAGAGCAGAATCCAAAGAGAATGGCCAACAATAACAACAATGTTATTCTTAGACGATAATAAATTGTGATGCTCAGGTTAGAGCAGCCATTCTCCATCCAACTCAAAAGATTCCATCTGCATTGGGAGGGTGCGCATGGTATGCATTCTTTGAAAGATATGTTAATTTGTTTATGAATTTTGTGTTAGTGTTTTCATGTTACTCTGTCAGTGCACCTGAGGTTGCATTGTTATGATTGCATGCTTGTTGAAAACAATAGACTTGTTTGTTTATTGCTAATGAAGGCATTGGGTGCTATTTTGAGTGGAATTAAATTATATTCAGTATTTTTTAGCTAGAAATGAGAGTATCTACATAATATGCTCATATCTGTGTATCCGTATCAGCTTATGAAATAATTAGTTACGAAAAATGTTTCAAAAACAGTCACATAAGATATAAAACTAAAGTTGAAATTCTCTCTTAACTATCAAGAGATCATCTAGATCATCTATCATCTCTGTCTATCTATCTATCTATCTATCTATCTGTCTGTCTGTCTGTCTGTCTGTCTATCTGTCTATCTCACCAATAAATCAGAAACTTCCAATATGAATAAAACTGTGTCATAGGGGACAGAGAGATGGCTCAGCCACTAAGAGCACTGGCTACTCTTCCAGAAGACCTTGGTTCAGTTTCCAGCACTCACATGGCAGCTCACAACTATTTGTAACTCCAGTTTGAGGGGCTCTAACACATTTACACATACATGCAAGCAAACACCAATGTATATCAAATAAATTAACAAATATTTAAAGAAAAATGTCTCAAATTATTCAAAACAGACTCAGGAATTTTTATTAGTGCAGTGTTAGGTACATAATCTGATGTTTGCCTCTCTTCTTTATGATGCTTATATAATTCTTTTACTATCCAGTTTCTCATGAGAATTAGACTCTACCCTTTGATAATGGTATAACTTCCACTCTAATTAAGCATATATTTTTGATCTGTGTTGATTGGAGTTGGGCCTCTTTCCAGCCCTGTGGTCAAGTATGACAAAGAATGATGTAATGTTAAACTACAGTACCAGGTAGGTATTGACTTAAGAGTTAATTTTTAGTTTCTGGTTACAAATATCCACAGGGATTTGTTTGTCTCACCAAATAGTTTAATTTTTTTGAAAAATTATATTTATAACACAGAATAATGTAGTAACTGTTGAAAATATCTTTACACTAAATATGTATAAAGTATAACAGATGTCTTTAGAATATCTTCAAATGGCTGAAAAATATTTTTATAATTCTATTTATGTAATAATTGTAACAATAAAAGTACAAAAACAGAGTCAGTTTTAGATCACCAATTAACAGAATCTGTTTGAAGAGGTAGTCACCAAGAGTCAATTATAAAAGTAGAAAATAGAAAAAATTATGTTCCTTTAAATATTTTGCATTAATTATTTTATTTGTTGAATTTCAGTGGAATCATAACAATTATTAGGAAGACACAGCAAGAATGCAATCATATATATTTGACTGTATATCTATGTCAGAATTTACAAGTTATTTCTTTTATCAGGCTTAAGTCACAAAGTATTTTTGAGTTAACTTGGTAAACATGACTATTGCAATCATAGTTCTATATTTCCTTCAAATTTTGATTACTAAATTAATAACATGCCATATATTATACTTCAAAAAATGACATATAGCTTACAGGCCTGCAAGTAAATTGATGATGAGGCCATGGAATGTAGAATCAGTATAGAAAGCAAACTCAGAGAGCAAAATCTGTGTAGAAGGTTGATACTGCTGGCTGAATAAATGATTAGGAAAACCATCTCAACACTGCCAAGACACAAAGAAATTATGCATTGGTAGGGAGTTTTGAGTGTCATTTTGATGGGTCATCCTGAAGTGGACCATGCAGAGTTGGAAGGAGAAACCACACTTAAACTGAAATATGAAGACAGCAGGAAATTCTTTTTTGATCCACACTGTAATTCCCTGACAAATGACTGAGTGAAGGGTAGACAGTTGTATCATTATCTTGTGGTGCCTTTGTTTATAGTCTTTCAAGATGGAAGATAGCACTTGTGTAATAGATGGAGGTGGTATGTCTGATAGTTATTTTAGTTTTGAAAAATCTATGGGTGGAAATTTTTATTGGCACTAATAAATTATTTACTAGTTGTGACTTGTGGTGTTCTGGCAGGTGGTTGTTTACTTGTATAAATAGAGAGTTCTACTTTGGCACTTGCACTCAAAATGTAGTACCTCACAACAAACTTCTGTTTATAAAATTAATCCACTCAGGTAAAACATAGCCCGAGTGTTAGTATTCTGTACAACAGAGTGGACCTCAGAGCAAGGTACAGGATTTTCTCCATATATATTTAAAGAGATTATACAAAACCACATGGAAGAAGGAATAACTAAAATTTTAATAGCAATGATTATTTTTATATACTTTATTAATGGTACAAAAAGTGGGAAGAAACTACCCAAAACAAAGCCCTAAGGAGTCAAGCATAGTTTACCATTGCAACTTTTATGGCTTACATTTCTGATAAATATAGCACACTATACACTAAAGAAATAAACACAACTTTAAAATCATTTATTTGTTACGTATGAGTGTATTCATGAGTGTATGTGTGTCCACTACGTATGCATTGAAGTTCATGATGTTCAGAAAATGTCATTAGACCCTCTGGAATTAGAGTCACAGGAGAATGTGAACTGTCATGTAGATGCTAAGCACTGAACCTGGGTCCTTTGCAGGAGGATAGAAACTTCTAGGTTATTGCTGTAGCTCCAAAGAAAATGTAAGTGAAAATTTAAGCATTCTACACTTGTAAAGGCATCTGATCATAACACAAAATACTCTAATGTAGTAATATTGAAAATATGTTTACACTGAATATTTATAAAATACAACAGATGTCTTTAGAATACCTTCAAATGGCTGAAAAAATTTTTGTAATTCTATTTATGTAATAATTGCAACAATAAAAGTAAAAAACAGTCAGTTTTAGGCCAACTAAATTTTAAGAGGAGGTCAGCAAGAGGAAATGATAAAACAAAAGTATTTTGGATGTCCAGAGTAACCATAGATGGAAGTTCTCAGCTCTCAGGTACATGAATAGAGAGTAAAGTTGCAAACAGTGGGCTAACCTGTACTAGTCTTCCCTGTTTCAAAATATAATGGGATCAAATATGATGATGATTTAAGAATGAACATAGGGACTTTAAACTTAAAACCAATGTTCATTTGCCCTGATGTCACTTTACTTTCCCTGACAGCTTTGATGTTTAGTTGAACTTTGAAAATCTGCATGATGTAATTTCCAATAACAAATATAAACAGAGTACAGAATTGCACTGTGGCAAAGGGAAATGATATTACAAAACAGTGTTTAAGTAGGAACAGAGTACACAATTACACTGTAAGAAAAGGGAAATAATATTATAAAAACAATGTTTAAGTAGGCGAGACATTAAAAAGAAAAAATTATCAATTCACTCAGCATGAATTTAAGTGCAAATATATATTAGTTGTTTAACACAATATAAGAAAATTGTTTATGTTAAAAACACAAGCATTTTCAGGTATAATTTTTAAAATTGATAAAATAAAAGCCTATAACAAAAATTACTCATGCAAACTGAGACAAGAAAATAAAACAGACAACAGCAACAAAAAAGCAAAAGAACTATATGAATTTCACACAAAATAAGAGGCCAAAATTTTTGAAATTAAATTTTATGTCAAAAATAAGATCAAGGATGGGTATATTAAGAATATTAAGAAATGCACAATCAAATTGGGAAATATTTAAAGTACTAACACAAGTAATTATTAATGACCAAATGGATATGCTTTAAATGTCAAGTCCTTTGCACTGATTTCTACATGTGAGGTCAGGAAGTGAGTCTTCTAAAACATTTGAACAAGACAATATTCTATTGTCAGCAGGATTAAGATCACATAGAAAACATTTATTCTTTTATTTAGCCAATTTCTTATATAATGGACATTTATTAGTTGAGATTTTGCTATTATAAGAAAGTCTGAAATGAACATGTTTGCAAGTTTCTCTGTGTGGTTAGGTGAGCCATTCTGCAGCACAGAGAAATATAAATAGAATTACAGTATATCTGGAATCATAATGTACAAAAATTCCTTTAAAACATAGCATTTTTATTTTATTTTTTCATTATAGGACACTATAGAATTATTTTCGCACTCTAACAGATAATTGGTGTTATTTTTTCTTGCATTTTAACTTTCCTGATTGAAAAAATAATATTTTCATTTATGCTATGCTTCTTTGATCATCTTTTCCTGCAGAAAAGTTCTGCTCAGTTTTTTTAAAATCAAATTTTTGTTTTTCTTTTATTTAGTACCTAGAGCTCTTATGTTACATTATTTTACACTATATTGTTAAATTATTCTTCTAGTCCATTGCTTATTTTTCAGTGTTTATTCTGTTATAAGTTACACTAGGTTATAACTATACCTAGGTATAGTTCAGTAATTAGGGTAGTACCATAGATATCCTAGAATTATTTTTTCAACCACTTACTTAGTACAATTATTGTTAATTTTAAAATTTGCTATTTAAGTACATGCGACTTGTCTATTTTTACTTCTCTTTCATTGATGTCAAATGAAATGGATATGTAGCTTTAAATAATAAAAATTAAAAAAAGTATATTAATGATAGATTTGTCAATCTGGAAAGTCTTTCTATAATTTTTTGGAAACTTGGGATAGAGATATATCTCAATACTAGCAAGCAAAAGATTTCCCCCCAGGACAACAATAAATGGGGACTGATAAGTATTAAAAAAATAATTAGTTTTCTATAACAGCCTTCAAATCACTGAATTAAATTATTCCAAAACCTTCTTTTATTATTAATATTTTGCAACACTTCAATTTATTCTCTGTTTGCATCATATTAGAAATGAATGCAAATTAAAACATGTTGTGAATTAAATTGAGCACTGGATTCAAATGACTATTAATCAGTCAAGAAAATAGTTTTAATAAAAATTGCTCTGAAAATTTCCAGTGACTTATAAATGTCAAATTTGATTTTATGTCTGTCTAAGATCAACAAAAGGATTCTTAATCTCTTTGTCACGAAAAGAAATGAGAAAATAGTTAATTTTTACATGTACAGTTTAAGAAACATTTTTTTCACATTTAATTGTCAATATCACATATCCATTCTAAGTTGTGTACATAGTCATATGAATGGAAAAGCATCAAATTCGTTCTTAATAATGATATATTTTTACTGTAAAATTAAGGAAAAGTGTAACAGCAATAAGTAACATTTTTTGAGTGAACATTTTAAAAACAAGAAAACTGAATATGATGTACATGTTTATTACCTTAAAAACTTTTCTGTGTTCCAAGATATTTTCAACAACAAAAGATTAATTGATTTTACCATAGCAACTAATAAGAAACAAAGTAGGAGGAGGGAACTCATTTTGAAGTTAGACTGCAATGCTTAGACGTAGAACTACAGTATTTCCTGTTATATCATTTTGAACCAAACTCACCACCTACTAGATCCATAACTCTCTCTGTTCTCATTCTGAATGTAAAGATGATTACAATTCCATTTTTTCAGTACTATGATAAAACATGTCACAAAACTTCAACTGTTTATTCTTAGTACCTTTGTCTTTTTAAATCCTAATTAACAATAGTTTTATTATTTGATAAATGATACATGATTTGATAAATTCATGAATTCCATGAATTTAATATTTTATTTAAGCACCACATCGTTGGTGACAACAAATTCAGACCTAACAATGGACATTTGATTAGTGAATTTGTTCCCGTTGTGCTTTCATTTATTTTATTGATTTAATTAGTCTCAGTGACAAACAAATATGATCCTTATAATTATTTCATTGGACACCCAATATTTTACATAAATGATTCAGAGGGAAAGTTTAAAGTAGAAGGAAATGTTGCATATTGAGAAAGCAAATTGATGAGTTATTTTGTAATAGAAGACGCGGCAGAGCAGCAGCTGGGGGAAGGCAGTGGCTGGTTAAAGGCACTACGGTGGTGGTGCCCAGTCCATCGTCAGTCTTTGTGCAGATCAGATTACAGTGCTCACAGAAATCACACTTGGAGAATTATATAAGGTTTTCAAGAATACTATTGAAAGGAGGAGATTATATGAAACTATAACATTTTAAATCTGGCCCTTTTTTCAACTCAAGAGAAATTGAAACCAAAACAGTGAGACTCCTGTTGTTTTACAATTGACAAACTATTGGTTTGGATTATTGCTGATTTATACAAGTTACTGTGGTAAGTTCTTTTAAAAATCCATCATATTTTTACTTTCCTCTTTTTGTTCTTAGATAAGGGTTTTTTGTTTGTTTGTTTAATGGTTTCATAGTCCATTTAGGTTTAAGGGTTTCATGGTCATTTTAGGTTTGTTGATAGGCCAAGTTTGCTTGCCCAGCAGCACAGAATGTACTATTTGTGTTGGAAACATTACTGAGTCTTGGCTCACAACTTATCTTTAATTTCAGCGATTTTGTAGGTAAACTTGACACATGCTGTCTTCTCTGGCCTTCATATGTGACTTATGCTAAACATTAGTTCATATATTTTCTGCTGGGTGGTATTAGTGGGTAAGTGATTACTAATTTGAAACAGAATGTAAGGTACATTTCAAAAGAATTATGAATTTTTTTTAAGTAAAGCAACCATATCTTGAATACTTTTAATGTAACATATCTTCCTAACATCTTAATGCTAAAAACTGGAAAAATAAAACATGGAAACTTTCAACACTTAGAGATAGTATTAATAGAGATAATAATATTACATGCAAAAATTACAGAAACTAATATTTTAATGACACTGCTATTACATTTTTCACTCTAAAAATACTTAACTGTGAATGAGTTCTCTAGGCTATTAACTACTAATGGCAAGAGTAGGTAAGCTATATTGATCATTGTTCAAACTATTTTTTATAATGTCTTAGTGTGCCAGTAATTTCAGGTAGAATTCAATAAAAGTAAATTTGTGAATAATTGGCATTTACATATGCAAACAGGGATATAAAGAGATAAAAATAAAAATTAGGTTTACTAAGTTTTTAACGTTTATATCAAGTTTCTGCAAAGTTGGTGTCCATAAGTAAAGCTTAAGCTAAATGCCTAAAGTTATGATATCTGATGCATTAAGAGGAATCCTAAATTTATAAAGTTTTACCTTTTTAATATTCATACTAAAATAATAAGACACCTATTTTATAATATTGTTTAGAAAAATGCTTTTGATAGTATATGTTTATTTTTTAATTAGATTTCTTAATGTTAGTTAAGATTTTTAAGTTTGACTGGGCGGGATTAGGAGGAGGGAACGGAGGGAGAGCAGAGGGATACATGGATAAAAAAAGACTTTTTTAAAAAAATAAAATTAAAAAAGAAATAAGGAGCCTAAAAAAAGAAATTAAGTTTCTTCTTAAACATTTTAATTTGCATTATACATATTTATGGAATATTTTGTGGCAACTCAATAATTATTCAAATAATAACTAAACTGAAGTTGTTAGCATTTCCACCTAAAAGTTGTTGATAAACCTGTAATTAATATCTATAATACATAGCAAATTATATTTCACAATAGCCTATCAAATACCTTCTGAGTCACTACAAGGAAGCAGATGGAAGGCTCCACAGGAAATTATGATGAGAACCGAGAAACATTAAATAATCTGTTTTCCTAAGTATGCATTGTGTATGTATATTGTAATAATACAAAGTAGCCAAAATAATACAAAAATATAAAATATTTTATATGCTTATTGAAAATTTCAGTGTCTTTGCTTGTTGAGAGGAATTGTTTTGCTGTACATATATTATCAAATATTATAATATATATTATTATTAAAGATGGAATACATATACATATATATGAAATTGAACTAAAAGGCACATAATGCTAGGCACACATATAGCCAATGACCTTCGTTAAATTCAACATTATTATTATTATTTAAAATGTTATACTTGTGTACAAGATATGTGATCCTACTTTCTTACCTTTTGCCTTCTCTTAGTCCTATACCCACACATTTTGTGTCTTCTTTAACTAGTTCCACTTCTATATCATGTCACTTTTATTCTTCTGCACAAGCCTGCACATATTATCATATGCTATGCACATATTGCTATGTTCTTACACTTGAAAAAGTTGTGTTATATCCAGAAGGTAACATATTACAGTGTCTAATTCTATCTTCCAGATCTTAGATTCTTTAGAAAACAAAAAAGAATATTATTTTATAGGTTTGAGTGCTTTGCCTGCGTACATATCTTTGCATCATTTGCATGGAGTGAGTGCCCTCAGAGGCTAGAGAAGGAAGTTATATGCTCAGGAACTAGAATTACAAGTGATTTTGAGTTGCATGTGAGTCGTGAAAATCAGACAAAGGTCCTCTGGAAGAGCAGGAGACACTATAAATGCCTGAGCCATCACTCCAGGCCAAGATCTTACTATCTTTCCAGATCTTGTTTTAGGATGTTCTCTAGGGCCCTTTGTGAGTAACATAGATGTCCTATTTGGGGATGTACACGCTAAATTCCTAAATTCCCTATTATTATTATTATTTATATCTAGCCCTTTGAAGAATTATGAGTCATTGCTTTGACTGTCACAAATTACTAAAGAGTTCTTTGACTAAGGCTGAGAATTATACCAGTCTATCATTGTAAACATAAATACTTAGAAAGCAATTCAACTAAATGTTTATTTAACAAAACTTTGGTAGTAGAGTCTACCATGGGACCCATCATTTCCCAGATCGTAAATACTTGACCAAGTTTATAGTACAAGGTGTGTATTCCTGCATGTCTAAGATCCCCAAAAGATGGCTTGTCCCTGGCATTGTAATTTTATTAAATTTATTAATTTATTTATTAATTGGATGGATGGTTGCTATTAAAACAGAGAGTTCAAGACTACACTAGAGCATCACTGAATTTTCTCTCTCAGTCACTTGAGATTGCACAAATTTATTTGGTATTATAATAAAAACCCACAGGCAGTTATTGGGAAAAAGCTAACATATCAGAGAGCTAGAGAAACAAACTATAGTCAGGTCTCACCAGCCAAATCCTCAGCCTGTGTTCAAGAATCCTCCAACTCTAACTTCTACCTTTTCAGCTCATCAGGGAAGTGGAAAGGAAAACTGAATTCCTCTTCCTTTTCCTCCTCCTCCTTCTCTTCCTCCTCCTCCTCAGGTTCCTCCTCTACCTCTTCCTCCCCCTCCCTCTCCTGCTCCCCCCTCCTCTCTCTCTTGGCCCAGATATCTTACTTCCAACAGTTCTAGAGCTAGGATTAAAGGCGTGGTTCACTACTCCATGACCTTCTTGACTTAGCTCTGTTCTCTGATATTTCAGGCTATTTTCATTAAATGTATATTGCCACAGCACAGAATCTTCCTATACTATAAAAAAAATAGTTATTGCAGAGGAAACTTGTAGTTCAATTCAGCTTGATTTGTTCTGTATCCAAAGAACGTGCTGTCCTTATCACGTTTTATTTTCTTTAGACAAGCCATCAAAATCATTAGCAATAGCAATAGACGTATTGCCTTGGAAGCTCCCTGGCCAACAACTCAAAGTTGGCACTAGGATTTTGCTTTAAAAACATATAATTTTGAGGAAGATTTGATCTGTTGAGACTACCAGCATTTTAATATTTTAACAGATAATTATTTTCTAAAGGGGCTGGTGAATCTTATTTAGCAACAAATTAAGCCACTTGAAAAAGTTAGCTTACCATGTTGTTAACTCATCTACATTTATATGAACACATTTCTAGCTAGCTGAGCATTCTCCAAAGCAAAGTTATATGCTCAGTTTCTTCCTCCCTTTTCCTTTTATTAAAAATAGATTTTTTCAAACAATACATCATGATTAGACTTTACTCTCCCTCTACTCCTCTCTGTTCCTTCCATCATCCATCCCTTTTAGTCTAGCTCGCTTTCTGTCTCTCATTAGTTAAGAACATGTTATTAACCAAACATGACAAAAGTAAATATGTGAAGATAAAGAAAAATTTTTATATTGAAGTTGGACAGGGGAGCCCAACAGGAAGAAAAGAGTCCCAAGAGCAGGCATTAGAGTCAGAGACCCACTCTTTCTCACAGTCAGAAGTCTCATAAAAACACTTAGCTAATAACTATTATATATATATATATATATATATATATATATATATATGCAGAAGATAGGTACAGACCGTATAGACTCTGTGCTAGGTGCCTCAGGGTTTGTGAAAACACATGCCTTGCTTAGTTGATTCAGAGGACCTTTTCTCTCAGTGTTTCTCTTTCCCTCTGTCTTTTGGAGTTTTTCTCCCTCATCTTCTGGGGGATACCCTAATTTCTTAGGGGAATAATTTAATAAAGGACATTTTCCCAACTGTATTTATTGCACTTTAATTTATCATAGACAGAAAGTGGAAACAACCTAATTGTCCCGCAACAAAAGAATGGGAGCATGGGAGATCTTTCAATCTTCTGATATCTTCAACTTCTTTCTTCAAAGACTTGAAGTTTTTGTTGTACAAGTTCCTTGCTTGGTTAGAGTTACCCCAAGATATTTTGTATTATTTAAGGCTACTGTCAAAATTGTCTTCCTATTTTTTTCTCAGTATGTCATTTATATATATGAGGGTTACTCATTTTTCAGAGTTAAGCTTGTTTCCAGACACTTTGCTGTAGGTACTCAGCAGATGTAAGAGTTCCCTGGTGGAATTTTTGGGATCATTTATGTATACTAAAATACAGTCTGCAAATAGTGACTTTTTCTTTTCCAATCTTTATCTCTTTGATCTCTATGAGTTATCTTATTTCTCTAGATAGAGTTTTAAATACTATATTGAATAGATATGGAGAGAATGTACAACTTTGTCATGTTCCTATATTTAATGGAGTGGCTGTGAGTTTCCCTCCATTTAATTTGCTTCAACAAGTAATTCTTACTAATAGGTACCATATTGTAAAGTAGAACTTCAGAAATTTTGCTAAAATAAAAAATACACTGATTTTGTTAGACATATTATCAAATTCTGCCATTGTCAATCATTACAAAAGCCTAATTAACTTAGTTTACCTGGTCTTGTGCGTATTGCAAGATTTATAATCAACTATAATGTATGTTTCTGATATAATGTTCATTTACTAAAAATGAGAACATAATTTATGCCAATATATTGTAAAATACTTAGTGTGTGCCTCTTATAGCCAATTACTGAGAACACAGGAGACTTTATTGATCATCTGTCAGGACTAGGAATATTATATATAAAGTACATTTTAAATAATGGTTCAGAAGAGTGAATGTGTATATATTAATATATTTATAATATCAATCATGCAAGTCAATATCATAATTTCAAAGCTCCATATATAAAACATTTCCTAATTTTATCTGGGAATATAGGAGTAGAATAAAACAAAAATATTAGTTTAGTTGAATATATACCATGTATCTAAGCATGGTAAGTCATAGGGAGAACATGAAATATTATGGAAACATGGAATTGCCTGTGAAGTATAGACAAAAATTAGTTTTGTTAAAGATATTATCCATGCAGTTTCTTGGGGAAGGAGCAAAAGAAAGCATCATAATTGATAGAAGAATAATGAATATATGTATCAGTCTTGATAAACCTCAGATCCAAATACTTTCTCATTTATTCTCCTTAGTATGTGACATCACCTTCAAATATCTTAGTATTTCTATTTTCCTTGTTATTAGGCTCTTGTTAACTATATTATTAATAATCCTTTATGGTTTACAAATAGCTAGTACTCAATCATTAATTCATGTTAGTTTTTATTTTATTGGGTTTTTTTCAGTTTTTTTTTTCTATTTTTTATTTTTCAGGAATAAAGTGAAAACACTAACAACATAAGACAAAAATGAAATTCCTCCTGCTGCTTTCTCTCCTTGGGTACTGCTGGGCTCAGTATGACCCACACACTGCATATGGACGAACTGCCATTGTCCACCTGTTTGAATGGCGCTGGGTTGATATTGCTAAGGAATGTGAGAGATACTTAGCTCCTAATGGATTTGGAGGGGTGCAGGTAGGATTGTTCACAATTTAAATGCCGAGTTCACTGTGCTTGTATAAAATTATTTTCTAGTATATTTTAATTACTGTAAAGCAACATTTTACTTTACATATAACTTTCTTAAGAAGAATAAAGTTTGGTGGTGATGGCAACTTTATATCTTAGTTTAGAACAGCAGGAGGCCTCTTCATTGAGCTGTCAGGGTTTTAAAGAGATGTCTTTACAAGTACACAGCTAAAGAATTGCAGGATCATTCATAATATTCTACATACAAAATCTGATATTTTAAGCTGTTTTATTTGTAGGTCTCTCCACCCAATGAAAATCTTGTAGTTAATAATCCTTCAAGACCTTGGTGGGAAAGATACCAACCAATTAGCTACAAAATATGCTCAAGGTCTGGAAATGAAGATGAATTCAAGGACATGGTGAACAGGTGTAACAACGTTGGTGTAAGTGAAATCATATTTCCTTTGACGTCATTAAGTAAAAATAACAATTTCTGTCATGGCTTTTATTCCTTAACAAACTTTATTTTTTAAACTTTATTTTTTCTTTATATTTTAGCAATAACTCAAAATTAACTACTGTTTTATGGTCAACTTTGCAAAATTCTTTCATAAAAATCATTTAAAAATACGTATAAAGCTAAACTTTGGCTATTAATCTTTATAACAACACCCATTTCCTATTAACCCTTTTCTAGTCAGAAATTATGAATTTCAGATTCGACACTTACTACCATTTTTATGAAAAATAGTATTTCCCCTTTAATAAAGATCAATATCTACCTACTTTTTCTTTAGAGACAAAAATGATTTAATTACTACATTTCAAAATCAATAATGTCCAATTTTTAACCTATTCTCATTTTTACTAAACTTTTCATTTGATTTTAGGAAAAGCAGACTTTGGTTTTCCACTTATCAGCTCCGTAAATTCTCAACTATATATTGGGACTGTTCATGATCTTCATTTTACATTGTCTTTCTTTCACACTTGACTTTTGGTCCTGTCTAAAATTAAACTATAAAATATAAATATCTACCTATGCATCTATCTATCTACCCACCTCTCTATGTTTCTATCTACCTCTATCTATCTATCTATCTATCTATCTATCTATCTATCTATCTATCTATCTATCATCTATCTATCATCTATCTATCTTTCTTTCTAATTAGTTTTGGTAGACTGTTATGGAGATTAATTATATAAATTTTAGCTCTCTACATTGAATCAAATTACACAATTTCTCTTCAGGTCCGTATTTATGTGGATGCGGTCATTAACCACATGTGTGGAGAAGGGGCTGCAGCAGGAACAAGCAGTACATGTGGAAGTTATTTCAACCCACAGACAAGAGACTTCCCTGGAGTGCCATATTCTGGTTGGGATTTTAACGATGGCAAATGTAGAAGTGGAAGTGGAGGCATTGAGAACTACAATGATGCTGCTCAGGTGGGGAAAATGATCAGGATAAAATAATCTGGCCTCATTTTGCACATACAACTTTTTGAATACCATTTGACATGTAGTTTAGGTAGATACCTTAGGAAACATATTACTAGAAATGAGAAATACAAATCAACCTTCAAAAACCTTTTCATTGTTATTTGATGGCTCAAGAAAGGTGTTTTAAATATTACTTAATATTTAAAGTCCTGAGTTTTGTTCTTGTACCACATCTCAGAGAAAACAAAGAGGTAAGGAGAAAAAAATGTTTCCTCAATCCGATAATAAAATTATCTACTTTATTTCCTCAATTTAGTCTTCACATTGGAAAATATTCATAGAGTGAAAGTTCCCAGTGTCCTGTGAAAAGGCTTAATGAAACATCCTATAGACTAGTCAGTGAATATATGTGAAGAGTCAAAGGGATTCTTTGGTGACAGATGATGTTTAAAAAGTAATCACCATTTTGTTTGTTTGTTTGTTTGTATTAACAGGTCAGAGATTGTCGTCTTTCTGGCCTTCTGGATCTTGCACTTGAGAAAGATTATGTTCGTAGCAAGTTGGCTGAGTACATGAACCATCTCATTGACATTGGTGTAGCAGGGTTCAGACTTGATGCTTCTAAGCACATGTGGCCTGGAGACATAAAGGCAGTTTTGGATAAACTCCATAACCTAAATACAAAATGGTTCTCTGAAGGAAGCAGACCTTTCATTTATCAAGAGGTAAAGTAATACATATATGTGCATATAACTGACATTGTTTTTGTTAACTGTAAGATAGATGAAAGATTTATTTAACATAATTTTAACAAATTTATGACTGAGTGCCTTGTTAAATGTACAATCTCTTTAACCCCCTTTAATTTGGATATTATACACACACACATATATGTATATATATATACGTATATATATATACATATATATATATATGTATATGTAACCAGAATAAGGGCCTAAGGGAGTGGAAAAATTTGTGTAGTCTCAAAATTATTGTGCCATTTAGTATATACTCAGGGACCATTATGCAAAAGAGAAAAATCTTAGCCAGTCTTTCTAAATTTAAATTGCATCTGAGGTACTATTAAATGCATACATTCTGGGTTATCTGATTAATATTTCTGTGCACATTTTTCATGTGAAGAGGTTAATTCCTTTCTGTGTTTGATTTCTTTGGAAGACTAAATTAATTTGTAAGTGCTGAAATTGTTTATCTGATAGTAAGTACTTTGTGGATATGAATTTCTGAAATTTCAATTATATGTTAAATTTAAATATGTCAGCCTTCTTCATTGGACAGGAAATAGCATTATCATTTAGTTTCTTTCAATAGTGATGCATATACGTTATAATCACACCCATGATCATTTGAGCAAACAAATGATAGCAAAAACACAATAATATTAATAATAGTATAACTATTCTGCTGCTGGTGGTAGATGAAAATGAGAACCATGATGATAATCTTGATGAAATAAACTTTTGAAAGTAGATATGAAGTTATGGTGGATGTGTTGGGAGGAAGTAGTGAGTACTGAATGGATATAAGTAAGATACACTGTAAATGTATGATTGTTTCACAATAAACATATTATTTTAAAAAATTAAAATAGCAATAAAGAAAATCAATTTGAGCATCAACTGCATAAGAAATTTTTAATATATTATTTTTACATTGAACATTTTTTCATTACTTTATCCAAGTGACAGTTCCTTCCTCTATCTCTACTAGGTAATTGATCTGGGAGGTGAGGCAGTGACAAGTAATGAATATTTTGGAAATGGCCGTGTGACAGAATTTAAGTATGGAGCAAAACTGGGCAGAGTTATGCGCAAGTGGGATGGAGAGAAGATGGCCTATTTAAAGTAAGTATAACATATTTGTCATTTTGTTTGTCACAATATCCCAATACATAATCATCTTAGAACATTCTAATTTATAAAATATTTATCAAGAAGTTAGCTGTCAAGAAGGTTCATTGTTTTCTAAATAATAATAAATCATCTAGAATTAATAAGTTTTATTTTATATGTCAAAAACAAGGAAGAAATCTAGAAATATGAAATATCACATAGATATTTTTTTTCTGTCTGTGAAGAGTCAACTAGCTTTAGGTAATTATAATCTGCCAAAGTCAAATATTACTTTAAAAACCCTACTATTCATAAATAAAACTATAATGTGGCTATACTGTTGCACTTATATTTTGCAATAAATTAATTTGAAGTATTTAACTGTCTATAATACAGAATGCACTGTTCAATCTCCTTTTATTTGTTTTTCATTGTATTTAATGTGATATGAATATTTATCCTTCTTGAGTTCACCTATGTTACAACCTTACAGGGGCAATCTAAATGAAATGTAAATAAACTTAGTATACATCATGGAATCATGGAACATGCTGGATGATTACATAAGTGTAATGCACATACTTAGAAGTAATTTTTCCTGTGGAATAATCATTTAGTTAGAGAACTGGTAATTAAATGAAAATGGTTATAGAATGAAATACAGATTTAGGGTAATCTAAATGTATTGTAAAAATAATGTACGCATATTTTCTTTTTCAAAAAATAGGAACTGGGGAGAAGGTTGGGGTTTTATGCCTACTGACAGAGCTCTTGTGTTTGTGGACAACCATGATAACCAGCGAGGACACGGGGCTGGAGGAGCATCCATCCTGACGTTCTGGGACGCTAGGTAGGTAAAACTCTTCACTGTTTTGTTACTTGCCCTTTAGTGACGACAAGTTTTTTATTCTATTATAATATTATTTTGTAATTTTCAGACTGTATAAAATGGCAGTTGGATTTATGTTGGCTCATCCTTATGGTTTCACACGAGTAATGTCAAGTTACCATTGGCCAAGATATTTTGAGAATGGAAAGGTAAGTTTGAATGTATTTTTTCAAGAGAAGAGAAACAGTCCTGTTTTAATTTCACATAAAATTTGTTGCATAAAATACATGCCATCAAATATTTATTTAGTATAATTTTAGTAATATAAGTATATTATAGAAGAATCCACTGCTCTATCACATGAAAATTTGAAAAATTAGAGAACAAGATACCCAAAGCAAAACATAGGAGTCCAGCAGTACTTACTTACCTTGTCAATTGGATATGGAAATTGTGCATAATAACACTGTAAAAGAGGTACACAACTTTGATTAATGCCTTACTGAAATCCTGCCTCATCACTGGGGAGCTTCAGCCAGGGCTGAAAGAGAAGCCTAAGTACTAGGAAAGAATGGAAGGAGACTGTTGGAGGACAGCTCATTTATTAAGAGAGAGCAGGGGATAGTTATACCCCAGGAAGAATGGCCTGCTGGATCTATGTGATGGTATGTCACTGGGGCCTGGAAAGGGAACCTGATAAAGTCGTTCAGAAAACAAAGGAAGTCTTGCCTTGGATGTTTTAGTGGTTAGATAAACAGCAACTAGTCCTCATAGCCTTGAAGGTTCATGAGTTTAACAGTTGCTACATGCACCAGGGCACATCAGCACCCAGGGATGTCTATTGGCTGGGGTCTGCTGGCACCCTAGCAAGGCAGAGGATGGAAGTGTAAGGGGGCAGGGAAGAAGCAGCTAAAGGCTTACATCTCTTAGGATAAGAAAATCTGGGGTTTTAGGTGTGCTTTGATCTCTTCTTAACTTCAGGCCAGACCCTCAGTTTAAAACTTGACCGAGATAAACAGTTGCTAAATTCTTTTATATTTTTCTTTGGAATGGAAATAAATCATTGAGTTTAACTGAGATTAATTTAAAAAAATGCACATAAGAAATAATGTTAAAGTAAGTAAATACATTTGAAAATTTATCCAAGAATACTAAGCATTATAAAAATATTATGCAATACATTAATCTAAACCACTTCAAAAAGAAACTAAGGGGTGAGGAGATATCTTTGAGGGTAAAGCTCTTGCAGGAGGAATATCTGGATCTTGCAGTGCTGAGCAGTTTGGTGTCTTACCTGTAACACAACTATCTAATAGGTGAGGTCTGCACGTTCCTGGACCATCTGTTGACTAACACTGGATTTAGGGGAAAGACCCTTCTTCTTTTTACAATGGAGAGAATGTATGTTTGCTTGTTTTAGGAAGATGTTTAAATGTGTTGACAACCAGTGAATGCATAGTAATATTTTGGAAAATTTAATCACAGAATATTATGATATATTTATTAGCAATTTTATTTAAAAATAATAAAACCTAAAGTGATATTAGTTTGGAAATTAACTATATTTGTTAAAGAGTTTTTATAGCAAACAAAACAATATTTTTATTTTATAAATGCTGAAATTTAAGCATGGAGAACTTGATTATCTTGAGTGAGTTTTTTAAAGCCATTGGTACTAGAGCCTGTTCTGTTCCTCTTTAGTTCTAATCTTTCTAATACAAATGTTTTATAATTAAGGATATCAATGACTGGGTTGGACCACCAAACAACAATGGAGCAACCAAAGAAGTGACAATTAATTCAGACAGCACTTGTGGCAATGACTGGATCTGTGAACATCGATGGCGTCAAATAAGGTTGGGAGTTTCCCCTACAGATCTTGTCTAATAAGAAAACTGTTTAATTTTTTGTTTTAAGTTGTTGAAAATTAAGGGTACCAGGATTTCACATGCTATTGTGCTTTTAGGAACATGGTTGCCTTCAGAAACGTAGTCAATGGTCAGCCTTTCTCAAACTGGTGGGATAATGGCAGCAACCAAGTAGCCTTTGGCAGAGGGAACAGAGGATTCATTGTCTTTAACAATGACGACTGGTAAGTAGATTATCAATTAAAGTGGGATTGGATACTATTATATTTTTAGATTTGTCTTTTTGCTTCCTGTTCAATTGTAGCTGAAAATCTTTTCATTGATGGATTTAAGAAAGCATTATGAAAAGAAAAGAATGCATTGTGGCCTGAAAACTGTAGGAAAAAAAATCCTTACTCTTAATTTGTTTCTCCATTTTTGTAGATTTTATTTTAAGTAGAGTTTTGTGGTTACTGCTGTTTTGGTGTATTCTTACACTGTCCTGTGCATACATTATTGTTTATATACTCATGTGACATTTGCACAAAGCATATAAACATTCAACAAAAATCTTAAAAATCAGTGTAAGTTTGGGCATTATTTGATTCAAAGTACCTCTCCCATTCCCTATCTCTGCATTTTAATTTTTTTTTCTTTTCCTTGATATACAATCTTAAATTCCCTGCTTCTGGATAGTGAGTAGTTTCAATGCATTGTATACTTTGCTGCGTCTGGTGGTTTTCCTCAGGTGGCAGTTGAGGGTTGGTTCTACAGTTCCCAGTGACTGTCCTCGCATTTTTGATGCATGCATCTTTTCAATTCTACATTAATAATCTCCTTATATATACAGCTGCACTTAAAGAATATCTGTGCAAGTAGTTGACAACTCAATTAAAGTTATCTTTTGCTCATTTAGATTATTGTACTACTTTCTTTTTAATGCTGTGATTAAACACCATAATCAAGTCAACTATAAAAGATAGACTTCATCTGGGCTTGCAATGCCAGAAAGTCAGACTCCATGACAACAAGATATGAGGGCAGGGCCAGGAAGCTGATGGCTCACACTTTTAACCTCAGCATAAGAGAGAAAAAGCTGACTAGAAAAGAAAGGGGTGGTTTTCTCTCAAAGCCTGCCTTAGTGACACAATTCCCAGGCAAGTCCTCATTACCAAACTTCCTGAAATGCAACACTACATGGAGAACAAGTTTTTAACTTACTAAATGCCCTTTTGAACTTTCTCCCTATCCCTCTTTCTCTAACTCTCTATCTGTATCGTCTATATCTTATCTCCTTTTCTCTATTTCACTTACTTGATTTCTGGCCAGTAAATCATAATTTTTATTTGCATAGCACAAAGTTTAGGCAATGATTTAATTAGAAGATAGTCTGCTTTCTTGAATTTGCCTATGTTGAATTTGACTTCTTTTTACCTTTTCAGGTCATTGTCAACAACTTTACAAACTGGTCTTCCTGCTGGCACATACTGTGATGTTATTTCTGGAGATAAAATTGATGGCTATTGCACCGGAATCAAAGTCTATGTTTCTAATGATGGCACTGCTCACTTTTCTATTAGTAACTCTGCTGAAGACCCATTTATTGCAATCCACACTGAATCAAAAATATAAAATATAAAATAAACATACTGAGAGCATCACCCATTTGTATTTCATTTTTTTCATAATTTATTTTTTCATTCACTTTTAGTAAAATCTATTACAGCAATGAACCTGAATTGGTAAAAAAAAATTACAATCGTATATAATGAGAAAATTATACACAGTTTTAAAATGTTTTAGGAGATTTTAAAAAAATTCCTTGTCAAAGGAAATTCTTAGATATATGAAGACATCCTGACAAACATATTGCTTTATCACAAGTACAATTTGTTTCATACTACCATAATTTATATTTTATTAAATATATTATATATACATATGTGTATATATACATATAAATAATTACTTTGATCTTATTTATTTCCGTATCTCCCATTATTTCCTTCCATTTGTTACCAGATCCCTTCTTCTTCCCCAAAATACCTCTCTCCTCTATTTTTCTTGATTTTTTTTTTTTTGACCCACTGCTCTTAAGCAAAGTTACCTGCATGAGTAGGGGTAGGGGTAGAAAGTTATTACTTGAACAAAAGCAACTGACCAGTGTATAAAATGCTGAGGAATATAATCTACCCCCCACCAGCAACTGCTAATTGCTTATAGATCTCCAGGAAAGAATGGTGCTAATCCATGGTAGAATCTTTATGTGCCCAATTTTAAGCAGAACTTGTGTGGTTAATCACTGCTGGGTGAGTTTATAAATGCAACAGACACTTTATATACCAAATATAACATCTCACGGCACTCCTTTCAACCCTCTGGGTTGGCAATCTTTCCACCACCTCTTCTGATATTCCCTGATCTTTGAATGGGTTTTCTAGATGGCCCCCTTTGGGATGAGTACTCAAATGTCATTTAATTTTATCACTTTGGCCAGTATTTGTTTCTGCTTTGTCTGTTCCCCACTGAAAAGGAAACTTCATTGATCAAGTGCTGGGATTACTGGGGTTAAAGGCCTGGTTACCTGGCTGGATTATATTTTTTTATTTTGATAAATATTCCTTATCACTCTTCTCAACCCACATCACTTTAAAAAATTATTTGTATTTTCTCTGTTATGTTCTACATTTATGTCATCTCTCCTAGTTTCCTTCACTCTGTTAACTCCCCTCATCTGGTGCTATGTAATAGCCCGTTTTTAGCTCCTTAGTTGCCATAGGGATTCCATGTTAAAGAAATAAATCTAAATAAACTAGGATCCTAAATAAAAGATCATATGCACATTGGTCTTTCTGGGTATGTGTTGGTTTACTATAATATTTTCATATCATCATATTGAAAATTTCCTAATCTCATTTTTTGTAGCTAAATCGAATTTACCACAGCTTCATCATCCACTTACCAGTTGATGGATATCCAGTTTGATTCTATTTCCTAGCTATTATGAACAGAATAATATTGAGTGAGCTGTGTGTATGAAAATTTATGCAGAACAATAGAGTCCTTTGGTAGTATGTCATATGTAGTATAGCTGGGTCACATGGAAGCTTTATTTCTGAGACAGCTTCTCACTAATTTTCATGCTGGCAATGGCAGTGTAAGTTCTCCTTAAACGTGAATAAGTGTCCTCCTTTTCCCAAACTCAGCAACTTGTAATTTATTTTCTTCATGGTAGAATTTCTGATTGGAGTGAAACTGAATGTTCAAATTAGTTTTAATTTGCATTTTTGTGATGATTAAGGATGTTGAACACTTCTAAAATACATTTATTTGATACTTCTATTTCTTCTTTTGATAACACTCTGTTTCATCTCAAAGCCCATTTTCACATTTGGTTGTTTCTTTGTTGCTTATTTATTTTAGTTCTTCATTTATTTTAGGTGTAAATCCTCAGTTAGATACATAGCAAGTAAAGATTTCCTCTCATTCTCCAGGTGGTATCAGCTGACTTTTTCTTTTGCTGTACTTTTTAGTATAATGAGATATCATTTGTCAAAAGTTAGCCTTATTTCTTGAATGGCAAGAGGCCAATTTATCTTGAAATATGTTATTGTCTAGCCATTTTAGTATTTCATTTGATCCATTTTAAATTGATAATTGATCCATTTGTATATAGTGATAAACAAGGATCAACTTCATTTTCAATACCACTCATTGGCTAGCCGTCCTGCCCCCACCTTTATTTTGGCCCTCTTTATCAAAGACTGACTACTACAGCTTTGCTGGCTCATATGTGGGCCCTCTATTCTACTGTTATCTATGTGGCTGTTTCTGAGCTTGTACCATGGTACTTTTATCATCATGGTTCCATATTACAACTTCAAATCAGTTATGCTAATACTTCCAGCATTATTCTTACTGCTTACAACTCTTTAGCTACCTGGGATCTCTCTTATTTCCATAAGAATTTTAAGATCATATTTTATGTCTGTGAACAATAATGCTGAACAATAATGCTGAAATTTGTATGAGAATTTAATGGAATCTGTAGATTGAAGCTATTCTAACTCAATCTATTCAAACTACAATCCTAGTCCCATTTCTCAGTTTTGAAAATCCTTACCTTATCTCAATTTTTCTAGTACAACAATCTTGGAACTTTATAATAAGGTAGGGCAATGCAGAAGACACCGACAACAGAATATCTATATCCAAAATTATTGTTGTTTCTCTAAGAAATATTCTTTTGGAGAAGCTATTCCAGTGTGTAAATGCAAATCTATTAAAGTTCCTTTTGTTGTTGCTGTTTCATCCTGGATAACAACACATCATGATGGGTTTGAATATTTCCTCCTGATAATAATATATTTTAGTTCTTTAAAAGTCTAACCTGTGAAGTTTCCAGCTCTTCAGATTGGTTATTATGTTGACCTGAAGAAATTCTGCCTTAAAGAGTTGTTTCTAATGACATTCTCTTTTCAAATGAATGTGTATTTCCATGAACTGAAGTAAATGTGTGGAACAATGCCTTTAAGATAGCTCATGGTTTTGTTCCAGTGATTAGTAATAGGTTTTGCTTTAAGGATTATAACTGTTCTGCAAGAACTGGCCTTGCCTGTAATTTGTGAGGCATTTATTCCCCTAAACTGAACATTTTTAATGTATATCTTTCTATCGTATTTAATACTCTCTTCTCTATAGATCTTGATTAAATGGTAAACAAAATATTCCACAGCCTGAATTGTACTCCCCTTTGAAATTTCTTCTGCAAAGTACATTGTTACATTATGTTAAAATTCAGCCTCAGTCTAGTTTTTGGAAAAACACAACATGTTCTCTGGTAGACTATAAAGTGAAAGACTTAAAGCCTGCAGCTTCCAGAGCCCATGTTCTGCTATGAAACCTCTTAAACCTTAGCCCCACTGTAAGCAATTCTCTTTGCTCTTTCGTCTTCCATATCTAACCAGAAAAGCCTCACACTCTCTACTCTTCGTATTTAATGGCTTTTCTAGACCCCAGTTCCAAACAAACCCTTCCTTATTTGTTCATCAACGTTATTCCAAAGCCTATGGATCGTGTGAATTTTCAGAGTGACAGTGGAACTCCTTGTATTAATTACTAATAAGTTTTCTCATGGCAATCACAACAGACTTACAAAAAAAAATTTAATGCTTTAAGGGATACAAACTGTAAGTGTAGAGAAAGCAATCTCTTGATGCTTTGCACACTGTGCTGCCAAAAAAAAAAACAAACAAACAAACAAACAAAAAAAAACAAAAAACCAGAGAGGAAAAAGGAAATGGGTTGTTGTTATAAAAGTGCTGAACCTTCCTCCAGCGATCAACCTTTCCTGGCAAATTTCCATCTCCTAGAAGTTCCATAAGTTTTCCAAACTTACCACACTTAGAGCACCAAGTTGTCAAGTTCATATGCCTATAAAAGACATTTTATATTTACATTCAAACTATAGAAATGCTCCTCCCATCTTGTCCTCTATACATGTGTCATAAGACTGTAGGTAGAGTATATTAGTTTTCTCTGGATTATCTTGGAATGCCATTTGACTCTGGGTAACAACTAGTCAGCCCATATAAATCTTTGATATGAAGAGGGAAAAGTAGATCTGTTTGTATAGATTTCCACCACAATTATGTACAAAATTCAATGGTCTTTCAGATTCAAGCGATTAAGCATCCTTTATTGTCCTAAGTAATATAGTCACCGAGGACATGTCACAGATCTGTGTACCAAGTAAACACTGCTTTAGTCTCTTTGACTTTATAAATGCTTTGCTCAGTTGACTTAGAAAGCCTTATTTTTCTGGTGTCCTCCATTCTCACTGGTTCAGTAGTACTTAGTTTTGCCCCAGGTCTCCATGCTATATTGTCTTTGGTTCTTGGTAACCCAAGCAATGTCAGGAATGGGTTGTATCTTGTGGTGTGGGTCTGAAGTCAAACCAAGAATCGGTTGGTTGCTTCCACACATCTTGTGCCACCATTGCCCTAGATATTTTGCAGGATATATTGTAGGTCAAAGGGTTCATGGTTGAGTTGGTGTTTATGCTTCCCTTCTGGAAGTCTGCAGTGTTCTTTCCTATACCAAAATACTAGAACATGGTGGTGAAGGTCCTATGTAGGAACTAACCCTAGCTTTCCATGATCTATGAGTTGTGTGGGTGTTTTCTTTAGTAATGGGGCTTTATTGTCAATTTTCAGAGAGCAACCTATTGTCTTGGCAATAGTCTGAGTTGTTTGGGAATTTCTACAGAACCCCTTTTGCCAACAACCCAATTAGATGCAACTCATTCTCAGTACTGAGAGCTTTATTTAGTGACAAGAGATGATCAATCTTCTTCATTATTTGCAGACTTCATTATGAATGTCTTCATATAGTTTAGGAAATTTTCACTGCACTAGGTTTCTAAACCATTCAAATATCCCTCAATTATAGCTGTCTCTCCAGTATTCCATCTATCATCCCTATCTCCATTCCTCTCTATCTCGTCTTCCTGATCCAGTCCTCCCCTATTGCAGTTACAGTCTGCATATAAACTCTATACTACTTCTGCACCTAAGGACAGTTATTCCCCATAGTCACTTCTTCCATTGGGTCTACAAATAGTAGCTACCTTATAACTTATTTATAATATATAAATATTTGATATATAAATTGTATGTTGATTTAAATATCAAATTAATTTCAAGAAATTCTGAACTTTTTAGATTTCTTTTTAACATTAGTTGAAAATTTGTTCAACATAAAAAGATATGGAAAAAATCAAAATAAATTATTTTGCTAACACAAATGCTTGCAAAGTTTTTTCTGCTTATTTCTTCCTGAGAAGGTACTCTCTGCTTTTTCTTTTCTTTATAATTAGTGATTGCCATAGAAAATTGCAGATTTTCTTTTTCTATGCTTCAGTTTTGTTATATGCATAATTCCTTCCAATCATAATTGTCATCTACTCTAAGAGCTAATGATATTTAGAGAACTTTTGTCTCAATGGTGTTTTTAACATAATAAAATATTTTAAAATAAAACAAAATGATCACATCAGTGTTGGATAAGGAAAACTAAGAGAAGGAAAATAACCCCAAGAGAAGGTCCAAGAATCAAAACTCCACACATTCAAACATTCAGGAGTATCATAATAGTACTAAACTGATTATAATGTACAAGTTTTCTAATGTTTATCAATAGTCTCTGAATTCTAATCCATTTAATACAGTTCAAAAGTATAAAATCTCAAATATATGAGATATATTTTTATGTATATCAAAATTTTTATGTTTTCTTCCTTCCAATTGGAATATATATAATACACCCTTTCCACTTTAGCACTTTTATGTCCCCATACTTACTGTGCCTATAAAGCATTCATTTTACTTCTTACTACTTATTATAAGTTTACCTCATTTCTATGCCTTAGCCATAGGTTGTTCTTTTTCTGTCTTACAAAGCACCAGTGCTTTTTATCATGTAAGTCAGAGCCAAGGTTACTTCATCAGAGAGCTGTTCCTTGACCATTAAGTATAGAAATTCTCAGTACTGAACTTAATATTTTATCACTTTTACTTCACTGACCATTCTTATACATAAATTATTTTAGAATTCCAGTTGTATTTATTGGCATATTTCCTTCTCTTTTATCTAAAAGAATTTTCCAGAATGTGAACCTGTCTCTCTTGTTTATCATCATATCCTAATATGCTCAGTTCTTGGCAATATGAAGGCACTCATCCAACACTTGTTGAGTGCATGGGGTAGGGTATTTTCTCACACACAGTGTCATTCTCTCTCATAGCAATTCACTAATAGTAAATAAAAAAGGAATTTTAGTTATTTTATTATTTTGGGGGGTTAAAGGGAAAATCCTATTACCACTATCCTGTTGGTATAGATATTAAGGGCAGAATTTTATGACTCATGTTTCTAATATATCAGTGCAAATATTAAACTTATTTAAAACATGAACAAAAGAATCAAAATCAAGATGAATTGAACATCCTGTTTTGGCTTTAATTTTTATTTTCTTGCATTAGGAAATGGCATTAGAAATGAGATCTAATAACCACTGAAATAATAAATGTTATCATAGGGCATTTTCCTAATTTTCCTGTGAGATTTTCTAAGTGTATTCCACCTGCTAACATTATTATTGGCAACCATTCTCACTATGAGCTATCAGTTTGTACTCTAAATATTTATTTGCAGTATGCATGTTCAATATGATTCATGTCCAGAACAGATTATGAAAACTTCAGTGCAAAGTAAAAAAAAAATTGCTGTTTTCAGTTATTGGATATTTTTATGTTCAGTGTCACACAGGGATAGTTCCAACAGGGACAGAATGCTATTGTATGTATGCTTATATGGCACCGGGTTGATATTGCCAGGGAATATGAGCAATACTTAGCTCTCAAAAGATTTATAGGGGATGGGTACAAGGAATTGTTTTTCACAATTTAAATGAAGAGTTTATATACACATATAAAAGTCTTACAATTTCAAATTTAAGTCATTTAAAAAGGTCATTTTCCTCTTTTTTGAAAATAGAATATTTCCTCGTATCATAATTAAAGTTGTCGATTGCATGAATTCTATTTGGTATTATTAATAAAACCCAGAGCCACATATTGGGGAAAAACTGAAATAGAGAGAGACAGAGAAAGAAGCCTCAGTCACTTCTCACCTAGCCAAATCTCAGGCCCAAAAGGATAGTCTCCATGAATCCCTCAGACTGAATACTTCTGAGTCCTCAGCAAAAAGGGGTACAACCTAAGATGAAATTCTGCCTCCTTTTTCTCTGCCCTCTATCTCACTTCCTGATTCAACTTCCCTACTGCTAGGATTAAAGCTGTTTGCCCCCACCCCCTGGCTCTGCTTGGCCTTGAAATCACAGAGGATCTCTGTCTCCCCAGTGTTGGGATTAAAGGTGTAGGTCACCACTCCCCAACTTTCACATCCACTTTGGTTCTGTAGGTGGGTCTGTCCTCTAATATTTCAGGCTATTTTTATTAAATATACAATATAGCACAACGGCTATCTTCTCTGCCCTCCTCCCAGTCTCCCCTTACCTCTCCTCCCATTGAGATCTACTCTCTTTCTGTCTTTCATTAGAAAAGAACAAGCTGGCACCATTAAGATCAGGTGGGTGAAGGATACCCGCATGCCCACCTGGGGACTGAACTTTTACATGTGGCCACATTGGTGCTGAAGGTTATGTCACCACCACTGCCTCTGTTTGACCATGAATTTACAGAGATCTGGACATATCTCTGCCTATGAGTAATGGGATTAAAGGTATCTTGGGCCACAACTACCTGATCTTCATGGCTTGGCTTTCTGGGTGACTCTGATATTTCAGAATATTTTTATTAAATATACAAAATATCACCATACCCAAGAGTCCAATTAGTTCTGGCTATTTATGAATATATATGGTGCCAACTGTCCCTCTCCTTAGATTTCACCAACTGCCAATGTCAGCTAGGGGTAAAGTTTCATGACTCCCTCACTGTATCTATACTGGAGTGATTTTGGTGTTGATCTTGTATAGGTCCTATTCCGGAAACTACTGCTACTGTGATTTAAGGAGTGCATTTCCAGAAAAAAAAAATACAAAACTGTTTTTCAGCAATTATCTCCAATGTCTGGCTATTATAAGACACCTTCTTCTAAGATGTTCAGTGAGTCTTAGGAGACTGTGTGATGTAGATGTGCCATTTAGAGCTGGTCACTCTGTAGTCGCTCGTTCTCTGTATGTTGCTCAGATATGAGTCTCTCTAATAACTGTTATATACTCCATAAACGAGCTTCTGTGATGAGGGGTCAAAGTAGCAGTAGTCTATTATAGACTACTGTCCAATTAGCAAAGCAGTTATTCTCATCAGACCTGACAAGCTATGGCTATAATAGTGGCACAGATCTTCTGAGTGTAAACAGCTTTTGTTTTCATCTTCAAAATACCTTCCTTAGCGCCTTACATATCCTAGGTCACAGTCCACTGAAGGATGCCAAACAAGAAGCTTGAGGCAAGAAGCTGGAGTTAAGAAATGTAGCAGAGACCATGGAGAAATCCTGGTTGCTGCCCTAATTTTGTGACTTGCTCATCTCGGTTTCTCATACTATCCAGAACCACCTGCCCAGGGATGGCATTGCCTCCAGAGTTCTGGCCTTCTTTCAACAATCATTCACAAAAATGGCCCACAGATTTGCTTGCAGGCAATCTGATAGAAGCATTTTATTTTAGTCAACTTGTTAACTCTAGCCTATGTCAAATTGATGAAAAATTAACTATGACATAGTCTAAATCACATGTAAGTCAAACAAACCCCATCTTGCTAAGAAACAACACATTTTATTTCTTTCATATTTAGATGAGAAAAACAAATACATTTAGGTGACAACTTTAAATTCAAGCTACATACTTTTTTACATATAATTTTTAGGCTATCTTTATCTTGAACATAAGTACTTTTTAGTCTTTTGCAAATATTTCTGAAGAAGTAATGTTTTCAATATTGTTAAAAGCAGTTATTCTTAAGTTTAGCTTAACAATTTAGACACAACAGTGTTGCTCAGAGGTTCCTGTTTTATCTAGGAGTGAAAATTCCCACAAATATTCATTGATATTCTTTGACATTCATTGTGGGGTAGGATTCACCAGAGCCTGGATTCAATAGCCATTTTGTGAGATTACCTTTGGTCACAAAATGTTAACAGTGTAAGTGGTCTTTAATGTTTTTATCTTTTATTTACATTAAAAAAACATACTCACCACTGGAGGACTGGAAAGAGGGGAAACAGTGTCCTCTCTCCCTTCTTTCCGGTCTTCTCTCCCTTCTCTCCAGCCCTCTCATCCGTTCCGCAGATAGGTTAAGGACTTCCGAGGGAGTCAGTGTGGTCTGGCAGACTCAGTTGAGCTGGAACCAATCCACTACCTCCAGTGTCAAGGTTAAGCAAGGTGTTCCTCCGTGGGCAATGTAATGGTTAAGTCAGAAGAGTGACAGAGAGAGAGAGAGAGAACAACGGAACAGCTATCTTGAGAGAGGGAGCCACTGTGGGGTTAGAGAGAAACTTGTTTTTTAAATTTCTTTACTGATGCTTTGACTTCTTAGAACTTTTCATCTTGGTGATTAAAGTTTTTTTTTTTTTTTAATTTTAGGGATAGTCTTCTGTCAGTCTTCTTTCTTGTATTGTATGTGATAAATTTTATGTTAAATACTATTTTTGAGAGGGGGTTCAGTTCCTTGTCACCAAGTTCACAGTTTTTCCTGATTACTAGTATAAAATTTCTGGAGATAAAATTTGTGGCTATTGAACCAGAATCAAAATTGATGTTTCTGGTGATGACACTGCTCACTTTCAGTGGTAATATGGTATATATTGTTATCAGCCAAAACAAAGAAGACCCTAGACCCAGATTTCTTGCAAGATAAAAAAAAAAAAAATTATATCCGCGGATGGGCTCAAGGCAAGAAGATAGCCAAGAGCACCGAATGTTCCCAGGGTAGAATTTTTATACAGCACTTTAGGGTGGGGGGGGGGGGGGATACAGCACTCTGGTAAGGGGAGGGGGAGTTCTCATGGTTACTCAGGGTGGTCTTGCCTGAGTTACTACATGCAGATCAGGCTGACCAGGCAATGTGTCTCAAGAGTGCAAGAAGCAAGCTTTGTTTAGACTGGACATCCTACATGCAGCTGAGAAATCCTGTAAACAAAGCTCTGAGTCCTTGAGCAGACAGTCACTGAAACTCTGTCAACCTGGGTCAGCTTCAGGGGCCTCAGGGAGGGAAGAGGGAGGATTTCAGCTTGGTGGACAAACAGCTATCGTGACACTAGAGAGTTAAGGGGGAAAGAGTCAAACAGGATTTTTCTATTATTTCAATATTTAATAAAACCAGTCTGGAATTATCAGAGAAGAGAGCTACACACAGTCCATCCAGGAAGATCAGAGAGTGATAACTCAATCCCAGCCTTTAATCCCAGCCTGGGAGAGACCTGGAGTGGTGACCTACGCCTTTAATCCCAGAAGATCTGAGTTTGAGGCTAGCATGGTTTACAGAGGGAGTTCCAGGCACTCAGGCAGGCAGTGGTGGTGCTAGGCCTTTAATCCCATAAATCCAGAGACAGAGATCTTTCTGTGAGTTCAAGGTTAACTACCAAATAGTAGGAGCGCACACCTTTAATCTTAACCTGATGTGAAACAACTGAGTAAAGAAGGTATTTAAGGTAGGCCTAGAAACACAGACTCATGCAGTAGGAGCTGTGTTGAGGAAGCTGAGAGACAGCTAGGTAAGATTTGACTGTGATGTTTCCTCTGTTTGATATTTCAGCATTTCCCTGATATCTGGCTCTGAGTTTCTTTTAAAACAACCAGAATTCAGGCAACAACTTTTTATTAGTAACGTTGTAAAGATCTTTTCATAAAATATAAATATATACATACACACATAAAACCATAGTCACTCATAAATTATAAATTAGCCAATACTCAGAGTTCATAGGTTTGACAGCCTTATCCTGATGTGGGAATGTCATTCTCTATGCTGTGAATATCATTCTTTAAATATAGGGACTGTTTTGGCCCATGACAGGCACCATAGGAGTAGATGGGGAAATCAGAGCACAGGTAGGAAAAAGAGAGTAGAGTCAGAGAGATAAGAATCAGCTGCCCAAGGATGCAACATGTAAGTCAATACAGGTGAGCCGCAGGCCATGTGGCAAGACAGACTAATAGAAATGGACTGAATTAAGATGAAAGAGATAACTAGCAATATGCCTGAGATATAGGCCAAATAGCATAAAATTAATGTAAGCATCCATGTCATTTTGGGAGGGCCTAACCAGTGGGAGGCAGCTAGGTACTCTGGGACCACTGGTCTTGGGTCTGGACCTCTAACTAGACTGGGCCAGAAATCTCATTTCTACAGATGGTGGTTCAACATGGGCTGAACACTCATGTAAAGACTGAGAAAGCTTAAACAGGATTTAGAGCACAGATACGGAGCCAAAAGCAGCTCCAAATTGTGTCTCTGAAGTGGGTCATGGTATAGAGATGGTGTGGTGTCCCAGCCAGAGACAAAATGGTGATGGACTTGCTGCAGGCAGTGTAAGCTGGAACAAGGTTGGTTTCCAAAATCTCATAGAAGACTGGGTATAAGCAACAAGATGCATATGATTGATTTAAGGTTTCTGTTTATATTGAACAAAACGGGAACAGAGTCACAGATGTCTTCTTAGTAGCAGCATTTTCTTGGGTCCATTCTGTTTGCTGGCAGAAAGCAGATGTGCAGCTCCTTTAAGAGTGGCTTTCCTGACTCATTGTTAGCAGCAAAAACTGTATGGCTCTCTAAGAGGCCCTGTTGGCAAATACTTCAATGTGGACTCTAAGATTCCCTAGAGTTGGGGTGGTAAAAGGATTCAGAATATTTAATACTGCTTCCTCCTAGAATTGGGAAGATAAGCATGGCTCTGGCACCTCTTCCACGTTGAAAAGCTTCCAAGCAGGGTGGAGTCAGTAGCCAAAGCAATGCTGCATAGGCTAGCATTTTAAAAGCCCTTTTGGTAAGAAAATGGTTAAGGATTTAAAATACAGCAGATTCACGTGAAGAAAACCTCTAAATGGGTTACAAAGTGTAAAATATACATAGGTTTCAGAGAGAAAAGAAAGAGGGTAGAGAAAGTCCCTAAAAAAGAGAAATAGACTATAAAGATGGAGAATACACAACTGTAAATAGCTAAATGCATAAAGACAGTTGGTTACAAAGGCTGTTAAGTTAAACAAACACATATATTTTAAAGGTATCTTGACTTGGAAATTTGTGCCTGAGAATATGTTGCTTTGGAAAAGAGGTTCTGCTTTTGTTTCCACAGAAGGTGAGAACCTGTGGACTACTTCCAGGTTATTGTGGTTTGGTCAACCAAGACCACCTGAAAATTCTCTGATAGGAAGAGATGTTTATATCATTTTCAAATCTAAGATGATCCAGCCTCAGGACCCTCATAAGTTTGCCAGGGCCCTATAATCAGCAGGAAATAGTAATAGAAAGCTATGCCAAACTCCCCCAATATTGTTTATAAATGTTTGTTTACTTTATGACTGGTTAATGGTTATAGTTAATCTCTTTCTTAGAAAAATAAATAGGATATGGTATATGAATGATTTTTAAAAAATAGATTGTTGAATTTACTTTAATCCAAAAATCAGTGATTAATCTCAAAATATTTTACATTGGTATGGATTTTGATTCATTGATACAAATTTAAGGTCAATTTTGTTATGCTGAATGTATTTTTCCACTGTTGGTTAAGGTATAATGTCATGTAACTAATTTAAAATTGTAATGTGTAATTAAGAAATAGTCATCTGTGATAACCAAACTTAAAGTCATGTGAGTTATCTTTTTTTTTTAGGTATACAAATTACATAGGTAGTCTTCAAACACTTCAAAGACCTACAGAATATGGCATTTAGAATATTTTAAGAACTTAGACTTTTCTGGACAGTGAGACACAGGTCTACTCCTGGCAGCAACAATATACTTCAAGATAATGATGGACATTGAAAAAACTCTGTATGGAATTTAATTTGTTTGTGGAAATGATTTTCCATTGGACAAGAAACTGTTCTTATATTGACTGCTTGACAGTATTCTGTATAAACTGGACATGCAGATTCCCTAGGAATAAGATCTTTGAACTTCGGTGCAGCAAGTTGAGATGGACCTTCAGTTTGGTGCTTTGTAGAGAAAACTGCCAGGACACAAGGAGAAGTGACTGATGAACTATTCCAGAATAGGCAGAGCAGTCCTTTGAATTTCCTGCTTAACTGAAAGCTATACCAGAGACTCTGGGTCTTTAGGCTGAAGATTGGTGCCCCAATGCTACAAAGGAACTTTGTGTGACTGTCAAAGTAGACAGGTGTCATCTCTGTCATTTCTAGATTTTGGAAGTTGCTTGTCCTTCCTGTTTACTTGGGTAATATATCCTTCTGTGGTCTTTGTTATAGTTGAAGATTAGTTATAGGTATAGTTTTTCTTAGTTACTTTAAAAAGGTATATTGGATATGAAACTTTAGATTCATAAGGATAAAATAGATGATAAAATACTTTCTTTAATTTTGCTGAATACAAATAGACTAGATATTATAACTATAATTCTTGCTTGATAGCAGTTTTGTTATATGTATTGTTGCTATATTGAAATGAACACCTTCCTTTTTGATTAGACAGAAAAGGGAAAGTGATGTGGGAATGTCTTTCTGTGTGCAGTGAATATCATTCTTTAAATAAAGGAACTGTTTTGGCCTGTGACAGGAACCACGGGAGTAGGCAAGAAAATCAGAGCATAGGCAGGAAAAGGAGGGCGGAGTCAGAGGGACATGAACCAGCTATCCAAGGAACAATGTGAAAGTCAACACATTGTGGCAGGATCGATTAATGGAAGTACATTGGACTAATATGAGCTAGCTAGCAATATGCCTAAGCTATAGGCCAAACAACATGAAATTAATATAAGTGTCTTAGTTACTTTGGGGAGCCTAAGCAGTTGTGGGTGGCTAGGTACTCTAGGACCACAGGTCAATAGGTCTAGACCTCTGGCCAGATGGGGCCTGAAATCTCTTGTTACATTATCCTAACCAGAAGATGTAGGGATATTGTGTTGTTTCATGGTAAATAATTGTCCCACCCACTGGTTTAATAAAAAGCGCTGATGGGCCAAAGGCAAGCGGGAAGTGTGGGCAGGGCTACCAGACTAAAATCTCTGAGAACAGGAAGCACAGAGCAGAACACGAGAGAGAAGCTGAAAGAAGCAGAGGACAACTATGCTCCTCTAAAGGAAGGTACTGAGCTGCATGGCTGAACAGGAAGAGTCATGGGTTAGATGAAGGGTAGAGAGCTAGCAAGTTATACATCTGGGCCTTAGGTCAATCAGACAAAAACTATTGAAAGCATCTGTGTGCCTCTGTGGGACTGTGGGTCTGCGGGACTGTGGGTCTGTGGTTCAAAATCTGGAGGCTAGGCCCAAATATCAGGGCCAGAATCCTCTTACTACAAAAAGATGTTTTTTTTAATAGACTTTTTCTCATTCCCTGCTCTTTCATTTTCTACCACGTCTTGCTTTATGTTCTCCAAGCCCTGGAGGATATACTGTGTGGTTCTATGTGTTAACTTGTCACAAACTTGTTTCATCAGAGATGAAGGAGCCACCGCTTAGGAAATGCCTCCATGAGATCCAGATGTAAGGCATTTTCTCATGAGATGATCAATGGAGGAGGGCACAGCCCGCGGTGGGTGATACCACCCCTGGGGTATGAGTTCTATAGTAAGTTGGGCTGAGAAGGCCATAGAAAGCAAGCCAGTAAGCAGCTCACTCCATGGCCTCTGCATTAGTTTCTGCCTCTGGAAACCTGCCCTGTTTGAGTTCATGTCCTGACTTCCTTTAGTGATGAACAGCAATGTTGAAGTGTAATAAAAGCCCTTTCCTCTCTAACTCGCTTTTTGGTCATGGTGCTTTTTTTTTCTTCCTCACACAGCAATTGAAACTCTAAGACAGAAGAGATGATAGAGATGTCACCTTTAGACTGAGCACAGAAAGATCCGTGATTTTAGTACTCTAATCAACTGCAAGTCACTAAAATATCCCTCATACACTGGAAAAACAAAAAACAATAAACCCTACACTGACCAAAGCTGAGAGCACAAATCAATAAATATGAACACAGGTATTTTGAAGAAAATTAGACACCATTTCTATTTAGCAAAATAACAGGAATAAGCTACTAGGTCCTTAGGCTCCCCACCATAAACATTGGAAATATTTAGGATTCACTAGATATGAATTCTCCTGTGGAGTTAATCTAAAATCCATTTATAAAAGATTTAACCCCCACATCTGTCTTTCTACTAGTTGTCAGGGAAATCTGGCCTGGTATGGTTTTCTCTGGTATTATTTCTGTGAATAATGGGGCTAGAATTTTGATGAGGATTGCACTGAATTTCTAGATTGAGTTTAATAGGGCAACCATTGCAGTGTTAGTTCTTCTAATCCATTGGCATCAGGATTGATGAGATCTTTTGTTGATATCCATAGGAGGCCTGCCTTTTCTGAATAGAAATGAAGGAGGAGTGAGTGGGGAGGAGACAGAAGGGAGTTGAGAAGGAGGGACTGGGAGAACAGGAAGGAGAGGAAACTGTGATCAAGATGTATATTTATAAAACGGGAATTAGAATAAAAATTATTTCTCATGTGTTCATCAGTATCATTTTCAGGTGTTCAAAGTTTGATGTGTAGCTCTATTTTACTCCTATAGTGAAGTCTATGTAACAGTGTCTTTAAGGCTACTGCGAATGTTATTGTTTCCATTTTCTTTCTCTGTATGGTTTTCATTGGTATATAGGAAGACTACCTATTTTTGTTCACCCATTGTCCATCGTGCCACTTTGATGAAAGTGTTTATCAGTGCTAAGAGTTTTCTACTAGTGTTTTAGGGTCTCTTATGTTCTGAATTCTGCTATATATAAATAAAGATATCTATGATTATTTTCTATTTGCAATCATTTCATATTTTTTCAAGTCTTATTTCTCTAGATACTCAATTAAATCTCCTTTTAGAATCTATTCATTCCATTTCTTGTCTTTAAATGGAGAAGGCTGAAAACCTTTAGCTCTCAGTGCAGAGGCTCAGTGCCAATGGTAAAGATCTGGCAGTACAGGCATCGAGGCATTTTGGAGAACCATTGGTCTTCAATTCTTGTTGGAAAGCTGAGACATCTTGGTTTGTTGGTTGAGACAGCTTCTCACTATGTAGCCGTGGCTGGACTTAAACAGAGTTATGTGTGTCTGTGGCTCCCAGGTGCTTGGATTAAAGGCCTGACTGTGCCCCGTGCATCTAGGTTTTGTATATCAGCACAGAAAGGCAGTAACAAGATATGCAATAGTGGAGTTGCAATAGTGTGTTAAATGAACTCATTAGAAAGGAAAAAAGAAGCAATCCAAAACAAGATAGAAAAACACACCAAACAAAACTAAGTGATCAAATAATCTAGCAAAGAAATAACATAAACAACAACAACAACAACAAAAAAAACCAACTGAACCAAGCATCCCAAGGAGGCAAAAGCAGAAATTCTCCATGGCCTTCCTCATATCTCACTAAAAGACAAGGTCCATATTTAGTTAAAAATGAATATTAAGTATCAAAAAATTTTATTTCTTCTATTCACCTTCTGTCTCCTTTCTACTTAATCCCTTCTTATGAGCTCATAGATTAATTACATTTTTAAGTAGCGAAACCTGACTACAAACAATGTAAGGGAATAAAAGTCTCTCTTTTTTTTTTTCTTCCAGTTTAAGAGTATACCATACTTGTTTCAAGGCTCTTGCCTCATTTTCCTACTGAGGTAAGTGGCTTCTGTTATATAACATGGTATCATGAAGGATTTGTTTCTTTCATTTTTTATTTATTTTTTAGGTTTGTTGAAGGAATATGTTAGCATGCCCAGGAACACAAAATGTACTATTTACTTTGGAAACACTACTGGCTCAAAATGTGTCAATATTGTCAGAGATCTTGTTAGCAGACTTGAAAAACTTTTTCTTTGTTGTTTTTCTCTAACCTTCACAGGAGAAAACCTAAGCTCATAACATTTGGGGGTATTTCTCACTGGCAAGTGAACATATTGTGACAACTGAGCAGAATACAGTGATAATCTAACAAAATGATGTGTTACAATAAGAGCAACCATTAACTTGATTAACTTCCATATAGTATTTCTATCTAAAGCTTTAAAATGTTAAGAAATGAAATAAATTGAGAAATTGAAAGAATTCAACACTCAGAGATAAATACAAATAATAAAATTGTTGTAACAATAAAGTAATTTTCTAAAATTTTAATAAGAGAAGTGCATTTTAAAATAATTAAATCATGGTACTTGATATGTTCAGAGAAATCCCAACTTTATGGTAGAGTCATGTCTCTCTAATATTATTTTTGTGGGCATTGAATAAAAATATAGAAATCCTCTACATAATATTATTTGGTAAAATATTTTTGAAACACTACGTTTAATTTTGAGTTTTAATTTTCTTCTTATCATTAGATAAAATTTGTAATTATTTCCCTTTTATATAATTTTATTTTAATTATACACAATTATGGTTTGCAATGTGATAATTCAATAATTATTCAATATATATAAACATAAAATTAAGGTATTAGTATTTCCTTTACAGTTATAAATGCATAATTATTGTTAATATTTTCTTTCAAATATTTTATGAATTACTACATGAAGAGAAATTAAAGGCTCCAATCATAAAGTTATTAAATGGACTAACTAACATCAAGTAATCTATCGAGATAAATATGCACTCTACACCTACTGTAATATGACAGAGTAGTCATAAATATTGGTTATACATAATTCCCGGAAAATACTTATTTTTTCAGATTAGATCTTTTCAAATGTTCTAGAAAACAGGCTGTACGTCTGCTGGAATAGCCTGGACATACTACACAACTGCAGATAACTGTTGAGCCAACCCAAATCGTCAGTATAAAGAGGGACCACTTGATTTTTTTTAGTGTTTTCTATTGTACAGACTGTGTTCATGCTGCCACAGAGTCAAGAGATAAATCTCCTACCACCCCTAAAAACATCCTCATGAAGTTCTATTTATTTTCCATTAGCTGAAACTGTATTGGGCACGACAAGTTAAAAACTCATCCCATAGACTCTGTAGAAGGAAACTCCACATAAGTCTTGGTACTGGGACACATCGTTCTTTGTGCCAGACTCATTTTTAACAGCCTTGTGCAGTCCCATAATTTCCATCTTTACCTTAGAACTCCATTATTCAGGCTTTACTAATGTGCAAGTTCTCTATTGCTTCTTTCTGCGTTGTCTCTGCCTTTAAAACATTCAAATGCTCTTCCAAAATGGTCAAATTAATTTCTGGCAGGAATCTCATAAGAACTCATCACTAGGTGAGAAACTACAGCTAATGAATGACTGCTAAGGAAAGGAGAATCATATTGCTCCCTGTATAATCTTTCTGATAAATTTTCAAATGCTAAGAGGTCACCCCTAAACACATATACATAATACCATCACTAAAGGAACTCAATAGGCTCTATCTGTATATACATACAATATATGTAATAATTAAGGAAGAACTCATGAATTAGAAAATATGGAGCAGCAGAGGAGGAGTTAGTTGGAGGAGAGGAAAGGTTTAAAATAACGTAAATAAAATATCCAACTATTGGATTCTCAAATAAAAGAAATAAATGTAAAATTAAATAAAACAACATAGCCAAACGTGATAATTTTTTTATGAACTTTGAGTGTATCTATCCATCTTTATCGCTTGACACCCTTGACTCCCTCACATATTTAATACATCATCTATAGCACTACTTTTGACTTCTTAAAATTGTTCTTCTCCTGTTTGTATAAATGTATATACAAACAGAAATTTTATTAAGATATATATATATTTTAATATATATATATATATCTTAGTAAAAAGAAATTTCACCTTATTTATTCCTTAAATTGATTTTTGTGTTAATAAGATCCTGAAGCAATTTATTTATAATTCTCTTAAAATTGTTAGCATATGTTGAAATTTATTAGTGTTTGTTTCTGTTTATATGCTGTGTCTTGTCTCAGACTTAACAGTGCCTCTAGAACTCTAATAGCATATAGTACAGATCATGTATATGACTTAATATTTATAATTGCTAATTAAAATGAAGCAAAATACAAAACTGTTAATAAAGCAGTTTTATTTTACCTGATGTATCATGAAATGTCCTTTGAAGACGTAAATAATAGTAAATGATTATTCCCTTTTATTATTAGTAAACTAACACTGAAAAACAGAACTTAATTTGCACTAGTAGTGAATTCTCTTTAGACTAACAACATTTAACAGCTCAATAGCCAATTATTGCTAGTGTTCCACATTAGAAAGCACAACTTCAGTATTTTTATGTAATAAATAGAGTACTATAATAAAGTCAGCATGGAATTACTATTAGGCAGATTGAAAAGTGCTGCATTTGTTATTTATTGTATGAACATAGCTGATTTCTTCACTTTCTCTGGTCTGTAGGTTTTTTTTTTAATGGAGTTTATTTTTTAGTATATTCCATAATTTCTGATTTAGTGTTTGCTTATGTAAAATGAGGGCATCACATATTTCAATATCTTGGCCAATACCTGGAACGTGAAACTTAAGACTTGCTCTATCATAGACATTTATCAAGCATAAAACACACTATCATTGTTACAGCATCGTCTCCTCCTCAAAGAGTCGCATCTGTTCTCTTCCTGCTCTAAAAGTCTGTGAACTGGTCTAACCCAAAGACCTCATCTGATTTTATCTCCCTCATTTCATACATGTTCTAGTGGTGTTGGCATTTCTGTTGTCATTAACATTTCTTCAGTAACCTAGAGTATTTTCATTTGTAAGCCTTACATTTCCAAGATTTCTCTTTGCTTCTGATATTAAAAGCATCTTCTACTTTCAAACCATTGAATGGTTTCACCATTCAAACCAGTGATAAAGTTGCATTCTTAGTGAAGTATTCTTTTAACAATGGGTTAGAAAGATGTCTATGTTAAACTTACTGTCTTGTCAATTTTACTCATTATGTTCACCTATATTTTATTATTACCATCATTAAAGCTTTAGTTATATTTATGTTCATGTTTACTTTTCTTTATGCTAAAAGGAACTTGTATAATAAAAACATGCTTTGTTCATTATTATACCCCTAACATCTATAGTATTTGACAAAATGAAAACACTAACTCATTTCTTGCTGAATAGAAGGGCGGTTGTTTCTTAATCTATACTATGCTTTTCTTCCATAGGATTTGAGGGACAATGTGAAAGGAAATGGATTTTTACATTTTATTAAGTAATATTTCAAAAAGCAAAGGCATTTGGTTCTCACAATGAATTCTACCCCTCTGACTCCTGAGCTTATGGATTGATGAATGGAAAATGTATATTTCTATAATCTAGAGGCATTAAAATTTAATGTCATCTTTATATAATTTTATTTATTTATTTATTTATTTATTTATTTATTTATTTTGAGGGCTTTCAATATTCTACTGGTTTGCATAACATCCTAATTTCTCTTTTTCTTTAGTTTTGAGTTACAGGTTTATGACACCATACTTTGCTGTTTTTTAAAACTAAATGAAAATGTTTGAATAACAGAAAGATCTAAGTAGAGAGCAAAAAGCTAACTTGATGATCCAATGTCTATTTTTAATGAAACAAAACAAAAATTTAAAGATAGAAAGTTCTAGATATATTTTATTTCATCTGTAACGCACTGGTAGAGGACATAGCAAGGAAGGTTTAGTTCCAATCAAATAATACTTAATCGTAAGAGATATTAAGTTTATCTCCATGGGAATTTCTTAAGATTCTTCAGCTGCTCACATCATTTCTTCTAATCTCTTTCAGATTATAGCTTGTACTTTAAATATTTACTCATAAACACTGACTTGGTAAAGTATGCCTTTTTCAGCATATAAATAGGTGCTAGAAAGAACACTGACAACTTCAGAGCAAAATGAAGTTCTTTCTGCTCATTTCCTTCATTGGGTTCTGCTGGGCTCAGTATGACCCACATACTCAGTATGGCCGGACTGCTATTGTCCACCTGTTTGAGTGGCGCTGGGTTGATATAGCCAAGGAATGTGAGCGATACCTAGCTCCTAAGGGATTTGGTGGGGTGCAGGTAAGATTTGTTCAAAATTTAAATACAGAGTTTATTGTGTTCAAGTAAAACAGTATTATCATAAAGACTAGCGACTCTGGAGGTTAATTTAACTTCACACACAACTTTTCCTGTGAAAGGAAAAAGTTTGGTGGGATTGCCTTCTTTATACTTTGTTGTATGATATATGTGGGACCTCTGAAATTTCTTCTCATATTTTCAGGAAGTTGTTAATCAACAAACATGCATGATCACAGGTTGAAATGTAATGACAGATTATTTGCAAGTTTGTTCAAGATTTAGTTATGTGAAGATGTAATCCGGTAATTACTATAATTGTTCTATTTGCAGGTCTCTCCACCCAATGAAAATATTGTGGTTCATAATCCATCAAGACCTTGGTGGGAAAGATACCAACCAATTAGCTACAAAATTTGCACAAGGTCTGGAAATGAAGATGAATTCAAGGACATGGTGACGAGGTGCAACAATGTTGGTGTAAGTGATGTCACAATAAAAAAAAATATATATGATACTATTTGATGTGGGAATACTACAAATATTTCTATTTGTTTTAGCTTTTTTGGAATAGAATATTTAAAATTTTTAAAAATGTTTATTACATTTTTTATTATTGTAAATTCACTTTCATTATATTGCTATCATTTAAATCCTTTACTTGACCTTTTGTATTTGAAAGAATAGTGCTCATAAAGCAAAATGTTCACTTTTAAAATTAATAACTACAGACACTTAAGATATTTCTGTTAGGCATTGGGCCAGATGAGTCTAAATCATTTTATATGATTCTGCTTTCTCCTCACAATTCTTGAGTTTTCTTCCCCATCATAGTTTTTAAAGTAAATATCTACTTTTTACTATAATTGAGAGACATCTGTCTAACTTGTAGTCTTTCAGACAAAAATAAGATGTTGTAAGCTAAGTTCTTCTCATGATCTTGAGAAATTTCAAACATGATACACTCAGTTTCATACTGTATTTTTCTTCCTCAGATATTGATATTCTGTTTTTAATTATGTTAGTTTCTGTTTATCTCTACTTAAAAGTTCTATATTCTTTTTCAAATATTCGGACTATTATTTCACATTGGCTTCCTTTTCCAGTTTTCTATATTTTCTAAAATAAATCTATAAGGTACCAGAAGATATATTTTGGAGATTTGCTAGCATGCTGTGAGTTTACTATTGAAACTTTAGATTCCTGCATTTAGCTGAAGTATGTACTTTTCTTCTCCAGGTCCGTATTTATGTGGATGCTGTTATTAATCACATGTGTGGCTCAGGAGGTGGTGCAGGAACAAGCAGTACCTGTGGAAGTTACTACAATGCTAATAACAGGGATTTCCCATCAGTTCCATACTCTGGTTGGGATTTTAATGATGGCAAATGTGACGGAGAAATTCATAACTACAATGATGCTAATCAGGTAATGAGAGAATTATTAATCAGAATAAAGAGTCATCTAGGAATCTTGGTATGGACAAAGAATTTATGGACAACCATTGGACATATCATTCAAACTTTATGGGAAAACCAGATATTAAGTGAGAATGCTTGGTAAATAGAAATGAAAAAAAGTCTTGGCTTTTTCTTGCACAGTGTTCTAAGGACACATCAAAATCAATGATAAAATGGAGACATGCTCTCAAATGAACTTATGTGAAAATTTAAGAGCATATTTTTTATAAGTTGTATAAATATATCGTATAGAGATATTATTAGGAATAAAATTCAACATCATATATGTTATCTTTGAAGAATTTTTTCCATTTTTTTTATTTATAAAGCCTTTTCCATATTTACTACTGCTTCCCCTCTCTACCTTCCTCCCAGTCCCTCCTAATTCTTTCCCAGTCAACCAACTCCATCCCTGCATCCATTTCCCAAGAAAGCAAAGAATCTCAAAGTGAGTCACTTCAGTTTGACTTATTCCAGTTGGTATAGGTCTGACTTCCTCATCTTAGTATCAAGGCTCAGTTAGTTCTTTTTGTTTGAATAGAAAGTTTTAAATTTCTAAAAATTTACATTACATTTTTATCTTATGGAAAATGCATTTTCATCATATTGTCGCCTTTTAAATCCTCAGGGAAGACCACCTCTTTTGCCATTTTCAGATATCCTCACTTGCGTATAGTTCTTTCTATTTCAACATTATATTTGTTTATAAGGTTTATAACAGTGTACTTCATATGTCAAAGTTCCTGGTATGGAATCTGTAAACTACACAAAAAAGAACAAAATAGAAAGAGGGAGAGGAAGATGAAAAAGACAACCAAAGGGATAGAGATGGAGAGAGAGAGAGAGAGAGAGAGAGAGAGAGAGAGAGAGAGAGAGAGAGAGAAATTCAAAAATTTCACTAATTTTATGTTATTTTCTCTATCTGCAACAGAAAATATCTTAAAGTTTGTGTCCCAATTAAAACATCAGTCTTTCCCATGTTCTAAATAAATGAAAATGTATACTTGTAAATGGGCGAGTGAATGAATGATAAAATGGATTCTTAGACTACAAATGACTTTTTATAAATTAGTCATTTTTTGCTCCAATAGGTCAGAAATTGCCGTCTGTCTGGCCTTCTGGATCTTGCACTTGAGAAAGATTATGTTCGTACCAAGGTGGCTGAGTACATGAACCATCTCATCGACATTGGTGTAGCAGGTTTCAGACTTGATGCTGCTAAGCACATGTGGCCTGGAGACATAAAGGCAGTTTTGGATAAACTCCATAACCTAAATACAAGGTGGTTCTCTCAAGGAAGCAGACCTTTTATTTTCCAAGAGGTAAAACAATATACATACTCTTTTTAAAACTTTAGTACCATTATTTAATTACAATGATTCTCCCCGCCCTTTTCTCCCTCCAAACTCTTCCATATGCTCCTTAAAATTCTTGGCTCTTTTATTAAACGTGTTATTGCATAAATACACACACACACACACACACACACACACACACACACACACACACACTATTTATCTGCATCTATCAGCTTTCTATCTATTTATCTATAAGTCATCTATTTATGCACATATAATCTTAATATGACTGATATTATGTTTATACATTGGTAGTGGGCAATAAGTTGGTGAGGTCTTCCCCAGGGACAACTATCTTTCTCATTTTCAAATGTCCTCTGTTGCATATAGTTTTTTCTATAGTTCTGTATTCATGTAGAAATGATGCTTTGTGGGTTTTTCTTTAAATGTCATCAACTTATAAGACAGATAGTCGATAAGATGTTTACTAAGCAATTTATAATGTAAGTTAATCTATCAGTCACTTACAGATTGTAGAATTTGCTTCTTTAATAAATAAGATTGCTATTATTCAGAGGTAGCACAAGTAATTCTTTACCACAGCAAATTATTGCAGTTTACCAAATTAGTGCAAACTTCATTAATTCATTCTCTAAATCCCTGCATACTATTATAAAAGACAGAGCAAACAAAATGATTGTTGTCTCAAGCCAATCTTCCTGAGTTTTAAATTCATCTCATGTCTTAGTTTGTAGGTGTTTAAACAAATTGATAAAATGTTCTGTGCAGAAATAATGTCATTTGAACTGTCCCAATGGCGATGCCTTTGTAGCTATGTTTCCTAGGAAACAATAATGAATGTAAAACCATTTGTATTGCGTCGTGACAGCTAGTGTTATATCGGTGCAGAATAATGAATTCTCCTCTCTGTCAGCCATCATGGAGGATAAGAAGTGACCCTGTAATTTGGTTTCGTTCCATATTATGATAAACAGAATATGAGGAAATCAGAATTTTGGTATACAAGATCATTAAGAACATTTCAAATAAGAAAACATTATAAAGATTTCTAAATGACTTATATTACATAATATGCTTTAAATATATTAAGAATTACAGTTGTCTCAATGTGTTTACTAGGTTATTGATCTGGGTGGTGAGGCAATTAAAAGTAGTGAGTACTTTGGAAATGGTCGTGTGACCGAATTCAAGTTTGGAGCAAAACTCGGCACAGTTATCCGCAAGTGGAATGGAGAGAAGATGGCCTATTTAAAGTAAATATGGACATTCTTCATTTGATTTATCATAGATCTTTTGCTGTATGACACCAATAAGTTAATTAACCAACTATTCTCATTTAGACGACTATGAAGTTGTTGATTGTTAGGTTTACTGTTAACTTTTACATTTGGAGTGTCAATATTTTAGAAATACGAAGTATCACTTATTGATTTTTATCAGTTTGTAATGAAGTCTATTAGATTCCAAAAATATTTACCTGTGGTCTATTAAAGTTAGATTATTATTACAAGGCTAGTTTTATTCACATATGATACTTGTAATATAGTAAAGTATGAAATTTACATATGTTATATCAAAGAATTAATTGGAAATTTTCAATACTTGTATTATGGCAGAACAATCAATATTTATTCTATATAATGTCAATTGAATGTTTTACTTCTCCAGTGCATAAAATTACAATACAATAAAAGTTTAAAAAACATTTTAAGATCAAGAATATTATGTTTTAATACCTAAATGAAGATGTATGTTATGGTAGAAAATAATATTATATATGTATATATATATATGTCATATGTACATATAAGGTAGGCTTCTTACACAATTGTCATTTATTTAGATTAATGAGTAGGCTTCTTACACAAATGTCATTTATTTAAATTACTGAGAATGCTGTATGTAAAGTTACTCTAAGCTATGTGAAATAATAATATGTTTTTTAAAATATAGGAACTGGGGAGAAGGTTGGGGCCTTGTGCCTACTGACAGAGCCCTTGTGTTTGTGGACAACCATGATAACCAGCGTGGACATGGTGCTGGAGGAGCATCCATCCTGACATTCTGGGATGCTAGGTGGGAGAACATTCTTTGCTGTTGTGTGACCTGCCTTTCATGACTGTATTAAATTGTATACCTCTGTTTTAATACTATTTTTGAAACTTTCAGAATGTATAAAATGGCTGTTGGATTTATGTTGGCTCATCCTTATGGTTTCACACGAGTAATGTCAAGTTACCGTTGGCCAAGAAACTTCCAGAATGGAAAAGTATGTCTTGAAGTTCTTCAAAGCAAATCTAGGAAAAAAAAATGTTCTATTTTCATTCCAAGGAAGCTTTATCACATGATAGTTATTATCAAGTGTTTATTAACTAAGTTTTTGTAAAGTAAGGACATTGTCTAAGTACCTGATATTAAAGGCAATAGTTTCAATAAGAGAAAGGTACAGAATGTAAGCAGGTATCCCTGCTAAAGCACTGACCCAAAAAGTTAACAATGAGTCATGCCTGTTAGCAGTGAGTAGATTTTTAGATTATTTCTTTTTTTGGTATAATCAATGTTAGCACATTAAAATACTTTAATTTTTTCTGTGGAATAAGAAAATAGCTGATTTGAGGGTAGTTAAGATATGTAATAAGAACTTATGGGAAGTTTATTACACAACAGTGATTTGCTTGGTAGTATATAAACAATAAATGTTTATAAAATCTAAATAATACATATTGTTGTTTTGGTACATAATGTTAAACAATTTCAAAATTAATCTAAGAAGTAAGACCATAAGATATCTGAAAGACTATGTGAAGATTTTTGTTTCAATGCAAGTATCTAAAATTATAAAGAAATATCAAATATAAAATAGAAATGTTTCTTTTTTAAATATCTGACAAATTTTATTTTTTCTATTTCTTTTCAAAATGAGTTTATTTCTGATTTTATTGAAGTTTGTTCTATTTTTGAGGAGCTTTTATGCTTATAATGATCCTTTTCTTTTTTAAAACTGTATTTAACTTTAAGCCATCATCAAATGTGCATTTATAGTTTGTTAAGCAAAATATAGTCAAGATATTTTATAAGTACATTTTACCAGCCAGTGGAAAGAAATAAACTAATATTAACTTAGAAATTGTTATAGGAAAAACATTTTCATAGACTTTTAAACTTTTTTGTAGTAGCCAAGAACTATATCTCTGTTTAATGACTAAACTGAAGAATATTTATGTTATATTTAAGGATGAAGACTATTTAGTCAGTAACTGAAGTCTTTTCTCTAATGCTATTGTGCTTTGCTCTAAGTTTTTTTTGGTTTTAATTGACATTGAAGAGCTTTTAGTATTATTGAGCAGCTACTGCACTGATAGAAAATGAGATATTTAATAACTGTTACTAGTGTGTTGACTTGAGTAGTAGTAGAGAACCTGAATTTACATGGAAGTTAAGGATTCTTTAAATGTCACCACTTCAGTGAAGTTCTGTAAAACACTGAAGGATTCACATTAAAATTAGACACTGTGGAGAAGTAGCATATAAGTTTTGGGTTGGATTTGCTGAAATAGAAGTGGCAAGAAATAAAGAGACACAAGCATTAAATGACCAAATTCTTTCAATAATTAAGGATGTGAATGACTGGATTGGACCACCTAATAACAATGGAGTAACCAAAGAGGTGACCATCAATCCAGACACAACTTGTGGTAATGACTGGGTCTGCGAACATCGATGGCGTCAAATAAGGTTGGGAATTTCCCCTGCAGATTATTAATAAGGAAGTTATTTAACTTTACATTTTAAATTGTTGAAGTTTAAGGGTATCAGGATTTCAATGCTATTGTGCTTTTAGGAACATGGTTGCCTTCAGAAACGTAGCCAATGGCCAACCTTTCTCAAACTGGTGGGATAATGGCAGCAACCAAGTAGCCTTTGGCAGAGGGAACAGAGGATTCATTGTCTTTAACAATGACGATTGGTAAGTGGATTATCAATTAAAGTGGGACTGAATACTATTATATTCTTATATCCCACTTTTCTTTTTCTGGTTTTATATTTTTATATGTAAAAAATATTTAGATAATAAATTTATGTCATAAAATAAATGTACAGTTTATAAAAGAAAAAATCAGTTTTATATTAGGTTGAAAATATTTTCCCATAAATCATTTTATTAGCTGAAAAAATAAATGACGTTCATATTTTTTGAAAGAACAAGTAGCTGGTTGTTAAGAATTACATTATATAGGCAGTTTCCTACTATTACAAACATGAATGTATCCTCAAAAATTCTAGATAATACTTTATTCTAGATAAAATCTGTTGTAGCTTTACATATTCAAACAGTTTTTGAAAAACTGATGCTATTAGCATTTTTAAAGTTATTAGTTTAAATACAGCAGTGCAGGGCCTTGAAAGAATGATGATCCTCACAGGAGGCCTTTATTATTGAGCTTCCCTATTTTTCTTTGACTGGTAGCAGTCACCACAGCCCATGACACTAACAGATACTACAATGATGCCTTTGGTCTGGAGAAATCTTTTGTTCTGTTACTTGCAATTTTGGTTTTTGTATTATCTTACAGAGGATCTGAGGCCTTAGTGTTCTACCATAAGGTTGTGGCATCTATTGGTTTATAAACAACATATCTTCCTACATTTGACTATGTTGATTAATTAATCAAATTAAATAAGACTTTTAAATTAAATTTAATTAAATATTACTTTTAATATTACTTTAAATTAAATACTACTTCCTCCACCTGCCAGGTCTTTGTCAACAACTTTACAGACTGGTCTTCCTGCTGGCACATACTGTGATGTCATTTCTGGAGACAAAATTGACGGCAATTGCACTGGACTTAAAGTTCATGTTGGTAGTGATGGCAAAGCTCACTTTTCTATTAGTAACTCTGCTGAAGACCCATTCATTGCAATCCATGCTGAATCAAAATTGTAAGAATCAAATTAAATACATATAGAGAAATCATCATTTGAGTGTTTCTTTTTCAAATGCGCCTGTTAATTTTTTATCTTTCTCTTCTTTATTATCATGTGTTCACATGTAATATATATATATATATATATATATATATATATATATATATATATATATATATATATCTGAGCACTGTAGTATATGTAGGATGTTTGAACAACCTACATGGCTTGGCCTCTATCCCTTTGTCGGTGAGCTATGGGATCACACCTAAGGCATCAGGCTTCCCAGGAAAGCACCTTTGCATGTTGAACAATTTTGTGAGCTCATAAGTACCTCAGTTTTTAGAGTTTCTGTTCATAAAAGCCATAAGCAATCATCTTAAGTAGGCAGAAATCATAAAACTCACATATTCATAATTAATCATTAGATAACAACACCCAATACCATACATTAACAGAAAATCTATTTTTTCCAAGAAAATGCTTTCAACTTTGAATTACATTCTTACAAATATATTATCTTACAATATATGTAAATTTTAGGATGTACTTCTGGATATTGCATTCAAAATTATTTTCAATAAAAATTCACTCACAATCTAATCACTTATTATGATTTTTGCCACTTTGAAATACATCAATGCTCAATTTTATCTAGTTAACAATTTTTTAAAAGTTTTTTATAAGTAGTTATTAGAAGAAAAATTTATTTTTTTTCTAATTCCACAGTACACACACAAATACAAATTCATACACAGAGACACACATAATGTATGTTGATCACACATCAAAATCCCATAACATTCACTTATCATATTCTACCTTCCATCTTTTTCATTCACTTCAAAGCTCCTCTATCCATGTACCATATGCTCAAGTTTTTTGTTGACATCTAGCACTTAAGAACAATGCCTTAATGAATGTGAGAGGGAGGTTATTTACTTGATAAAAAACAAATTACCAGTGGTTATCCCATTGAAGAATCCGACATCAGATACCCCAGCAATGACTAACTGCTAATAAGCCATTTATGAAGTCTTGGTACCTTATAGCTATTGCCTGATCTACAATGGAATGTTGACATCCCCAGTGTTCTGTGGGACATTGGGGGGTAAACACTGATATTTGGGTGCATAGAGGTGTGGGAGGTTGTGTTGTTTCATTTTAAATAATTGTCCCAACCACTGGTTTAATAAAAAGAGCTGATTGGCCAAAGGCAAGAAAAAGTGTAGGCAGGACTACCAGACTAAGAAAATCTCTGATAGCAGAATGCCAGACAGAGCACCAGAGAGAAGCTGCAGGATGCAGAGGACAACCATGCAGCTTTAAAGAAAGGTACCGAGCCGCATGGCTGAACAAGAGACATGGGATAGTTTAAGGGTAGAGAGTTAGCAAGCTATATGCCTGGGCCTAAGGCTGATCAGCCTAAAACTATTGGAAGCATCTGTGTGTCTCTGTGGGACTGTGGGACTGCGGTTCTGTGGGCCTAGACCTTGAGGATAGGCCGGAAAGTCCAGGCCAGAAACCTCATACTACATAGAGGCAACAGTTACATCCTGAACAGATGACTACTTTCTACAGAACACCTTCCTATTCTCTGGAACTTATACCATCATTTCCTTGATGTTCTATTTTCCCTTGAAGTAGTTATAGAGAAATTTCTTTTAGGGGCAAAAAATCAGTAGTCACATATTTTTGCAGTGTGATAAATTATGACATTCAGCATTAGCTGTCACCAACAAACACAATTCCTAGCATAGTAGTCATAACTTTTACTTCCCAATTAACCAGTCCTTTTTATTTCTCATTTAAAAAAAATTATTTTATTTTATTTTTCATTTAAAAAATGTCATCTCCATCAAGATATCCCCCTGATCTCCCTCCCTTCCCACTCCTAATCCCTCCCAGCCAGTCATCAGCCTTGCCCCTACCCATCTACCCATCCCCTACCCCAAAAGGGCAAAAAGTCCCAAAGGCCAACCCAGAATGGAACATCACTGCAGGCAAGTCCAATTCACTCATCCCAAAGTCACCTGGAAAGTAGTAGACTTTCTGGAAAGATAATGAAGAAAACTGACTCTGAGCTGCTATTATTGGCCACATTTTTGGTTGTACGTGTAAGAGACATTGATAAGGCAATTGGACACTATGCCTAATTGACAGAACAATAGTAGTACATTGTCCCCTAATTGTTTTAGTTTTAATAGTCATCTATGGTCAAAAGTCCCACTATTAATTATGTTGAAAATCAATCAATCACAAAGATCTTAGTTACCTCTGTAGCAATTATGCCAGTCTTAGACCAGATAACTTAATTTTTTTTTTAAATTAAACTATACAGACTCTTCCTTATTCCAATTCCTCTTACGTACTCTCTCCCCTGGCTTCCTCTTGAACTCCTAATGTCTTTTTCTAAAATTTTTGTTTTTATAAAAATGCTGTTTTATATATATGTTTATATGTTATATATATTTATATACACACATACACATATGTACAAATTACAAAGAATATATACATATGCTTATAAATATAAGTACAACTGACTTTATTTTTATAATTCTACTTATATATTTATGAATTCAAGAATAACCATTGAGTTTTCCTCATCAGTTGGAGCCCTGATATGTGGGAAAGATTATTTCTCATGATCTTACACTTTTTTTGTTTCCTATAGTTTTTGTTAGGGGTGGAACATCCTTTAGCTTTGCCCCTTCTTTGTTGCCTTGTATGTTAGTACTGTACTTGTTTGTGTGTTTAGTCAGCCATTTTGTTGTTATGCCCTGGTTACAGCTTTCCTTTCAGTTCTAGGAAACAGTACTATAGCACACTTTCTAGGTCTTTATCCCTAACAATCTCTTCCCTCTTACATAATATTCTCTGTCTTAAATGAAAGAGTTGAGTTGTAGGTATGTCAAATTGAGACTCTGTACTAGACAATTGCATATGCTTTCTTAATTGATGAGAGTACTTTTCTGGAATGGTTTCTTTGTCACGAAGATAATCTTATTTGATGAAAGGGAAAAGTTACAGTGATATGTAGACACAAGGACAAATATTTAGAATACCCTTAGAAATTATGTTGCTTTAATAAACTGGTGGTAGTTGGTTCTTATCTAAGAGCCTTGACCATATCATACCTGCATAAATGAAAAGCATTTCTATACTAGGCATAATTTCCCTCTAGTTTATCTGTTGTTAAATCTAATTAGAGAGTTTCTGTACATCAAGCACATCTTGCTTTACACTTTGAACTTCAAATCACAGTATGTAAAGCATATTAAGATTCTTAGTGACTCTGGTCTCTCTCACCCCACAGTCTGCAAAGCACATTACAGCAGTAGGTATGGTAGTCAAGATGTTTCAAGCTCAATCCTCGCTTTACTTTTTTGTGTACTATTTACAAATCATGCTATATTCAGAAACGGCTTGCTAGATAATTCTCATGACCAAACAAGACCAACTGAAGTAGCTTGTAATTCTTTGAATTTGGGGGGATACCTGTAACCAAGTATATGAGATTATATCATGCCTGACACTCAGTTTTGTTAGATAATATATATATATATGTATATATATATATATATATATATATATAGTGGCTGTGTTATCCAATTAACAGATTAGTTCTCTTTAAATTCTAATTATTTGTTATTTTTAAAATTAAATAGCTAACAATGTAGTAGATTCTCATATGTCTTTTTTATCCATATGTATTTTGATTAATTCTCCTTAATCATACTTTTTCATTACCCACTGATCCTCCTCCCCTTTCAATCCTATTACTCTTGTTTAATTTATATCACATGTATTGTAACCACACACTCTATGCTCAATTTCATGTATTTTTTTAATACCCCCTCTTTTTTATCTTCTATACTTTTATATTGCAAGTAAATATTAATGCAATATCTGGTGCCCAACGTGGGACAAACACCCATATGAAGCCTTTAAAAAGCTTTTAAAAGTTCCAGGGCACAAAAACAGAGCCCAAAATGGCTTCCAAGTTGTGTCTCTATAGTGGATCATAATACAGAAATGTCAGGACATCTAGGCCACAGACAAAATGGCAGAGAAAACTAAACCAAGACTTGTTCCCTAAACTTCACAAAAGACTCAATATAAGCAACAAGCTACATATGATTGACTTAAAGTTTCTGTTTATATTAAACAAAAAGAAAAATACAGAGTCAAAGATGGCTTCTTAGTAGCAGCATTTTCTTTGGTCTGCTCTGTTTGCTCAGATGTGGCTCCTCTAAGTGGAGCATCCTGACTTAGCATTTGCAAAATCTGTGTGGCTTTTTAAGAATCTCTGTAGGCAAGTGCTTAAGCAGAGTAAACAGGAGACAATGATGATGCTCTACTTCACAGTGTAGATTCCCTGGAGTTGGGGTGGTAAAATGTTTCACAATATTTAATACAACCTCCCAAAATTGAAACAATAAGCATGGCTCCTGTACCTCTGCCATGTTAAAATCCTCCAAGCAAGGCAAATTCAATAGTCAAAGCAATGCTAACATTTTAAAAGCTGTTCTAGTTAAAAAAATAATTTAAAAATACAAAATAAGACAAATTTAGATGGAGAAAACTGATAAATGGGTTACAATATTTATGAAAAAGAATATGTAGGCTGGGAGAGAAAAAAAGAAATAGAAGAGGTCCTTAAAAAAGAAAAAATAACATAACAAAAATATAATACACCACATAAAGATGGCAAATATGCAGAGTCTGAATTATGTTTATCATTGTTTTCTTTAATTTTATAACTTTTAATGAGCTAACTGCAAAGAGACAATTGATTACAAAGGCTTCTAGTTAAACAAACATATATTTTAAAAATATCTTGACTTTAAAATTTGTCTAAAGATATATTGCTTTAAGAAAGAAGTTCTACTTTTGTCTTCACAAAGAAAATAAAAACTTATAGGTTGCTTCCAGGCTCTTAAAGCTTCATCAATCAAGACTATCTAAAAATTCTCTGATGGAAAAAAATGGACGTATCAGCTTCAATACTACAGACTAAGATGATCCAGTCTTAAGACTCTCAAAAGATTGCCAGTGCCTCGTAATCATAAAAAATAATAATCAAATGCTATGCCCAAATTACCAAAATATTACTTATAAGTGATTGTTTTCTTTATAAATGGTTATGATGATAGTTTTAATTTATTTCTTAAAGAATATAACATGAAAATGATTTAAAAGATAAATTATTAAATTTACTTTAATCCAAAAATCAGCTGTTAATCTCAAAATATTTTATATTTATATAGATTTTATTTTATTAATACAAATTTAAAGTTAATTTTGTTATATTATATGTACATTTGCACTCTTGTTTAAGAAATAGTTTATGCAATTATCTTTAAATTATATAATTAAAAAATAAAATTGATGGTCATCTGTGATAACCAAACCTATGTTAGTTATTATTTTTAGATATACAAAGATATATTTCAGTTATATAAATAATCTTCAAACACTTCAAAGACCTACAAAATATGGCATTAAAGATATTTGAAAAACTTAGACTTTTCTAGACAGTGAGACAAGTCTACTCCTGACAGCACCAATCTACGACCAAAAAATAATAGATATCAAAAAATAATTCCATTTAAAGTCTACTTTCTTTGTGGCAACAGTTAGCCACTAGACAAAAAACTGTTCTTATATTAATTGCTTGACAATATGCTATATAAACTACACATGAAAGACACATCAAAAAGTGACCTATAAAGTTTGAGAAAAGAAGCTGAGATGATCATTTAAGTTCCTATTTCACAGAATAAAACAAAAAAACAAAACAGAACAAAACCAAAAACCAAACAAAACCAAAAACAAAATACAAAAACGTACCAGACATCCTTCAAGACTCAAGGAGAAACGATTGACAGACTATGCCAAAATAAACAGAGCAAGCAGTCCTTCAACTTCCCTGCTTCAGCCTATAGGCTAAAGATAGATGCCCCCAACATTATAAAAAAATAAAAAAACTTTAGGTGACTTTCCAGGCTCTCTGTCATTTCTAGGTCTTAATAGTTGTTTGCAAGTTCTGTTTACTCGAGTAATATTGTATCCTTCTATTGTCTTTGATGTAATTAAAGATTAAATAATTTTCTTTAGTTATTATGAGATATATTAGATATAAAACTTCAAACTCACAAAGATAGAATAGATGATAAAATATTTTCTTTAATTTTGCTAAATACAATTAGACTAAATATTATAACTAGAATTCCTGACTGATAACTTTTTGGGATATATAATTCTGCTATGTTAAAACTAACATGACCTTCCTTTTTGATTAGACAAAAATGATGTAAAAATGTCTTTCTATATGCTACAAATAAAAGACCGTTTTAGTCAGGTCATGACAGGCACCTAAAAATAAAGAATAAATAAGAACATAAGTTAAAAAAAATTAAAAGTCGGACAAAAATTGATACAGCCACCCATGATACAAAATATAATAAAATAGAAAAGCCATGGGCCACGTTGTGGTGGGATTCAGGTGTCAGCTGATAAGATCCAAGGATGCTTACCCAGGGTCCGGGCCCCTGAAGGGAGCGTGGCCAACCCTATTGATAAGGGGCTGTTGGGACCCAGAAAGCCTGTTTGCCTGGTTCCTGGCTATTGGAGAGACTGGTTGGAATCCATCCTCCATTGTTCCAGACTCAAGTCCCTATTCAGGCTCCGCTATAAGCTGTTACCTGTATCGTGAGTGTTGGTTTGTATTTTAATAAACATCAAACTTGGACTGGTGCCTTCTAAGTAAAACTCTGCCTACATCTGGCACCCAACGTCTGTCCCCAGGCCTGTGCCCATGGGCTTACAGGGTCCCTTTGTGTTTTGAACACTTAAAGAGGGCAGGGGACATACAGACTGTTCAGCTTTGGGAGCCTGCACTCCAGTGCTGGGCTTAAAGATCCCCTCGCTTGCAGACTCGGTTTTCAATCAGCCAGCCTTGCGAAGCGTGCAGACTCAATTTTAAGACCACCAGCCCAGCATGCACATCATGTGCCCACCTGGCCTGCTGGAGCAGAGCTCAGGCATGGTCCACCGTCCACTTGGCCTGCCACTGCCTGCCTGTACAGCGGCTATGCCCATCTAGCCCAAGCAGCCAAGTTTAAGTGTGCACACACCTCTCCCCCCAACCACCCCACATGGTCACTGATTGTGACCCAGGCAACTGTAAATTACTTGCGCAAATGAACAAAGGAAACAAAAACCCTTCTTTTTTGTGGTTAACATCCTGTCTTAATTTGTGAGAATTTGCTTTTTCCAAGGATTGTATTCTGCCTGTTGGGCCCCTTCAAAACCACATAGGGTCTGTAGGTAGCTTCCTGCTGCAGAGAGTCTCTGCATCTGCCATACGGTGGGCAGGGCATTGAACACTACTGTGACACCTGTGGACTAAACATCCTCATCACACCTGAATTGAGGTAATGGCTGACAATTATTCTTTTCATAACTTCAGGTCATATTTTTCCATGGTGATTGACAAATTTTTAAATGAATATCTTGAAGGCTTCAATGCACCAGTCCTACTACATTTTGGCTTGTTTCTCTATTTTGTGTTTCAAAATAAGAGACTGATGAGAGAGGTTACAAATGGAAACCAACAATTACTGTCCAGATTATGTATTATGGAACTATCGAACTCTACGGTGGCAGATAAGGTTAAACAAGTACAAAATGTAAATCAACAGTTGCTGTCCAAGGTAAATGACACGGAACTGTCCAACATTAAAATGGCAGAAAAGATGGATACTTGAAAATTGGTTACAACAAGCTTTCAGATAAGGCTTCCTCTTTAGATATGGATAACACTGTACAAGAGAAATATAGGCTCTACGTAAATGATGAAAACAAAAAACTTGTTGACTACATTAATGATGAGAACAAGAAAATCATGAATTATGTTAATGATGTGGATCGAAAAATTGCTGGCTCGGTGAGGTCTTAGGAAGGACTGCTTCATCAGGACACTCAAGCTCTAGAAAAATCAATAGTATCTAAACTTCAAGAATGGAAACCTGTAGTATCCAAAATCCAGGAATGGGAACCTGTAATATCCAAAATACAAGAATGGGAGGACCGTATTGAAATACTGGAAAAAGATAGTGATGCATCTTATGCTCAGAACAGTTCAGGTCAACCCCCAATGGATATTATGGTACTGGAGATACTCTACCTAAGGTGGTAAACATGATACCCCCTTCCCCACCACTATTGTTCCCAGCTACTATTCAGACAAAGAAAGCACCTGGGGGATCCTCAGAATATGTAGAGTATAGTTATGAGCCAGTACATATGAGAGACATCAAGGATTTTAAAGAGGCAATATCAATGTACAGTATTTACTCTACTTATGTAAAGCAGTGTCTAAATTCATGGTTAGCAAAAAACCAGATCCCACCAATTGATTGGATGCAGCTAACTGCTGCTGTCTTGGACCAAAGTCAGACTTTACAGGGGAGAAGCTGGTTTAGAGAGGAGGCCAGGACCTTAGAACAAAAAGGAAAAATTAGGGGTTACATTGCGTCTCAGGACCAAATCCTTGATGAAGGTATGTTTGCTGAAGTGAAAGCTCAAACTACTTATGACGAGCATACTTTATTACTATGTTGTATTGCTGCACTGAATGCTTGGGAAAAGATTTTAGACCCAGGTCAAAAAATTGGGGTTTTGCTTTTGTTTCAACAGGGAAAGAAAAGATATGGGTACTGACAAGACTAATAAATGTCCGTTTTGAAAAGAAGTCCCTTCCTGAGGAGGAGTAGTAATTGCTCATCTCTGATATGACAAATGGATACATGGTAAGGAAAACACATTTAACAAACCTGGGGCAGGGTCTCAATTTTGTCTTTACAGGAAAATGGATACAACTGTTTTTATGGCATTGACTAGAGATTGAATAATTACTCACCTGCAATTGAGGAGAGATCAATGACGGAGAATGTAAACGACAGACTATGAGACCAACTGATACACATATGCACTACTGGGTAATTTCTCAATTCTTACTGCTTTTCATCTTGCATCTACACCTCAAAAAAAGTGGTCATGATTTGACTGTTAATAGGGCTGGATTTGGATTGGGAGCAAGTGGCTTTCTCCCTCTCTAAACCTAAGCATATTGGTAAAGAAAATGTGAAGAATTCTGTCTCGTATCAGAAAAGCAACCTGGTATGAGACAGAAGACAGAATGTTTAGGGACCAATATTATTGTGAGTTCATCTTAAACCTCGTTTCTCTTTGTATCTGTACCTTTCAAACATCCTGTCTGCATACAAACTCCTGAAGTCATAGAAGATATGAATATCTTTTTTTTAGTATCAACAATACTTAAGTTTTCCATTGTAAATAACATTTCCTCCTATCAGCTATCTACAAAGAATCTGGAACCGAGATGGGGCCCCCACCGCAACAACTCCTACTAGTGAAACAAGAATAAAAGGGAGAGTATGAGAGAGAGAGTAAGAGACAGGTAGACAGACAGACAGAAGCAAAAATAGACAAATCAAGAACCTGGTGTGCACCAATCAATGATTGTTTTCAGAAAATAGATTATTCATAAATGGCTGCAAGATATGATTATCCTTCAGGTCACACTTCTAATTAGAATTCCAGATGGAGTTAATCACTCTTTTGAGAATGGTTATAGATGTATATAGTCAGTCCATTAAGATCTAACCATTGTTTTAGCTTTTACAGGATTTCAAAGAGATGCCATCACCCTTAAGTCAGCAGGAAGCAACCTTATGAAAGACTATGCCCCTTTCCCAATAAGTTTTGTGCTCTGAGGGTTGTGTGTAGTTATTATTCTGTTAGAATAGTTATAAGTGAAAATTGGGTGAAGGACAGAACTATAACATAGCATCAAAGATCTCTTTTGAAGAAGAGAAAGGGGATAGATAGGACAGATAAAGGTAGGTTGTTCTACCTACCTACACACAATTCTAGTTGAATGTAGGGGATAAGCTAAAGACAATTTGCACTGGCATAGATATTTGTATATTGATACAAATGTGAAATCATTTTATATGTTTAATTGTGATAATTTGTACATTGGTACAAAGTTTAATCTGAAATTGCTTTATATAACCAAAGCAACTTGTACTTCGATATAAATCTGAATCTGTAACTATTATGTAAAATTGAATTTGTAATTGCTGTATTTTATATATGCTTCTACCTCTGTTTAAAATATTTGCACATTATTGTCATGTACACTATGCAATTACTACCTTCATTTAAGTAGATATAGTGTATGATTGCACTAGTTATGATATATGCACAAGATGTTTTATATACCTCTGTTTAGATGATATATATGTATATACATGTCTAAAATGCTGTGGCCACTTTACATGGTAATATACCCCTGGCTAATGTTTGATAGTCATACTAAAAGTCATTGTTCAGAGATTGTATACCCCTTATATAAGTATTCTAATTTTTAGTACAGGGTTTATTCCTTAAGACGATAAAAATTGCAGTCAACATTACTTAAGGTACCATATCCCAGTCATCTCAGATACAGGCTATAATATCATAGATAGACAGGAATCTTCAAACATTTCATAGACCCAGAGAAAATGGCATTTAACATTTGAAATATGGCCACGAGAGACACGATGACTCCTGGTGTCACTGCTCCTTTCCCAAGATGGTGTTGAGCATCGAGGATACTCCTTTGGAGTTTGTCCTTTTGGCAGAGAATGGCCAGTTGGGTAAGTAACTGCCCTTACCTTGATTGCTGAAAGTACAAACATGATGTTCAAGCTGGATGAACAAGTTGATGGATGGAGACTGATGAAACCTGCTTGGACAGAATAAGACAGTCCCTCCAAAATTGCCCCGCTTGTGAAAAGATCTGTCAGATACCATAGGCCAATGTGATAGATGCTCCAACAGTGCACAAATCCAGAGGTGACTGTCCAGTTAGCTGTGTTGCTGTCCTCTCCCAAATTGTGGAAGCCACTACTTCCATGTACTTCTGACTTTCAGGTGATACATCTTCCTTCTCAGGTCTTGAAGGGGTTGAAGAATAGGTATTTAAAGTTACTACCCTATTCTCCCTTAGAAAGGAACATTCAGGTGTTGAATTTTCACTTTCCCAGATGAACCTTTTGAAGTAATTTATCCACCCTACCATCTACCAATATTCTAGAAATATATGATGTACTTTATATATGTTAGGTTTTGGTTGTAGTTTGTACTTTATCCTCTCCTAGATACTACCTCATAATAATTCCTATTGTACATAGTCTTAGTTTAGAACCTTCTTCATTAGACAAAAGGTGGAGATGTGGTGGGAGTCAGGTGTCAGCTGATAATATCTGAGGATGCTTACACAGGGTCTTGGGCCCCTGAAGGAGGCGTGTCCAACCCCATTGATAAGGGTCTGCTGGGACCCAGAAAGCCTGTTTGCCTGGTTCCTGGTTGTTGGAGAGACCGGTTGGAATCCATCCTCCATTGTTCCAGACTCCAGTCCCTGTTCAGGCTCCGCTATAAGCTGTTACCTGTATCGTGAGTGTTGGTTTATATTTTAATCAATATCAAACTTGGATTGGTGCCTTCTAAGTAAAACTTCAACTATACCACATGGCAAGACAGATTAATAAAAATAAGTTAAATTAAGATAAAAGAGCTAATTAACAATATGCCTGAAACATAGACCAAACAACAAAAATTTAATCTAAGCTCTTTTTCTTAATTTAGTTTATTTTTATTAATCTGTCTTGTCATGTGGACTGTGGGCTTATTTATTTTATTATATTTTGGGAGGGTGTGTGTGGCTAGATCATGTCTCTGCCTGACTCTGCCCTTCTTTTCTTACTTATAATGTCAATAAATAAAATAAAAACATTTAAATTAAAAAAGAACAGGTCTCATGCTTAGTAAACGATGGTCAACATAAAAACAAGATAAAATGAAACAAACAGAAAAACCTCTTTATAACCTTGGAGTTTGTTTATAAGGTTACATTTTTTGGGGCTTTGTTATTTTTATTTAGATTTTTGCTTTACAAATCCTTCTTTTATATATCATGGTTCCAAATTTTGCTCTGTATGAAAATGCATGTGTATGTTTCTCAGTATTATTATGTCTTTGATGTGGCTTTTGTTTGGCCCTTTTTGGTTGTACATTTTTTGTTTTTCCCCTATTTTTGTTTGATTGTTTTTGTTTTATCTTTCATTATTTATTATTAGTATTAGTATTTAGATGCCTACTTGTTTTTAACAAAGAAGAAAATGGAAGAATATGGATGTAAATGTGTAGGAATATAGGGAGGATTTGGACAGGTATAGCAAATGGTAATCAAAGCACATTGTATGAAACAATTTCTACTGTCATAGAAAAAACCATAAAGAAGTTATCTAGTTATGCTTTAAGAGTACTGCCAAAGAGTCTCCATAAATATCACACTCTGGAAAATTAAACCAGGTGGCCTGTAATTATACATTAAAATAACTACTATCACTCTATGGGGATGCAGAACATTTTTTTGAAGAAGAGGTGATGAGTACTAAGCAGGATAAAAACATGGTAGGATCAAAGCCACCCAGAAAGTGCATAGAGTATCAGCATTATGTAGGATATAGGCAAGAGATTAGAGGAGCAGAGTTATCATTTTCAGCTGGAGACAGAAAGAATGTGCAGAGGGGTAAACAAATCAGATATTCTACCTTTAATATACTGCAGTTATAATATAATCATAACAGTTACAACAGAATGGGACAAAAAAAGGACAGAATATCAGAGCACAGACAAGTCTCAAGCTTAAACTTATTGGCAAAATGAAGTACATTCTATATGTGATTGCAATTACTCAAACATAAATATCAATTCAAAAATAAGACATTGGCATCATCAACTGAGTGAAGAGGTAAGAAACATATAAAAACCAGTAAAACTGCTTGACAGAAATCCAGCAAAGGTGAGCTTCGTAGTGGTCACTGTAACTCTTTTGATTTTAGTTTCTGCATATTTTATGCTCTTGGGGAACTTCTAATATTTGTACAATTTGGGGCTACTAGATTAATGGACCACGTCTTATAGATCATTTATGCCTTCTTTCAGGAATGCTGTTTTCACCTTCCACAGGAAAGTCCTGAGCATATTCAGGTATCCTTATAAACTTGAAGGCCTCCCTATGCATTGTTGGTTGTGACACATATAAAGGAACCAGAGGTGTCTTTAAGAGGCTTTGAGATATTCTTGAAACATCTGCCCCTGTACTTACTCAGGAACAAAATAACAAAAACAATGTAAACATAATGTCAACAAGATTCAGTGAGCTAGAGGAGCTGGCTGCAGATCACATGACAAGTCTCTTTCTACTATACACACAGGAGATATATGTGGCATATGCTGTAAGAAAATTAGGTTAGCTGAAGTTACCTTTGCCTATGCAGGGACTAATAATGATGAACAAAAAATGGTGTAGAAGGATGATAAAAGAGTAATATATCAAGACCTCCCTTTCCTGGAAAAGTTAGCTTGGGCAGAGCCTCTGTAATGTCAGATGACCAAGGAATGAAATATCTCCAAGATTAAACATTTAAACAAATTCTATAAAGATATAAAATATAAACATGGTATTATGTCCAATTGAATAATACCTGCAGTAGCTTTGGCCTGAGGATTTTTCTTTGGCACCCGGACCATTAGACCCTGAGAGAAACATTCATGATGTTTCCTCCCTGGGAAGGGGAAATAGGTAAGATCTGAGTAAATTGGGAGCATTATGGGCTAAGGGGACGTGGGAAGAGAACATCAGAGAACAGGATGATAGAGTTGGGGAGGGGATTAGGAGGGAGAACAACATACTAGATAGCTTGACAGAAGAAAACATTTTGGGGTTAGGGAAAAATCTGGGGCTAGGGAAACTACAGAATCCACAGGGATAACCCCGGTTAGGACTCCATGCAATGGTTGAGAGGCTGTCTGAACTCGCCTTCCTCTGGAATTAAATTGATGACCACCCTAATCATTATCATAGAACCTCTACTCAGCAACTGATGAAGCAGATCTACAGATCCACAGCTAATTGCTGGGCCAACCTTCCAGTCTAGTTGAAGACAGGGAAGAGCAATCATATGAGGAAAGAGGTAAAGATCATGATGAGGCAACACAGAGACTAAGGTTGAATGAGAAAGTAAATGACAATACTTGACAATACATTTATCTTAATATCTGACAATCATTGATAAAATCACTAATTTGCTAATTAAAGGAAGTCTCAAAGTTAGTTGTTGAGGTTGTAAAAAGAAGGTTTTGTATAGTGATGTGGGAATGCCTTTCTGTATGCTGTGAATATCAATCTTTAAATCAAGGAGCTGTTTTGGCCCATGACAGGCACCATAGAAAAAGTAGGTGGGGAATCAGAATAGGTAGGAGAATCAGGATGGAGTCAAACAGACTGAGCCAGATGCCCAAGAAGAAGCATGTAAGGAACACAGGTGAGCCGCAGGCCAATGGCAGACAGATTAATGAGAATGGGTTGAGTTAAGATGAAAGAGCAACCTAGCAATGTGCCTGAGCCATAGGCCAAACAGCATGAATTTAATATAAGCATCTGAGTCATTTTTGGGGCCTGAGCAGCGATGGGCAGCTAAGGGGTCTGGGGCTGCAGGTCTGTGGGTCTGGACCTTTGGCTGCCCAATACCAAAAAACCTCATGGTTACAGTATAGATTTTATACAAATCTTTTAAAGTTAAATTTAATTTAATTTTCATTTAAAAAGTCATCTCCATAAATGTATCCTCCTGTTCCCCTCCCCCTCCCAATCCTTCCCAGCCAGCCCTCAGCCTAGACTCTCCCCTCCACCGATCTCCATACACAACAGGGCAAGAAGTCCCAAGGTGGGCCAGCCCAGCAAGGCACATCTACTCCATCCAATTTACTCATCTGAAAGTCAATGCTGGGCTGGGTGTTCTTCTGCAGGGAATGGGCTCCAAGGTGCCAATCCGTACACAGGAACACAGTTTGATCTCATCCCTCCCTTGTGGTTCCACATACTGCTCTTACCAGTCAAAAGCTGCCTACCCTTGGAGGGCCTAGTTCCTTTTCCCAATGTATCTCCAGTTGCTATTTTTGATTCAGTGAGCTCCCCAGAGCTCCAGCCTGCCATCACTGTGGGAATCTTCCTCATAATCACTATCCCCTTGCTCATATAGACTCTCCTCCCCTGCTCTCAGATGGAACAGGAGCTCTGGCCAGTGCTCAGCCATGGGTTGAGCCTCCAACTTCATTCCCTGTTGGATATAGGTTCTGCAATGACACCTAGGGTGTTTACTCTTTTGATTATAGGGAAGTCCCATTTAGGTACTCCTCCCCACCATTGTTTGGAAACTCGGCCAGGGACATCCTGTGAGTTCTTGGAAGTTTTCCTAGCACCCAGTCTCTTTCCAACCCCACATTGGCTTCCTCTATTGAGATATCCATCTCTTTCTTTCTCTCTCTTTGCTCCTCTCACTCAACCATCTCCTTTCAAGATTTGCTCCAACTCTTCTTGGTTGCAACCCATTATGACCCACATTTGCTAAGATGATCTTCTCTATTTTCTTTTCTTAGGGGAATCTCTGGTTGACTCTCTTAAGTTCCTTCTAAAAAAAGAATATTAAAGTAATAGTTTGGGGCAATGCAGGGAAGAAAGGAAGTAATGAAAGAAAGAAAATGTATGAATATGTGCATACAGTTGTGGGTAAGGAGATTTCTTATCATTGTTCATTTTTCTGGAGAACATAAAACATTATGAGAAACAAAACTGTTAGACATTGTACAGTGCTGAATGGAATGATAGAATAAAGTTTTACACTGAGGGTGAGAGCAAAGCAAGTGTTTACATCAGTATCACTAGCATCAAAAGAGTGATGATAATAATGTTGTATCAAATAAATACACTGATATTTCTGTGAACCTACCAAGATAACTGCATTATTTGCAGTAACTTGTTTAATCATGACAATGGCATTAGATGAATACTTTACTCTCCTAGTTCATATTAGTAGGTTACAATCGCAGAGGTTACTTTGGGGCATAAGCTAAACTGAGAAGAACATTCCAGACCCTTGTCTGTAAAAAGGCTTCAAGGTGGAATGTATAGCTTGCCTTTCACTTTAAAGCCTTGCTCTGAAGTATTAGATCTTGGCATTTGGACCATCATATGTGAGGCTCAAATGATACCTTCATTCTTTCTATTTCATCAACACTTGATGTTTGATGTACTATCTCTTTTGTATTTTTTTCCTCATTTGATTCTAATAATGTTCTCAATTAAATTTTAAACTGAATTTGAAAATGATGGTCTTTTAAGGAAGCTTCTTTATATTGAAATCATACCTTTTTCTCTAATTTGTATTCACTTATCTTCAGATACATATATAACTAAACTTTTTTAAAAAGTTATGCCTTTGCATCCGTTTTTGCTGCCTTATCATCTGCCAAGATTCAGATCAAGGTTTGAGGGTGTGAAATAGAAAAGGATGACATCTATTCTGTTCAGAGTTTCTATACATTCAGTAGCTGAAAGGTAGTTTATGTTGTTGTTTGTCTGTTTTTGTAAGCCCTAAAATTGCTGTTATCATTAAAAACTTGAAGACTCTGTTTCTTCTTATCCAATTTTGTAAATTTTTTTGAAAAGTTAAAATTTTGTTGATTACAATTGTATTTCAATCATTTCCATACCCTGTCCCTTGTTAAATTCTAATATGTTTCCTTTAATCTCTCTTATTCTAATGACCAATTATAAAATTATAACTGCTACACAAAAGTTCTTTAATGACACTCCTATGTCTGATATACAAGTATCTAGAGCCGACCACCCAGGACAGGAGAACTATCAGGAAAAATTGTCCTGTAGAAATAAGATTGTTCTCTCAGCAGCCATTGATTGCCTGTAGCTCTTCTTTGAGGACTTGGTGCCTTTGAGATTTCCCTGTCTATGTCGTCGTGTCAGTTGGCGGGTTCATTATGCAGGTCTTCTTTTCATTTCTATATTTTTACATTTCATGAGTAGAAATGTAAGCCTTTTAACCAGGACAATGACAAGCTAAACAACTAATAATAGGGCAATAGTTGTCTGTATACTTTAGGAGTATTAACAGTCAGATTGATGTAAGGTCTTCTCAATAGTTAAGAGCTAATGCTAGTTGTAAATATAGACAACTACTTTTTGTTGGAGAGTTCCTGGAATCCTGAGGAGGAAAATCATCTGTTTTTTCTTAGGTCTTTATATTTTCCTCTGTTCTCTAAATACTCATATTTGTGGCCATAGATAACTGTAAGCTCACCTTTCTCACTAATGGGGTCTCTAGAAAGATCCACTAGTGATCCAAGTGCATAGAAGTTAATGTAGAGAGCTTAATGTAATGAATGTTTGTATAATACAATTACTACAATTGAAGTTTATGGAACATCACTAAATTTAGAATGGGGAATTATGCAAGCTTGATGATGTCTACTTGATATGTCAAGGATGCAACTAAGTTTTGGTTTGTATGTGTACATGGCTGAGTGCCATTTGCATACACATGTGTCTGTTAGTGAATACTGGTATGATACAGATATATGTCTATAGGTAAAAGAATATCAATGTCCATCTCTCCTCTTCTCCAGGGAGATGCTCATAAAACTCCAGGTTCTCTGTTTTGACTACTCTATACTGTTAATTCATCAAGCCCATGATTTAATTAATATCTCAGTGTTATTAAATTTAATTAAATATCTCAGAGTTGTTTTGATTTGTATTTCCTTGATGGCTGAGGATGTTGAACAATCTTTAAATATCTTTTGGCCACTTGTGGTTCTTATGCTTGAATTCTATGTTTAGATCTGTGACCTTTTTTCTAATCGGATTATTTGGTATTTTGATGTCTAGGTTCTTGAGTTCTGTATATATTTTAGAGATCAGGCCTCTGTCCTCTGCCAGAAATAAGGTGTTAAAGTAGTTTTTCCATTCTGTAAGTTTTTATTTTTACTTATTGATCATGTCCTTTGTCTTACAGAAGCTTCTCAGATACAGGAAGTCCCATTTATAAAGTGTTGTTATTGGTGTCTATGCTCCTGGTGTTACATTTAGGAAGTGGTGCCCTGTGCCAATGTGTTCAAGGCTATTTACCACTTTCTCTTCTATCAGGTTCAGTGTAACTGGATTTGTGTTGAGGTATTAGATCAACTTGACTTGAGTTTTGTGCAAAGTGATAGATATGTATCTATTTGCATTCCTCTAGATGCCATAATCCAGTTGTGTCAACACCATTTATTAAGATACTTTTTTCCATTGTAATTTTTTTTAATTCTTTGTCAAAATTCAGATGTTCATGGGTACGTGGATTAATATCAGAGTCTTCAGTTTGGTTTCATTGATGCATGTATCTGTTTTAATGGCAATCAAGTAGTTTTTATAATAAAGCTTTAAGTCAGGATGGTGATGCCTCCACAAGTTCCATTACTGTTTAAGATTGTTGGGTTTTCTGGATTTTTTTTTGTTTGTTTGTTTTTCTACATGAAGCTGAGTATTGTTTTTTCCTACTCTATGAAGAATTTTGTTGAGATTTTGATGAGGAATTCATTAAATCTATAGATTGCTTTTTGGTAAGTTTGACGTTTTTACTATGTTGCTCCAAAGTATCCAAGAACATAGTAGGTCTTTCCATTTCTTGATTTCATTTTTAGGGTTTCTTTTTCAATGACCTATAGTTTGTGTCATACAGATATTTCACTTGTTTGGTTAGAGTTATCCCAAGATACTTTACTTTATTTGTGGCTGTTTTATAAAAAGTACTATTTCTCTGATTTAATTTTCAGCATATGCTTTAAGTCCTAGTATTTAGGAGGCAGAGACAGAGACAGAGATCCATCTGAATCACTGTGAGTTCAAGGCCGAACAGATCTAGAGAGTGTTGGTATACACTTTAATCCCAGCACTAGGAAAGTTGAAAGTGAAAATGGTATGGCTGGGCATAGAAAGAAATATAAGGCAGAACAAAACCGAAGTCCAGTCATTATGCTTCCCTGTTGTTGTTTTGACTTGTGTGGCCACTCCACTTCTCCTATTCAGTCTGAGAATTTCTGGAGACAGGGTCTTTGCTGGCCAGCCTGCAGATTCAGGAGAGGTGAGAAGTGGTTGTAGTTGCTTTCTGTCTCTCACATCCTTTAGAATTTGCACCAATATCTAGCTCTGGGCTTTTATCAACCAAGATTTGTGCGACAGGAAGTAACATGGAATGAGAAAGATAAACTGAGGAGCAATTTAGGAAACTATGCAGACCTAATATAGTAAACATTTCCTAAAATGTAGACATATATAAAAGTAATACTAATTAAGTCAGCAAACAACGGGAGACAGAGTCCCAACAGAAAATAAAAATTATTAACTTCTGAGATTTTCTGGGATTCCTGAGTGTGCAAACAATTGGATACTAAATTTTTCTTCCTTCTTTTGTTCTCATTTTCTTTTCCTTCTCTTCACTCTGTTAAATGTTAATATGATATTTTTATTTTACTGTTGTAGAATATTATTTTAAGATATGTTACTTTTGGTTTTTTTATGTTTGTTTAACTGTGGAGTTATGTTACTGTGCCTGTCTAAAATACCGGATGGTCTAGTAAGGAACTGAATGGTCAATAGCAAATCAGGAGAAAGAATTGGCTGGAGTGACAGTCAAAGAGAATAAATAGAAAGAGAGATCTGGGAGGAGGAGAAAGAGAAGAGAAAAAGGAATCAAGGAGCAAGAGCTGTGTTATCCAGCCACAAAGACAGTCAGAGAGTAAGAATGGAAGTAAGATTACGGAAGAAAAGAAAATGCCCAGAGGCAAAAGGTAGATAGAATAATTAAGTCAAATAAAGCGGGGTAATAACAAGCCAAACTAAGGCTAGGCGTTTATAATTAAAAATAAGCCTTTGTGAATGGTTTATTTGAGAGATGAGTGGTGAGCCCCCCAAAACAAAAAAAACAAAAAACAAAAAACAAAAAACAAAAATTAACAGTAATTTGGCATACCAACATGGCTCTGGAATTTCAGCAGTGCCTGAGAAAGCTTTAGATGAGGGGGGGGGGGGAGAATATGAATGTGCCACCCTTAAACGTTTCTGTCTGCTTGCAAGCCCTTGAGCAGCTAGTACTTTAAGTAAGAACAAATTTTAAGAGGAAAAATGCCTGCTGCAGTGCAAGCATTAACATTCTATAAAACGTTAGGTAAAATGAATGTAGTTTCCAGTTAGAAACCTCCAGCTGGGCTGTGAGTTTTAAGCTTGGCATTCATGACCTGAGATTGGGGCAAAATCAGTCACCAAAGTGAGGGCAGGGTCAAAGTCATTTAGCATTTTAAAGGTTTGCTTAAATGATAAACAAAGGCCAAAAGATACATAACAAAAGAGGTATATACATATATATTTAATATACATATATGTATATTAAAAAAACCTTTAAACTGATGACAGTGTGTTTAACAATCAGTATAGGCTCATAAAAAGAAAAGGAGTATAGTGCTAGAGAAAAAAAATAGTTTTAAAAATAGTCTTTAAAGAAAAATAAATTAATATTAAAAATACCATGGAAATACACAGGAAGTCTGAATCCTATATGTATTGTGCTAATTTAAAATTTTTGAATGTTGATAAGCAAACAATAGCTGCCAAGACATGAGATTTGTGAAGTAAACTGAAAAATTGAACAAGTCTGGGTACTTCAGGAATACCACGGCTTTAAAATAGATTTCAAAAAGTAAATTTGCCAAATGAAACTTAAAAAGGCTTTGGAGTTTTGTTCCCAGGGGGAGATGAGAGGCTGTGAATTCCTTCAGGGGTGATGTGGGTCAGATTTAATCAGGCAAGACCTCCTGAATCTTGACTGGTAATATCTATTAACAAAGATTATAGCTGGTCTTCCCAGGACTTGCACATTGTCTCAAACTGTTCTCAGGGTCCTTGGGGATTTTTTAACTCACAGCCAGAAATATGGAGAGGACTTGATTTAATATTGTGCTTATGCACTTTATTTAAAAATACAATATATAAATAAAAAGTGAGGTAAGTAGTTAATATATAATAATTAAACTTGTAGTCCCATTAGGTATGTTTTCTAGGTTAAATGTGTATATTTTAGATTGATAAATGGTCTTCAAATACTTCAGTGATCTACAGAATATGACATTTAAAATGTTTTGCTAACTTAAGGATTTTTTATGACAATGGGACAATCTGCTCCTGGCAGCATCATTTTACTTCAGATATGATGAACACTGAAGAAACTTCTTAGAGAGTTTGCTTTTATTGGAGTAAGTATAGCCACTGGGAAAATTTTTTTCTTGACTTTCTTGCTGTGCAGTCTGGACATGCAGAACACACTGGAAAAAATAATGTTGAATTTTGCAAAAACAAGGAAGAACAGTCCTCCAAAATTTCTACTTCACAGAAAGAGTCTGTCAGATATTCTGCAAGACACAAAGGAAAGTGACTGACTAATTTGGCCAATATAGGTGAAAGAGTCTGTGAAATTTTTTCCTTCACTGAAAGGTTTGCCAGATACTATGATCCTGTAGGCTGAAGATGAATGCACCAATGTTGCAGAGGGACTTTGAGTGACTGTCCATGCAGCCAAATGTCATTGTTGTTAGGTAATTCTTATGGGTCTGATGGAGTTGAAGACTGAATAGTTATTGCTGAAGTTTTCCTTAGTTATGATAAAAGGTAAGTTGGGAATAAAACTTTGAATTCATTAAGTAGATTGATAGTGCATTATTTTCTCTGATATGCTAATTGCAAATGGACAGAATATTTTGAATGTAAACCTCACTTCATAATTCTTATTGTATATAATATGCCTATTTTTACTTAAGTAAAATCTTTTTCTTCTTATTTAGACAAACAGGTGAATGTCGTAGAATATTATTTTAAGATGTGTTACATTTGTTTAATTATATGAAACTGTGTTAATGTACCTGTCTAAAGCACCTGACGATCTAGTTAGGAACTGAATGGCCAATAGTAAGGCTGGATAAAGGGTAGGTGGGACTGAACAGCAGAGAGAAAAAATAGAAGGTGAAGTCTGGTAGGAAGAGAAGAAGAACGAGGGAAATCAGTAAGCAAGGAGCCATCTACACAGCCACACAATCAGTCATAGGTATTACAGAAGTAGAAAAGGAAAAAGTCCAGAGGATAAAGTTAAATGGGATAATGTAAGTTAAGAAAACCTGGATAAGAAAAAGTCGTGCTAAGGCCGGGCATTTATGAGCAAGAGGATGACTCCATTTCATTCGGAGATGAGTGGTTGCCCTGCTAAAAGAAAAATAAGAAAAAACCCAACAACATATTATTTTTTTATTTTAAAATTATCCCTTAGAAGACCATTTTCTAATGAAACACAAGATTCAAATAAAAGGGGAGGTGAGAGGAAACTGGAAAGAGAAGAGAGAGGGAAACTATAATCAGAATATGTTACGTGAAATAAAAATCTATTTTCAATAAAAGAAAAAATGGGCTACTGAAACAAATTCTGACTTAATTGAAGTGATAGCAATGTCTATAAGAAATAGCTCACAGAATTTCTTATCGTACATGTCTAAGAAAAAAGGAATTTAAATAATTTGTAGGATTTATCTCACCCTTGTCAGTTTGGATAAGATTAACAAAAGAACAGAGAACAAATGCTGGTGAGCTTATGGCGGAAAGGAAAGCCTCAGTCACTGGTGTTAAGAATAAAAATTAGTACAGTCATCCTGAAAATCAATATGAAGATTTCTCAAAGAACTGAAATAAATCTACCATACAAATCAGCTGCGATTTTCTTTGACATATGACACAAGGTTGTGAAAAACTCTTTCACAGCTCATCACTGTTCACAATAGTCAGAAACAGGAAATAATATAAATGTTCTTCTGCAAATGAAAGACAATTAAATCATATATATCCATAAAGAAAAATTAACTTATACACTTTGAAGGTAAATTAATGGACCTAACAAATATTATATTGCATAGGATAATATTCTTCTACACTGTAAAGATTTGCTACCTGTGTTGGATTACTAAAATGCTGATTGGCCAGAAGCTAGCCAAGAAGTATAGATGGAGAAACCAGAAAAGGAGAATTTGGGAAAGAGAAAAGACAGAGAAGGAGATGCCAACCAGATGCAGAGGAAGCAAGATGAGATGCTGAACTGAGCAAAGGACCAGGCCATGTAAAAAATCATAGACAGAAATTATGGTTTAAATGAGTTGTAATAGATAAATAGTAATTTTCTAGAGCTTCTGGCTCAATATTTACTATAATGTTAAGCATCTGAGTAAAGTATTCAATTATCAACTGCATGACATGCTAGGCAGGACAGAGAAACTCCCAAATGCAATATTGTATTGAGTTAGTCAACACAAACACAGACATCCAGATATCAGATGTTACTTATCACTCATCTGTGATTTCTAGCCCCAAATTCTCATACATAATATACAGAATGGAAGTAATCATAAAAAATAAAACAATTGAGAAATTTTATTGTATGGGATTTTAATATATGAAGTGAGAAATGGGATGATGGAGATATGACTCAAACTGTAGACGGGAAAAGCAGGTCAATAACGTTAAAAAGGAAAAACAAATAATACCAAGTTTGTGTGATAAAACACAAGGAAACATACTTTATGTTTACTTAAAATTATACACAATACATATATATAGTTAAATAACACAATCTTAATATGAGAAAAAATACTTGAGTGATTGTTCATAGAAATGAAAATGTTTTACTCTTAAGACTATAAATTATGAATGCAATATATGGGTGCCATTCAGGTGTCAAAAGTGGATCCCTGTTGTTGGGATACCACACAAATAGGACCCAGGACTTGAATAATTAAATCCAGGTCAGTCTTAAAAATATGTTTTCTGTATTTTACATTCCATAACTCCAAAAAATATTAAGATACCTACCAAGGAGGAAGGCAATCACACAGGTCTACTCTGCAGCAAGTAAACCCTTTTTCCAAAATTCCATAGAACAGAATAGCTAACTGTGATGCTGGTTAGAACGTCAAAGCACAAGCTGTCCTCCAGAATTCCTCCATATCCTAAGTGCTTGTTATAAATATCAGAGTCCATGCTAAAGTCCCTACCTGTCTCATGCAAAAAGCCCACAAGCTCACAGACATCCCTCCCCTCTGCAGCTCAATCTATATATAACCCTGGTATTTTAATACCCCCTCTCTTCTTGCTATCTCTATTTCTCCTTTGCTATCTGACTCTGTCTCTCTGTCTTTGTCTCTGTCTCTCTTTTTTCTTTTCTCTTTTCTCCTCTCTCTATCTACTCTGCTATTCTTTATCCCTTGAACACTTCCAGCACGCTAGTCATACTCCATCTGCTTTCACTCTCTACTCAGTAATATTTCAGATCCTCTGTCTCTCTTACCTCTCTAAAATAAAATATTCCCACCTAGGGTCATGTCCTCAGTATATACTGTAAAGTTCTCTAATTTTTACCATGAAAAAATAGACATGAAGGATAAATATATGTCAGTAGCATGTCATTGTTAACTAGCAGTTGTCTAATTATCTGTCTAATAGTTGTGTAATTTCCTGGCACTGGAATGATTTCCAAGAGATAGACAGATCATGGACCTAAGAAGGGGGATGACAGCAGAAACTCTGCTAGTCCAGCACACTTCTCTACTGTATCTATATCATATTTTATAACTGAATATAATTACTACCCCTCACTATATATACCTCTATTTGTGGCAAATATAATACCATCACACACACACACACACACACACACACACACACACACACACACACACACACACACACACACACAAACCCCCACACAATTGATTGTATTAATCTACGTGTCAGTTGAATCTTCTGTGGATCCATCTACATCGCAGAAAATGTGAAAGGAAGATATTTCTAGAACCTAAATGTCAGAAAATGTGCTAATAATTAGTATTTATAGGAATAGCTTCATTAAAAATAAAATAATAATATTGTCAAAACCAAAGATATCCTACCATATAAGAAGGAAATTTTTGCAAAAATTTCAGAGTAAGACTTTAAAGTGGAAGGAAAGCTACATGTTCCAACTTGGAGCTTTCTTACAGACAGGACTCTGGAAAGTTCCTCTCAGTTTATATTATTCCCCAAATTAACCTCTGTGACTGTAACCTATCTATTAATAGGAACCAGAAAAGTAAATTATACTTTGAGGGTCATTATCACATTAAACCAGTTACTGCAAATAATGCCATTATCCTGATTGCGTTCACAGAAATATCCGTGTATTTATTTGATACATTATTATTATTGCTTTTTTTACTATTTATTTCTGGCTGTAGGGATACTGCTGTAACCTCTTGCTGCATTCTTACCCTCAGTATAAAACTTTAACATTTTATTATTCCACTTTCCACTTAGCAAGGTACAATGTGTAACAGCTCTCTATTTCTCGTAAATGCTGTATTTGCTCCAAAACAAACAATGATAAGAAATTATCTCACCCACAACTGAGTTAAACACTTGAATACGTTTTCTTCATTATTTTCTTTCTTCCCTGCATTGTCCCAAACTATCACTTTAACTTTTCTTTTTAAAGATTTTTCTAAATCCCATTCTACTTTTACATATGGTTGTCTTTACTGCCTCAACAATTCATGTGAAGACTTCCTTTAATAGCAAATTAATGCTTTTATTATTGAATGTTATTAAAAGAAATTATATCCAAGTATTGTCACTTATTTTCTCATTCAACCTTAGACTCTAATGAATACTAAAGTCCCAAAAGCTATAACTTTTGTTTCTCCAAGAGAGTTTGTGCTTGCAAATATCACAGTGATCCTGTATCTTTCAGTATCCATTGAGGGTAGACTTCTTACAGGTTTTCTATGGTCTGAATACAGAAAGACTATAGATGATGGTATTTCCTCCGTTCTGCACAAATGTTTTTAATCTTTGAAAAGCTGGCTCATAGAAATTGTAGGTCTCATTTAGTTTAAATGTCTACAACTAGATATTTAACCTGGTTCTTAAAAAATACTTGTGTGTTTAATAGCTGTGTTTCTTAGCACCCATGGGATTAATAGAAAATTTGGTTGAAGATGGAAAATGATCAAGCAGATGTGATTTCACAGTAATTCATCATCAGAAGACTGGCAGATAAAAATGTAGGAGAAAAATTTCCAAGTCAGTATTTCCATTTTATGACTTAACTATATAAATCATAAAGTTACAACAATAATAATAATAAAAGTCCCACAATAGGCTTTGGTGCTGGTCTAGTCACAGAAAGGAGGATTTAGTTTATAAATGAAAGATGAGCCAGACAAGATGGTCTAGAGAATCTTGGAGCCTTCTGATTAGCAATCAGAGACCTTTATTTATATAGACAGGAGGGAAAGATTCCTTTGTTCCCTACTTCATATAATTTTTCGCTTTGGATATGTAACTCTTTTTATTAGCATTGGAATCATAAGTTCAGTATCAATGATAAACATAAAACAAATAAAGTTATCTTTTATAATCATATTCCCTAAAGTTTGTTCACCATTAATAAACAGAGATATATTTTATAATCCTTTTACTCATCTATGCTATAACTCAATTTTTAAGAATCTAGAGGCATATGGCAGCCTGTTCGCAAGCTTCCAGCTTCTATGGCATCAAAATGCTAGAAAGGAGGAAAAGCCAACCCAGGCAGAGCACCATGCCATGACCAGTGTTATATCAACCACTTTTATTTTTTAGACTGGCATGATATTAACACTTTTTTTCATTTTTGTATTTTGATGTTTGTATTTAATTTTTAAATTTATTTTATTTAAAAGATTTGTTTGCATTTTATTCACAGCTTGTGTTCCCTCTCCTCCTCTTACTCATGTCCCGGATTCCGCCCACACCCCTATCACTGTCTCAACGAGAGTAGTCAACAACATCTGGCATATCAAGTAGAGGCAGGAACAAGCCTCTATTTCATGTAGCAAGACTGAAGAAAGTATCCCTCTAAAGGAATGGACTCCCAAGAGCCAGTTCATGCACTACGGGAAAATACTGGACCCACTGCATGAGACCCCACAAACTACAAAAGCCACAGAACTGCCATCCACATCCACAGGATCTAGTCCAGTACAATTCAAGTTCCCAAGTTTCTAATAGCTTGACTTAGCTGTCTCTGTTGGTTTCTCTATCATGTACTTGACCTTTTGCTCATAAGTACCTCCTGCATCTCTTCAACTAGACTGAAAAGTCAGCCCAGGGCTTACTAGTGGATCTCTGCATTTGCTTTCATCTGTTGCTAGATTAAGGCTCTATAATAGCAAATAGGGTTTTAAGCAATTTTATTATAGGGGAAGGCAAGTTTAGGTACCCTCTTCACTATTGCGGGTAGTCTTTGCTTTTGTCATTATTGTGGATCCCTGGTAATTCCTGGAACCAGGTTTCTTCTGAACCACCAAAATAGTACTTTCTATCAACATATCTATTTAATTGTTCTGTCTCTTCCCTCCCTGAATTATACCATTCTTTTCTTCATGTACTCATCCCACTTCCCCTTACTGAAACTCCCATGCTCCCAATTTCTCAGGATATCTTCTCTGTATCCCGTTCCCAGGTAGATCCATTGATCTCTTAGTGTCTTCCTTGTTACCTAGATTTCCTAGGGTTGTGGATGGAAACATGGTTATCCTGTGTTTTATGTCTATTGTCAATTTATGATAAGCTCATACCATGTTTCTTATTCTGAGTCTAAGTTACCTCACTCAGGATGACACATTATAGTTCCATTCATTTCCCTGAAAATTTCAAGATGTCATTTTTATTGCTTCATAATTCTACATTGTTTCAATGTACCACATATTTTTAACCATTATTCAGTTGAGAAACAGATAGATTGTTTATAAGTTCTACCTATTAAAAATAAAGTTGCTATGAACAGAGTTGAGTGAATATCCTTGTGATATGAATGCACTACCTTTGGATATATGCTATTGCTGGTATATGCTATTGCTAGATCATAACATGGATGGATTGATTCCCAGTTTTCTTAGAAACAACCATACAGATTTCCAAAGTTAGCTAAGTAAGTTTACATTCCCAAAGCAATGGAGGAATTTTCCTCTTGTTCCACATTTCTCCAGCATAAGCTGTAATCAGTATTTTTGACCTTAGCCATACTGACATGTGTAAGATGGTATCTCAGAGGTGTATTGATTTGCATTTCCCTGATGGCTAAGGATGTTGAACAATTTTTTAAATGTCTTTTTGTCATTTAAGTTTCCTCTGCTTGCAATTCTATGTTTAGATCTGTGATCTATTTTTTAATTGAATTATTTGATATTTTGATGTCTAGGTTCTTGAATTCTTTATATATTTTAGAGATCAGGCCTCTGTCCTCTGCCAGATATAGGGCTGATAAAGTTCTTTTCCCATTCTGTAGGTTTTTATTTTGTCTTAATGATCATGTTCTTTGTGTTACAGAGGCTTCTCAGGTATGGTAGGTCCCATTTATAAAGTATTGTTCTTAGTGTCTGTGCTTCTGGTGTTCTATTTAGGAAATGGTGTCCTGTGTCAATGTAATCAAGCTATTTCCCACTTTCTCTTCTGGTGGAATCAGTGTAACTAAGTTTATGTTGAGGTATTAGATCAGCTTAGACTTGAGTTTTGTGCAGGGTGATAGATATGTATCTATCTGCATTCCTCCAGGTGCCACCATCCAGTTATGCCAGAAACATTTGTTAAGATACTTTTTCCATTGTAAATTGTTTGAGTTATTTGTCAAAAGTCAGATTTTCATAGGTGTGTGAATTAATATTAGGGTCTTCAGTTTGATTCCATCAATGCACATATGTATTAATGCCAACCAAGTAGTTTTATTGCTACAGTTTTTACAGAAAAGCTTGAATTCAGACATGGTGGTACCTCCAGAAAAACCATTACTGTATAAGATTGTTGGGTATTCTGGATTTTTTGTTTTTCTACATGAAATTAAGGATTGTTTTTTCCTGATCTGTGAAGAATTGTGATGGGATTTCTATGGGGATTTCACTAAACCTATAGATTTCTTTTGGTAAGTTTGACATTTTTACTATGTAGCTCCAACCTCTCCAAGAACATGGTAGGTCTTTACATTTCTTCATTTCTTTGGGTGTTTCTTTTTTAATGACCTCCAGTTTGTGTCATACAGATAATTCACTTATTTGGCTGGAGTTTACACCTAGATATTTTACTTTATTTGTGGCTATTAATTCTCTGTATTAATTCTCTGATTTAATTTTCAGCACTTTTTTATTTTTATGTAGAAGGATATTGATTTTTTTAGTTAATCTTGTATCCTACCATATTACTAAATGTATTTGACACCTCTAAAATTTCTCTGGTAGACTTTTGGGGTCACTTAAGTATCTAGTCATATCATCTGCAAATAGTGGAAGTTTAACATCTTCCTTGCAAACTTGGGCCCCATGATTGCCTTTTGTTGTCTTGCTGCTTTATCTAGGACTTTGAGTACCATATTGAATACATATGCAGAGAGTGGACAGCTTTGTCTTGTTCATGATTTTAGAGGAATGGCTATGAGTTTATTTGAATTTAGTTGACTGTTGGCTGCAGCTTGCTGACTGAACATTGCCTTTAATGTATTTAGAAATGTTCCTTGTATTACTGAGCTCTGAAATACTTTATCAAGAAAGGATGATGGATTTTGTCAAAAGATTCTTCAGTACCTAATGAGATGATCATGTGGGGGTTTTTTGGTTCAGTTTGCTTATATGGTAGAGACATTGACAGATTTTTATATGTTGAAGCTTCCCACATCTGTAGGATGAATTTTAATTATTATGGTGGATGACTTTTTATGTTTTCTTCAATTCAATTTGTGAGAATTTTATTGACTATTTTTGTGTCAGTGTTCATGAGAAAAATTGGTCTGCAATTCTATTTCTCTAGTGCATTTTCCTGAGATTTGGGCATCAGAGTGACTGTAGTCTCATAAAAAAGTGTTTGGCAATGTTCCTTCTGTTTCTATTGTGTATAAAATTTGAGGAGTATTGACATTATTTGTAGTTCTAATACTGGTGTGTAATTGTAACCACCATGCACTCAAAATATCAGCATTTAGTCGAATAAGTCCCACAGAACACTTGGGATGTCACCAATCATCTTTTAATAAGGCATTCCCTGTGAGGAACCAACACTTCATTGTTAACTAGTTGTTACTCATTGCTGGTGTTTCTGGCGTCATATTTCTCAGTGGCATAAAAACCTGGTAATTTGTTTTTATCAACTAAATATCTCTCCACTTATCTTCATGGAAGTGTTGTACTTAAGAGCCAGATGACAACAGGGAGACTTGAACATGGATGGGTGCTTTAAAGTGAATGGAAAAATGGAAGGTAGATGATTGTACTTGAAGTTTATGGAATTTTGTTGTGTGAGCAACATGTGTGTGTCTGTGTGTGTTTGAGGATTATGAAACCAGAAAAAATAATTCTGTCTTGAAATAATTATTTATAAAAGAAATCTGAATAAAGTACAACTAGAGAAAATTGAACAATGGCGAATTTTAGATAAAATTAAGCAATGGTAAATTTCGAAATGGACAATGGCATGTTTAATAAGTGATTAAATTTTGAGTATTTTTTATGGAATATCCAGAAGTACGTGGTTGAAATTCCATTAATGGTTGAGATAAATATTTCTGAGAATATAATTCAGAATTCTAAGAAATTTCTTAGTAAAAATAAATTTTCTGCTAATACATAGTAAATGTTATCTCCTGTCATTTGATTGTATGTGTATATGTGAGTTTTATGATCTCTGCCTACTTGAGTTCTTTGTGGCTTTTAATAAGAGGAAAGAAACTAAAAATTTATGTGTTTATGAGCTTAAAACATTGTTCAATAAGTAAAGGTGCTTTCCTGGGAAACCTGATACCTCCCTTAAGTGTGATCCCACAGCCAACAGAGGGCAGAGGGAGGGAATGAGGCCAAACCATGTAGGTTGTTCAAATATCCTACACACACTGTAGTGCTCAGATATACACATCACATGTGAACACAGGATATAAAAAGTTAATAGGAATATATGAAAAGGAAACATACTCAATTGCTGATTTCTCTATATGTGTTTAATTTGATTTTTACAATTTCGATTCAGCATGGATTGCAATGAATGGATCTTCAGCAGAGTTACTAATAGAAAAGTGAGCTTTGCCATCACTGCCAACATTGACTTTAATTCCAGTGCAATTGCCATCAATTTTGTCTCCAGAAATGACATCACAGTATGTGCCAGCAGGAAGGCCAGTCTGTAAAGTTGTTGACAAAGACCTGAAAAAGAAGTAGAATTTAATTCAATTCAAGCCAATCAAGTGCAGGAAGATCCATTGTCTACAAACCAATAAATGCCTCAACATTGTGCTACAATACTAAAAGCCAAGACTGCAAGTAAAGGACCAAGAGATTTCTCCAAACCAAAGGCATTATTGTAATGTCTGTTACTTTCATGGACTGTGGTGACTGACTGCTACCAGTCAAAGAAAGTTAGGAAATCCCGTGAAGCTGAGCAGTATAACCTCCTGTGAAGACTCTCATTCCTTCAGGTTCCTGTTCTGCTAGATTTAAACTAATAACCTAAAATATCAACAGCATCAGTTTTATGAAAGTATTTTTCAATATATAATGCCACAAAGAATTTTTCTAAAATTAAACATCATCTATCATGTCTATGGATTCATACACCTTAGTAGTATTAAGAACATGTCAGCATAAAGTAATTCTGGTATTCCCTCACAACCAGATATGTGTTCTTTCAAAAGTTTATGTACCTATTTTCTCTTTAGCTAAAAATTATAATCTATGGAAAAATATTGTGACCTAATAGAGGGCTAATTTTGTGTAAAGATAGTTTCTGGCTCTCAAAAATTCTCGTGCATTAGTTTTGCTGTTTGTTTGCTTCTATCTTTCTTTTGTTTTTTAAGATATAGAGTCTCTCTATAAAGCTTTGGATGTCCTGGAACTCCCTATGTAGACCAAACTTGCCTCAGAGTCACAGAAATATGGGTGCCTCTGCCTGCGGAGTGCTGGGGACAAAGATATGGCCTCCACTCTTGGTATCTGAGCTACGTGAGTACTACAGATGAGGGATCCATAAAATAAGGCTCAGATGAATAAACATGCTAAAAGGCCAATAATAAAAGCTTTAAAAGACAAAACAAAGCAGTTTCTTTAAGAGAAACTGGCTACAAGTAAATAAATATTTTAAAATATTCAACACAAAGAGATAGAACATTGAAGAGTATATAAAAACACAATGAATAAAAAATAAGTCATATTCAAAGGTAGAGAGAAAGTACTGCAGTACTTATATGTGTACGCTTTAATGGTGTTAAGACATGCATTTACAGTGAATAAGCTTTGTGATATATATCAAATAAGCTTAAACATACAAATATATGCTACTGCCACTTTAAGCTATGATATAAGATCTCAAAAACAAAAAAAATTATTATATGGCAGGAAAAATAAAAGGAAATATAATTTTTCTTCTGTACCCTTAACATCTTTATGTGGCATGAATTTACTATCTAAATAATTTTTTACATATAAAAATATAAATGAACAGGAATTTAAAAGTAAGATTCTAGCATATAAAAGTATATATTCCTGCTTTAATTGATATCTACTTACCAGTCGTCATTGTTAAAGACAATGAATCCTCTGTTCCCTCTGCCAAAGGCTACTTGGTTGCTGCCATTATCCCACCAGTTTGAGAAAGGCTGACCATTGACTACGTTTCTGAAGGCAACCATGTTCCTAAAAGCAAAATAGCATGTGAAATCCTGATACGCTTATTTATTTATCTTTTTATTTATTTACTTATTAACTTATTAATGGGTTTTGGAGACAGTTTCTCTGTGTAGCTTCAGAGTCTGTCGTGGATCTTGCTGTATAGATCACACTGGCCTTGAACTCATAAGATCTGCCTGCTCATGCCTCCCTAGTTCTCAGATGAAAGGCATACACCACCAACCTGACTTTAACCATTTTTTCTTACACAAGATCTGTAGAGGACACTCCCACCTTATTTGACGCCATCGATGTTCGCAGACCCAGTCATTGCCACAAGTTGTGTCTGGATTGATGGTCACTTCTTTAGTTACTCCATTGTTATTAGGTGGTCCAATCCAGTCATTCACATCCTTAAGTATTAAAAGAATTAGTTGAGTACTTGTATCTGCTTGTTTCTTGCCACTACAGGAAGTCCAAACCAAACCTCTTATGGTAATTTTACTCTGCAGTGTCAATTTTAATCTATGTCCTAAAGTCTTTTGCAGACCTTCACTGAGTCCTTAACTTATGTGAAAATTCCACTCATTTTGAAACACCAGTAACAATTTTAAAATTTCTTGTTTTCTATCGGTGCAGTAGAAGCTCAATAGCACTAAAAGCTCTTCAATGGCAAGTAAATTCAACAAAACTAGGGCCAGGCAAACCAGCGTTAAGAGTACAGATTTCAGTTACTTCCTGAAAAATCTTTATCATTATACGTTGCATGGATGTGTCTCACTTTGTCCATAAAATAGAGTTTTGGCTAGTATAAAAAATGTAAATCTATGAAAATATTTTTACTACAACAATTTCTCAGTTAATAATAGTTTATTTATTACTCTTCAGTGGTAAAATGTTATTTAAATATCTTGACATACTTTATTAAGCTTAACAAAACTAAATGCATGATAGGAGATGACTAAAAGTCAAATACATTTCTGAAAAAAAAAAGGATTTCCCTGAGCATAAAAGTTCTTCAGGAATAGAAAACATATTTTTAATAAAAATAAAGTGAATTTCATTTTGAAAAGAAAATAGAACAAATATTTGTCAGGTGTCCAAAGAACAATTATTTCTATTTTATATTTGATGTATCTCTATAATTCTGAACTCTTGCACTGAAACAAAAATATTCATATCTATTTACACATATATTTTTATTTCATTTATTACAATTATTTTGAAATTGTTTAAAATTATGCACCAAAAACCACTTGTAACACTATAAACTCATATTGCCTATAAACTCCCAAGTCACAGTTCTGTAATTCCTGTAGCTTCCTATATATTATATTGCTTATTATCCTCAAAATAACTATCTTCTTATTCCACAGAAAAAAATTATAAAGTATTTTAATGTGCTAACATTGATTTTACCAAAGGAAGAAAGAGTCTGAAGTTCTATTCAGTATTAACTGGCACAATCCATTCTTAATTTTATGCATGAGAGATTTATTAGGGATACCAGCTTTCATTCAGAACCTTTCTCTTTTTTAAACTATCACTTTTATTATCAAGTACTTATAAAATGTCCTTAATTTATAAAAACTTAATGAATAAACAAAAATAACTATCTTTGGTATGACTGCCTTGAAATTAAAACATAACATAACATAACATACCCTATTTCTTTTATGGATAAAATATGCTTTGAAGAACTTCAAGACTTACTTTTCCGTTCTGGAAGTTTCTTGGCCAACGGTAACTTGACATTACTCGTGTGAATCCATAAGGATGAGCCAACATAAATCCAACAGCCATTTTATACATTCTGAAAGTTTCAAAAAATAATATTAAAACAGAAGTATACAATTTAATGTGGTCATGAAGGGCAGGTCACACCACAGCAAAGAATGTTCTCCCACCTAGCATCCCAGAATGTCAGGATGGATGCTCCTCCAGCACCATGTCCACGCTGGTTATCATGGTTGTCCACAAACACAAGGGCTCTGTCAGTAGGCACAAGGCCCCAACCTTCTCCCCAGTTCCTACATTTTAAAAAAACATATTATTCCACATAGCTTAGAGTAACTTTATGTATAAGTAATCTATGTTACATGTATATATGCACATGTGTATATGTAATGTCATTTTCTATAATAATATATATCTATACTTAGGTCTTACAATATAATATGTTTGGTCTTAAAATGTTTTCTTTAAATATTCATTGTATTGATTTTATGCACTTGAGAAGTAAAACATCCATCTTACATTATAAAAAATAGAAATCAATGGGTTCTCTTAGAAAAATATTCAAAAATTTAATTAATTCTTTGATATAATGCATGTATTCCATACTTAAGCTCATTATAGTATTATTTATGAATATGATATAATAATTGTCTGTCTCTAATAGACCATAGGTGAACATCCGTGGAGTTTAATGGACTTCATCACAAATTTGTAAAAAATGATGATTAGATTTTCACAGCATTGGCATCCTTATGAAAAAGATAATGAGTTGGGTTAAGAACAAGTAAGTCCAAATCAGTAAGTATGACAATAGTTGAAGATATAACTTATTGGTGTCAAACAGCAAAAGATCTATGATAAATCAAATGAAGAAATGGTGCGTGCTTACTTTAAATAGGCCATCTTCTCCCCATTCCACTTGCGGATAACTGTGCCAAGTTTTGCTCCAAACTTAAATTCTGTCACACGACCATTTCCAAAGTACTCACTACTTTTAATTGCCTCACCACCCAGATCAATGACCTAGTAAATACATTAGAAACAATTGTAATTTTAATATAAATTTAAAGCACATTATGCAATACGTTGTCATTTAGAAATCCTTATAATGTTTTTTTTTATTTTAAATGCTTTTAATGATCTTTGTATAACAAAATTGTGATGTACTCGTTAAAATGTACGTCACTATATTAAAAGACACGAAATTACAGGGTCACAACTTATTCTGCATGATGGGTGGCAGAGGGGAGAATTCATTAGTCCACACTGATAAAACTCTTGCTGTCACATCGCAATATATTTCTTACTCATTCATTATTGTTTCCAAGGAAACAGTACTATAAAGGAATTACCACCAGGATACTTCAAATGACATTATTCCTGTACAGAAATCTTCATTAGTTTGTTTAAACACTTGCAAACCTTATAATATGGAATAGATCTCAAGTTCAAGAAGACTGGCTAAAAACAACTATCATTATGAATCTCTGCATTTTATAACGCTATCAAAGTATTGAGAAAATGAATTAAAGAAGTGTGCACTAACTTGACACCTGCTGTGGTAAAGAAGAAAGTGTGCTACCTCTGAATAATAGCAATCTTATTGCTGAAAAGGAAGTGTTATAATCTGTCATTGTCTGAGCTCTTAACCTACATCATAAATTGTATACTTAGTGAAATCTCTTATTGACTATTTGGTTTACATGATGATGACATTTAAAGAAAAATCCACAAGGCCTCAACACTGCATACAGAACAATAGGAAGAACTTTTTGCATCTGAGGAAGTCTGAAAATGGAAAATGTGGTTTTCCCTTGGGAAGAACTTAGCAGCTTATTGTCCAGTGAGAATATGTAAATATATGAGTAGCAATATATGAACAATATTAGTTATATTTGAGAATATATGTGTATAGATAGATGATAGATTGATTATAGACAAATAGATATGTCGATGATAGGTAGATGGTAGATGGAGAGATGTGTGTGCATGCACATGTACAATAACAAGTCAAAAGTAGAGCCTATTAATTTGAAGGAGCATATGGAGGAATATATAGAAATATTTAGAAGGATGAAGAGGAAGGGAGAAGTATTGTAATTAAATTCTAGTGTAAACGTTTAGAAAAACGTGTATATTTTTTTACCTCTTGGAAAATGAAAGGTCTGCTTCCTTGAGAGAACCATTTTGTATTTAGGTTATGGAGTTTATCCAAAACTGCCTTTATGTCTCCAGGCCACATGTGCTTAGCAGCATCAAGTCTGAAACCTGCTACACCAATGTCGATGAGATGGTTCATGTACTCAGCCACCTTGGTACGAACATAATCTTTCTCAAGTGCAAGATCCAGAAGGCCAGTCAGACGGCAGTTTCTAACCTGTGAAACAAACAACAAAGATTGATTTATAAAGGTCATGTTTTGTCTAAGAATCTGTTTCATCATTCAGTCACATGCCCACTTAAAAGTGGATATTTTCATTAGATAGAGCAAGGAAATTACTGATGTTTTAACTGGAAAGTGTTTTATCTTGTAGGTATAAAAAATATCAGTATAAATTGGTAAAATCTTTTCATGATTAATATTCTCTCTCTTTCTCCCTCTCTCTCGTCTCCCTCTCCTAACTCTCTGATTTCACTTTCCTCTTCCTCTCCTTGTCTTTCTATTTTTCTGCTAACATTTCTTTTTGTAGCTCACAAAATCTATACTAGGAAATGTGAAATGCTAATTAAGTGCATGGCTACAAATCTGAAAAAATCTGATTTTAATTTCTAATAATTTTCCATAGTAAAACATTTATATAATTTATACAACCATGGTTTTAGGTTTCACAGAAAAACACTCTAGGGCACGTTTCAATTTTATTATTGATTTTGATGTTTCCTTAGAAGACAATGCGACAAAAATCCCAGACATTTTCTCCATTTCTATTTTGCCAGGATTCTCACTTAATAGCTGGTTTTCCTGTAAAGTTTGAATGATATGTCCAATGATTGTTCATAAATTCCTTGTCCATACCAAGATTCCTAGATGACTCTTTATTCTGATTAATAATTCTCTCATTACCTGATTAGCATCATTGTAGTTATGAATTTCTCCGTCACATTTGCCATCATTAAAATCCCAACCAGAGTATGGAACTGATGGGAAATCCCTGTTATTAGCATTGTAGTAACTTCCACAGGTACTGCTTGTTCCTGCACCACCACCTGAGCCACACATGTGATTAATAACAGCATCCACATAAATACGGACCTGGAGAATAAAAGTACATACTTCAGCTAAATGCAGGAATCTAAAGTTTCAATGGAAAACTCACAACATGCTAGCAAATCTCCAAAATATATCTTCTGGCAGATGCTATATACATTCTATTTTTAAAAAGAGAATCAAGCTGGATAGAAAATTAATGTGAAACAAAAACTAACAATAACTCAAAGATTTGGTAAAGTTTATAAAACTGTTAAGTGGAGATAAAAAGAAACAGCCATAATTTAAAATCAAAGATCATTTTTTGAGGAAGTAAAACAACAACAACAAAAAGAGAATATTGCTTCTGAGATTTTGTGGGCTCTTGATAAGAAACGAGAGGGATTTTATTATTTCCACCATGTCTCAAGACAAGAAAGTACATATATTACTCTTTAGAGGATGAAATGGGGATATTTACCATTAACATCAGTGATGGGGATAAAACTCAAGAATTGTCAGTAGTAAGGTAAATCACATAAAATACCGTTTATCTTCGTATCTGAGCTGATATTTAGCTTGAAATATGTAAAGAGTATATTTAGAAAAGTGTATGTAGAAACAACCACAACTACAACATAAATGAAACATACATTTCTGAAAAAATTGGAATTGGAAAAATGACAAAACCTCAATTGTGGAGGTTCACAAAGATGTAAGGAGAAAGAAGCTAGTAGTAGCTTTGTCTTGGGGACACAAAGGTCGATATCTTTCTTCATTATAAGGAGAGAATAGACATTTCAATTAAAGCAAAGTTTAGGAAAGCTCATAAATTGAAAGAGAGCTAAAGTCACATGAAAATTAAAGATGACTGTAACAAGCACATCCATTTCTGTGCTTCATCGTAAAAAGACTCCTAGGAAGAATGTGATTATAAAAAGCTGAACTTCTAAGTTTCATTTATTAGTGTTTATTTTACATGATAGGTGTTCAATGGTTTCTCAGTATGACTATATGACAGACTGGCATTTTGAGAAAGAGAAAAAGCAAAGTGTTTTTTGTGATTTTGTTATATTTTCATATTTGTAATTAAAATATATCGCTTCCTCTTTTCCCATTCATTCATCCAGCCTCCACCCCAATACATAAAATTTTCTATTCAAATGAAGATATCAAGGAACAAAGGAGGCATATATTTTCATCAATAAGAAATTTTAATCTCTAATTCTATGTAAAACTTTAAAGACAATATGACATCACTTACACCAACATTGTTGCACCTCGTCACCATGTCCTTGAATTCATCTTCATTTCCAGACCTTGTGCAAATTTTGTAGCTAATTGGTTGATATCTTTCCCACCAAGGCCTTGATGGATTATGAACAACAATATTTTCATTGGGTGGAGAGACCTGCAAATAGAATTGTTATAATTACTTTTGAACAGTAGCTTACTAAGTTCTTACTGAATGTGAAGAACTAAATTTTCTAGAACCCGATAGATGATCTAATGTTACTTCTCAACTTGTGAACATGAAGTTCTGCAGCTTCCCAACCACCTAGAAACATAAACGACATTGCAGAGTTCCTGCTGAGGTTCTACAACAAAGTATAAAAATTTCTTCCTTACCAATCATTTTCATTACCCAATAAATGAATGTATGGGGTGGGACTGTGCTCCAAACACATGGTCATAATGAGAATATTGTATTATATGATCACAGTAAACTCTTCATTTAAATTGTAATTACTTCTTACCTGCACCCCACCAAATCCCTTAGGAGCTAGGTATCGCTCACATTCCTTGGCTATATCAACCCAGCGCCACTCAAACAGGTGGACAATAGCAGTCCGGCCATACTGAGTATGTGGGTCATACTGAGCCCAGCAGAACCCAATGAGGGAAATGAGCAGAAAGAACTTCATTTTGCTCTGAAGTTGTCAGTATTCTTTCTAGCACCTATTTATATGCTGCAAAAGGTATACTTTACCAAGTCAGTGTTTATGAATAAATATTTATAGATAAGCTTTGTGTTCATAATCTAAATGATATGTGGTAAGCATGTGAACAGGTGAAGGACCTTCAGAAACTCTCATGAAAAGTGTACTGAAAAAAATATTTTAGGACAAGTATTATTTGATGAGTGTATTTTATTAGTAGTATAATGGAGGACATCTTACTTCTGAAGCACTCCTCTAAGAAAAGGCAAATATGTAATTGAGTAAAATATACCTATAATTATGTTTACAAATGCTATTATTATTGCCATTGGAAACTGAAACAGAATATTATATATTGAATACTTTATGCTTCTCTGATCCAAATGTATTTTTTTAACATTTGTATTTATTTTCAGAAACTTCTAATCATTGTAGAATTGATCTGCAATTCCAAACACAGGAACATGAATAAAACACAGATTCTGAGTATAATAATCCTAGGTCACATAGCAAGTCCTTTTATGCAAATAAATAAAAATATTTTATGTAAATAACATTGGATTTGAGACATATACATCTTCTCTAACATTGATGGCAAATGAAGTGATTAAAAGTTGCTATATTCTGCCTCTAGCATAATGCTTTATATGTGCTACAATGCAAAATAAAAACTGAGTATTCATCATTCTTCTGAATGCTAGTAAAAATTCCTGGAAAGAATATGGTAATACAGATATAAATCAACTTCCTCATCTCTTTTAAATTGATAAGTGACTGTTCATATTTTTTGCAAGTACATAGGACCCTAATTGATATCATTGAACATTGTAAGTTGATATTCTACTTTTTCCTTTAAGATAAGCAGAAAACAAGTGACTATAATAATAATAAATTATTAAGAAATTTCGGAAAAACATTATAATTAGTAAAACTGCTGTAGAATAATAAAAGGGTATAATTGGACTCATATATTCAGGAAATATTTCACTAAAGATATGGCTTTGTATAGAAAATACAAAACAAAAAAGACTTGATGTGAGGGCAAACTATCAGAATTGATTAAGGGTCACAGAAAAAGAATTTAGTTTGCTGGAGGAACAGCAATGACAGCAATAGAAATATCAAGAGGAGTAGAGCAAATGACAAGCTAAAACCAGACGAGGTTATTCATTTAGACCACAATACAGCCGATTAGAACACAAAGAACAAGAGGTGTAGGCTCCAAACAAAGCAGACAACCCAAAATTTAGCATAATGCGTTCAGTGCCAAATAGATGTCTGTGGTGGGGAAAGAATATGGTCTTGAGAACTGGCCAAGCTCTCGATGTGAGCAAAGACCTCATTACTTAATATTAATAAGCTGTCAGACATTGAATAGCACACTGAAATACCTTCTTTTATTAACTTGAAGAAGTTACATGAAGAAACATGTACATACATGAAGAAACAACGGAGAAGCAAAACTTACTCGATCACACAGGCTCAAGTAGTACAAGACAACACCAATTGCTATTGGCATACAGTTTTGTACACTGTAATACTTGTCTGTGTAAATATTAGTTTAGTAAAATGCTTATGGCCAGAAGCTTGGCAAACAGGAAGTATAGGTGTCACAACCAGACAATGAGAATTCTAGGATGCAAAATAGAATAGTTATAGATGCCAGTCAGACAGAGAGGAAGAAAATGAGAATAATTCACCGAGATAAAGGTACCAAGTCACATGAATAAACATGGATAGGAGTCATTGGTTAATTGAAGAGTAGGAGTAAGCATGTAATAAGCCGGAACCATAGGCCATATAGTTTATAAGTAATTCATAATTATTAATTATAATTTGTGTGATAATTTGGCTCAAATGTCCATGTGGCTGGCCAGGCAGAACAGAGAAACTTCTGACTACACCTTATGCCATTTACATCTAATTAAACCAGTCTTCTTTATATTGTGCCAAATTTTCTCTGTGGATACTGAAGTTGTTCTTTCCCTTACGGTAGCCAACAGCAAGAGTAAACTGTTGAGGTACTGATAACTTGAAGAGAAATAAGCTGTTCATGCAAAATGAACCCAAGATTACAGTCTTAAGTAGAAAAATAGAGGAAAATCACTAGATATAGCTAGGTTATAGGGTTACTAAGAATGTAAAAAGACTGTAAATGATGATGGGATTGGGGTTACTCTGGTTGTATTCTGCCTAAAAACTTATATATATATATATATATATATATATATATATATATATATATATATATTGGAAATATTTGTTTAAGCGGTGTTTAAAAGTTATTGATATTAATGTTTATATCAATGTAAATTTCTAGGCATTTTAAGTTTCAGACTCTGGAATGCCTACTTCTTAATACTTTCATATTTCTATAGACACTAGTAAAGAGATGTAGAAGAGAAAGACAAAAATATTTTCAAGGAAGAAAGTGCTAAAGCTACTTAAAGACAAAGACAAAGTCATTCTTGAGTAACCAGCTGTCACCATCTTATCTCAACCTATAGAAGACACTATTTGGCATGAAAGAAATACCATAATGACCTTAGGACCCTAACAAATGAAACGAAAGCTCCTGTGAATAAAAAAGGTCAGAAAGAACTGAAGCAGTTCTCTGATTTTTCAAAGCAACCTAGGATGCATTTTCCAGTATCAGCTCACAGAAGATGCTACAGTTATGTTGAGGACACAGGTTCCAAAGATGGTTTAAAACACCAGCTAAAAGATTATGTATATATTCTCACTTTATACATGCAAGTACAGAAGAGCAAAGATTGATTGAGGATACACGTGAGCTTCTGTCAAGCATTTTAAGAAATGTCATATCCCAGGCAATGTGAGACCAAGCTGGAATCCCTGAGAGGGTCTTTAAGGAGACATAAGAAGCCACAGCAGAAAGCCATAAATGTAACACGAGGTAGAGATACTCCCTAAACTTAGAGGTGTCTGAACTAGCAGCCAGGCAAATAGAGTGACTGTATGCTCTATAAAGAACAGCTGAGAGAGTAGGGCTACCTATGTACTTTGCAGTCCACATGATTCTACTATTATCTTTAAAGAGAGCTTTAGGTTTGGTCTTCTTCTTTTGGTTCTTCACCTTACATAATATCTTCCTAAGTCCTACATATACATATGGTTAATTGTAGTATTTGATATTGAAAGCATATAACCTTTTAAAACTATATTCTCTAATAAATAAGAATTTAAACATCAGAGGAAACCTTGCACTTGTGTATTCCGTTGTGGTTGTTAAAGATTATTAGGACTGGAAAGGTGAACAATAGCGCTTTAGCTTCAAGAAAAGATTACAAAGTAACTGAAGCCACAGGCAGAATGATGTCTCCAAAGAAGTTTTCTCAATTTATACATTTATTTAAATACTTGGTTGTTTTTTGTTTGTACTGTTTGTAAAGTTGAAAATTGTAGGTAATTTTTGACAAAAGGAATAAGAGGTGATAACAGATGTTGAGGATAAGTTAATTTTGCTGACTTACTATTTCCCTAATTTTACGACTATGGACATATTGGGACTAGTAGTGTTCAGCTTGTTTTGGTGTGTGTTGCTTATAGTGATAGATACCATCCAATGGAAGCCAAATTAAAAATATGTATTTATCTCTTCCATTGCTTCTCTATGAATATTTTGTCACAGCAGCAAAGTTGTTGCTAGTATAGGAGAAGAGCAAGAAAACCGAGAAACAGGATCTGTCTTAGTTAGGGTTCCTTCTATTGTGAAGAGACACCAGGACCACAGCAACTCTTAAAACATTTAATTGAGGCAGCTTGCTTACAGGTGTAATCTAATGTCACAATTGGAAGCATGGCATAAGACAGACATGTACTACTGAAGAAATTACTCAGATTCCTACCTCTTGCAGACAGCAGGAAGTCAGCTAAGACACTGGATCCTGAGCATAGGAAACCTTAAGCCATATCCCACAGTGACACACTTTCTCCCACAAGGCTATATCTGCTAAAAAGTACCTCTCCCTTTGAGATTATGGAAACAATTACATTCAGACAATAACATTCAGCTCTCTGGTCCTAACAATATTATAATGCAAACTGCATTTAGTTCAACTTCAAAAGTCCTCATAGTTTATAACAAACAGTTTGAACCATGTTTGAAAGTCCAAAATTCAATGTCTTCTCTGAGACTTATGTAAATTTTAACTGTACTCCCCTTCAAAATAAGAATATAAAAACAGATCATATATTTATGACATATAATGACATAGTATATACATTATTATTCCAAAACATAGAGAAGAAAGTAGTTAGGAAATTTGAACCAAAGCAAGACTAAAGATCAGCTAGACAAACACCAAATTCTGCGTCTTTGTGCCTAATGCTGAAATGGTCTTCAGATCTCCACTCCAAACAGCTTTGTTGAGTACAATACATTACTTTTCATTAGGGTGTTTTTATTCCCTGTTATAAGCTCTCCTAGACAAGTAGCTATGACTCTTGGTATCTCTTACAACCTGAGTTTTCTAAGGTAATTTAGGCTTTAACTTCACAGCCTCTTGCAATGGCCTCTCTGGAAGAAATCCATTCAGGGACACTTGGAAGATAAGCCCAGCTTCAGTGGCTTTATTTCATAACTCCTTTCTTCTATCCTTAAACTATGCAGAATTGATGTGGGAATGCCTTTCTGTATGCTGTGAATATCAATCTTTAAATAAAGGAGCTGTTTTGGGCCATAACAGGCACCATAGAAGAAGTAGGAGGAGAAATCAGAGCATAGGTAGGAGAAGCAAGGCAGAGTCAGACAGATCCAGCAAGTCACCCAAGGAGCAACATGTAAGGAACACAGGTGAGCCATGGGCTACATGGCAGACAGATTAATAGAAATGGGTTGATTTAAGATGTAAGAGCTAGCTAGCAATGTGCCTGAGCCTTAGGCCAAACAGCATAAAGTTAATATAAGCTTCTGAGTCATTTCTGGGGGCCTGAGCAGCAGTGAGTGGCTAATGGGTCTGGCACAGCAGGGCCTGGGCCTCTGGCCACCTGGGACCAAGAAACCCCATTGCATCAGAAGGCATCCAACATGGCTCAAATATCCACTTAATGCCTGAGAAAGTTTAAAAAGGGTTTTAGCAGAAACTGAGCAAAGGCAGCTTCCAAATTGTGTAAACAAAGTGGTTCATTGTACAAAGAAAGCGAGGCGTCCAGGTCACATTCAAAATGGCACTGGCAGACTGGCAGCAGGCAGTGTAAGCTGCAATCAGGCTGGTTCCTGAAGTCTCACAGAAGACTCAGTAGCATATGATTGATTTAAGGTTTCTGTTTATTTTGAACAAAAAGGAAACAAAGATGGTTTCTTAGTAGCAGCATTTTCTTAGGTCTGCTCTATTTGTTAGTGGTGAACAGAGACAAGATGCAGTCCCTTTAAGAGAACTTACTGATTCAGCCTTATCTGTAAAAACTATGTGGCAAGAGAGCGAGAGTATTTTTAAAAAGCTCCTCTAGTTAGAAGATGAATAAGGATTCACAATAAAACAGATTCAGATTTTAAAAAAAAAACCCTGTAAACGGATTACAATGTGTGTAAAAGATACATAGGCTTCACAGAGAGAAGAAAGGATAAAGGAAGCCTTTAAAAAGATAAATAGAGTAATAATATAGTAAGCCACATAAAGATGGAAAATAGACACAAAATCTGCATTTTGGTTGTTATTGTGTTTTCTTTTAATTTAACTGTTAATGAGCTAACTGTAGAAAGACAATAGACTGAAAACTTAGGCTACTAAGTTAAACAAGAAAATATATTTTAAAGGTATTTTCATTTTGAAATTTGTGTCTAAGGATTTATTGCTTTGGAAGAGTTCTGCTTTTGTTTCCATATAAGATGAGAACCTGTGGATTGCTTCTAGGCAAATATGATTTCATCAACCAAGACCCACTGAAAAAAACCTCTGATGGGAAGAGATGGCCATATCAGCTTCAGTGCTGCAGATTATGATCCAGTCTCAAGAACTCGTAAGATTTTCAATGCCCCTTAATCAGCAGGAAGTAGTAATGGAAAACTACACCCAAATTCCCAAAATATTGCTTATAAATGTTTGTTTTCATTATAAACTGTTAATGGTCATAGTTAATCTCTTTCTAAGAAGAAAAAGGGGATATGGTACATGAATGATTTTTTAAAAATTAGATTATTGAATTTACTTAGATTAGGAAATCAGCTGTTAATCTTGAAATGTTTTACATTGGTATGGATTTTGGTTTATTGATACAAACTTAAGGTCAATTCTCTTATGCTGTATGTATTTTTCTACTCTTGTTTAAGATATGATGTTTATGTAACTGATTTAAAATTGTAATGTATAATTAAGAAATGCATGTTAGTTAGATTTTTAGGTATACAAAGATATAATTCAATTAGGTAGGTAATCTTCAAACACTTTTAAGACCTACAGAATATGGCATTTAAAATATTTTAAGAACTTAGACTTTTCTGGACATTGAGACAGATCTGCTCCTGGCAGCATCAATCTTTTTCAAGAGAAAAATGGGCATCGAAGAAACTCCATATGGAGTCTATTTGTGGTAATTGTTAGCCACTGGACAAGAACCTGTTCTTATATTGACTGCTTGACAGTAAGCTGTTTAAACTGGACATGCAGGTTCCATAGGAAGGTAACCTCTGGACTTTGGAAGAACAAGCCAAGATGGTCATTCAGGTTCCTGCTTTGCAGAGAAAACTGTCAGTCATTCTTCAGGACTCAAGGAAAAGCTACTGATGAACTTTACCAGAATGGGCAGAGCAGATTTCCTGCTTCACTGAAATGAAAAGGGATTCTGGGTCTGTAGGCTGAAGATGGATGCCTCATCTTTATAAAGGAACTTTGGGTGACTGTCCAGGCAGATAGGTGTCATCTCTGTCCTTTCTAGATTTTAGAAGTTGCTTGCACTTCTGCTTTACTTAGGTAAATATATCCTTTTTTGGTCTTTGATGTAGTTGAAGATTAGATAGTTATAGGTACAGTTTTTCTTAGTCATTTGAAAGGTATATTGATATGAAACTTTAGATTCATAAAGATAAGGTAGATGATAGAGTATTTTCTTTAATTTTGCTAAATACAAATAGACTAGATATTGTAACTGTAATTCTTGCTTGATGGCTATTTTGTTATATGTAATTTTGCTATGTTAAAATTGAAACCTTCCTTTTTGATTAGACAGAAAGGGGGAAGTGATGTGGGAATGCCTTTCTGTATGCTGTGAATATCAATCTTTAAATAAAGGAGCGGGTGGCTAAAGAGTTTGTCGCGGCAGGGTCTGAGCCTCTGGCCACCCAGCACCAAGGAACCACATTGCAACACAGAATCATGTGGCTGAAGATCCCAAATTTTGCCGCTTACTGGGCTTGAAACCTGGACTCCTCCTTCCAGTAAATCTTCACCAGCTTTCAGCAGTTCACTGCCTAAGCTTGGCAGACCAGGCTGGCCTAGAACTCAGAGATCCACCAGCCTTTGCTTCCCACTGCTGGAATTACATTGTGCCCCACCAGACCTGTCTTCAAGCTTTTCTTTAGTTCTTTTACACAAGTTGAAAACCTAGCTGTGTGAAGTTTTGCCCCCAAAGATCACTCCTTTCTGTGTATTCATTTCTTAGTCTATTTGTCTTCTTAAAATTAAAATCTATCTCAACTCTAATTTTAGGTTCTGTGTTTCTTCTCAAAATTTTACATTTTGTAATTCACTATGCTCAGCTCCCCCACTTTTGTTTCAATTCTCCATTAAAGCTATCAGTAATATCTGAAGCACAGAATCTATACTAAGCTTTTTGAAATTTCTTCTACCAAAAATTAATCCAAAACTAATTAGATTATATACAAGTAGGCACTTTTTTTTTTTTTACAAGTGTATCACAAAATCAGACTGTAGGCTATATACTAATTCTTCTCAGAAACCTCTTGATCCTTACAGGTCATCAAATCAAGTTCAGTCACTGTATTAGATATTTCTACTTGTATGGCCCATTAAGCAGCACTCAAAACATTCAAATGCCTTTCTAACCCAAACTCCCAAGGTCCATATTGTCTCAAACTGAAACATAGTCAGGGATATCACAACAATAATCCAGTCCCTGCTACCATCTTCTATCATAATTGGAATTTATTTTATTGCTATGAAAATATACCATGACCATAACAACTCTAAAATGAAAAAAAAAAAAAAACATTTAATTGAAGAGTATTATCTTAGAATTTCAGAAATACAGTCCATCATTACCATGGTAGAGAGCTTAGTGACAGACAAGCAGACAAGGTGCTGGAGAAGCAACCGAGAGTCCTACTTCATACACCCAACAGAAGCCAACTGAGACATTCCACAGAATTCTAAGAATAGGAAACCTCAACACTTACCCCCACAGTGACATATTTCCTCCAGCAGGGATATACCCACTCCAACAAAGCCATACCTCCTTATAGTGTAACTTCCTATGAGATTGTGGGGAGCAATTTTGTTCAAACTAACATAGAGAGACATGAAAGATCAAAAATAGGAAAGGGTTGATGGTTCATAGTCATTGTTATTTTGACAAGATGTGGGATTACCCAGGAAAGGATGCATTATATACACAATAGGTACTTATTAATGGCTAAATTCTGCATATACCTGTTGGATATTTATTGTTTAGGTTAACTGGGAAACACTACAGATCATATTACTGGGTAGCACCTTCCAGTGTCACAGCTGGATATGAGAATGTAGGAGAGAAAGGTGCATTTTTCCAGCTAATATTTCTTTCACTTGTGTTGATGTGTGGTGGGATTTAGGTGTCAGCTGATAAGGTCTGAAGACGCTTATCTAGGGTCTCCGGCTCCTGAAGGGGGAGTGGCCAACCCTATTCTAAAGGAACTGCTGAGATCTTTGGGTCCTGTTCCTGCCCCCCTCCCCCCTCCCGGGAATCGAATCCCAGGTCGCAGCGGTGAGAGCGCCGAATCTTAACTATTAGACTAACACCTAAATCTACTACATTGATGAGTCTTACAGCTATCTCCATGAAAAGGGGATATTACCATATCTGTCAAACTTTGATAATATCTTCGGCCATCTTTGGGAACTGAAGACCAGTTGATGTCCAGGAACAACCAAGAATTTCAGAGGAAAAAAAAGGACGACTGAGATACTTTGCTGTATGGAGTAAGGAGTTATCCATTTTTATGTTCTTTTGTATAAAAACAGCCATTTTCACACTTTGCAATGTTTCCCATAAGGACTATTATATTATATACTTTTATCACATTTTAATTATTTTTATGTTCTTGCTTGAGAGAATCCATACTAATATGATAATAGATAGAATAGTCAAGAGGAAAGAATGTAAAGTACTGGAAAGGTAGGAAGAAAAGATCAGAAAGGACTCTGGAGGAGAACACTTTAGAAGAGCTGAGAAGGAGGAGGAAAGACAACACATTTGGTACAGACTGAGTATAGTGACGGCAGAACATTAGATTCAAGCAAAGATTCAGAGGACTCATCTACTTAACATTTCGTGAATAGAACACCTTCATAAATTCAACAACATTTTCCAGAGAAGGTTGGAAAGTAAAAGTTAAAGAATTATTATAGCATATTCTGAGATTAAAGTATCACCATGAAACTATGAAAAATACACTTTAAATGTGATTATACAGAGATAAATATTTACCTTGAGAAAGAATATTAAAGGTATACAAGTATAAATTCTCAGCATTTATGTAATTGTTTGTATAGCAAAAAATGTCCTCATTTCCAAAGTTGGAGTGTAAGACTAGGATATTGAGAAGCAACTTTCCCATACGTTTTATCAAAATGCAACCTAATGCATTATTGATGAATATTAGAAGTAAATAAGGAAGAATAATAAAAGATGCAAAGGACTTTATAATAAGGCTTCTACACTCACAGAACTCTTAATCATAAATATATTTTTATCACACTCTACCTAAAAGTTACAAGACATAAACAAAGAGGCCTAAAGGATAAAATTTATTAAATCATGGTAACTTTTGATATGACACAGAAAACATTTGGTATTAACTTACTGGGGCATATAAATAAAATATATGTCATCCCTTCACATTTAACAGGTAGAGAAGAATCATCATTCACTGTATCATGAGACTTTCACAACTTGATCTTGACAACTGAAAAGGTCCCAATAAGAAGTTTAATGGAAATTTTAACAAATGATGTAACTGATGACAAACAATTAGGAAATCAATAATATAGAGAAGCTTTTCAGTATTTGAGACCTATTTTTGAAAGTAAGGGAGAAAAAACAACAAGATGTAAAGAGACTAATTGGGTGTGGCTAAGATTTAAATCAGGTGAGAAGTTTCACTAGGGGGTGACATATATCTGATCAAAATAGAGCTGAAAAAGTTAGAAAATAAAAACATGCTCAGAATTTCACAAATGATGGCTCCAATTGTAAAATTGTATTAATCTAGAGCATGAACTGAGGAAAAATGGAAAAACTACACTTTGTCTCAGTCTCAATAATTAAAATGCTTAAATTTAATTATATATTCTAGGTAATGATATAAATACAATATTTCTCCCTTCTAAACACTCTCATTCACTCCTCCTTTCTGTTTTTCAAATTTATGTCCTTTTGTCATTGATTTATGTATATAACTCTTGAACTTTCCACCAAACAACAACCCGAAAACCACTTCTAAGTAGATTTTTACCTACACTTAAAAAGTCACCTGTAACTTATGAACTAGGAAAACATAAATTATATTCTCAAGGACTGTTATCATGTTTAAACAAAGAACTGCAAACAATATCATTATCCAAATCCAAGGTCAAATGTATAAGCAGTCTAGGAAGTTGACATAATATTATTATTATCACCATATTGTTATCTTCACTATTTGTCCAAGTGATAATGTTATAAACTCATGCTCTGTTCCCACTTTCAGATAAATATATTAATGTTCTGTCAGTACAGTCTACACTGCCCAATGTCAAAATATCCTGAATTTCACAGAAGTACTTTGTACTATGTAAGAACAAATGATAAAGATAACCTATGCACCATTATGAGCACATTTCTTCCTTTTTTCCTCCCTTCCTTCCTTTCTTCTTTCCTTCCCTCTGTCTTTTCTTTCTCCCCTCCTTTCTTCCTTCTCTACTTTGTTCTTACATTTTTATTCAGATTTATTCAGCAACTCTTGTATATTCTAAAACAGAACCCTCAGTAGAATTTAATCATCATTCCTGGTTTACAGCTGAAGAAAATCAGGCTCAGAGATACCAAACAACTTGCCTGAAGTACCCTGATTGATAATCAACAATTCAGATAGAATTTGAACTCCTGATCTGCACTTAACTGCTCTGATATGGATTCCCATAACAGATTTTGGTGGGGAGGATGGAGAAAGAACAGACAAAACTGGATTCTAGGCTTCCAAGATCAGAAGTTTTTCTGTGAGATCAAGGACATGGCTGAACAAAACACTTGTCTAAGATGCACAAAACCCTGTATTCAACCCTCAGTGCCACCAAAAACATCCCATGAGCACTATTACTTGGGGTAACATACACATGTGTACAGTAATATGCTGCCTGCCCATAAGCACATGTCCCTTCTCTCCTCTTCCCTCATATTGGTTGCCTTTGGGAGCCTACTCTTAGACTGCCTTTAGAGCATGCAGAAGTTTATGCACAATTGTCAAAAATGCAAAAGAAGACTGTCTGATAAAATAATGCATGTTAGGATCATGAGCAGAATTCACACAATTGGCAATAGAATATTTTTTAAGAGCAGTTAAGCCCGTAGGCTACAGAATTCCATATATAAAAATGAGGGAGGAAGGGGCTGTAGAAAGTGATCATGGCTTATTCCTGATCATATTTGGGCAAAGCTTGGTTGGGCTCATAATCTCAAAAGCAGCAGAAACCTGGGAACTTTCCACTGTTGCGCAGATTCAGGAGATGACATGCTTACCCTATAGCCCTGTTCTTTTTATTTTTTAATTATTTTTACTTAAAAGGTTTTCATTTTTACATAAAATAAAACCACAGTTACCCTTTCTTATCCTCCTCCCTCTCAGATCCCAGATCCCCTTCAACTCTATCCACTCCTCAGAGAAGTAAGGCCGCTCTTAGGGAGTCAACAAAGTCTGACTTATCAAGATGCACCAGCACCAAGACCGAGCCTCACCTCCCTTTATTGAGGATTAGCGAGATATCTCTCTATATTAGTTACAGTTAGTTGGTGTATGTCATGGCTGTTAGTGGGACTCCTAACAGTGGGACCAGGTTTACCTCTGACTCTTTGCCTGCTCTTCAGACTCTTTTCCTCCATTTAGATTGCCTGGTCTAATCCGTAAATTATGGCTAGGGCTTGTAATATTAAATCTTGGCTTGCTTTTTGGAGGGTTGTCCCTGATGGCACCCTGCTCTGAAGAGGAAATGAAGGAGTTGGCCTAGGGGAAAGGGAATATGTGAGGGTCAGGAGCTCTGGAGAGAAGGAAAAATGTTATTTCTGTTGTATTGTATTAGAGGAGAAGCTATTTTGAGTTAAAAAAGAGAACTAAAATAAGTAAGTAAGTAAGAAAGAAAGTAAGTAAGTAAGTAAGTAAGCAAGTAAGTAAGTAAGTAAGTAAGTAAGTAAGTAAGTAAGTAAGTAAGTAAGTAAGTAAATAAGCCAAAGCTGACTTCTGGATATGATATGGTCTCTGCAGGCACGAGGAAAGGCTATTGGCCAAAGGTTTTTATGAAAGACTAGAAAGAGAAATGGCAGAGGAGCTCCTTTCTTGGAGAGAAGGAGTCAGGAGTGTGAGACAAAGGGAAGGAAAGGTAATAGGGAACAAAATGGTTTCACAGTAAACAAATTAGAAATAAGAAATAAACATAAAAATAAAAATTAATGAAATATCAGTGAAAATATAAACTGTGGGAGAGTAAAGACTTTCTGATGAATGATGAGAGGGACAAATTAAAAAATTAATATAAACCAAAATGTTTCCAAAACTGAATAAAAATTTAAAATGTACACAATACTTCAGAGAAATGTTAAAGAAAGTCCTAAGAGAAATATTTATCTCTCTAAATGTTGGAAAAATCATTAAAAAATACAAATAATTTGATGATATAATTTAAGAACTTGACAAAATAATAAGAAACTTAACTGGTAAATTCAAACCAAGAAACACAGCTTGACCATGGTCACAGCGACTGTTTGTCAAAACCAAAAAATAGAAGTAATAGATTGTTTCTAATGAAAAAGGTTAGAAAAATTGGTACATTCACACAAAAGGAGTATAATTCAGCTGTTTAAAAGGATGAAAAAAGAAGTTATGAAGTTCTCAAGTAAAGAATTAAAATGAATAAATAAATAAATATACAACAAACACATTCTTGTAATATATCCGAGAACCAGAAAGACAAATACAGTATGTATTTACTTATGTAGAAAATAGATTTGAATCAACGATGCCACAGAGATTGTATAGAGAATAATATTCTAAGGACAGTTAGATATTCTTTTTAAAAAATGGTAGAGCAGTAAGTTAAGATTGTTTCATGTATTGAATAGGCAGATAAAATAAAAGTGGGTTGAGATAGTAAACAAGGAAAGAGAGTCAAAATTAAGAGCATTTCAGAGGAAGTATGAATACATAATATAGTAAAATTATCCTAATACATACATATATATATATAATTATGGATGGAATATAAATTAAATTGCCAAATAATGGGAGAAATAACTCCAAAAGGAAAATTTTAGCACCGAATAAAGATTCCAGTGTTAAAATTGAGATACACTTAATTTAATAGGTAGTCAATTAAATCTCATGGGAATTGCCAAACTAACCAGGTTGTTGGCAAGACTATAGGTTGCTCTCTACAAACTAACTGTTCAGCTTCATTGTTGAAGATTAAAAGCCACACATGTCATTGGATATAGAGAAGGAAAGTTAGAGACTGCATAAAGCCTTGACTTCTACCCACTAGCATCTAGTGGTATATATAAACAATATAAGCTATTGTTTATACCAAGGTAAAAACCTCAGTACCAACTTAGCCACAAACTTTGATTAACAATGTTATCTTATCTGATATATATTTGCTACAGGCAATCTTGCAAAAGCTAGTGAAAGTAACAAATCAGTATATGATTAGACCTAAGGTATACTCCATGAGATGAACTCACACTTCTTCTGTGAGTAAGATCTTGAAATTAGATGTCCCAGGAACCTGTGAGTATAGATAGCCTGGGAACCTAGGGTAAAACCAATACTACTGTTCAAAGAAAGAAAGAAAAAAACTAAATAGTAAAATGCCTCCTAAGACATTCCTATATAAGGTTAGGTCAAGTTCTTTGCTTAGCTATTATTAGATAAATGTCCTCCTGTAACAGATGGGAACAAATACAGACATGCACAGCCTGACATTAGATAGGGGGTGAGATACCTGGTAACACTCATCTCTAAAAGACATGTCTCCATCAAGTCTCTCCCTTCAGTGCTCAGGAAGCCAGTAGAGGAGACAGAGAGTATAAGAGTCAGAGGATGAAAATCACCAAAGAAACAAGATCCTCTAAACCACTGTTTCTCGGCCTATGTGAGGTGACACCTTTGGGAGTTGAATGTGTCTTTCACAAAGTCATATATCAGATATCTTGTATATCAGACATTTACATTACAATTACATAAAAGTAGCACAATTATACTTATGACGTTGCAAGAAAAGTAATTTTACGGTTAGAGTCACTAAAGCAAGAGAAACTGTATTAATGATCTCAGCATCAGGAAGGTTGAGAATCGGTGCTCTAAATCAACTCTATATGAACTCATATGAACTCACAGAAATTGAATCACCATGCACAAGACATGCATGAGTCTGCTACACAATATCTGCATATTAGTTAAGTCTTCTGGTTCAGTGCTTTATGGCATTCCAGAACGTGCAAACAAATGGAGTCCTGATTGTTCTCTCTCATTTTAGGCTCTCTTTTCCTTCTGTTTGTCTCATCAAATTTTAATGTGACATTTTTTTTTTACTTTATTCTAGTTTATTTCATAATTATCCCTTAGAAGACTGATGTGGGAATGCCTTTCTGTATGCTGTGAATATCAATCTTCAAATAAAGGAGCTGTTTTGGCCCATGACAGGCACCATAGAAAAAGTAGGTGTGGAATCAGCTTTTAAACTCACCCTAGCCAGACAAGATACAATAAACCAAACAACAGAGAATGTATGCTGGTGTGTTGGTGGAGAAATGGAGCCTCAGTCTAATTATCACTATGGAAAAGTGGGCATGAAGGATAAATATGCATCACTAACATGTTTATTGTAACAATTTTCTAATACTTGTCTAACTTCCTGGTACTGAAAAGATTTCAAGAGGTAGTAAGATTATAAACCTAAGAACAGAGACCACTGCCAGAAACTTTTCTAGCCCAGCATACTTCCTTACTACAGTTCACATTTTATTCTATCACATAATGTAGTTAGAACTTGGAAGGCAGAAGCAGGCAGATCTTTATGAGTATAAGGCCTGATCTATATAGCAAGTTCCAGGATGACTCCAAAGAGTCACAGAGAAAATGTATCTCAAAAAAAGCATAAATAAATAAATAGATAGGTAGAAAGATAGCTGATAGATAAATAGATAAATGTAAATTAATAGCCTTTTAATTCAAACTGCTTTAAGTTTACCAGGATTTCACATGGTATTGTGCTCCTAGGAACATGGTTGCCTTTAGAAAAATAGTCAATGGTCAACTTTTCTCAAACTGGTGGGATAAAGGCAGCACCCAAGTAGCCTTTGTCAGAGGAAACAGAGGATTCATTGTCTTTAACAATGATGACTGGTAAGTGGATTATCAGTTAAAGTGGGAACATATACTTTTATTTACTAGGATCTTTTGCAATCATATTCATTATAATCTTTCATATGTTCATATAGTTTTTCATAATATGTGAAAAATTATTTAGATAATGAATTTATGCCACAAAAATGTGCAGGATACAGAAGAAACATTATATTTGCTTACATTTTTCTTGCCTTCTAACAAAATTTTTCTTTTTGAGATCTTTCATAGCAGCTTAAAATGGCAGTAGCATATATTTGTGTTGCAATTTTATTTGACATGTTTTTCAAAGCAAATAAATTGTAAATATAAGTCTTAACATCATTAAATGATATGCCACATTAGTACTTGAGTACTTTCTTACTACCTTTGAACATCAATTATTTTTTATCCATTATGTTTTATTCAGGATCAATATTCTATGTCTTTATCTTAAATATTTTAATATATATGTTTACTTGCAGTCAGTCTTTGAGTCTCTTAAAGAAGTTGTTTTGTTTTGTCTTTAAAACTTTTATTATTGGCTTTTTACTTGTTCATTCATCTGAGCCTTATTTTATGGATCCCTCATCTGTAGTACTCACGTAGCTCAGATACCAAGAGTGGAGGCCATATCTTTGTCCCCAGCACTCCGCAGGCAGAGGCACCCATATTTCTGTGACTCTGAGGCAAGCTTGGTTTACAAAGGAAGGATGAGAATATCCAAAGATGTGTAGAGCAGCTCTATAGCTTAAAAACAAAAGAAACAAACAGCAGCACAAGGAAAACTCCTGTCCTAAGAATGGTTGAGAGCCAGTGAATTATTCTTCACAAAATTAACTATCCTTTAGGTTAAAAATATTTTTCCACAAATACTAGTTTTTAACTGAAAAGAAAATTAGGTACATAAAATTGTGAAAGAATACATGTCTGGTTGTGTTGAAACACTGGAAGTGCTATATACTGACAGTAGGCTAATACTACTAAAGTATCTGAATCTATAGAAAGGCTAGATAATGTTTAATTTTTAAAAAAGTTCTTTATGGCATTATATATTCAAAAATTCTTTTGAAAAATTGATGCTGTTAGCATTTTAAAAGTTATTAGTATAAATCTAGCAGTGCAGGGACCTGAAAGAATTACTGTCCTCAAAGGAGGCCTTTACTGCTGAGCTTCACTGGGTTTTCTTTCTTTCTTTGACTGGTAGCAGTCATCACAACTCATGAAACTAACAGACTTTTATAATAATGCCTTTGGTAGGAGAAATCTCTTGCTCCCCTACTTTCAATCTTATTTTCGTATTGAGGGTCTGAGGCCTTAGTGTTCTAGCACATATTGAGGCTTCTATTGGTTTATAGACAGTGGATCTTCCTGCAGTTGACTGGTTTCTATCAAATTAAATAATACTTTTCCCCAGGTCTTTATCAACAACTTTACAAACTGGTCTTCCTGCTGGTACATGTCATTTCTGGAGACAAAATTGATGGCAATTGCACTGGAATTAAAGTCAATGTTGGCAGTGATGGCAAAGCTCACTTTTCTATTAGTAACTCTGCTGAAGACCCATTCATTGCAATCCATGCTGAATCAAAATTGTAAAAATCAAATTAAACACATATAGAGAAATCATCATTGAGTGTGTTTCCTTTTCATATATTCCTATTAACTTTTTATATCCTGTGTTCATATGTGATGTGTATATCTGAGCACTACAGTGTATGTAGGATATTTGAACAACCTACATGGCTTGCCCTCATTCCCTCTGCCCTCTGTTGGCTGTGGGATCACACTTAAGGAAGGTATCAGGCTTCCCGGGAAAGCACCATTACTTGTTGAGCAATGTTTTGAGCTCATAAATACCTTAATTTCTAGAGTTTCTTTCCTCTTATTAAAAGTCATAAACAAATAACTTGAATAGGTAGATAACATATAACTTATATACTCAAATATAATCATTAGATCACAATATGTAACATTTACTAAGTATTAACAGAAAACATATTCTTTGAAAAAAATTCTTAGAACTCTAAATTAATTCCTCATAAATATATACCTTAACCATTTTTACTATGTACTTCCAGACATTGTATAAAATTATTTTAATAAAAATTGATTCAAAATTTAATAACTTATTAAACATGCCTTTAGCCACTTGGAAATTCATCGTTGTTCAATTTTATCTAGTTGTCACATTGTTTTAATTTCTCTTATAAATAATGATTTAAAGAAAGAAATATTTTTTCTTATTTTACGGTCCTCACACAGACACACATATGTTATTCACACATCAAGATCTCATAAAATTCATGTATCATCTTCTACCTTCCATTTTTCCATTCATTTTAAAGCACCCCATCATGAACTACATGTTCAAGCCTTTTTGTTGCCAGCTGGCCCTTAAGTACATCACTTCCATGAAGGATGTTTAGTTGATAAAAATAAATTACCAGTAATTTATACCATTGAAGAATATAGCACCGCGTACCCCAGCAATGACTAACTGCTAACAAGCCATTTATGAAGTGTTGGTACTGCTCAGGGACTGCCTGACTAGCAGTGGATTGGGGACATCTCCAGTGTTCTGTGGAACCTAAGAGAGATCAAAAAGAAATGCCAGTTGGAAAGGAAGAAGTTAAACTTCACTATTTGCAGATGATATGATTAGCCACTTAAGTGACTCCAAAATTGTGCTATGGATCTCTCACAGATGATGAACATCTTTAGCAATATGGCAGGATAAAAGATTAACTCAAAAATCATATCCAAGTGATAAACAGACTGAAATTTAAATCATGAAAAACTTTTTCTTTGCAATTGTCACAAATAACAAAATATCTTGGAGTAACACTGACCAAACAAGTGAAATATCTGTATGACAGGAACTTCATGTCATTGAGTAAACAAACAAAAAAATTGAAGAAATGGAAATACCTACTATGCCCTTGGATAGGTCAGGTCAACATAGTAAAACTGTCAATCTTATCAAAAGCAATCTACAGATTCAATGCAATCCCCATCTAAATCCCAACACAATTCTTCACAAATCATGAAAAACAATGCTCTACTTTATGTGGAAAACAAAAACAGGATATCCAACAATCTTCCACAATAGTGGAACTTCTGGAGGCATCACCATTCCTGACTTCAAGATTTACTATAGAGCTCTAGGAATAAAAACAACTTAATTGGCATAAAAAGAGATACGTGAATCATTGGAATCAAATGAAAAACCTGACATTAATTTATATACCTGATTTTTGACAGTAAAGTAAAAAATATACGATGTAAAAGGTATTTTTAACAAATGATGCTGGTATAACTGAAAAGTGGCATCTAGATTAATGCAAATAGATTCCTATCAATCACCCTGGGAAAAACTTATGTTCAAGTGAATCAAGGACCTAAGTATAAACCCTGTTATACTCAACTTGATAGAAAAGAAAGTGGGAAATAGCTTTGAACACATTGGTACATGAGAGCACTTTCTAAGTATAACACCAAAAGCACAGACACTAAGAACAACAATAATATATAGGACTTCCTAAACCTGAGAAAACTCTTTAAGACAAAGGGCAATATCAATAAAACACCATGGCAGCCTACAGAATGGGAAAAGTTCTTCAACCTTATATTGGACAAAAGGTTGATCTCTAAAATATATAAAGAACTCAAGGCAGTAAACATCAAAATACTAATTAATCCAATTTTAAAAAGCAGACCATAGTTCTAAACATAGAATTCCCAATAGAAGAATCTCAAATGGTCAAAAGACATTTAAAGAATTCCTCCACATCCTTAATAATCAGGAAAATGCAAATCAAAACAACTCTGAGATGTCACTATCTTACAATGTCAGTATGGCTAAGGTCAAAAATGCTGATGACAACCTATGCTGGAGGAAAGATGGAACAAGAAAAACACTTCTCCATTACTTTTTCAAGAGTACACTTCTACAGCCACTTCAAAAAACTAGGAATCATTCCACCTTATGATCCAGCAATAGCACTCTTGGGGATATACTCAATGGATTCACATTCATATTACAAGGACATTTGTTCAACTATGTTCATAGCAGCATTATTTGTAATAGACAACCTATAAAAAACCTAGATGCCTCTCAACCAAATAATAGAGTTTTAAAAAGTAGAACATTTACACAATGGAGTATTATACAGTTTTTTTTTTTATTTTTATTTTTTTTTAAAGACATGTTCAAATTTGCAGGCAAATGAATGGAACTAGAACAGGTCATCCTGAGTGAAGTAACTCACACCCAGAAAGACACACATTGTATGTACTCACTCATTAATTTATATTGACACAAAAAGGACAACCACATTACAATCCACAAACTCAGGAAAATGAGGTAACAAGGAGGACACTAAGAGAGACATACATGGGTCTACCTGGGAAGAGATATAGATAAGATCTGAGAAATTGTGAGTATTGGGATAAGGAGAGGTGGGCAGAGAACATGAAGAAAGGAATAGTAGTTGAGGGAGGGGCAGAATGGGAGAACAACAATGTAGATCTCTTGATACAAGAAGGAGAAACCCGGTCCTAGAGACATTACTAAGGATCCACATGAACCAAGCTAAGACTCTAAGCATTAGTGAAGAGAGTTCCTGAACTGACCTTCCTCTGCAATAAAATTGATCACAATCTTTATTATTATCATAGAACCTTAATGCAGCAACAGATGAAAGGAAATGCAGAGATCCATTAGTAAGCCCTGGGGTGATTTTCTACTTTAGTTGAAGAGAGGGAGGAGGTATTATGTGAGCAAAAGGGTCAAATTCATGGAAAAACCATCAGAGACAACTGACTCAAGCTATTCAAAGCTTATTGACTCTGGACTCTGAGCTTGGGAACTTACATTGTACCAAACTAGGCCCTGTGAATGTGGATTACATTTCTGTGGCTTTAGTGATATGGGGTCTCATGCAGTGGGTCCAGTATTACCTGTAGTGCATGAAATAGCTTTTTGCAGTCCATTTCTTTAGAGGCAAACTTTCTTTGGTCTTGCTACATGGGAGAGGCTTGTTTCTGCCTCTACTTGATATGCCAGACTTTGTTGACTCTCCATGGCAGGCCTTATTCTCCTTAAGGCAGGGATGAGGGTGTGTGGGTAGAATCTGGAAAGTGAGTAGGAGGAGGAGAGGGAAGGAAATTGTGGCTGGTGTGCAAAAAAAAAAAACTTTTTAAATAAAATAAATTTAAAAGTTAAATGAAAAGGACCAATATGTAAAATTGAAAAAAAAAAACTTAATATAATGCCAGCCTAAAAAATAAGAGTTGATGTAAGACTGCTCATGAAATAACAAGCCTGGGCTTGTTTGGAGATTTTATTTTCTTTCTACCAGTTTTGAAGCCACAGAGTGTGGTAACCTGATAACAGGCTATCATATGCTTCTAGATTCTTAAAATTGTGTTATAGGATTGATGAGTAAAATGATTATAAAAGATACCTGTGTTTATCGTGAATAAACTTTAGGGACTATGACTGTAAAAAATAATTATTCTTTTTTGTTTTATCACTGATGACTGAAATATGACCCCAGATGTGGAAAAAATAGAGTTTCACACATGTCCAAAACCAAAAATAATATTAGGTATGGAACAAAAGGAGTCTATCCATAGATACTGAATTTTATATAAGTAAAGAAACTTTCTGATTACTAATCAGTCAGCTGCATGATTTTCTTGACCATTCTGCCTGGATCATTCTTCATTTGTCAAGTATATATACACACACACACACACACACACACACACACACACACACACACACACACACACACACACACACACAAACTTTATTTCTGGGACCAGACCCTTACCTGGGATACTCTTATTATTATTATTATTATTATCATTATTATTATTATTATTATTATTATTATTATTATTATTATTATTACTATTACTATTATTATTATATGCCCTAATGAGCTGTTGTAAATTCTTAGGTTTTTTTTTTAAACTCACAGTGGATCCTTGTTGAGAGCAAAAGGATTTATCCCAATGTAATTTTCATTTTTTTCTCAGTGCACTTTTCTTCTGCTTCATTTCAATGATAGAAATAGCTGTTGCCCTCAACTAAGTAGTTGGAACCTTATGATTTATATCATTAAATCATAAAATGAAAATACTAACTTGAAATCTTTTTCCTATATTTTTACTGATCACTCTTGTGATGATAAATTATTGTAAAATTACAACTGCTTGATCATGATCCATCTTAAATTAAATTTTCTATTGTTCTCATGAGTGGTATGAAACACACAAGTAATTTTATAAGCCAGCTTATATATTTAAGCAGAGACATTTAAGGAAAACTGAAACCTACAATTCCCATGAGCCAGATTTTCAAAGATCAAGAAACATGCCCAGAAAGGAGGAAATACCATCAGTTGTAGTGTTTCTGTATTCAGACCACAGAGAACCAGAAACAAGTCTACCCTCAGTGGATATGGAAAAGACACAGGATTCTCTGCGATGTTTGCAAGCACATAGTATCTTGGAGAAAGGAAAACTACAGCTACTGAAATTGATAGTCTTCAATAGAGACTAAGATGAAATGAGAAATAAGTGGCAATATTATTTCTTTTAATAATACCTCAAATAAAAACATTTATTTGCTATTAAGGAAGTCTTCAAGTTAGTTGTTGAGGCAGTGGAAACAAGCAAATGTAAAACCAGCATAGATTTTAGAAAAATCTTTAAAAAAGAAAAGTTAAAGTGATAGTTTGGGGCAATGCAGGAATAAAAGAAAGTAATAAAGAAAAATGTTTCATATGAGTAACCCAGTTATGGGTAAGATAATTTCTTGTCAATGTTTGTTTTGGAGCATATAGAGCATTTCTGAGAAGCAGAGAGCTGTTGTACCATGCTAAGTGGACTGATAGAATGCTAAAGTTTTACACTGAGGGTGACAATGTAGCGAGAGTTTACATTAGTATCACTACAGCCAGTAATAATGAATAATAAAATAGTAATAATGTATCAAATAAATACACCGATATTTCTGTGAACCCAATCAGGATAACAGCATTATTTGCAGTAACTTGTTTAATCGTGATAATGATCCTCAAAGTATAATTTACTTTTCTGGTTCCTATTAACAGATAGGTTACAGTCACAGAGGTTACTTTGAGGCATAAGCTAAACTGAGAAGAACTTTCCGGAGTCCTGTCTGTAAGAAAGCTGCAAGTTGGAACATGTAGCTTTCCTTCCACTTTAAAGTCTTGCTCTGAAATATTAGATTTTGGCCTTCGGACCATCAAACATAAGGCTTAAATAAAAGCTTCATTCTTTATATCTCTGCAATACTTGACATTTGACATATAATATCTTTTATATTTTTCCTCATTTTTTAAAATAACTTTCTCATTCAGTTATACAAACTAGTTTTAAACTGAATTCATTTTGAAAATTATGATCTTTTAAGGAAGGATTTGTATATTAAAATCACATCTCTCTCATTCATATTCACTATTTTTACACATATATATCTATACACACATGCATATACACATATATACACACATGCACACACATACACACACACACACACACACACACACACACACACACACACACACACACTCACATATACTTTTCTCAAAGCCATATCTTTGCACCCAATTTTATTGCTTCATTATCTATCAAGATGCAGATCCAGGTCTGAGGGTGTGATAATACAGCCTGTATTTATTCATTGACTTGAAAACAGTAAATAATAAATGGCATCTATTCTGTTCAGAGTTTCTAAAAATTCAGTAGATTTTTTAATTCATTTTTTAATTGTTGTCCTTGTTTATTTCTTTTTGTAAACTCAAATTGCTATTTTCATTAAAATCTCTAAAGACTATGATTTTTCATATGTAATTTGGTAAATTAATTTGAAAAGAACTATTATAAATTTTATAGATGGCTATTGTACTTGCATTAATTCCATACCCTTCTTCCTCGTTAAATTCCATGCTTCTCCCTTTGATCTCTCTTGTTGTAATTACTTTTTAAAAATTATAACTGCTACATAAAGAGTCTTCGGTGGTGCTCCTATTTCTGATGAACATGTATATAGAACAGATCACTTAGGATAGGAACCAATAGGGACAATTGTCTGTAGAAATGTGATTTTTCTCTCAGCAGGCATTGATTGCCTATAGCTCTTCTTTGAGGACTTAGAACTTTATATTCTCCTGTCTACATTTTCTTGTCATTTGTTCGGATCACTATGCAGGTCTTGCTTTCAATTCTATATTGTTTATATTTTATGGGTGTATATGTAAGCCTATTAATTAAGGAAATTCCAGGTGAGACAACCAATAATAGGGCAATAGTTGTCTGTATAGATTGGTAGAACTAACAATTAGGTTGATGCAAGCACATAGTATCTTGGTTGTAATGACAGAAGATAGAATTAATTCTTTAGTACTGTTAAGTATAAACAACTACCTTTTGTTGGAGAGTTTCTGGAATCCTAAATAGCAAAATCATCTGTATTTTCTTAAGTCAATATACTTTCCTCTGTTCTCTAAATACTCATCTGTATGGCCATAGATAACTGTAAGCTTACCTTTTGCACTAAAGGAATATCTAATGTAACATACAGAGGTCTCTAGAAAGATCCACTAGTGATCCAAGTGCAGAGAAGTTATTGTAGAGAGCTTAATGTAATGAATATTTGTACAATACAATTACTACATCTAAAGTTCATGGAATATCGCTAAATATAGAATGGGGGATTATGCGAGATTGTTGATGTCTACTTGATATGTCAGGGATGTAATTAATTTTTGGTTTGTGTGTGTATGTGGCTGAGTGTTACTTGTATACACGTGTCTATTATGGAATACTGGTATGATATGAACACAAGTCTAGAGGTAAAAGAATATCAATGTCCATCTTTCCTATCCAGAGACTCATAAAACACCAGGCTCTATGTTTTGACTATACTACACTGTCCAGTCAGGCCCATAGGGTCCTCCAGTATCTTTTCTTCTCTCTTCGTTCCCATTGTCTACTCTCCTGATCTTCTCCCCTTCATCTTTTCTCCTCCTATCTACTCTGATTAAAGTTCCTCCCTTCTAGTTAACAAGATCTACTGAATTTATTCATATGGAAAGATAGTTATTGTACTTTTTATCCAATTTAGCCAGTTAGTGTCTATTCTCTTTACAGTATATCAAGACTTGTATCTGTTCAATGAAGTATATGATGTCCTCAATAGAACATTTTTGTTCCAGAGGTCTGGATTGTTTCCGGTCAGATATTGGTACTCTGTCCTTACATTAGCAGAGATTGTCAGCTGATAAGCAGTAGCAGTGCCTTGGTGGTTTCCGATAAAAAAATCCCCCAACAAGACTAAAATGAGAATATCCAAAAAACATTATTTTCCCTCATATTTCTTTATATCTATCCAAACTTCATTGAAAAAACTGCTTCCTACATTTAGGGATTATTTTTCATTTACAATTATGCTAATCAAGAATATTCTGAATTGTATGACCATAAGCCATATTATTTGTAACAATCACACATTCTAGATATTGTCAAGTTGAAAATACTAACCATAAAGATTCCTCTCCTAGATTTTCCTCCCATGCTTGCCCTTCCTCTTTTTACTTCTTCTAGCCTCAGGTATTAATTTATTATCTTGTCATTATGACAAAACACAGGATTCTAGACTACTTACCAAAGGAAATTTTTATGTTTTCTTCAGTATTAGTAGATTTAATCTTTTTAAAAAAGTTATAGACAGATGTCATTTATGACACTTTCAGTGAGATAAGGGGTTTCTGTCATATAATAGAGTAAGTTCAAGGGTTTCACAATCAATATTAGGTTTGTTGACTAATAATGTTTGCTTGTCCAACAGCACAGACCATACTATTTATGTTGGAAACACTGCTTGGCCATGGTTTAAAACATGTCCTTAATTTCCAGGAACTTGTAGGCAAACATCACAAAATCTGTCTTTTTTCTCTAGCCAGAACACACAATTGTAGAAAGAGGCTTTAGGCTTCATTGGTCTTAAGGTTTGTATTTGTTTATTGTTGCTCATTTGGACTAGTAATTTTAAAGTCTTAAAGAATATATAGACATTTACCTTGATTATATGTTGTTTGGCTTATGGCTTGGGCATATTGTTAGTTTTTGTATTTTAATTTATTTTTATTAATTTGTTTTGCTACATAGCCTGTGGCCCACTTGTGTTATTTTATATGTTTTTTGGGGGGGAGGGGCAACTTGTTTCTATTTTTGTTTGACTTTTTTTCTTTATGTTTTGATATTTTGTCTACTTTTATAATGTCTGTCATGGGCCAAAACTGTTTTTTTTTTTTTTTTTTTTTTTTTTTTAATTTAAAGATTGACATTTACAGTATATAGAAAGACATTCCCACATACACAATTCTAGTTAAATTTAGGTTCATTTCTTCTGTTTTGCATGCTACATTGGGTGAATGAATGTTGTTGGGGCAATTGTATAGCATGTAATGTAATTCATCATAATTATGTGATTTATACTAGTGTACCCACAATCAGTTAACCTTCGCATTGTATCTTGTTTTCTGTGAGGTATCTATTTGCCCTAATTAATGTTTTTATAAGTTGTGGTAACTACATTCTGTGGTAGAATAAAATGCAGAATGTAGTAAGGAAGTATACCGGGCAAGCAAAGTTTCCGCAGTGGTCTCTGTTCTTAGGTTCATAATCTTACTAGCTCTTGAAATCTTTTCAGTACCAGGAAATTAGACAAGTGTTAAAAATTCTTACAATAACCATGTTAGTGATGCATATTTATCCTTCATGCCTACTTTTCCATGGTGATAATTATAAAGCTTTATAGTATATATAATGATGACATGACCCTTAATGAGAAGGTATTTACTTTATACAAAAGAGAAAAAATAGATAGTGGAATCTATAAGATTCCAGAGCAGAGAGAGAAAGTAGATTTAATATGGCCTACAGAGGGACCTGTTTGGGGGATAAAGAGCTGCAGAGCAGAGAAAGAGAAAAATGGATAGAGAAAAATCAGAGTGGTGCAGTGAGACAGCAAAAGGGGAGACATAGAGATAGTAATCAAGAGATAGACTGTTGAAACAATCAGGGTTATAAATAGAATGAGTAAAGAGGGGAGGTAAGTCTGTTAAGTTATATGAAGTAGGAAACAAAGGAATCTTTCCCTCCTGTCTATATAAATAAAGGTCTCTGATTGCTAATCAGAAGGCTCCAAGGTTCTCTAGACCATCTTGCCTGGCTCATCTTTCATTTATAAACTAAATCCTCTTTTATGTGACTAGACCAGCACCAAAGCCTATTATGGGACTTTTATTATTATTATTATTGTAACCTTATGATTTATATAGTTAAGTCATAAAATGGAAATACTGACTTGGAAATTTTTCTCCTACATTTTTATCTGCCAGTCTTCTGATGATGAATTACTGTGAAATCACATCTGCTTGATCATTTTCCATCTTCACCCAAATTTTCTATTAATCCCATGGGTGCTAAGAAACACAGCTATTAAACACACAAGTATTTTTTAAGAACAAGGTTAAATATCTAGGCGTAGAGATTTAAACTAAATGAAACCTACAATTACTATGAGCCAGCTTTTCAAAGATTAAAAACATTTGTGCAGAACGGAGGAAATACCATGGTCTTTCTGTATTCAGACCATAGAGAACCTGTAAGAAGTCTACCCTCAATGGATACGAAAGATACAGGATCACTGTGATATTTGCAAGCACAAACTCTCTTGGAGAAACAAAAGTTATAGCTTTTGGGATTTATAGTATTCATTAGAGTCTAAGGTTGAATGATAAAATAAGTGACAATACTTGGATATAATTTCTTTTAATAACATTCAATGATAAAAGCATTAATTTGCTATTAAAGGAAGTCTTCACGTGAATTGTTGAGGCAGTAAAGACAAACATATGTAAAAGTAGAAAGAGTTTTAGAAAAATCTTTAAAAAGAAAGTTAAAGTGATAGTTTGGGACAATGCAGGGAAGAAATAAAATAATGAAGAAAATGTATTCATATGAGTAATCCAGTTGTGGGTGAGATAATTTCTTATCATTGTTTGTTTTGGAGCATATAAAGCATTTATGAGACACAGAGAGCTGTTACACATTGTACCATGCTAAGTGGAAAGTGGAATGATAAAATGTTAAAGTTTTATACATAGGGTGAGAATGTAGCAAGAATCCTACAGCCAGAAATAAATAGTAAAAAATCAGTAATAATAATGTATCAAATAAATACACTGATATTTCTGTGAACCCAATCAGGATAACGGCATTATTTGCAGTAACTTGTTTAATCGTGATAATGATCCTCAAAGTATAATTTACTTTTCTGATTCCTATTAACAGATAGGTTACAGTCACAGAGGTTACTTTGAGGCATAAGCTAAACTGAGAGGAACTTTTCAGAGTCCTGTCTGTAAGAAAGCTGCAAGTTGGAACATGTAGCTTTCCTTCCACTTTAAAGACTTATTCTGAAATTTTGCAAAAATTTCCTCCTCCTATAGTAGGATATCTTTGGTTTTACCAATATTATTTTATTTTTAATGAAGTTATTTCTAGAAATGACTACTTATTAGCAAATTTTCTGACATTTAGGTTCTAGAAAATCTTCCTTCCACATTTTCTGCAATGTGGCTGGATCCACAGAAAAATTATCTGACTTGTAGATTAATACAATCAATTGTGTGGGGTTTTTTGGTGTGTGTGTGTGTGTGTGTGTGTGTGTGTGTGTGTGTGTGTGATGGTATTATATTTGCCACAAATAGAGGTATATATATAGTGAAAGCTAGTAATTATATTCAGTTATAAAATAAGATGTAGATGCAGTAGAGAAGTGTGCTGGAATAGCAAAGTTTCTGCAGCAGTCCCCCTTCTTAGGTCCATGATCTGTCCATCTCTTGGAAATCATTCCAGTGCCAGTAAATTAGACAACTATTAGACAGATAATCAGACAACTGTTGTTCCACAATGACATGCTACTGACATATATTTATCCTTCATGTCTATTTTTTCATGGTAAAAATTAGAGAACTTTACAGTATATACTGAGGACATGACCCTAGGTGGGAATATTTTTATTTTAGAGAGGTAAGAGAGACAGAGGATCTGAAATATTACAGAGTAGAGAGTGAAAGCAGACTGAATACAGCTAGCATGTTGAATGTGTTCAGGGGATAAAGAATAGCAGAGTAGATAGAGAAAGGAGAAAAGAGAAAAGAAAAGAGAGAGAGAATGAGAGACAGAGACAACGACAGAGAGAATGAGTCAGATAGCAAAGGGGAGAAATAGAGATACCAAGAAGAGAGGGGGTATTAAAATATCAGGGTTATATATAGATTGAGTTGCAGAGGGAAGGAATGTCTGTGAGCTTGTGGGCTTTTTGCATGAGACAGGTAGGGACTTTAGCATGGACTCTGATATTTATAACAAGCACTTAGGATATGGAGGAATTCTGGAGGACAGCTTGGGCTTTGAAGTTCTAACCAGCATCACAGTTAGCCATTCCTGTTCTATGAATTTTGGAAAATGGGTTTCTTGCTGCAGAGTAGACCTGTGTGATTGCCTTCCTCCTTGGTAGGTATCTTAATGTTTTTTGGAGTTATGGAATGTAAAATACAGAAAACATATTTTTAAGACTGACCTGGATTTAATTATTCAAGTCCTGGGTCCTATTTGTGTGGTATCCCAGCAACAGGGATCCACTTCTGACACCTGAATGGCACCCATATATTGCATTCATAATTTATAGTCTTGAGAGTAAAACATTTTCATTTCTATGAACAATCACTCAAGTATTTTTTCTCATATTAAGACTGTGTTATTCTATGGTTTTTGAAAAGAGAATTGTGAGATAAGTAATTTAACTATATACATGTGTATAATTTTAAGTAAACATAAAGTATGTTTCCTTGTGTTTTATCAAACAAACTGGGTATTATTTGTTTTCCCTTTTTATTGTTATTGACCTGCTTTTCCCCTCTACAGTTTGAGTCGTATCTCCATCATCCCATTTCTCACTTCATATATTAAAATCCCATACAATAAAATTTCTCAATTGTTTTGTTTTTTATGATTACTTCCATTCTGTATATTATGTATGAGAATTTGGGGCTAGAAATCACAGATGAGTGATAAGTAACATCTGATATATGGCTGTCTGTGTTTGTGTTGACTAACTTTGTATTGACTAACTCAATACAATATTACATTTGGGAGTTTCTCTGTCCTGCCTAGAATGTCATGCAACTGATAATTGAATACTTTACTCAGATGCTTAACATTATAGTAAATGTTGAGCCAGAAGCTCTAGAAAATTACTATTTATCTATTACAACTCAATTCACCCATAATTTCTGTCTATGATTTTTTACATGGCCTGGTCCTTTGCTCAGTTCAGCATCTCATCTTGCTTCCTCTGCATCTGGTTGGCATCTCCTTCTCTGTCTTTTCTCTTTCCCAAATTCTCCTTTTCTGGTTTCTCCATCTATGCTTCTTGGCTAGCTTCTGGCCAATCAGCATTTTAGTAATCCAACACAGGTAGCAAATCTTTACAGTGTAGAAGAATATTATCCTATGCAATATAATATTTGTTAGGTCTATTAATTTACCTTCAAAGTATGCAAGTTAATTTTTCTTTATGGATATATATGATTTAATTGTCTTTCATTTGCAGAAGAACATTTATATTATTTCCTGTTTCTGACTATTGTGAACAGTGATGAGCTGTGAAAGAGTTTTTCACAACCTTGTGTCATATGTCAAAGAAAATCGCAGCTGATTTGTATGGTAGATTTATTTCAGTTCTTTGAGAAATCTTCATATTGATTTTCAGGATAACAGTACTAATTTTTATTCTTAACACCAGTGATGGAGACTTTCCTTTCCGCCATAAGCTCACCAGCATTTGTTCTCTGTTCTTTTGTTAATCTTATCCAAACTGACAAGGGTGAGATAAATCCTACAAATTATTTAAATTCCTTTTTTCTTAGACATGTACGATAAGAAATTCTGTGAGCTATTTCTTATAGACATTGCTATCACTTCAATTAAGTCAGAATTTGTTTCAGTAGCCCATTTTTTCTTTTATTGAAAATAGATTTTTATTTCACGTAACATATTCTGATTATAGTTTCCCTCTCTCTTCTCTTTCCAGTTTCCTCTCACCTCCCCTTTTATTTGAATTTTGTGTTTCATTAGAAAATGGTCTTCTAAGGGATAATTTTAAAATAAAAAAAGAAAATAATATGTTGTTGGGTTTTTTCTTATTTATCTTTTAGCCGGACAACCATTCATCTCCGAATGAAATGAAATCATCCTCTTGTTCATAAATGACCGGCCTTAGCATGACTTTTTCCTATCCAGGTTTTCTTAACTTACATTATCCCATTTAATTTTATCCTCTGGGCTTTTCCTTTTTTTTTTTTAACTTCTGTAATATCTATGACTGATTGTGTGGCTGTGTAGCTGGCTCCTTGTTTACTGATTTCCCTTGTTGTTCTTCTCTTCCTTCCAAACTTCACCTTCCATTTTTTCTCTCTGCCTGTCAGTCCCACCTATCCCTTATTCTGCCTTACTATTGGCCATTCAGTTCCTCACTTGATCGTCAGGTGCTTTAGACAGGTACATAAACACAGTTTAATATAATTAAACAAATGTAACACAAAAAAGTAACACACCTTAAAATAATATTCTAGGACATTCACCTGTTTGTCTAAATAGGAAGAAATATATTTTAATTAAGTAAACATTGTCTATTACATACAATAAGAATTATCAAGTGAGGTTTACATCCAAAATATTCTGTCCATTTGCAATTAGTGATCCTTCCTGGGATCACTGTAGGATTTGTCTATATCTCAGGGATCTGATGTTTGTGCAATTTGTTCTGCCTGTGTTTGTGTCTGAGGAAAACTTTCTTGGTACAGTCTAGACTCCTGGTCTACTTGAAGGTAGTGAATTCTGTGTCACTGTGACCTGTACTTGGTGAAATAAAAGCTGGCTGATTCTGTGTCTCAGGTATCCTATCCAATCTTGTTTCAATATGAGCTCTTTTTCCAGAGGGAGCTCTTGATCCTAGATGGGTTCTTGATTCAATATATGCTGGTGAGTTGTGGGTCTTAGGTATTCCTCTTAATCCAGTAGGTGATGACATGCTGTGTGTCTCAGGTAGCTGCTCTTGCTTCAGTAGATGCTGAAGAACTGAGGGTCTCAGGTAGCAGCTCTTGATCCAATAGAAACTTGCTACCTATGGGGTTTCAGGGAGCCTCTTTGCTCCAAGAGGGGCTGGGAGACTAAGGGTCTCGGGTTACTGCTGAGGTTATAGGGTGATAGGGGGCGTTGGAGGTTGGGGTGGCACTTTGTAGTTGGGGGTGTCTGGAAAACTGCATTTTTACTGAGGGTTCTGGCAGTCAGGGGTTTTGTCTGCTGGCCTGGGTTTAGGAGAAACATGAGTGGGGGTGGAGTTCCAAGGGTTGTGTCCCAGAGCCTAGGTCCTGGAGCCTGGGCTCTCTGCATAGTGTGGGTGGAGTATGGTCCAATTATACTTGTATTTTTACTAACGTTTTTTTGAGAATTTTTTTATACCCAAATTATATGTTAGTTAGAATGTTATTGTTTATATTATTCTGGTTTTTTGCTAGTTATTTATTTGAATAATAAAATGACAATAATTTTGTAGAATTTGGGAGAAATCTTTTTGTTTTTGTTTTTGATAATTTAAGAGGTATAATTTGGTCCTTCTCTATAGTAGTCTAGTAAAAGCTTACTGCGTGCCTGTCATGGATTGGAATTCCTTAAAAAATGAAGGCTTTTACTTACTACTTTATTTTTTTGTCATTTTAGATAGTTGGTGTCTTCTTCACTTAATGTTGGTACTTTGTATGAATAAAAACAGCTATTTCTTTTAGGTTTTTTTATACTTATAAAGTGCTAGTTTTTAAAGTATTCCATAATAGTTCAAAAATTGACCATGCACTTGGTATCAAAAACAAATTGCAACAATACAAGATAATTGGAATAACTCAATGTATTTTCTCAGATCACTATAGGTTAAAGTTAGATTTCAACAACAGCAGAAATTGCAAAAAGCCTACAAACTCATGGAAACTGAACAGTGCTCAATGGAATCATCACTGGGTCAAGGAAGAAATAAAAAAGAAACTAAAGTCTATCCAGATTTCAGTGAAAATTAATGCACAATATACCCAAACTTATAGAAAATTATGAAAGCTATACTGAGGAAAGTTCATATTACTAAATGTGTACATAAAGAAGTTAGAGAAACCTGACATTAGAGACTTAACAGAATATATCAAAGAACAAAAGGAAGCAAACTCACACAAGAGAAGTAGATGACAAGAAAAAATATAGAGAGCTGAAATCAATAAGTATAAATAAAAAGAACAATATAAAGAATTAATGAGCTAAAGAGTTGGGGTTTTTTTTGAGAAAATAAACAAGATAGCCAACCCCTATTCAAAATAACTAAAAAACAGAGACATAATATCTAAGTTAAAATCAGAAATGAAAACAAATCAAACATAGTAATGACACTGAAGAAATCCAGAGAATTATTAGGTCATACTTTAAAAACCTATACTCCATAAAAATTAACAATCTGAAAGAAATGGACAATTTCTGGATAGATACCTTATACCAAAATTAAATCAAGATCACATAAATAATTTAATAGACCTGCAACCCCCAAGGAAATAAAAGTAGTCATCATGAGTCACCCAAGCACAAAAAGCTTGGGACAGATTGTTTTAGCATAGAAATCTACCAGAATTTAAAAGAAGAGCCAATATCAATATTCTCAAATTGTTCCAAACAATATAAACAGAAGAAACATTGCAAACCTATTATTATGAAGCCACAGAGTTCATGACACCCAAGTCACACAAAGATCCAACTAGGAAAGAAAATTATAGAACAATCTTTTTTATAAACATTAATGCAAAAATACTCAATAAGATACTGACAAACCAAATTCAAAGCACATCAAAAAGTCATCCAAAATGATCAAGTAGGCTTTGTGTAGGTGTAGGTATGTTTTAACACACAAAAATCTGTCAATGTCATTCAGCATATAAACAAACTGGAAAAAAAAAAAACACAGGAGCATTTCATTAGATGCTGAAAAGGCCTTTGACAACATTCAACACACATTCTTGGTAAAAGTCTTGAGGAGATCAAGGATACATGGAACATTTATAAACATAGTAAAGGCAATATACAGCAAGCCAACATTAAACTAAATAAAAGTAAATTAAAAGAGATTCCATAAATTTAAGAATAAGACAGAGATGTCCATCCTCTCGATACATATTTAATATAGTACTCAAAGTTCTAGGCAGAGCAATAAGACAGTAAGAGTCAAGGGGATACAAACTGTAAGGAATAGTCAAACTTTGCTATATGCAGATAATATGATAATATAGATAAGTAACCCATAAAATTCTGCCAGTGAACTACTAAAGCTGATAAACACCTTCAGTAATGTAGCCATACTGTCAATTGTTATCTTTACAGAATGAGCCATTATGGAGTAAGGAAGAAATCTGGTGTTAGAGAAACACCCCTGCTAAGTCTCCTAGTAATAGTAAAAAGGATGCCTAAACTAGTCTTACCCTCTTCTCAGATTATTGATTACCCTAATTATCATTATAGAACCTACATCTAATGACTGATGTAAACAAATGCAGAGACCCACAGCCATGCACTTTGCTGAGATTCTAGAGTTTAGTTGAAGAAAGAGAGGAGAGATTATAGGAGCAATGGGGTCAAGATCATGATGAGAAAATCCAGAGATAGCTGATCCATACTAGTGTGAGCTCATGAACTCTAGACTGACAACTGTGGAGCCTGCATGAGAAGGCCCTATAAATGTGGGTGAGAGTTGTGTGGCTTGATCTGTTTGTGGTTTCCCTGACATTGGACAAATACTTATCCAGGGTACATAAACTAGCTTTTAGACTCCATTCTTAGTTAGCCTTGATGCGAATGTCCTTGTGATATGGTTGAGTATCTTTTGGGTTAGTATACAAAATAAAAACTTAAATAAAAAATAAAATATTTCTTAATAATTCTGAATTTATTTGGTTTTCATTGCAATGTTTCTCTGTTCATTCTGTATTTTGCTAATTTATGCCACAGTATTTTTCCTTTGGGTTATTTGGGACAAGAGGTTGATCTTTTTTACAATTCTTATATTTTTTGGTCTTCATCTCCCAATTGTGCTTGGAATAAAGCATGAGCTTCCCAAGTTCTGAGATCAAAGGCATTCGGCTTTCAAGTGCTTAGATCAAAGAAGTGAGCTTCCCAAGCACTGAGATCAAAGTCATAAACCTCCACTGTCTTGCTTCTGTGGTTAATTAGTGGCTAGCTCCACTCTCTAATATCCAGGTAGGCTTTGTTGTCAGAATATAAAGAAAATATCACTCAACATTTCCAGACTTAGTCTAAACAAAATTGAATATTTTAACTAGCATAGAAAAACTATATATAATAAGTAAAATAACTATTTACACATATATACAGATAAAAATTACACTAACAATGTTGAGTCCATTAGCATTTGAAAAATTCAGGAAGAATACTTCATTATCTATCCTATCTTGGCGAATCCAAAGTGTGTTAACTAATTAATTCACTTTCTATCCCAAATTACATTATTCACTCAAAACTATCTTTTCATGTTTGTCAACCTTATATACTTTACACCTTTTTTATAAGTGTGTTTTTTGTATTTGTTAAAAAGTAGAACTATAACCATAGTCTTCAATTGCATCAGAGACCAGAGAAGGTTATACTATTACCTGAGTAAACAGAAAGTAAAGAACAAGCAACTTCTGAAATTAAGAAATGACAGAAACAGTTGTTTGCCTGAAAAGTCACTCAAAGTTCCTCTGCGATGTTTAAGCATCCATCTTCAGCCTATAGGTCTGAAATAATAACGTTCATCTGAAATTGCATAATAGTTTAATATTATAAGTTTAGTTACATGTATTTTTCTCTCTTAAAGAAATTGTGTACTAGCATTCTTCCATATTCATTCCTTTGACTTAAGGACCTATGTACTTCATAAAAATAAGAACATTCACTTAACACTTATTAAGGGATGAGAAAGGTTTTACATCTGTCCTATCATTATTTCATAGATTTTTTTTCTAGTATTGAGAAGGAGGAAGATTGTTAAGTTGTAATTTTTATATTGCAGCAGCTTTAAGGATATTTGGCTAAGGGCAAAAGATAGCAATTTCATATGCATTTCCTAAGCAATCAATGGCACAGAAGGTGTTTATTTCTCAAGTCTAAAAGTATTTACATAATATCTTACTAAAAATTCATTTTTATTCAAGGACTTTATAGGTAGCTTAAGATTGTCATGCTCAGAATAATTTTTTTAGAAATTTTTCTGTTCTCTTGGGCTTGAAGGTACATTCTACAATGTATGGAAGTTTTTTAAAAACAAATACAAATATTTAAATAATTAACACTGAGTAGGAGAAACAAAAAGACCCCAGTATATTACTCTGATTCAATTTGGCATGGAACTAATAAAAACACTTACAAATATAATTATAACTATACTTGCCTTAAATGTATTTTTTCTTTTAGTATAATACATCAAAAGTAAGATTTAATCCATTAATACTACTAATAAGATATACTAATCAAATAATCCTTGTCCTGAAATGGCTTTTAGTTTATTTTTTATGAGAGTTTCTGAAAGACCTACACCTGTTCACACATCCTCAATACAAATCTTTTAGATTATAAATAAAAGCTCATTCTATGAATATTTATTCATAAACATGGACTTTGTGAACTGTATCCTTGGCAAAATATAAATAGGTACTTGAAAGAACATTGACAAACTTGAAGCAAAATGAACTTCTTTCTGCTCATTTCCCTCATTGGCTTCCACTTTGCTCAGTATCACCCACAAACACAGTATGGGCAGACTTCTATGGTCCACCTGTTTGAGCAGTGCTGGGTTAATATTGCTAAGAAATGTGAGTGGTACTTAGCTCCTAAAGGATCAGGAGAGCTTCAGGAAGATTTGTTCAAAATGTAAATGTGATGTTCGCTGTGCTCACATAAAACAGTATTCTGTTCAAGGCTAGTGGATCTGGAGGACAACTTCAGTTCACAGTTAACTTTTCCTGAGGAAGGAAAAAGCTTGCCAGGCTGGATTCTTAATACTCTTTTGTAGGTTATAAATAGACCTCTGCAATGTTTTTCCATATTTTTAGGTAGCAGTTAATTACAAAAATGCATGTGTCCAGATTGAGAAATAGCATCAGATCATTGATAGGTTTCTACAAAATTTAGTTATGTAAAGTAAGCTTTAATCTGGTAGTAATTATAACTGTTCTAATTGCAGTTCTCTCCACCAAATGAAAATATTGTTGTTTTTAATCCAAGACCTTGGTGGGAGAGATCAAACCATTAGCTACAAAATATGCACAAGGTCTGGAAATGAAGATAAATTCAGAGATATGGTGTCAAGGTACAACAGTGGTGGTGTAAGTGATGTCATATTTTTTAAAAAATTCTTATATATGAAAATATTTCTCTTAGTTTCTAATTTTTTATTTAAATAAAAGGTTTTAAGTTTCTAAAAAATTACATTATATTTTACCTCTTACTGAAAATGCACTTCTATCTTATTTTTACCTTTTAAATCCTTGACTATATACTTTTTTTATTTTAAAGAATAATACTCATAAAGCCAAACTTCACTTTTAAAATTAATAACCACAAACAATTCTCAACCTAATTTTGTTAGGTATTGGATCAGATGTAAAACTTAAGTCAATTTATATGATTCCTTTCTCCCCATAATTCTTGGGTTTTCATTGCTTTTATAATGGTAAATCTCTACTTTCTTCTATAATGAAGAGAAATTTATCTATGTTCTTGTCTGCAGACATATAGTAGATATTGTAAAGTTTTTCTCATGATCTTCCAAAATTTCCACAGTACTTTTACTTTTGTACACTTTTCACCCTCAAAATTAATATTTTGCTAGTAATTATGGTAGTTTCTGTTCATATGCACTTAAAAGTTTTATACTTTTCCCAAATATTATGGTTATTATTTATCTTATTTATATTAGTTTCCTTTCCCACTTAATTCTATTTTCTAAAATAAATCTATTAAGCACTAGAACATAAATTTTTAAGGTTTTTTATAATATTGTGAGTTTGGTGTTAAAATTTTAGAATCATGAGTCTAGGAGAAGTAAGTCTTTCTTTTTTTCCAGGTCTGTATTTATGTGGATGCTATTATTAATCACATGTGTTGCTCAGGTGGTATTGCAGGAACAAGCAGTCCCTGTGAAAATTACTACAATGCTGATAACAGGGAATTCCCATCAGTTCCATACTCTGCTTGGGATTTTAGTGATGGTAATTGTGACAGAGAAATTCATAATAACTACAATTATGCTAATCAAGTAATTTATTGATTAGAATAAAAAGCATCCTGACATCTATGTATGCACAGGAATTTGTGGACAACCATTGGAAATATCATTCAGATATCATAGGAAAGAGGTTATTAAAACAGAATGCTCAAAAGGTAGAAATGGAAAAGAATGCCCTTGATTTTTTGTTGCATTGTTTTGTAAGGATACACCAAAATTAGTGATAAAAATGTTAATATGCCCTTGGGTGACTTTGTGTGAGAAATCTAAAAGCATGGTTTTATTTAATATTTATATAAATATTGCAGTATTGAAAATAATTAGAGATAAAAATCATTATATTTTCAAATTTATAGTAGTGTATTTACTTAGCATGTGGAAGTTAATGATATGGATTCTGTGAACTACATAAAATAAAAAAGAAGAAAAATAGAAAAAAAGGAGAGAAAGAAGAGAATCAGAGGGATAAGGAGGAGAGGGAGAAGGAAAAGGGGGAGTAAGGAGGTGATGTGGGAATGCCTTTCTGTATGCTATGGTTATCAATCTTTAAAGGAGCTGTTTTGGCCCATGACAGGCACCATAGAAGAAGTAGGAGGAGAAATCAGAGCATAGGTAGGAGAAGCAGGGCAGAGTCAGACAGAGAAAGAGCCAGAAGCCCAAAGGAGCAACATGTAAGGAACACAGGTGAGCCACGGGCCACATGGCAGACAGATTAATAGAAATGGGTTGATTTAAGAGCAAGCTAGCTAGCAAAGTGCCTGAGCCATAGGCCAAACAGCATGAAGTTAATATAAGTGTCTGAGTCATTTCTGGGGGCCTGAGCGGAGGTGGTGGGTGGTGGGTGGCTAAGCAATCTGGCGTGGCAGGTCTGTGGGTTTTGGCCTCTGGCCACCAGGGACCAAGAAACCCAACTACAACAAGAAGGAGAGATAAAATTAACCAGCTAGCATTCTCACAATTATATCTCTGATATTTTCTATACCTACCACAGAAAATATTTAAAAGTCTGTGTCCAAATTTTAACATTAATACTTCTCTTGTCATAAGTAAAGGAAATATGCAAATATCCATCTGTAAGTGGGTGACTGACTTAATGATGAATTTTAGACCAGACATACCTTGTGTCATGTCTTTTTCTAAATCAATCTTTTTTTTTTTTTTTATTTTTGGTCAGAAACTGTCATTTGTTCCTGTCTGGCCTTTTGGATCTTGTACTTGAGAAAGATCATGTTCATACCAAGGTGGCTGACAATATGAACCATATCATTGATATTGGTTTAGCAGGGTTCAGACTTGATACTGTTTAGCACATGCAGCCTGCAGACATAAAGGAGATTTTGGAAACAAAATTCAAAATGGTTCTCTCAAGTAGACCTTTTGTTTTTTAAGAGGTAAAAATATATACATGTTATATATTTGCGCTCTTATTGGAAATGAATGAATTTTGAACAGAAAACATCCTGATTATGGTTTCCCCTTGCTCTACTCCTCCCAGTTCCTCCACACCTTCCCTCCCATCTAAATCCATTCCCTCCTATCTCATTATAAAACATGTTCTAAGTGTGCAAAATATCACAAAATAAAACATAATAAGATAAGAACAGAGGACATATTGTCCTTTGTTAATTATGTACAAGAATAAAATAGAGAAGAAAAATATTTCATGCATCAGAGACCTACTCTTTATACGTTAAGAAATCCCCCAAAATTTTTAAACTGAAAATCATAATATATATGTTGAGACCTTGATAAATACATGAGCAGACTCTTGAGATTATAGCTTAGTGTGTGTGTGTGTGTGTGTGTGTGTGTGTGTGTGTGCGTGTGTGTGTGTGTATGTGTGTGTGTGTGTGTGTGTGCGTGCGCGCGTGCGTGCATGTGTATGTTCCCAAATATAACTGTTTTAAGTTCACAAATGTTTTCAGGGCTGAATGGTTTGTACTGAATAGGAAATTTGTGGGCGCTTCCCTGAAGATTTCTTTTTGTAGGATTTATTGGCAGTTTTTGATTTGACATCATTTTGTAAACCAGACAATGGAGAAGATTTTACTAAGCATAAAATGTATAATCTAGGCTCACATATCTATGACTTATGGTATGTAGCATTCTGTTATTCCAAGGAGTATTATCAGAGGTAACACACATTGTTATATACTCCAGATATAACACACATTATTATATACTTGGAGCTTTCTGTTCCAAGTTAGTTAAATATACTTTAATATATGCTCCAAATCCCCAGATATTATTACACAAGACAGATAAATCATAATGTTTATTGGCTCTAGCCCATTTTTCTGAGTTTGAGTGTTGTAAGCATTTAAGACAAACGGTTGAAACTTTCTGTGCCACAATAATGTACTGAGGACAAAACATTTGTATCTCTGCTTTCTGTGGAAACTTTAATCTGTTTTATGAGTTCTTCTGAATTGTCTTTTGAAGCTCATTCATTACAGAGAGATATCTTGCTCAGGCTTGATATAGGGAGGAGAGGCTTGGTCCAGTTTCAACTTGATATGCCAAACTTTGTTGTCTCCTCATGGGAGGCCGTATCCTCTTTGAGGAGTGGAAGGGGGTGGAGTGGGAGAAAACTGGGTAGTGCATGGAAAGAGCGGAGAAAGGGGGAACTGTGGATTGTATGTAAAACAATTTTTAATAAAAGATTATTTAAAAATTATTTAAAAGCTCTTCTAATATTGACCTGAGAGCGAGTATTATATCAGTGTGGAATAACAAATTCTCCCCTGTCAGCCATCATGGAAAACAAGAAATGATTCTGTAATTTGATTTTTTTCAATATTGGGATATACAGCTTTTGAAAATCAAGGTACATAGAAAATTATTAAGAACCTTTTAAATGACAAAAATATTATAAGAATTTCTAAATTACATTTAAATTATGTGCTATAAATTCAAATTAAAATGACAGCTGATCCAATGTCTCTTCTAGGTCATTGGTCTGGGTGGTGAGGCTATTAAAAGCAGTAAGTACTTTGGAAATGGTAATGTGACAGAGTTCAAATATGGACAGAATTCAAAAACTCAGCACAGGTATGTGCAAGTGGAATAGTGAGAAGGTGTCTTATTTAAAGTAAATAAATGCACTGTTCTTCATTTCATCTGTCACAGATATCTTTCCATTTGATGTCAATGTGTTATATTTTTAGCCATTCTAATTTGTACAGCTGTGGATTTTTTGATGATTTTTAGCCTTATTCTTCCCTAAAACCAAATTAATAAACTTTCTCATTTGGGATGTTGATCATCAGACAGCCCTGGAAACCCAATGTATCACTTAATGATATTTGCTTCTTTGTTATGAGATTATCAGAGTCCATAAATGTTGACCTATAATTTAGATCATTATTAAAAGTGTATTTTTATCCATAAGTGATCCGTTAAATGTATCTTACTTATGTTATATCAAAGCATTAATTAGAAATTTTGAAAGTTTCTATATAAGATTTCAATTCTTAATAATGAATGTATAATGCCACACTGATCTGATCCACCTTTGGAGTTCTTGCCCTTTTGCTTGAGGGGATGAAAGATGGGGAGAGAAGAGGCTGAAGGTTTACTGGAAGGGACTGGGAGGAGGGAAGGGAAGGGGAACAGGGGGATACATAGATAAAATGACATTTTTTATAAAAGTTAATAAAATAAATTAAAAGAAATATTTCAACTATACAATATGAATAATTCACTTCTCAAGTCCATAAAATTACAATAGAATAAAAAATTGAAAGAAAGTGTTTTGAGACCAAAATTTTTTTATGATAAGTACAGATAAAGTTCTTTTGTATATTATTACACAAATGATGTGTACATATATGTAACTATGAGAGAGATTCAATATGAAATTGTCATTTATTTAGATAACTCAGGATGCTGAATGGAAAGTTACTCTAACCATTGTGAAATAATAACATGCTTTTTAATGTATGAACTAAGAAGAAGGGTGGGATTTTGTGCCCACTGACAGAGTTCTTATGTTTGTGGAAAAACATGATAACCAGGAAGGACATGGTGCTGGAGGCGTTTCCATCCTGACATTTTGGGATGCTAGGTGAGAAGACATTGTTGTTGTGTGTCCTGCTTTCATGACAATATTATATTATATACTTCTACTTTAGTACTATTTTGAATCTTTCAGGTTGTATAAAATGGATGTTGGATTTATGTTGGCTCATCCTTATGGATTCACATTAGTAATGTCAAGTTACCTTTTGGCAAGAGAATTCCAGAGTGAACAAGTAAATCCTGAAGCTGTTCAAAGCATATATTAATATAGAATAAAGGGTTATTTTTAATTTTAATGAAGTTATAGCATATGATATTCATTATGTTTATTCAATAAAATTTTGCAAAATAAGTCTATTGCAAAAGTATCTAATAATGAAAAGAAATAATTTAAGTAAAAACAAGTAACAGAATAAAAAGAGATGTGCTGATAAAGCCTCAATTCACAAAATTTTACATTTAATAAAGCCTGTTAACATTGAGTTTTAAATTATTTATGCCATTGGTACAATCAATATAATCATATTGAAATACTTTATTTTTTCCTGTGGAATGAAAGTTTAATGGAGGTAATTGAAGAAAATATAGTAGGTAGAAACATGAGAATCACAGAATAGTGGTTTTCTGATGAGTCTACGAATAGTAACAATTACAATCAATATATGTGAGTTTGCTAGAGGCATGAGAATAAACAATTTTAAAATTTAATTATATAATACCAATAGTCATATTACAGGCCATAGAAGTTTTTGTTTTAGTGGAATAAGCTAGAATCATTGTGACTTACCAAATATGATTTAGAAATACTTTCTCTTTATATGTCTGAAAAATGTTATTTTATAGTTTTCTTTCAAGCTGAAAGTCCAAGAATTTCCTGAAATTCTTTCCATTCTTAAAAATGTTTCATGTTTAGAATGAGATTTTTTTCTTTTCAGAAGTATACTTTAAGTTTAGCTATTATAAAATATGCATTTATACTTTTTAACTCTTAGTAAGAAAAGTCAGTATATCTTATAAGCTCATTTTACTAGCAAATATATGAAATCAACTAATATTAACTTATAAATTATTATACTAAAATCCTTTTGTAGATGTTTTTAATTTCTATAGTACTCAAAATTTCTCTTATGGATAAACTGAGACATGATGTGGGAATGCCTTTCTGTATGCTGTGAATCTCAATCTTTAAATAAAGGAGCTGTTTTGGCCCTTGACAGGCACTGTAGAAAAGGTAGGCAGAGAAATCAGAATAGGTAAGAAAGGAAGGGCAGCATCAGGCAGATTGAGCAAGCCACCCAAGGAGCAACATATAAGGAACACAGGTGAGCCACGGGCCATGTGACAGACAGATTAATAAAAATGGGTTGATTTTAGATGTAAGAGCTAGCTAGCAATGTGCCTGAGTCATAGGCCAAACAGCATGAAGTTAATATAAATGTCTGAGTCATTTCTGGGGTCCTGAGTGGCAGGTGGTGGGCGGCTAAGAGATCTGCCATGGCAGGTCTGTGGGTCTGGGCCTCTGGCCGCCTGGGACCAAGAAGCCCCACTACAACAGAAACACATTCATTTAACATAATATACTGGAGATTTTTCATGTTATCCTGCAGCTTGTCCTTTAGTGATAATGTTTTTGACTCTAATTTTCATATTTCACTTACCTTAAAGAGCCCTTAGTGTTATTGAGCTTAAAATGATATGCTTAAAAATTGTTTCTTGTGTTTTAAATATCATAGAAGTTCCAAATTTTTACAGAAACTAAGGAATCAGTAAAGTTTTGTAGAAACTTAGATTAAAAGTATACATTGCAGATATAGCCTTAGCAAATGGGTTTGAATTTAATTTTATATAGTGGAGAGAAACAGGCAGATACAAGCATTCAAGTGACTTTAGTCTTTCCATAATTGAGGATGTGAAGGACTGGGATGGACTATCTAATAACAATGGAGTAACCAAAGCGGTGACCATCAATCCACACACAACTTGGGGCAATGACTGGGTCTGTGAAGATTGATGGCGTCAAATAAGTTTGGAATATTCCTATTTATTTTTTCTAAGAAGAAACTTGGGCATATTATTTCTTTTCTTTTATTCCTTCCTTTCTTCCTCCATTCTCTTTCTTTCTTTTTTTCCTCTCTCATTTTTGAGACAGGATTTCAGTGTGTTACCCTGGCTGTCCTGGAACTCACTTTGTAGACCAGGCTGACCTTCAGCTCACAGATACCTGTCTGTCTCTGCTTCCTGAGTACTAGGGTTAAAGGTACCCATGGCCACCACTTGGCCTCTCATAATGTTTAATTTTAATAACTTTACTAGTTGATTCAACATACTAGCATGACTCATATCTGTTCTTTGTTGGTCTCAGCAGTTCAGAGAATACTATCACCATTGGCTCAATTTTACCATTGAGAAATCTTGTTTTATGTTTAACAACACCTTGATGTTTCAAAACCAAACACAATTTTTAAAATTTTGCCATTTAAATATTTTTGACTATGTGCTCTTTTCTATGTTGCTATTATATAGTCAGCTTTTTCTTAAATGATCAGGACATCTGATTTACTTGCATCAATATGTGAAAGAAAAGAAGGCTAAGGAACGCAGACTGAGTCTGGTGATGGTGACACATGCCTTTACTTCTAACACTTGGAAAGCAGAGATCTAGGGAAAAAACAAAAACTACTGTGCTGCTAAATGTACATAGCAATAAAATGACCCCTAATGACATTCTGATGCACTCACAGCAATCATCGGAGAATCTTCTTCTTTAGAAAATAAGAATAAATAAAAATGCATATCTGGAAATTGTATATAGAGTGAAAGATTTTTGAATACTGACCCCTGATTGTCTTACCTCTCTCGTTTCTCCACTCAGGGCTCAGGGACTTGTAAAGAAGAGGAGGCAAAAAGAGTGTAAGAGCAGAGGGAATAGAAGACACCAGGGAATAAGGCCCTCTTAACACAGCAGGACAGATTCACATATAAAATCACAGAGACTGCAGCAGCATTTAGAGGACTTACAGAAGTCTGTACCAGATTCAGTCCCAGCGCTGAGGGAACTGGACACAAGCCACCATCTCTAATTCAGAAACTGTCTCCAACTGGTAAAAACTTGGAAGTGAAAAAAAAAATTATGATGGGGTTATTGTTTTTGCATATTTGATCAGACACACAGTACCAGTAATTTTAACAAAGAGCAGTACCACAGTGCGTTTATTCAGAAGTGTTGCTGGTGAGTATAAGGAGAGAAGCAGAAGAGAAAAGAGGTCATCTTTTACATTGCGTCTCTTTTAAGATAACAGCTGAGCACAGATTTACATAGCCATGCCAGGGGTGTTCTTCCAGCACCATGTTAGGTTTACCAGGTCGTTACTACATGTCAAAAATCCTTACATTTCACCCTTATGTTTATTATAAAAATAAACTCAGGTTTATGCAGGGGGAAAATGGATTGGACTGGAACAGGGTCGAAGGATCTCTTAAGGCTGCTTCAAACTATCTTAAGGGTGAAATTTGTCTTTTCAGAAGATGAGTGCTGTATCTTCTGGCAGTCATTTTTGCAGCTCATTTCCTGCAGTCAAGGTGAGATTAAGGCATGGGATGATAAATTCTGATTTTCTAGAGCTTGAAAATATTGAGTTAGTAAAAGAACCTTGGGAAGTGACACACATAGTGAGGGTGCTCTGCTATTATGGGCTCTGGAGGTCAGATTAAGAGAGAGGAAAAAGAGGGAGAGAAGGGTTTGAAATTGGGACATGTGTAGCCTTAAGTTAGGCTTTTGCCTATACTTTAAATAAACCTTAAGGTAGCTGTTTTGTATTTTTTTTCTTCTAGGGGACTCCAGCTGCACAACAATGTTTGTGGATCTTTGCTAGGTCTGGAGAGGGGAAGAGGTTAAACTGTCTCATGGGTTTTGTTTATCTGTTTCTAAGGTTAAAATGGCTTCTGGCTCCTCTTCTCTGGTCCTGAGGGATGAAGGAGGAGGATGGTCTACTTTATCTGTTATTGGCTCTAAAAATGGCTCCTGGTTCACTTTCTCTAGTCCTCAGGGGGTGGTGGTCTATTGTTGTCTAATGGTAAGGTGGCTTTTGGGTTTGTTCATTCTCCAGAAGCTATGGCTGGAGGATTAGTCTGTGGGGGAGGGAAAGGGCAAGGCAAAATATCTTAGAGCTTTTTGTTTCTAGTAACTCTCAATTTTGACTCTGAGAAGCAGGCTGGAATGGAGAACTCAGAGTCAGGTATTCCAGACTTGGGAGTCCACCTGGGAGACTGAAAGAGCCTATGGGGGGGGGGGGGGTGTCTGGTGTTGACAAGCTGAGCAGATAGGAAGAAAAGCAAGGGAGCATCTGGAGTGGCTGGTGAGGCTGGATTCAGGGATTCAGGCAAACGTGATGACTAAAAGAAATGAAAGCTTCTATTTTAGCTAAAAATTCCCTTCCCATTAGGGCTATGAGGCAGGGTGGCATGTCGAAAAATGAGTGGGTGATATGGATATCTCTGAAAATGCAATTATGTGGTGGCATTTGATGAGGCCAGAATTGTTTGCATCCCACCCTGACAATGGAGGTTAGAATGAAAAGTAAGACCCCAAAGCTCCAGCAGGACCGAGTGTTCACAAGGAAGGAGATGGGCTGCCCTAATACCATTATGACTACCTGAGGCTCCCTTTTTGTGATGACAGTGGTCAGCTTAGAGAAGCCCTAGCAGCATCAATTGCCCACAGCCAGGCCTAGGAGATCAGTCAAGGGAGTGGTCTGTGTGTAACGTCCCCCTGCCATGTGGGCATTGGGGTCAGTAACCAGAGCAGTGCTTCCCATGGCACCTCGGACAATACCTGAACAGCTTCTGTGAGGCAAGGCAAGAGCAAGAACAGTGCTAGGAAGTCTAGGTCTGCTTTGCCTTGGGAGGAGGCGAAGGAGCTGGTCAGATAGCTTTGGCTAGCAGGAGTTATCTTTCCTGCTATGTTTTCTCATCTTTCCTGTGATGCATCTTAAAGGCTAGCACTAAGACTTCTGCCTGTAGAGTCAGTGATTCCTTCTCAAGATATGTAAGTTTAGCTCTGATGTGGGGTCCTCTGGGTAAAAAATGGCTCATGATAAATTACCTTCCCTCAGCATTCTCAGGATCTAAGATAGTATGCTGTGAGAGCCATTTATGAGGCATTTAATAAATACTGGGATGGATTCTTCTGTTTCTCCTGTACTATCTCATGAAATTTTTCAAATTAGCTTCAAAATAGGTTTCTACAGACTTCTCATTGAGTAAGTCACAAAATTTTCTCTAGCTAAGACCTCCCTTGGTGTATTGTAATGGGGGTTCTATGTCTGGAACAGCCTTGGCTCCTGGAGGTGTGCTATATTTGTCTGATGAACCTCATGTGTATGAGTTCTGGCTTGTTCTCAAACTTGCCTTTGTTTAAGAGTCTTTTTTTTTTTCTATCCTATGTACATCAGCCACTTCCCACAGAGGGAGAACTGGATCAGGGTCCTTTGAAGTGTAAGAGTGAGTTACTGGTGGGGTAAATCTAGGTGCCAGGTTTGGAGTTCCCAGAAAGGAAGAAGTTGGAGGACTTGTAAGTGATCACTGAGATTTGAAAGGTAGACGTTCTTGAGAATGATCTGGTTGTGTGGCTAGAAACAGATGGCAGAAGAACAGCAAGCTAGAAAAGAAAGTTTAGAGCTGATACATGAAAAGAGAGAAACTCTAAGAACAGGAAGCTAGAAGAGATGATTTAGAGCTGAGATATGAGAAGAGATAGGTAAATTATTTCCAATCACCCATTGCTTGCAAAAGTTAGCTTCCATAAAATATTGGGGTCCAGCAGCTAGTTTGAGTTAAGGTACTTAGGCCATTTCTTTGTGAAATAACAAATAAGCTTGGTTATGTCAAGATAAGACAAAAAGACTAAGAGAATCTCAAGAACACATTCTAGAGGTGAGGATGGAGAGATATTTTTCACTGGCACATTTTCTATTATTGAGGCCCAGAGGGGAGGGATTCCACTGCTAACTCTGGGTTATCACCCAGCCAACTAGTGGTTCCAGGAGAGCAACACAAGCTACCACTAAGTATACTTATCAGCTCCTGGGTAGGCATTAGGAAAAAGCCTGAAACAATGCTAGCCATTAGGAGGCTAGAGGTATAGACTGTGATAGCTATCATTAGACACACATCATCACCTAGGATAGGCATTAGGGAAGAGCCCCAAACCAATGCTTTCCACCACTAAAATCTCTTTAGTTCTTAGGACAGGCGTGAAACCCAATGCTAAGCCACCACAAGAATTCGTCAGCACCTACAGTGGACATCCAAACCTAGCTACTGATAGGCACTTGTCAATACCTAGAGTAGGCATTAGGGCAGAGCCCTGAGGACAGTGTCTGGGAGCAGAATCCAAGGATCCGGGCTGAGCTTCAATATCAGGGAAGGCCAGAAGTGAGTGTCAGGTAAGAAGGAACAGCTGTGACCAGTGAAGATTGTGGCTGGGGTGGTCTTCTATGAGGCTAGAGTCCTCCTGGAAAGACAGATAATCAATGATCTCTTAAAGAGACAATAGTTTGCATTTATACAAACCAGAAAGGAAAGACTTACCAATTGAGGCTCGGGGTATTTAACCAACCTGCAGCAGGGCAGATAAAAGATGGTCTGGTAGTGAGCCATGGATCCGGATCTCCTGGCCTATGTGAACCTAAGCCCAGGAGAGCCCAAAATGTTGGTTCTGCACATGAGATGAGACACACACTACCAACGCCACACTAGAGGCTATTCAGGGGGAGTTTCTGGGCAATTACAAGGGAGAGAAGCAGAAAAGAGGCCATCTTTCACATGGTATCTCCTTTTAAGAGAACAGGTGGGTATGGATTTGTATAGCCATGCCTAGGGGTGTGTCATCCACATGCTGCATGTTTTATCAGTGCCATGTTGAGTTTACAATGTGGCTGCTACTTGCCAGGAATCCTTACAGGAGTCACACTGAGGATAAAACTGCTATTAAGGGCAGCCTCAATGTTCAATAATAGATGACCCATACAAAATGAACTCAATAGAATCTTGGAAGTTCTTTGTCTCATCTTTTGTCAAGGTATTGTGTGTGTGTGTGTGTGTGTGTGTGTGTGTGTGTGTGTGTGTGTGTGTGTGTGTGTGTAACTGCATGCTCTTTTCTTTGACTATTGTTTTCTGTTTGTTTTGCCCTGGTCTATATTTATTTTTTCTTATTATTCCATATAAGCCTATTGGCTTTCTAAGGTTAGAAAGCTGGGTGGAGTTCGTGAAGAGGGACTGTGAGGAGTATAGGGAGATGAAATCTTAGTCAGAATATTTTGTATGAAACAAACCATTTTCAAGAAAGAAAAACTAAAACAATGTAAAACATTAAAGATACCTTTATTGCTCAAACTTTTAGTTTAAAAAATACCTTATGGGAATTTTGTTGGATATCAGTGAGCTGATCTCAACAATGAAAATGAATTTAGTCATTCTTTTAACCATCCCACTCTGTCATAAGGTTTTATATCCTGAAGGGATATTATGACATTAACAACTCTTATAAAGGGAAGCATTTTACTGGGGCTGGCTTACGGTTACAGAAGCTTAGTCCACAATCACCTTCTCAGAAAGCATGTCATTATCGCAGACATGGTGCTGGAGAAGGAGCTGAGAGTTTTACATCTGTATCTGCAGACAGAAGGAAGTGAATCTTACCTTAGGCATGGCTTCAGCATTTAAGACTTCAGAGCCCTAGTGATGTCTTGCTCCAGCAAAGGCACACCTACTCCAGCAAGGCCATATCTTCCAATGGTGCCACCCCCAATGAACCCATGGGGGGCATTTTCTCTCATACCACCACATATTCTCTACCTTGAGATATGAATAATATGAATAGTAGTGCTCTTTTGAACAGTTGTAACTCATTTAAGCAACAGAGCATAGCTAGAAGACATGGGTCAGTGGGAGCAGGCCTTGAGTTTTAATTTTCTAGGCCTGATTCAGATTGATTCTTTCTGCCTACTTTAAAGATGTGAGGACATTAGGAGTGAAAACTATACAAGCCAGTTGCTTTGTAGCTGTCATCCACTAAACTTTTCCAAGATTAATAGACCAGAATGCCTTCAAACCATTAGCCCAACTTGCATCTTGTCAATTGGTTGGGTACAGAAAGAAGAAAATACCACGTATAACTTGCTTTTCTCATTGGAATGACAAAAGAAACAGCAAAGCAATGTAAGGAAGGGAGTTTATCTTGGCTGACACTGTGGGAGTATGGTTCATAAAGATGAGAAAACATGGTGATAAAAGTGTGGTGTTTCCAGTACTACATCATCAGTCAGGAAGAAGAAACAGAGGCATGCTAAAGCATATCCTTCTTATTCAACCCAGGATTCCAGTACATGGACTGGTGTCACTCACATTAAGGTTGAGACTTTCAATATTAAATAAACCAACGTGGAAAATTCCTCATAGAATTGCTCTGAGTTTTGTCCTCCTGGATAATTCTGTATTGTTTCATGTTGAAAATTAGTATTAACCAACAAAGATTCAAAAGCTTAAATACCAAAATAAGAATCAAGAAGATATTTTCAAAATTTATAGGGGCATTATAGCCAGAATATTGTCAACCACCAGCTTTTGTAGTGTCTGCTACGGACCTCCAGGTCCACACTTAGAAACCTGTGGTTATTACCATAACCTGAAAGAAGACTCAATTTATCTCTTAACTATTTATTTCTTAATCATTACTCTCACTCCATTTGGTTCCCTAGCTGGTTCATGGTTTTTGTCATTTCTCCTCTGTAGTTTATCTATAATGTCAGGAACAGTAACTCCTGCAGGTAATCTCTCACTCAATACTAAGAAACTCATAGAAATACACCTAAGATTATGATCATCAAACCAGTTTTAACAAGACTTCTAGATCTTTCACACCTCCTGCTGCCTACCCTGTTCTTTGTTCTTCCCTGTGTTATAGTGGAACTCTAATCAGTATTTCAGCTGAAGATATTAGAGAACTAGAAATTTGTCCTATCAAGCATGAAAATATCAATACCAATGAACTCTCTGATTTACCACTACTTGCCTCAGTCTTCTGTCTGTATCAGAGCAAATATCTGAATCTGGCCATCTGGGAACCCTGGAAATAACCCTCACTTCAAGATATCTAAAATTCCATTAATTAGTGGAAAGAAAGCATCTGTCTTGATATTAATGTTTTTTAATATAGGAGTGTATTCCTGTCTTTCAATATTCAGCTTCTATTTTGTATGTTATCATCTGGTATCTGATATGTGATGGAGAGCCAAAAGTAAATACTCAATGAAATGAAAATTCGCACCAGTCAATGCAACATACATACACCAGTTCACTACAGTGTTTGAAACCTGCTCCAAATGAACATACAGATATAACAAAAGACATAATACAATACATATAAAATATGCTAATAAAAATGATATGAATAATAAAGGGAATGATAAGGGATTCAAAATAAGCTGCTTATTCTCAAGGGAAGGAGAGTAATATCTAGGAAAGTTTCATGGAAAAGGAAGTTCAGTTTGTTTGTTTTTATTTTGTGAGATATAGTTTCACTACATAGTCCTGCCTGGCCTGGGACTCACTATTAGACCAATTTGGCCTTGAACTCACAGAAATCTGTTTGTATCTTTTCCCAGTACTGGGATTAATGGTGTGACAAGGAAGTTCTTGATGTAGTTCTTGATGCATTCCTAAGAAAGACAAGGGAAGCAAGCTACTCTGAAGGGAAGAAAGGGTAGGGAGTTGTATAAAGAAATGAGAGATTTCTAACAATAAATGCACCAATTAATTTCCAAGACTGGAATAACACATTTATGGAGAACATGTGTTAATATAAATGTAAATAAAAGATAACATGCCAACAGGAAGGTAACTTTCTGTCAAAAACTTTTTATTAAACACATTATACTTAATGCCATCTCTATATTTTCACGATGTCTGTAGCCATACCAACAAACAAACAAAAACAAATAAAAAATCAAGCCACACATCATCACCATGGTGATATTGTAGGAAGTACTTTCAATAGTTTCTGTAAAAAAATCATTATAGGATTGATTTATCAATTCTAGTATACAAGATCTTTGTAGTTTGCTTTCATCCTCCATCAATCTACAATCTGCAATTTAAATAAAACTGAATTCCACTGAAGTCCCCTTACATAAAGTGCTGTCAGTCGTTGAAGACTTCAGATATGTGTCATCATTTGCCAGTACTCATTTGAGTTTTCAGTTTGCATATATTGAAATAATTGACTTTGAATGATGAATTGTTCCATGCTTACTATTTTTATAGTTACGAGAGATGGAGAAGACAGAACTAGGCCTTTATTTGACTGTTGGTTGATAGACATTTCATGTGCAGTATAATGTGAAACAAAGACTTTAATACCTGCAAAAAAATGGTGATTCTAGTAACAATGCTGTCTCTAAAGAAAAAAGTTAAGATACTAAATGCTTTCTATATGCATATTAAAATTAAAATACAGGATTGAACATTTCAGGATATCTTAAAGAGGACCAGATTATACTTCTCCAAATTGTGCCACTTGGCATAAGGGTCTTTTAAGCAGAATACAATTAGCTCCCTGAACTCACAGTTTCTAAGATTAAGACATACATTTCTTTTGTTTAAAAGTATTCTCACTGTTAGAAACTCTGAAGAAAATTACCCCAGGAACAACTATTCAAACTTAATGTCCTTGCCCACATAAAAAACTCATATTAACAATAAATTTCATCTGCTTGTATCTCACTCCTTTGAAATTAGGTATTTAAAGAAAATCTCCCTTATGACTGCACCCGTATCATTGAGCCCTAACAATTTACAGTTAAACAGGACTATGTTTTTGCCAAAGCCACACCATTTTGTAAAGTTACACTAGTTTGGATTAACTGTGACAATTATCTTAATGATGGAAATTCAGATTCTAGAACTGAAGTAATATTTCTTTTCTTCTGCCTAAGGAATTGCCAGTCACCATCAACCAGGAAAAAAAAAAGTGTGTTAATCTCTATTCATCTGCCATTCTTTAACTGACTACATATGTACCAGTTAACACTGGCAATGCCCAGCTGTGGGCCAGGAAAGGAATCTTTTAAACTTCCTCTTACTACTTCATACTTTTCTCATTTTCTGACATATAACTACTTCAGCTTAAAAACAAAGAGTAAGGGCTCTGATTCTTATAGATACCATCCCTCTGTAGTCCCCTTTCTCAATAAAGGCCTGTGCAGTGCATCAATTCATTCTCTTGTCTGTATCTATTTCTTAATGACTTTTTGCTAGGTACATTTTGGAGGCCTGATGTGGTGGGATTCAGGTGTCAGCTGATAAGGTCAGAAGACACTTATCCAGGGTCCCAGGCTTCTGAAGGGGGAGTGACCAACCCCATTCAAGAGGCACTGCTGGGATCTTAGGCCCTTTGTTCTGGCCTGCAGGAGAGACTGGTTTGGCATTCATCGTCCATCACATAGTTAATCCGATCTCTCAGGTGCCTATATATGCTGTTACTGATCTCTCAGGTGCCTATATAAGCTGTTACCTATATCGTGAGTGTTAGTTTATATTCCAATAAATATTAATCTTAAATTGATGTAATTTAAAAAATATTTGCGTGTAGTATGAAGTTTCTGTTTTGGGCCTAACCTCAAGGTTTAGGCCCACAAACCCAAGGACCCACAGAGACATGCAGAGGCTTACAATAGTTTGAGGCTGATTGGTGTAAGGCCCAAGCATATAACTTGCTAACCCTGGACCCTTCATCTAGACCAAGACTCTAAACTTGTTCAGCCATGCTGCTGGGTACCTTTTCTTAGAACAGCATAGTTGTCCTCTGTTTCTTCCGGCTTCTCTCTGGCATTCTGCTCTGTGCTTCTTGTTCTCAGAGTTCTCTTAGTCTGGTAGCCCCGCCCACACTTCCTACCTGCCTTTGGCCAATCAGCGCTTTTTCTTAGACTAGAGGGTGGAACAGTTATTTACAATGTAACAACATAATCTCCCACATATCCCCTTTTCTCTTTTTAAAACAAAAAAACTCCAAATCTAATATTACTTTCTCCCCTTATCTATAACAACTTATTAACAACACTGTAAATAATCCATGTTTTGGGAATGTGGGCGTCGTTCTCTAGGCTACTTCCTGCTGAATGGGGGTGCTGGCAATCTCATGGGAACCCAAAGAAAAATGTAGGATTATGGACAAGTCTTTAGTGGAGTAGTCTCTAAGGCTGGGTCATCTCAGCCAGTCTCCTTGAAATTGTTCTGGATACAGAGCTCTGGAAACTTCACAGAGGTGCTCTGAAATGCTGAATCACCTGGGCCATCCACTTCCATTGGAGATTTTTCAGGGGTCTTCCTCTATCAAACTTTATGTTCTTTATCCAGGAATAAATCCACAGCCTCTCATTTTCTGTGGAAATAGAAAGAAAACCTCTTCTCCAAAGTAGCATATCTTTGGATTTCAATTTTAAAGTCAACTCATTTACAAAATATATAGGTTGAATTAAACCAACAGCATTTATAATCAACTGTCTCTTAGGAGCTTTTACTACTTCATTTTCTGTCAAGAAGCTTAAAGATAAGACAATAATATACAGTATCCAGACATTCTTTGTATTTTCCATCTTTACGTGGCTTATTTTTTATTTATTTGGTGTATTTTTATTTATTTATTTATTTTACTCTATTTCTTTTTTAAAGGCTTTCTCTACCTTTTCTTTTCTCTCTCTAAGCCTATGTATATATATTTTCAACATGCTCTAAACTACTTAGACTTTTTTTTTTAACAAAAAACTGTGTTTACTGTATATTTATTTCTTAACCTTTTCTGTCCCTGACCACACCTTTGATTGCCTCGAGTGATTGACTGCACCCAGATTCTTCTATTTCTGTTTCTGAACACATCTTTAATCTTCCAGGATTCAAGGTTGGTAGGATGGGTGGATGGCTCCACCCAGCTCTTAGTCTAATTTCATAGAATTTATCTTTTTAGCCCAGGTACTCTGAAAATTTTAGGGTCCATATAATCACCAAGTAAAGCTTTGCCGTCTGCTCTTCATTAACTCTATTTAAGTATTTGGCAGCAGGGCCTCATTAAAAACTCAGAAGTGTTTTGCCTCTAAGGCTGAATCTGGAAGCTTCTCTTCAAAAGCCAAGCCTCTGCTTGCCTCCAGCAAACAGAGCTGATCCAAGAACACATCAACACTAGAAAGCTATCTTTGACTCTGTTCCCTTTTTGTCCTTATGAACAGAAACCTTAAATACACCATTTACAACCTTTTGCTTATATTTAGGCTCCTGTGAGACTTCAGGAACCAGCCATTTTACACCTTTAGCTACATTCCAAAAGCCCGCCTTTGTAGCTCAAGTCCACATGTCTCACCAAGGCATCTCTGTACCACGGCTCACATGAGAGACACAACTCAGAAGCTGCTTTGGGCTCTAGACCATTTTTAAAGCTTTCTTTGGGCTGCCATTTGTAGTATGAGGTTTCTGTTCTGGACTTTTGGGCCTAACCTCAAGGTTTAGGCCCACAGACCCACGGACCCACAGAGACACGCAGAGGCTTACTATAGTTTGAGGCTGATTGGTGTAAGGCCCAAGCATATCACGTGCTAACTCTGTACCCTTCATCTAGCCCATGACTCTTAACTTGTTCAGCCATGCTGCTGGCTATCTTTTCTTAGAGCAGCATAGTTGTCCTCTGCTTCTTCCAGCTTCTCTCTGGCATTCTGCTCTGTGCTTCTTGTTTTCAGAGTTCTCTTAGTCTGGTAGCCCCACCCATACTTCCTACCTGCCTTTGGCCAATCAGCGCTTTTTATTAGACTAGAGGGTGGGACAGTTATTTACAATGTAACAGCATAATCTCCCACATTTGTGCCTTCAGCCTTTTGTTCTCTAAAATCCATAAAACAACACCTTAGAAGTCCTGTTATTGGCAAGATGATGTTCATCAAGTTTTTGTCAGTTTGTCATTAGTTTTATTTTGTCACCATTTCGCTACCAGTATGACATTCTGAATCTCCTCAGCTCCCTGCTTATTTTGGGCCAGATGAGACACATAAAGTGTAGTGTAAAATACAGGTGGCTTATTGAAAAGTGAACACACCCCTAAAGGGTGAGAGCAGACAGTGAAGAAAACAAGTATTATCACTGAGCACACTCTCAAAGGGTGAGAGGAGAGAATGGTAAAGCAACCACTGTTCTAATCTGCATTTTATTCAGGTTTTATATTATTCCTAAAAATCCAGAATGCTGAGTTTTTCATGAGAGGCTTTTAACTATCTATTATTGACAGTCCCATTTGATTGACTCATGGGGTGGGGGTATGATGTAGCTTTGTTTGTTATCAGAAAACCTCCTTCTATATAATGATATTATAAGAATTATGACTCCTGTGCATGGTTTTAGAAAGTTAGCAATGAACTTTTGGGCAGTTCAGGATGTTATGTCTTCATCTACATACAGCTCTGAGAACCCTGTACAAAAGAAGACAGGAAGACTGTAATATTTAAAGGAGATGGAGGACAGCAGTAGAACAAGGCCTTGAGTCACATGTATCTCATGCAAACAGAGGGTTGAAATGGGTGTGTGTAGATGGAGTTTTACTTTCAAGGCGCCAGTCCAAAATTAATATTTATTAGAATATAAATTAACACTCACAATATTAGTAACAGCTTATGGTGGCACCTGAACAAGGACTGGTGGATCCAAGCGATGGAGGAGCGATGAAAGCACAATGGAAGCACGATGGATTCCGATTCTGTCTGTCCAGCAGCCAGCAGCCAGGAACCAGGAAGAGAGCTCCTTGTGTCCCAGCAGCCACTTATCAATGGGCTTGGCCACACCCCCTCCAGGGTCCCGGAAGTGTCTTCTGACCTTATCACCTGACACCTTAATCCCGCCACATCTCCCCCTTTTGTCTAAATAAAAAGGTTCTAAACTAAGATTATGTACAATAGGAATTATTATGAGTTAGTAACCGTAAATACCTATTCTTCAACCCCTTCAAGACCTGAGAAGGAAGATATATCACTTGAAAGTCAGAAGTATACGGAAGTAGTGGCTTCCAAAATTTGGGAGAGGACAGCAACACAGCTACCTGGACAATCATCCCTTGTTTTGTGCGCCGTTGGAGCATCTATCATATTGGCAACAGGCCTATGGTATCTGACAGGTCTTCTCACAAGCAGGGAAATTTTGGAGGGACTGTCTTATCCTGTCCGGGCAGGTTTCGTCAGTCTCCATCCATCAACTTGTTCCTCCAGCTTGGACACCATGTGTGCACTGTCAATAATCAAGGTAAGGACAGTTCCTTACTCAACCGGCCATTCTCTGCCAAAAGGACAAACTCCAATGGAGTATCCTCGATGCTCATACCATCTCGGGAAAGGAGCAGTGACACCAGGAGTCGTCGTGCCTCTCATGGCCGAATTTCAAATGTTAAATGCCATATTCTCCGGGTCTATGAAATGGTTGAAGATTTCTGTCTATCTATGATATTCTAACCTGTATCTGAGATGACTGGGATATGGTACCTTAAGTAATGTTGACAGTAGTTTTTATTGCCCTAAGGATTAAACCCTGTATTAAAATTAGAATATCTATACAAGAGGTGTACAATCCCTGAACAATGACTTTTAGTATGACTATCAAACATTAGCCAGGGGTATATTACCATGTAGAGTGGCCACAGCATTTTAGACATGTATATACATATATATCATCTAAACAGAGGTATATAAAACATTTTGTGCATATATCATAACTAGTGCAATCATACATTATATCTAGTATAGTTAAATGAAGGTAGTAATTGCATAGTGTACATGACAATGATGTGCAAATATTTTAAACAGAGATAGAAGTATATATAAAACAGAAATTACAGATTCAATTTTACATAATAGTTACAGATTCAGATTTATAACGAAATACAAGTTGCTTTGGTTATATAAAGCAATTTCAGATTGAACTTTGTACAAATGTACAAATTATCACAATTAAACATATAAAATGATTTTACATTTGTATCAATATACAAATACCTATGCCAATGCAAATTGTCTTTAACTTAGCCCATACATTTAGCTAAAATGGTGTATAGGTAGGCAGAACAATCTACCTTTATCTATCGTATCTATCCCCCTTCTCTTCTTCAGAAGAGATCTTTGATGCTATATTATACTTCTGTCCTCCACCCAATTTTCATTTAAAACTATTCTAACAGAATAAGAATTACCCACAACCCTCAGAACACAAAACTTATTGGGAAAGGGGGCGTAGTCTTTCATAAGGTTGCTTCCTGCTGACTTAAGGGCGATGGCATCTCTTTGGGATCCTGTAAAGGCTAAAACAATGGTTAGATATTAATGGACTGACTATATACATTTATAACCATTCTCAGAATAGTGGTTAACTCCATCTGGAATTCTAATTAGAAGTGTGATCTGGAGATTATCATAGAGAGCTATCTTGCAGCCATTTTTGAATAGTCTATTTTCTGAAAACAATCATTGATTGGTGCGCACCAGGTTCTTGATTTTTTCTAATTTTGCCTCTGTCTGTCTGTCTACCTGTCTCTTACTCTCTCTTTTATTCTTGTTTCACTAGTAGGAGTTGCTGCGTTGGGGGCCCCATCTCGATTCCAGATTCTTTGTAGATAGCTGATAGGAGGAAATGTTATTTACAATGGAAAACTTAAGCATTGTTGATACTCAAAAAAGATATTAATATCTTATATAACTTCAGGAGATTGTATGCAGACAGGATGTTTGAAAGTTACAGAAACAGAGAGAAACGAGGTTTAAGATGAAGTCTCAATAATATTGGTCCCTAAATATTCTGTCTTCTGTCTCACACCAGGTGGCTTTTCTGATATGAGACAGAATACTTCACATTTTCTTTATCAATATGCTTGGGTTTAGAGAGGGAGAAAGCCACTTGTTCCCAATCCAAATCCAGCCCTATTAATAGTCAAATCAGGACCACGCCTTCCTTTTCTTTTCTTTTTCTTTTTTTTTTTTTGAGGTGAAGATGCAAGATGCAAAGCAGTAAATATTGAAATATTACCCAGTAGTGTATATGTGTATTAGTTGGTCTCATAGTCCGTCATGTACACTCCTTAATCATCAGTCTGTCTTCTATTGCAGATGAGTAATTAGTCTTAAAAGCAGTTGTATCCATTTTCCTGTAAAGACAAAACTGAGACCCTGCCCCAGGTTTGTTAAATGTGTTTTTCTTACCTTGTATCCATTTATCATATCAGGGGTGAGAAATTACTTCTCCTCCTCAGGAAGGGACTCCTTTACAAAGCGGACTTTTATTAGTTTTGTCGGTACCCATATCTTTTCTTTGCCTGTTGAAACAAAAGCAAAACCCCTACCCCATCGAAGCACATATCCTGGCTTCCACTCAGAAGTCAACACATCTTTGAAGTAGATGGGTTGATTTAACTCAGAGGATTTCTCTATCACCCAATGTCTCTCAGCAGCTGATGTTCCCTTTTCATCAGCATTAAGAAAATTTAAAGTCAATAAGGCACTGTGTAATCTCTCCCTGGGTTTTCTCATTTCTTTCTTCTGTTTATAAAGCATCTCTTTCAACGTGCGGTGAGATCTCTCCACAACTGCCTGTCCTGTGGGATTGTGTGGTATCCCCGTAATATGCTTTATATTATAGTATCCAAAAATTATCTTCATTTTTCGGGAAACATAAGCTGGAGCATTGTCAGTCTTAATCTGAGTGGGAATTCCCATTATGGCCATGGCTTCCAAAAGGTGAGTTAGTACAGCATCAGCATTTTCAGAACTCAGAGCAGTTGCCCATTGCATTCCAGAGTAAGTATCGATAGTATGATGTACATATTTCATCTTTCCAAATTCTGGGAAGTGAAACACATCCATTTGCCAGATCTCATTTCTCTGTGTACCTTTACGATTACTTCCAGCAGGTAAAGACGGTTGGTTATAGAAAGAGCAAGTGTTGCAATTCCTTACTATTTCGTTTGCTTCATTCCAAGTAATGGAAAAACTCTTTTTTAATCCTTTGCTGTTGACATGATGTTTCTCATGAAATTCTGTGGCCTCTAGCACGTTTCCTATCAGCAACCGATCTATTTCATCATTACCCTGCGCTAGAGGGCCTGGGAGACCCGTGTGCGCCCTGATATGTGTTATGTACATAGGATGTATCCTACCTCTGATGATATCCTGTAGTTGTATGAATAGTAAGGTCAATTCTGAATCATCAGGAATGAAGTCAGCAGTTTCAATATGTAAAACAACTCTTTCTGCATATTGAGAATCAGTAATTACATTGAGAGGCTCTGTGAAATCCAACAACACCATAATAATTGCATATAGTTCTGACTTCTGAACAGAGTTATAAGGGCTCTGAGCCACCTTAATTAAGTCTTCAGACTTGTAGCCAGCCTTTCCTAAATTGTTCGCATCAGTATAAAAGGTGAGGGCTCCAGAAATGGGTTTATCCTGTACCACATGAGGAAAGATCCAATTAGTTTCCTTTATAAATTGAATTCTCTTGTTTTGAGGATATTTATTATTAATCTCTCCTAAAAAGTCACTACAAGCTTTTTGCCAAGGTTCACTGTCTGCCCATAATCGTTCAATTTCTTCATTAGTCAAAGGCACAACAATTTCTGCAGGGTCCTTTCCAGTCAATTGGCGAAGTCTTAATTTACCTTTAAAAATCAGATCAGCAATTTTTTCGATATATGTCTTCATCTTCTTGCTTGGTCTATGTGGCAGAAATATCCATTCTAATATAATGCTTTCTCTTTGCATTAATATTCCTGTTGGAGATTGTCTAGAGGGTAAAATAACAAGTATGCAATCCAGGTCTGGATCCACACGATCCACATGTGCTTCTTGAAGTTTCTTTTCCACCAACACTAATTCTTTCTCAGCCTCATCAGTTAATTCTCTTGGACTATTTAAATCCTTGTCACCGTCCAAAGTCTTGAACAAATTAACTAGCTCATAGTTTTTTATACCAATCATGGGCCGTATATGAGCGATATCTCCTAGTAACTTTTGAAAATCGTTAAGAGTCTTCAATTTATCTCTATTTAATTTTACCTTTTGTGGCCTAATTTTTTGTAAACCTATTTTATATCCTAAATAATTGATAGAATCTCCCCTCTGTACTTTTTCTGGAGCAATTTGTAGTCCCCAATCAGGCAATATTTTCTTTAGTTCTTCAAACAATGTTTCTAATGTCTTTGGGTTTGGGTCTGCCAGCAAAATATCATCCATATAATGGTAAATGATAGATTGAGGAAAGCGCTTGCGCAGTATTTCTAGTGGTTGTTGTACAAAATATTGGCATAAGGTGGGACTATTCAACATTCCTTGGGGAAGGACTCTCCATTGGTACCTCTTAGCTGGCCCTGAATTATTAAGAGTAGGCACTATAAAAGCAAATTTCTCTTTGTCCTGTTCCTGTAAAGGTATGGTAAAAAAACAATCCTTCAAATCAATAACTGCAATAGGCCATCCTTTAGGTAGCAGAGAAGGCAGGGGAATACCAGATTGTAAGGGGCCCATAGGTTGAATCACCTTATTAATTGCTCTTAAATCCGTTACCATCCTCCATTTTCCAGATTTTTTCTTGACAACAAAAACAGGAGAATTCCATGGACTGGTTGATTCTTCGATATGCTGAGCCTGTAACTGCTCCTGTACCAACTGTTCCAAAGCCTGAAGTTTTTCTCTTGTCAAAGGCCATTGTTGAACCCAAATAGGCTTTTCTGTTAACCATTTCAAAGGCAATGCTGTGAGTGTCCTTTGAGGTTCTGTGGTTATTGGGTAATTCTTTTTTACAACCTGAATGGCTGGCGAATTTTTTCCGTAGTACTTTAGAGCGTCATTTCTGGAAACATAATTGAGTCTCTGGTTGATATCAGAACGAGGAGGGATATTAATCTGGGTATTCCATTGCATTAAAAGGTCGCGACCCCACAGATTCACTGCTATATCAGCCATATATGGCTTCAACCATCCTTTCTGACCTTCTGGTCCTATGCATTCAAGCCATCTCACACTCTGTTTTACTTGCGATATTGTTCCAATACCCAGAAACTGGATATCTACTGCCTGTAAAGGCCATCTGGGGTGCCATGATTGGGGGGTTATGATCGAAACATCAGCCCCCGTGTCGACTAAACCCTGGATATAAATATTATCTATCCGTATACCCAATTTTGGTCTTTGTTCATTTATTGAAGTCTGCCAGAATATTCGTTTTGTGATTCTTTTTGGAATTTCTGAGTTTTCTTTTGAATTTATATTATTATCTAATAGCATATGGTTTTCTAGATCAGGTTTTGGATGCTCTATTCGTCCTGAGAATGCTGATCTTCTCCTATGACCGGATATGATCTCACCATCCTTGAATTTGGAGTCTGATTTTTGGGGGCTTCCCGGGGGAAGCCCCGAAAGGCGTTTCCCGATGGTAGAGGGTTGCCTTCTTTATCCCTGGTAGATCTACATTCATTGGTCCAATGCCGTCCCTTGCCACACCTTCTGCATAATCCAGAAGGCAATGGCCTTCTGTTCGAATTAAACCTAGATCGGGTATTTTTTCCAAGAGTACCTTGTGCACAGTTCCGTCTTATATGGCCTTGTTTACCACAGTTGAAGCAAGTGATGTCTTGGTTCCTCACCCTAACATTAGCAACAGCTTGGCCTACCCAATTCTCCTCATTTCCATGGAGACATTCAGCATTTATTACATATTGAATCCATTCTTCTATCGGTGCAGCTCTGATCTTTAAAGGCATTAGTATTCTTCTACATTCTGTATTAGCATTATCAAAGGCCAGAGAAAGTATTAATTGCTTCCTAACTTCTGTATCTGATATTCTGTCTCATATCAGAGGTGTGCACCAGGATTTTTGAACACACAGTATAGCTTTTATTTGCTTAGTATATTTATGGGAATTCTGAGTGTGTAAACAAAAAACATCTCTTATTCTTATGCTAGTTTCTTTCCTTTCAGTTGCCTTGTCCAAATCAATGTTATTGTTTTGTTTATCTTACTATATTTTATTTTGTCATATTTGGTTACCTTTTAGAAGCCTGTTCTTTTGTAATCAGAGACAGAAAGCAAATGGATCTACAGGGGAGGGGATGCAGGAGAAACTTGAAAGGGAAGAGGAGACTCTAATCAGGATATTTTGTATGAGAAAAGAATCTTTTTTCAAGAAAATAAAAATATGTTAAAACAAAAGACAAAACAAATTAATTAGATCTTAAAAAAAATGTTACTCCATTTATTTTAAGAGACTGAGAAAATTTGAGAGTAGAGGGAAAGTATTTTACTTCCCTGTGCATTTACTAATTCCAGAGTTTTCTAGATATCCCACTCTCTTCACATACCATAAGTAAGTAATTGGAATAAATAACAAAGCTGGTAAATATAAGAAAACTTATCAACTCAGTATCGATGACTTCTGCCTACACCATTGAGCAGTAAAATAGACTATAAATGGGTGTTTTATTTTTATTTTTTTAAATTTGCAAAAATAGGATGTAGATTACTGGTTCAGTAGTTAAGAGAGCTGGTTGATCCTCCAGAGAACCTGAGTTAGATTTTTCAGTGCCTAAGTGGTAGATCACAACTGTTTGTAACTCTGGCCCTGTTGGATCTGAAGCTTCATTCTGGTTTCTGTAGATATTGTATGCATCTGGTGCTTAGATATACACAGGAAGTAAAAATAAATTCTCAAAGTTTTTACAAACATAAATTATAAGAAAATATCTTAAGAAATAGTTCTTCAGATTATGACTCTTAAGAATTTCAGATACTTGGTTGTAATCCTAGCCTTTCATGGCTGAAACATCCTTCCAGCCCTACTTGTGGTCAACACAGATTGGGAATTGCAGCAAGAGAACTGTCCCCAATGACCTGGACCAGGGAAAGCTGGACCATGCACTTGGGAGAGAGTTTTCCATTCTTTGCTAAGGAAGTGGGGGAACTGGCCTTTTTAGTATGGGCATAGGAGAGTTATCTCTCCCTATGTGTGAGTGGGGTGACCCCAAAAGCTAAGTCTGACTAACTCGTCTATCACTCTGGTCCACATTTAAGGCACTGGATTGGTCTACCATAGCATCTACCCCTCTATAGGAGTAGAAATGTGGAAGAATTGATTCTTGTGGAGTAATAAATAAGGGATATATGAGAGGTGTTTGGAGGGGAACCAGTGATGATAGTATGCTAAAAACCATAGGCCTTGAACCAGAGTGCTGTGGGATAATGCTCTTGTACACTTGTATTGGTTTAATAAAATGCTGATTGGTCAGTAGTTAAGCAGGAAGTAGAATCAGGGCAACCACACTTGGAAAATTCTGGTAAGAGTAAAAGCAGAGAAGCAGTCACTAGCTAAGTGTAGTGGATGGAAGATGAGAATGCTGCACTGAAGCAAAGGTACCAAGCTATGTAGCTGAATATATACAAATGGGTTAATTTAAGCATAAGAGCTAGTTAAAAATAAGCCTGAACTACTGATCCAGTAGTTAGTATAGTAATAAGCCTCTGAGTCAATTATTTACCAAGTGGTTGCTGGGTATTTGACTCATTGCAGTGAACATTTGCAAGTAAAATTAATAGGACACAAGGGTACAGTACATGACACACCATGGCTCTTAGTGCCACTAAGATGAATGAAGAGGCAGAAAAGATGGAGGAACGAAGTGGTTTTGTTGTTTTTGGTTGTTTTGTTTTTAACAAGGATGCTGCAAAGTGAAAGGGAGATATGGCTAGACTGGGAAATGAGTGGAATCGGGATGTATGATATAAAGTTTCCAAGGAATCAATGAAAAACAAATGTTTTATAAAGATGAATTTCACTTCCTTTTGGTGGGCATCTGTTATAGATTCTTTGTCTCTCAAAAGCAACCATTTCCTGTTTGTCGTCCAAGCATTTGGTTTGGTATTCCACATGGTAGATGAAGATATCCTTTGTGCCAGGGATGTTGGGAGCCACTTGTTTTACTCCAGGTCATGAGAATGTGAAGATGTCCAAATAGAAACGTTTGTTGTGTTCCATTGGTACTAAAATTTTTAAAAACAGTTGCCTGCTGAATATTTATTGTCTTTCTTTCATTTCTATCTATTTGAGGGAATGACAAGGCAGAAGTACTGTACCCTTTTGACCTTTGTGGGGTAAGTTTTCTATCTACAGCATCTTACAAAATCAAATCTGTGTGATTTGCTGTTATTGTTGATTTGATTTGCACTAATTTGAATCATAGTTCCTAACTACTAAATGAAGAGAAAAGTACTGCTCTGTGCCTCCTACAAAGACAGAAGACATTGTTTCCCATCTTGCCATAGAGTGCTGGGTGGATACATTCATAGTCTAGTTTTCTTTTATATAGTTTCGAGATATGGTGTCTCAGGCCTTCACCATTATGGATTCAGAAATTTGCTTATTGAGCCATTTCCCAGCATAATGAATCTCTTTCTATACATTTGTCTCTTCTTTAAGAAACCAGGACTAATAAGTGTGCTATATTAGAAGCAGATTTTGGGCTTTCACTATTTCAATGTTCTAAAAAACAAGTGATTAAATATTTTTAATTACATAGAACAATTTTAATATTTATAAAAAAAATTTCATGGACAACGTGTTAGCTCAGAGGTATTGGCAGCAATCTGTGAAAGTTATAAGTAAGTGTTAAAAATAAAATGCCAATCACCATGTACAATGTCATCTTATACTTTTTTCAAGAGTACCTCTAAAATTTAAAAATTATCATAATCATTTAATCCTTCATAATATAAAAAGTTTCACAAGGATAGCTTGATTCTTTTACTTCCTAGTAAGTACAACCTAGAGCTATAGGCCTTTAAGGGAATATAATGATTACATTTTTTATTTTTTTTCCTCTCTAGATAGTGACATTCTTCCCAATGATAGAAACTTTTTACCATGCCAATTTTTATTACAGGACATTTTATAACAAAGTCACAGTCAAAGGGGTGATAGGAGAAAAATCAGTTAACATTATTTTAGTGATAAAAGTATTTTCTTTATTATATGTAATTTAGTATAATTGGGGATTAGTTGATTATTTATTTGAGTTTTATGATGATGTCCCAAAATCTTATAGTAATAATTTCTGTTTTTTTTTTTTTTTGTTTGTTTGCTTGCTTTTGTAGCATTGTAAACCAACTCAAGAGCCTCAGAAATGTTGGGCAAGACACCGATACTTAGATTACATATAAGTCCCAAGGGAGAGGATGTTAATTTTAAATATATCATAATTTTGCGGTGAGGTAAGTCCCACATACAGTGTTCCATTAATGCGTTGTAGCATACAAATAGGTCTCCTTGTAACATTTTGATGGTGTGTGTGCTATTCTGTTCTAGTTTATTTCTGTCTTTGATCCTCCTGTCTCCTTTCACTGTCCCATTCCTCACACACAATATTCTTCTCTTCTGCTTTCATGTCTCAACTGCTCTAAGAACCTCTTTCCTCCCACCCACCTACTTTAAGCTCCCTCCAGTTTATCTGAAGCATAGCTAAGAGCTCATTGTCCCCTTCAAAATGAAGATGCTATGGTTCTCTTTTGGATATTGCAGTAAAGATAAATTGGGGTGATAAGTTGTAGCATTACGGTCTTCTTCATACCCTGGTGAAACTGAAATATTTACACAAAATCCTATTTTGCTTTTCTATGAGGACACAGAAGAAAAAAGGTAAAATAAATTATTTTATATTTTTCTTTTCATGTGTTATGTTAAATGTTTTTGATAGTTTGATAGTTAATTTTATAGGATTAACTTTTGTTTAAATATAAAAATGATTTCTATGTGACATATTGAATCACATAGATCACTATGTTTTGTTCTCATGATTCCCTTCTTGATTGTCCTCAATTATCTCTATTCTACCAGTTATGCTGACCACCTAGAAACCCCTAAGGAGTTCTTTCTTCATTGCACACATTCAATTTTTCCTGCTCCTTCTCATCCCTTTACCTTCCAGTTTGGACTTATTGCTCTGTGCTCACAGTTCAATGATAAATCCAATATAAATAAAACCTAATATGATATTTGTAGTTCAGAGTATGCCTCATTTCATTTAACATAATAATATCCAGTACTATTGATTTAATGTGAACATTATTTCATATACTTTGTTTTAAACAACTGCACCAAATTCCACTATATATACATATACATATATATACATATATATGTACTTACATAGATATCTAACCCATATTTATGCTTTACAAATTGTGAATAGTACTTGCAGAAAGTTGAATGTGTATATATATATGTGGTGTGCTGACTTAAATTCATTTGAGTGTACAACCATGAGTGTTATGGCTGGATGGCATATTAGCTCCATTTTTTGAGGTTCTTACCTCCAGATTTCTCATGTGCATGCCATTCTTTCTTCTAGGTAGTAGTGTATAAATGTTCACTTATTCCCAGGTCACTGCTAATATACGCTGTTTTTTTATTTTCTTTTTTTAAAATTTAATTTATTTTTTTTCATTAAAAAATGTCATTTCCATCAACGTAGCCCCCTGCTCCCCTTCCCCTCCCACCTCCCAATCCCTTTCAGCCAGCCCTCAACCTTGTCCCTCCCAATCCATCCATTCCCTCCCCGAAAGGGGCGAGAATTCCCAAGGTGGCCAGCCCAGTGCAGCAATCCACCCCAGGCACATCCAATTCACTCATCCCAAAGTCAATGCTGGGTTGGGTGTTCCTCTATAGGGAATAGGCTTCAAGGTGCCAGCTCAGGGACAGGAACACAGTCTGATCCCACCCCCTTGCAGCTTCACACACTGTGCATGCCAGTCGACAGTTGCCTCATTCTAACTGAGGAATAGAATTTCAAAGAGCATTTTACCTTTTTCTCCCGGACTGCTAAGGATTCCAGACATTTTATAATAATTATTGGCCATCGTGTGCTTTGTTTGAGAAATGCATCTTCAGTTCAGTGGCCTGTTTTTTGACTGGGATATTTGTATTTTAGAATTTCTCTATATATTCATTCTAGCTTACATAGGCACCCAAGAGATCAGATTATCCACACGATGGACAATGGACGCCAAACTAGTCTCTTAAGCAGTCAGGAATAAATGAGACTCCCTAAGATCTCAGCAGCCCCTCTTGAATGGGGCTGACCGTTTCCCCTTCAGAAGCCCGGGACCCTGGATAAATGTCTTCCGACCTTATCAGCAGACACCTGAATCCTACCACAATAATGTCTTTTAAAAAAGAACCCTTTCCCCATTCTGTCAGTCATATCCAATCATTTGTCATTTTCACATGATGCTGCCATCTTATTCTTGAGAACTCCTAATATAGTATAAAAAGACCCCGTCACGTTTTAAATAAGTTCATGACTCTGTGTGGGGCAACATTTACAGTCATTCTTGGTCACAAGCAGCTCTTGAGCCACAGGTTGGATACATTTGCTTGGCTCTTCATTCACTTTAGTTTTCTTTTCTCTTAATAAACTTTTTACATTTATGAAACTTGGTGGGTGTGGTATTTCCAAGCAACTGAAAAATCTTTCAGAAAATATCCAATGAGACATACACCGTGAAATTGATGCCTGGGCTACATCAAGGACTATATGAAGGAGCCACGCTGATGGACTGTGAGCTGAATCCCCAGATCCCCTACACAGAGCTGTCCCACATCATAAAGAAACAAAAAAAGATTATCAAGAAGTTGATTGAGTGCAAACAGACACAGATCCTAAACGTCTACCCGGGACTCAGCTGCTTCAAGAAGGGGGTGAGGCAGATTTCTGTGGACAGTGTCCCTGGCATTAGAGAGACAGACGGAAAGCCATTAGAAAAGGAGAAAGGCAAGGAGCTGAAGAATCCTGACCAGCAGCCACAGGACCCTCAAAAACCTGCTGGCTCAGATCAAGTCACAGCCCAGTGCCTGGCCTGTGAAGCCCAGAACCTGTGAAGAAATCAGAGGCCCCCGACTACTATGAGATTATCCACTTTCCCATTGACCTGAAGATCATGACAGAATGGTTGCACAGTCGCCACTATCTGACTCTGGAGATCTTTGTAGCTGACCTGCAGCGGGGTCATCAACATCTTCCAGAAGTACAATCCCCTAGACAGACAGTGAATATCGTCTCTGTGCCAGTGCCCTGGAAACGTTCTACACCAAGCTCAAGGAGGGGTTCTCATTGACAAGTAGGCCTCAGCTGGGATCTGCAGCATCCACCTCAGTCTCACGAGACCCTTTAGGGTGTTTCTGGCCCTCCTCTGCCTGACTCAGCAGGAGAAGCTCCAGCTCTGGGCCCCCGATCTTGCAGACATATTAGTCAGCAGACACTCCCAATTGTTAAATTTTCCTATCACCATATATGGAAGAGACTCATTTTATTCAGTACGTGTTTTAGACCCTTTTGTTAAAGGTTAGGTGCATGTGTGTATGCCGATATATTTCCGGATTTCCGGGTCTTCCATTCTATTCACCTGGTAGCACATATAAATATTGGTTAACCTCAATATATAAAGTTCCCTTGAAATTGAATAGGGATGTTGGGACTCTGCTGAGGCTGATTGCTTTTTCTGATACAGTGAGATGTAAAATATAATGTATGTTCCTCGTAGTTTAATTTAATAAGGACTGGATTGATTCTACTGTAAAAACTCTCCATAATTCTATTTTAGGCATTTATGGATGTCAGTTTTCACTGTAATTTAATTTTTAAGATATTGTAATTCATTTATTCTTTTTCATTTGACACAAGAAATTTTGAAGGTTAGCCATATTTATTTCAAGAGGCTATACATACTTCCTCAAAAGTATATTTATGACCTTAGAGATAAATTGTATGGTGCAAATGCAAATCAAAGGCTAGTATTTTATTGACACAATGAGAAGACAGTTAATAAAAATACATTCCTTAAATATCTCCATAACATTATTGACAACATAATATATGTACTTAGTTATAATATTAGATATGAAAAGAAATAATAGAAATTACATTTTACCTTGAGGATCTATTTTTAATAGAATTCACCTCATGTTTATTTTAGTTTATTTCTCTACTTAATACAAAATACTACAAAGAGTATATACACACATACACACTCACACTCCATGTTAATGTACCTTCAGAGTCCAAATGGGAATATAACCACTAACCAACTCATTTTCATTCATGCTTCTTTCACCTTTTTCATTTTTTATATAGGGACCCACTCAGTATTTGCTATAAAAACAAAGAAGTTTTATCTCTTAAATTTTCCTTTTAGTATATTTTCATAGTTAGTCTTATTAGATAGTTAATATCTCTTTAGGATACAGCAAATGATTTATAAATTGCATGATATTCCAAGGTATAAAATGCATCTGTTTTCAAATTTGAATGTCAAAAGTCAAATTTAGATAGCAAACAGTAGTTATTAGCCAGATACATTTATCTAGCATAGGACCATAGGAACTAAGGAACTAGGTCGTGATGCTGAAATCTGGAGCTTATCTTTGCTTTATTTGAATTTTGATTGGTGTCTTTGATACTATTAGTAAATACAAAAGTTGTATTTGAATATCTGGTGTATAGTGTTTGGTTTGAGAACATATTTTGTGGATTACATAATGAAAAAAAATGAAGTATACTCATAAACACTTCAACCCATGAAAAATAACTTCCTAATGACCTATCCAGACTTTCTGTTCATCCAGGAGGATACTAAGACAGAGTCCTAAGGAGATAGCTTTGTGTGTGAATCAGTTGCAGGACAAGTATAAAAATCTTGAGTTTAGATCATTATAACACACTCTAAACTGAGAGTGGAGGTGTGTGTATGCAACTCCAGTGCTCCTATTGTGAGACGAGAGGTGGTGAGTTAAGAAGCCTCAGGAGTTGGTGTACAGAGTGGAAAATAAGGTACCCTGCCTTAAACAAGGTAGAAACAAAAGGCTGGCATCCAAGACGGTCATCACATTCACATAAAAACCTCTACACACACACACACACACATGCACACACTACAGTCGTATATACACACTCAAAGGAAAATATATATTATATATTACCACACACATATATATGTAGATATATACCCACTATCTCTCGCTCTATATAAACCTTTATGTAGATAAAAGACGTCTACTCAGAATAAGATTGAGTAGTAATAAAATGAAAATGATATATCTTCTATGCTAAATAATCTTTAAAGAAATAAGGGAAGATCAATGAACTTCTCAACAGAACAGTGTCAATAAAATCTAAAATATAGAATGGTTTGAAAGGGGAATTTAACAATTATAATTTATACAAACAATGCAGTGATATGGTATTTAAAATGAAAGAAAAGATGTAAGCTGATAAGGGCTGGAGAAATGGCTCAGCCATTGTCAGCTAGACTCACAACCAAAGATATAAGACATAAGTTCATAAGTAAATTTTAGAACTTCTTTAGAACTTGAAACAAAATAGTTGGAAATATACTTCATGATTGAGACTGTTAAAATTGAAAATGTTACAATTGAAGTTAAACTTTAATAGTGGTATAGTATGAGGTTTCTGTCCCTGACTTTTGGGCCTAACCTCAAGGTTTAGGCCCTCAGACCCGCAGTCCCACAGTCCCACAGAGACACACAGATGCTTTCAATAGTTTTAGGCTGATTGGTCTAAGGCCCAGGCATATAACTTGTTAGCTCTCTATCCTTCATTTAACCATTATTCATCCTGTTCAGTCATGGGGCTCAGTACCTTTTCTCATAGCAGCACGGTTGTCCTCTGCTTCTTCCGGCTTCTCTCTGGCATTCCGTTCTATGCTTCCTGTTCTCAGAGTTTTCTTAGTCTGGTAGTCCCGCCCACACTTCCTGTCTGCCTTTGGCCAATCAGCACTTTTTATTAAACCAGTGGGTGGGATAATTATTTACAATGAAACAACACAATCTCCCACATAGTGGCTTTGGAGTCCAGCTCTTCAATGTTACCTCCAGATTCAGGTCAGTAGCTACAGCGAAGCTAAGGGAGTTTGGAATGTATCTAACCTGAGGCTTAATGGGATAACTCACTCACATGCTGTTCTAGTCATTTATTTTTATTGTTCTACCATTCTAAATCTTCTCATCTCATTCTTCTCAGCTCTTCCCTCTATATGACTCCCTAACACATTACAACAAATTTTGTAATAAAAATGTTATAAAGGCCAATATCTGAGAAAGGCGAGTAACCTTGACAACATCCATTTTCAAGTTTTCTGGTATAAGATTATGACCTGAAGCTGAGGGCACAGTGCTCAGTGAGACAAGCTGCAGAGAAAACTGTGTAGAGGGTAAGGTCTTGTCAACCAAACTAGCAAGAAAAGAACTGACATCATATCTAGGTTGCCTTGTGTTAATATCTGTGGTATGAATTGGCATAGTATTTTAGCCTGCTTGGTGTTAATAACTTTGGTTAGATATTTGCAACTCTGACCATTGCAACTCTGTAAAGTTTTAAACTTAGGGTTCATTTACAGAAACATTCAGTCTAATTTGAAACTGCTCTGAGCTTTTAAATAAGCATAATGTACATAGCTTGTTTTAGACTGGTGAGAAATAGTTATTTTCTTATGTTAGTCTGAAGTAAAGGAACAAACCAGGCTTTTAAGTGTCTTACAGTCTGTGAAACAGCAGATCCAGCCATGAAACACTTCCTAGATAGCATATTGTCCATATACATCAAATTTATATGATGAAAAGTCATCTTCCTGACCACCTACAAATATTAGTGCCACATAACCAATGGGCTGTGGAAAGAACTCACAGATGTTCTTGTTAGGTAAGTAAAATGGTAACACATGAGAAAGTTAAACACAGAAAACAACTGGTCTTTACTATTTAATAACCCCACAGCCTTGTCAGGTAGGGCTCCCATCAGAGAGTCACTCTTGTGGTGAGGTTACCTGCCAACCACTATTTGTCACTTGTTGCCTATTTCCATGGCCTCTTGTCAATGCCATTTGCTACCAGCAGATCTTCATAAAATTTCAATATAATAATTAGAGTTTAAAATGAACAAATTTCCTGGATAATTTGGCAAAAAAATTGATTGAAGAAATTAAATAGATGAATTGATACAAAAATTTTAGTATTTAACCAAAAATGAGATATTAATACCATATCTCTGCCCACACCCAACAAATTCAATAATTACATAACTGTCAATGAGTTCAAGGTGGTTCAATGGACCAATTATGTACTCACAGGTAAATGATAAAGCTAAATAAATAAATAAATAGAAATAAAGAGACTAAGCATGAAATAGTTTCTGAGAGAATGGCATAGTAGAACCAGATAGATTTATAGATGGTTAGATAAAAGGTAAGGCTAAAATTGATGACTGACACCACTATCTCTAATTACTTATTTTGCACATGACACCAATTTCTTTGTCCAATGAAACAGTGAAGAATTACTACTTCCCACTAAACAGTGCAATAGCCACTCACTCATCCCTCCTATCAATAAAACAAACAAATAAACAAACAAGCAAAACATTATTATGTGTTGTGATTGGAAAACACATTGTTCAAAATAAAACTCACAGCATTGGGACTTTGATAAAGGATAATGCTTCATGAGATTTGACCCTCCTATCAGTAAAACAAACAAATAAACAAACAAGCAAAACATTATTATGTGTTGTGATTGGAAAACACTTTGTTCAAAATAAAACTCACAGCATTGGGACTTTGATAAAGGATAATGCTTCATGAGATTTGATAGGTTATTCTTAGAGTAGGTTGATATAAAGCAACCTGGCATCTGTGCATCTTTGCATTCTTACACTTTTCAATGCTGGGATGTACTCTGAAGCTCTACTAGTTACCAATGCTGTGTTGTTTGACCATTTAAAAGAATCATGTACCAAATTAACATCTTCTCAATATAACATACCCAAGTTCAGATATTCTCCAACAACAACAACAAAAAAAAATGGACTATCTCTCAGGGTTATCATATGTCCTTCTGAAGATAAGTGACAAATAATCTGACACTGAAGCATCATTTAAATTAATTAAGAAGAAAATCCTTCCCGTTTATAACAACATAGTAAACATGAAGATTATAATGGTATGTAGAAAAGCCAAACATGAAATGAAATAAAAAATACAAGTATTCACTTCAGACTATAGTGATAAGAGAAATAATATCTATAGAGACTTAATCATAAATAATGACTATAGTTAATAAATTACTTTTGACTTTAAAATAGCTATGACTAATTTTAAATAGTGTCACCAAATAAAAGCACTCCCCCTACCATACACTATATAGATGCACTTAACAGTTGATAGATGAAATAATTGTATAAATGCATATATATGTATATATATTTTATATATATTATATATTAATGTAATTCATTTATATTGTTCATTCCTAGAATCAAGGATTTGTCTGAACTCTCCTAGAGATTTTTACAAAATTTGGTAAATCATACTGTTTTTCACCTACTGAACTTTTTAAAAATTAGATGAAGTTGACTCAAAACTGGTGCATATCATTTAGATCCTTCTTAACTGAATAATAGAGTCATTGATATTTTAATGAATAAATTTTAAATTTTGAAAATATGGCAGGTTTAGTTTGAGAAAGGTGATTTATTCTATGAATTATTGCAAGCTCACACAATTAATCATCTGAATTGTGTGCATATTATGCATGCTACTAGGTCAGTTATGCCCATGTCTGTATTGCTGCCAAGTCCGTCATTACATGTCAACCAGAAAACTGCTGACATATTGCCAATTAGGTTGACTCTTCCTGTCACCCTGTCCTAGATTTTTATTGCTCTGTGGGATGAATGATGTGCAAGAGCCAATCAATATGCTTTAGACAGTGAAAAAAAGTTAAGAAAATCTGTTGTGTATAATTGGAACAGCAAGTTCATGTACAGTTTGGGCATTCTCAAAGTTCAGAGATTTTTTTAGATAAAACATTAAATGAGGAATGTTGTTAAAGGGAGCACAAACCTCAAACAGCTCTTTAGAAAAAAAAAGTGCTTTCAAAAATGTGATACTGTATTCCTAATTATATATTATCCTTAAAATTACAATGTTTTGCAAAATAAATAGTAATTGGAAATAACAAAACTGTTACCAGGAAAGACAAATCAGGTAGTAGTAGCACATGTCTTAAAAACCAACACTGGAGGTGGAGGCAGGCAGATCTGAATTCGAGAAAGGCTGGGCAAGAATGGTCAGCGCTACACAGAGAAATCCCATCTTGAATAAACAAGCAAATAAAAATGACAAATCCTTTTAATTATTCAAATATCTATTTTATCTGAGAACACATTAGATGAAGTGGCTATTGCACATTGAAACTCAGTAACTTTGATTACATGAAGAAATATATGCTACATTAAATATATTAAATCACAGATAACAAGTCTTATGTGACCTCTCAATTTGGGGATTTATATATCATTAATGGTTGATGAGGAAGAGACAGTGTAATCACTGGCCTGGTGCCTGTACTAACCTTTGTAAAACTCACTGGGTCATGGAACAAAGAATATAAGACATGAGAGGGGCTGATGAGGAAGACAAATGGTGTCAGTAGGAGTCGGGGAGCAGCTAAGAATGTAATGGACATGAATATGATTGAAATGCATAAAGTAACAGGTTGGGCAGTTTGCTTATTGATAAATTTGACATTTGATATTGGAATGCATTCTTAATAAATGCAATTATATGACATGCAGGACTTTTTGTTTTTTAATAATAACTTATTTGTTTCATTTTTATGGAACATTGAATAATACTTTATGAATATTGAAATAATGAGTCAAAACCAAATTTTAATATTTTTCTTGAAAAAAGTTTCTGAAAATGAAGCTTAGATTTTTCATTTTTATTGAAAAAAATATTTTCTCTCATATAGTAGATCCAGACCACAGTTTCCCTTAACTTTATTCCTTTCAGCTCCCCCCATCTCTCTCCTTCATATTCAGTTCCCCTCCAATCCCACTTCAGGAAAGAGCAGGCTACCAAGAGACTATAGACAAACAAGATAATAAAAGACAAGACAAAAGCCCTCATATCAAGGCTGGACAAGGTGACTCAATAGAAGAAAAAGAGTCCCGAGAGCTGGCAAAAGAGACAGACACACACCTGCTCCCACTGTTTGGAGTCCCACAAAGCTACCAAGCTAATATAGCATATATGCAGTGGACCTCGTACAGACCCTTGTAGGCCCTCACTTACTGCTTCAGTCTCTGTAAGCACATATGAGCACTGCGTCAGTGAGGCATGTTTTTTGGTGTGTTCCATCCACTCTGACTCCTACAATGTTTCCCCCCCATCTTCAATGGGACTCCCTGAGCTCCAAGGGGAAGAGCCAACAGAGACGTCCAGTTTAGCTTTTCTGCATGTTATTTAGCTGTGGGTCTCTGCACACACTCGTATTTGCTGCCCAAGGAACTGTTTATGATGGTAATTGGAAAAGGCACCAATTTATGAGTATAGCAGAGTATCATTAGGAATCTTTCTTTTTTTCTAGCCCTGTTGGGCTCTACCCTAGGTCTATGTGCTGTCCATTGCTCTTCCTAGTTATCTAAGCAATATAAAGCATGAAATCATTTTTTGTGTGTAGTTTTCAAGTTAAACCTAACATTTGTTGTCTACTCACACAGTTTTGTGTCACGGTTGCCCCAGCATGTCTCGCAGGACTGTAGGTCAAGAGTTTAGTGGCTGGGTTAGTGTCTAGGTTTTTCTTTTCAAGAACCTTCCCACAGACAGCAAATTATAACATATTTATATGTTTATTGCGTATTTGTATGTAATCAGCAAATTAACATATAACATGTTAAATTTTAATGTGGAGGTGAAGACTTCATGTAGGTAGTAGCTTGACCTTATACATTCAATGAGCTGTATGGCTTTTGTCCTATGTAATATGGTCTTGCTGTCAGTTTTCAGAGGGCAACCCTCTCTTGTAGCATCAGCCTGGGTTGTTTAGGAATCTGCCCAGGAAACCCTGAATGTAACCCAAGCTCACCACTGAATCATTGCCACTTAAGACTCTGCATTCTCTGTTACTAGGAGACTTTACCAGCATTACCCTAATAGATTCCAGGAAGTTTTCACTGCATTGTGATTCACAATAACCTTAAAATGTGTCCAAATTCCAACCGTCTCTCCCCATACTTTCCACCCTCCCATACCTGATCACTCCTGTTCCAGTCCCATCTGCCAAATTTCATCAACAGGGCATTTAGCTCATACAGTTGATGGTTCAAGAAATTTCACAGAGGAGACTCGAGCTTTGAAGATGAGGAGCATAGTGGGAAGAGCGTTGAAAGTTGGCAGTGACCATCTGAGAACAATCATGGAAGCTGAACTCAATACATTCCACAGTATTTGCCATTTGGAGTAAATTGGTAATATTAAAAAAAAAAAAAAAAAAAAAAAAAGCCTGGCAAGTGAGCACCTCATAGGCTGACCAAACATGAAATACAATAGTTATTTTGAACACTCCCTTTCTTTTATTCTATGTAGCAATGGTCCCTGCTCAATATGTCTCCAAAGTGCAAGAAAGGGTGGATTAAATATGATAAATGGCAATGTCTATCTCAGTATTCAGGCCAGAGAGAGGCTCTAAAGCATTTTACAAAGCTAGAAATAAGGGTTCTGGTATCTTCTGGGTGGTCTGTTGAATGATCCACAACTGCTTTCTGAATCTTACTGAAGCCATTGCACATGAAGTCTTCCATTTACTAGCCACTCAATGTGATGCCCTGAGCCCTGCAGCATCTGCAGCTTGTGTTACTAAGAGAAGCGGTCAGATTCTTCATGATAATGCCTGATACCTGCTACACAACCAGCACTTCAAAGAGTGATGAAGGAATTGGGCACGAAGCTTTGCCTGAATTCTTACTGACTAGCTTACACTTCTCCATCATCTCAGAAATGTTTTGCCTACAAAATGCTTCCACAACCAACATGATGCAGAAATGATTAAAAGAACTACTTGTGTCTCCAAGCATAAATTTATAATATAAGGTTAAACAAACTTAATTTTCATTGGCAAAAACTAATTCATTAGAATTTTTACAATTGTGATTAACAAAGATGTATTTGTGATTATTTATGAGTTAAAACTTAACCTGAACTAAAATTCCCATTGCAAAAATCCAATATATGCATGAAAATGCCATAACAAGCCAATTATTATGTAGAATAAATATTTGTTAATAAAACAGAATAATTTAGTAGTAACAGGAAATGGCAAAGTATGAACAAGCATAAAAATGGTCATTTATTCACTCTTGAACACAAGAGTTTCAAATTTGTGACATTTTGGATGTCTAGAGTCAACTAAACAATTTATGTGTTATGTATTATATATACTATAAATAAAGAAACCATATAAATAATGATATAAATAATATATATAATTTACAAAATATATATGTGAAAATGTTCAATATTTAAGTAGTAGATAAGACCTTAAGCAGAATTTCTTTTCTAAAGTGAAAAGAGAGAGTGAGCTACGGATGTGGATTAGTGCTAGAAATTTTGTCTAACATGCCAGAGATCCTTTCACCCACAGCACTGTAATTGCAACAATGAGCTAAAGTTAAGTAAACAAAAGAGATTGAAGAAGGAGGAAGTATATAAAGGTAGATGAGGAGTTACTAAAGCGAATAGGAAATAAATACAAAGGCTAGAAATAATTCTCAGATCAACGAGTTAGAGTAAGGGTAAAGAATTAGATACATAGATGCAAAAGTGTGTAAGGACAAATGGTTACCTTGTCATCAGTGACCATGATGATTTCAGTAGTTTGTTGACACTAGAAATCTGAGATGCATATTCAAATAAAGAAATGCTTTGAGATAACTATATTTTGATATCCAAATCTTTAAATAAGAAAATAATAGTAATTTAAAAATAATCAGACAATATTGCTTTTATAGAACTTAAATCTTGCGAAAGGAGATTGGGAGTTAAAACAATTTTGTTTTTAACACTTTTAGTATATCTGCACACAATTGTGGTTTTGTACCACTGGGAATTTTATATTTTAAGCTTTCCAGAATTGTTAACTGAATTGAAGTAAATAGCAAAAGTTCTCTGATTTCCTGTAAGATGCTCTGAACTCTCACTATGAAGTACTTTTCATGGATCCCAACACATTTAAGGGATTTGCAACTGCATTGAGAATATGTCGGATAGCAGTTTATAATCAATTCCTGTCATTATTATTTGGATAACTCATTATGAGAGTTGATACACATACAGAATAATAACATAGATTAAAAGATGTGATATGTCCCCATTCCTTCCCATACCAAACAGGTCAAACTATAGCAAATATTTGTTAAAGATAAAAACTTGATCTAACATCAATATGTTACACTGAAAAAGTCGCTACCGCTATAATCTTTTTAGCTTCTATTTGACTTTTACATTTCAGATGATGAAATTATGGTTTGAAAAGGTTATAGGGAAATAAAGACCCTGGAGCCATGGCTCTAGGGGGAATGCTGAAGATGCAGATGTCTGCTAGTGTTTGCTTAGCCTTGGTGGCTGTGGAACATGAGAGACGGGAAATGAAACAGAAGCAAAGACAGACTGCAGTACTAAAAACCAGAAAACTGAAACATAGGTATCTTATCCACAGGAAGCCTCGGGACATTTTCATTACTGGATTCAATAGGTATTTTAGTGTGTCAGATGGTTAGAAGTAAGAAAAAAATGGTTACTATTGCAGGTATTATCTTTTTATCACAATATGTCAGATTACATACTCTATATAAAAAATCCACACTTATTGTTACTTCTGCTGACAAATATTAAAAACAGAGGTAGGAAGGGATAATTATCAGAGATAAAGATACTCATAAATTATCTTTTTAAAGTTATTATTATGGAAATATTAAGTTATTGGTGGCCAACTAAATTTCAGGAAAAAACAATAAGTAGTCTTGTTTCTAAGTTTTGTGCTCAATAAATATGGAAGATGTGGAAATGGAAGAGCTGGACTTTGCCTTTCAGTTCTAGTCTCTCCTCACTGACCATTTTCTTTCTGTTAATTTTCTGGTTCAACACTTTGAAAAAAATCAACACATGAGGAAAGAGCCTACATGGCTAACAAATCCATCTCAAAATCAGTCCTTGTGGAAACTTAGGAAAGAATGAACAGCAGAAACTGAAGCAAAACCATGGGAAAACATCCGATAGCTTCTTATGCAGCCCAAACTCACCTGGCTAGTGCAGGTGACAGCTATTCTATTGTAGCCCTGGATACAATATGGCAATCATTAGTCAAGACAGTCAATATTTAATCTATAGCTATCGGTTAACTCATTGAACTTTTAAGTTAATGTTCTCTAAGGAATTATTAAAATTGATTAAGTGGAAAGGCATATTTTTTTAGCAGTAAAGAGACTCAGTTTAGTCATGTCACTGGACTGTCACACCTCTATATCTCATAACTTCAATCTTTTCAGAAAATACTCACTCCTAATTCATTTACTCTCATTAAATTTCCCAGCAATTTAAAAACAGTTATTCTGCATATGATTCATTTTGTTCATGTTAATATGAATACGTATAAAGCACAATTCATGCAGAATATTACTTTTATCATTCATATATTACTTAAAAAGCAGTTTTCAACTGCCTAAGAATTAGGAGAATTAGACATAATTATTTGAAGCTAAATAAACTTTTTAGTATATTGTGAGGAAACAAATGTATAACTATGGATACATCTTAGCATAGTAGAGGAGAATAGTGATTGCCATATTTCTTTAGTTAAGAGTATTTCTGTCCTAAGATAAAAATGAGCAGAGTTAAAGAGGTAGTTTTGATTGTTTTAGTACAGTGGTTCTCAACCTTGCCAACGCTGTGGTCCTTCAATACAATTCCTCATGTTGTGGTATCCTTCAACCACAAAATTATTTTTGTTGGTACTTCATAACTATAATTTTGCTACTGCTATAAATGATAATGTGAATATTTTTGAGGTAGGGGCTTGCTAAATGCATCACAACCCACAGGTTGAGAATCATTGCTTTCATGTTAGGGTAGATTATCAGCAATGTAAACAGAAAACAGATTGGCTGAGTGTTTTAGAATGTGTGTGTAACTCAGCTACATGTCAGCTTCTTTCTGTTCTTCAACTTCGATATATCTGATATCTTCTCATCCACCATATGGAATGATTTTCACAGAAAATTATCTAAGTGACATAGTCAATATTTTGTGTATTCTATTTTTTTCATATATATTATTTTCCATTAATGTAATTAATTTTATATAGACATTTTTAATTTAGCCAGAATCACTTTTTTCTCTTCCTTTACTTCTCATTTATTCTTTCTCTTTTTATTTCTATCTTCATTTCTCTTCCTTTTGGTTCTATATTTAGAATAAAAATCTAGGTCTTTACAAAAGTCACATAAGTGCTTTGCCATTGAGCCACACCTCCAGCTCTAAATTATTCATTTAATTTATATTGTACCAGATATTCAATTAAATAATATGCAATAATACTTGGCGGTATAATTTTTTAACATTGCAAGTTGTCACACATGACTCTCTAACTTTCTGTTTCCACATACACTTTTTGCTGTTGTAAGTATATCTAGAATGTTCAAACGCCACAGCTGATTGCTTGTGACTACACTTCGGGAACTGAAAACTGAAATTTTCGACTTCCAAGTGTTCATATACTTATCACTCCTCCCATGTAAGCCATTATTTATTGACCTTCACCCTAAGATTATAAATGTTTATATTTGATTTTTATGTTGGAATCAAAAGAGTTAGATAACAAATTGACAATCCAGACTATACAGATTATAAGCAGCCCTTTGTCCTCTTGGTTTATTCTGAATGCCTTTTGGTTTATAGATACTTTCCCCCTGCTATTATCTTTTAATAATCTTTAATCATCAAGAGAAAAAAATGCATCTCTGAAATGCACAGACTTTTAGAGGAAAATGTCTTCCGAACCTCCATAATATCTTTTAGCATTTATCTCTTTCATTTCTGCTTAATCCAGTCTAGGGGGAAAACATAATGCTTTTTAAACTTTTTCAAAAAAGTTTCAAAGTATTCTATGAAATACAAGAAAGAAATTTATCTCAAGCCTTTTTCAGGTGATAAAAGTCCTGATAGATTATTTTAAAATTATGACTAAGGATAAAATATAAGACAACCAATATATGAGAGATGGTCATATTCCCTAAAATACTCACTTAAAAATAATTTTTTCAAGGCTAATTTTTCTATTTCCATTGTAATAAAAGGTTCTGAACATTTTTTTAAACATCTAAAGAATAAAAACGTGGATGAAAAATTAAAATGTTTAATTCAATGATCATTATTACTTTACAGCATACACTGGTCAGTGAGAATAAAGTACTCTTTTTTCCAAGAAGCTTAAAATTCAAATAAATATTTTTTATTCTTTTGCTGATCAGTTTATGACACGATTTGTGACAAATGAGATACTACAGGAAAAAGCTAACACTGATAATGTGAAAGAATTTAATTAGCCATAATTTAAATAGTGTGGCTTGTCTATTCTCTACTTTTGGCACTAAGAAGTTAGAGTTCTGTGGCTTTTTTGGTAGTGTAGATATGTAAGGGAATTAAGTTGTTACATTTTAAATAATTGTCCTACCTACTGTTTTAGCAAAAATGTTTATTGGCCAAAGGCAGACAGGAAGTGTGGGTGGGGCTACTAGTCTAAGAAAACTCTGGGAAGAGGAAGAACAGGGCAGACATGCCACAGAGTTGCCAGAAAAGCCAAAAGATTCAGAGGGCAACTGTGCTGCTCTAAGAAATGGTACTGAGCCCCATATGGCTGAACAGGGTAAGAATCATGGGTTAGATTAAGAGCAAGAGCTAGCAAGCTAGCATGGGTCCCAGGTCAATCAGTGTACAATTAATATAAGTGTCTTTGTGTTTCAGTGGGACTATGGGACTGTAGGCTGGAAAGTCTGGGCCATGAGACTAGCATGGTATCCAGGCCAGAAACCTAGTACAACATAGATATAACCTCATAGAAAGAAGAGTGTCAGAGCTATATTCTCAATCAGAAGAACTTTAATTTCTCCTGCTACTAGTAAGAACTTTGTAAAAGTAACTTGCATTCATGAAAAAAAATCTACTATTACTTTTTATTATTATCAATAGATATTTTTCATCAGTATTACCAATGCTTTTTCAGAAAATAATTTAAATAAGTTGGAATTCAGATATTTCTGATGATAATTTTATTGCTCTGTGTTTCCTGGACTGTGATGTGGGATAACAGGATATCAAAAACTGTGTGTAGTGATGTGGGAATGTATTTCTGTATGTTGTGAATATCAATCTTTAAATAAAGGAGCTGTTTTGGCCCTTGGTGAGCACCGTAGAAGAAGTAGGTAGAACAGGTAGAAGAATAAGGGAAGACAGAGTCAGAGACAAATCTAGCCAGATGCCTGAAGAAGAAACATGTAAGGAACACAGGTGAGCCATGGCCTACATGGCAGACAGATTAATGAAAATGGGTTGAGTTGATGGAGGTAGCTAAGCCATAGGCCAAATAGCATGAACTTAATATAAGTGTCTGTGTCATTTTAGGGACCTAAGCAGGGACAGGCAGCTAAATGGTCTGGGACTGTGAGTCTGTGGGTCTGGACCTATGGCCAGAGGGGCCTCAAAACCTCATTGTAACATGTCAGAGCACTGCTGGTCATACCGTGGCAACCTTGAAACATAGATAAGGGACAAATTTATCTCTCCAAGACACAATCTTAGCTATATGTTTCCTCTAACTAGGCCTTACTCTTCCTCATTACCACCTCTTGACAATGCCATCATTTTGTGGATTCATCAAAGAATTAATCCAATGTTACAGCAATATCCTTCAGGATGTAATCATTTACCTATAGCTCAGCAGCTACCAGCTATGTTCCAGTTTATAAACCTGTAATTTACATGTCATATTAAAATCCATAACAGTCCTAAAGTTAATTATTGGTTGACTTCATTTTGATGTATCAAAACTTATTATATTTGTATGCCATCATATTCCTTTTATATATTACATAATGACTTTCTGTAAGCTATGACTAGGTGCTGCTACCATTGCTTAGTAAAGAAGCTGCTGTGGTTTATGGAATAACAGGATACAACCAGGCTGGAAATCCAGGACAGGTACAGGGAGAAGAAAGACAGGGTTAGAGTGCATGCTACAAGCTGCAGGGGAAGCAAGATGAAATAGAGCACAAGCAAGCTACAAGACGTGTGGTGATACATAGGTTAATATAAATTGGTTAATTCAAGATGAATGAACTAGTTACTAATAAATCTAAGCAATAGACCAGTTTGAAATTAATATTAAGTCTCTGAGTGATACCTGAGCCATAGACCAAACAGTTTGAAGCGAATATTAAACCTCTGAGTAACTAGTTTATAAATGGCTACAAGACCATGGGGGCTGGGTGAGACAGAGGAAACCTTTTGGCTACAATTTACAATGATGTAATTACTTAATATGTATTTAAATTATCATATTTATATTTATTTATATACTTATGTATATATATAAACTACATGCTTACATTTTTAAAAATTATTACTGAATAAACATTTTAATGTATTAGGATATAACATTTTCTTGTATGGAAAGATTATTTTGATAGAATGCATTCCGGTTGTAGTGTCCCTCCCCCATCCTTCCGTTCTTTCCATCTTCTCTTCCATCTGGATCCACACCTTTTTTTGATTCTCCTTAGAAAACAAATAGGCATCTAAGGAATAATAATAAAATATAATTCAATAATTTAAAAAATACAACAAACAGAATATAACAAACAAACAAGGAAAGGCACAAGAAATATATATGATGGAACACACATATTTGCACACTCAGGAATCCCATAGAAATTCAAACTCTGAAGTCATAATATATATGCAAAGAACCTGTAAGGATGGAGCAAACAACATAAAACAAAATAATAGCAACCATAACAGTCTTCCCTGCTGAACATTATAAAGAATCACCGAAGAGGCCACTGAGTTCATTTTGTGTTGCCCATCACCAGCATAGGGCTTACGTTTAAGAGTAATTTATTTCCTGGTGAGATTCTTTTCGAGAAAACTAATTTTTCATATTTAAATGCATATCATTTGGAGAGAGCTTCTGGGTTACAAAAGCCGAGAATTCCAAGGTCTCTCACTCTGCCTAATGTCTGCCTGTGTGTTTCTGTATTTCCATTTGCTGCTGCAGGAGGAAGCTTTTCTGACGATGTCTGAAGAAGGCACAAATTTATGAATATTTCTTAATATTAGGAAAACACCTGAATACAGACATTTTCCTTATAATGTCAAAAAGAAAAGAAAACACATGCACAATAGATTCAGCAGCTTCATCCATTGTCCTTTTTACCTTATGAAGATAAGGCAAAATTGTCAAATATTGAGTGAGGGAAATAGAAAAGAATCCAGGAATATTGTTCCTTCTCAATAATTAAACTAGTTTTTGCTTCATTAAAGTATTTTGAGCTGACAGTATAGTTATATCATTATTCCATCCCATTTCTCTTTTTCAACACTTCCCATATATTTCTTTTTGCCCTTTTTAAATCACGGTCTCCTTTTATTTAATTGTTGATGTTAACTCTGTGTGTCTGTGTGTGTTTCTAAATATATAAAGTCAACCTAACAGTACATTTTATTTCTATTTTTTAGGACTGACCATTTTGTAGAGTCAGTTGGTGTCTCTCTACCCTGGGGAAAAATATTTTTTCTGCTCTTATGAATTCTTAGCTGTCTATAGTTCTTTGTCTAGCGTTGTAACCTTATGAGATTCTTGCCTTCCATGTTAAATGTCTATTGGTGTCATTCTTGTCCTAATCATGTTGAAGCAGACATCTTGGAAGTACTTTAGGGGTTCTGCTTCTAAGAAATTTCCAGGAGATAGTCTCAGCAATTTTTTTTGTTCCTCTGGCCATTACAGTATTTCCGCCTTGCAGTGATCCCTGAATCTGAGGTGCAGGTGTTGTGTTTTAAGCCATTGCTATTACCCTGTTCTCCTGCTCTTTCCCAGTCCTCCCCCAGCTTTCCCCAATCCAACCCCACTTCCATTTCACAGAGAATTGCAGAGTGAGTCAATGCATTCTGGCATATCTAGCTGAGGTAGGACCAAGCCGCTCCCCCCAGTAATATCAGGGATGAGCAAGGTGTTCCTCCGTAGGGAATGGGCTCAAAGAAGCCAATTCATGCACCAGGAAAAAAAATCTGGTCCCACTAACTGCCCATGCCATTCGACTGTCATCCACATTCAAATGGCTTAGTTCATTCCCATGTAGGTTGTCCAGCTGTTATTTCAGAGTTAGTGAGGTCTCAATATCTTTGATTTTATTGTCCATTCTTTTTATTTTTTAAGCAGTAATTGGTTTACTACAAAGAAAGAATCTTAAGTGGCTGAAATAATGGATTAGAAACATAGAGTAAAAAAATACTTAGGTAATAGAAAAGTATATGTTCCCTTCTCAGTTTTTGCTAAAATATTTATGATATTATTGTTAAAGAATTCTGATTTGTTCCTAGTTTGAGAATTGCTAAAAGTACCAATCTGCCATTTAGGTTCTTGTTTGCTAAGTGTGGATATATTTAACTTGGATTTGTTTTTCTTTATGTTTGAGTAAAAGATTCTCAAGAACAGTTGGCTAAACTCAGAACTATATTATTCACAAAATTCTATAAAGCTTTAGACAACATATTAAGTAGCAGCTTCAAAATATTAATGAGCAATGCTTATGTTAGCAAGGCAATACAAATTAGAATTTTATTTTAACAAGTAATTATAAAATATAAGGTCAACTATTATTTTCACATCATAGTTTTCTAATACACACTAATAATTTGTTATGGAGGATAAGGAAGTAGACTAATACTAAAATATTGCCACAAGGTGGCACTGCTGCTTTGGATATGAGACTTGTATTCACAATTTTCTTCTTGGGGATGATCTTCTAAAATGTTTAGAATACTTCCTGAAAATATCATATTACCTGAAGGATTTGGAGTTTCAGGTAAATATTAAAAGAGGACCATCTACAATTAGCATTGCCTTCCAGCAGGAATCTCTATAGTTTGCCTTCTTTCCTTTCAAGGTCTATGAAGTTCCCTGTCTCAAACCAGCCTTGATTGAATATAGATATCTTAATCCAATCTAAAGCCCTTAGGAGAAAAATAATCAGACAGACCTCCTTTAGTTCATAATACTTCCAATTTTGACTGCCATTATTTTTGTGATTTGATGCAGGGAACAATTGATTCCATATCATGAAATGTTACTATTAGAATGTGACAACCAACTTTTATCCAATACCCAGTGGATGACTAATCATGATTAGTTTTATAAAATAGAAACAAATGAAAGATTATAAATTTGTAGTTTAGAAACCAGGAACACGATTCTATTACCAGAGTATATCTCATGTGTGTAAAATAGAAATAAAAATGAGTACATTAATATTGCATGCCATATTCTTTGAAATAAGTACTTATTAGGTTTACACTATCAGTATGCATAATCCATTGTTTTGCAAGTATAATTGGTGCTAGAGAGCATTATTTTCTTTGCATGATGACAGGACTCTTAAAATAAAGTGTCTGAGCTACAGAAGCCAAAGGTGAGGGGTGACTCTCATTAAATATGCTAAAAAGATTAATAAGGATAAAGTTTGCCAAAGGCAGACAATCACCTTCACAACTATAGTAAGAAAAAAAAAAAACCACACAAACATTGTTCTGGCTTGGACTTAGCAGCAGATAAAGAATTAACATCAACGGGAATAATAGAACAGTAGGTTAAAGCTTATCAAATCGCATCTTCATAAGGAATAATTGAGTTAAACCACAACAGCATACATGGAAAGAGTGTCAGAGTCACAGCAATCTTTATTCTATAGCTAACTGTAACTGTAATGAGTTAGTTGTCTGAGCATAGTCGCCACTGGTCATGTGAAAATGAGAAAAGAAGGCTCAGATCGTATATATGCGAATAAAATTGAAATAGAAAGAATAAAAACCAAATTCTTCAGATTATTTGCTGCTTTAAGTATAATCAGAGGAGTTCTTCATAAATGTTTCACTCAACAGACATCATTTAATCCTGTTTTTTATTCTTTATTTCACAACTGCATGCTTACTGTTTGAAACAGCACATGAAATAGTTTTGATTACTTTGATGAATTTTTACACACCCGTGTAATAATGGAAAAACTGTAGTTGATATAAATTTTAGATGTTATTATCAGATAATTACTAAAACGGGTTATCTTTCTTGACTACAACATCTGAAGATAGCATTATTTTTCTAGAACTAGTCTATGTAATACATTGTATACAAAAAGTAAGGACAAATTTAAAGAGGCAGAGTATTTGGTCTGAGGAGAGCAACAGGCCCTGTCAGGTGATACTCTTTCATTATTCCTAGTGGACTTTAGTTCTCATTACAGTGTTTAATTACATGATATATAATTGTTAATTTTATTTTTAAGTTCAAGGATGCCAGAGGCTTCCTTCTAGCTTTCAAGACCAACACCTGCATTTGCCATTGCTATTATGTACTAACCAAATTTGCTTACTGACTGCAACTTTTTTCTGTGGAATAGTTTAAGAAAAATAATTAAGAGGGTAAAAAGTAAATTTATATTCAGATTTTGAAATTTAATTTTTCAGTATTACCATCTGTTTGCATTTTGAGAACCATACCCCTCCACTCTAAATTATGAACAGTTATATAATTCATTAGTTAATGTCTAGAATTAAGATGCAATCATTACGCCTTTGATACATGATGAAGTCAGTAGAATGGAAAATATTCCCCAAAGAATATTAGTACCTTAAGAAATATCAAGTAGTCATAGGAAGTAGTACAATATCTTAATGGGATTACTAGAATTGAGAATAATAATATATAAAAATATAAAGATTTTTGAAATCAGTAGAAGACAACATAGGATAACTGTGCTATGACAAATTCTAAGATGTCCCTAGGGTTAGCCTTCTCAAAAGGGGACTTCTGCGTATGATAGGATAGTGACTTCCAGGATCATCTTACATTACATGGCATAGCAATCTGTAAAGATGTGTGTTATATATATTGACAGGTTCTATCAAGAACAAAACAAAACAAACCCTTAAAGTAAGTGAAATTCTTGCTTAGGAGAGATTTCACTATAAGAGAGAAAATCAATTTGAGGAAGGATTTGCACTGTTGGCTTTGAGAATGACTTACATGTGAGAATATTGAGAAAGTTTGTGAATGCAACAGCCTTGCCTTGCCTAACTCATAAATACCAGTCAGCACATTCACTTAGACTTTATCCCATTAGGCAAGACAGCAAATCTCAGCACAACCACATAACCTCACAAGAAAATATCAATCACCCACAAGCATGGATCCTAATATAATGCTTCATTTTAGCTTTGATGTGAGTAGGTAAGCAGAGACTCCAAATATGTGTAATATTTGACTTATGGTACCGTGACATCAGAAATGAGTTTCCTTTGAGTCACCATAGTTGTGATAGTTTGTTGTGTAGGAACTCAAGATCAAGACCTCTCTGAGTAATCATCCTTTATGTTCTCCTTGACAGATTCTAGCATGGTAAAATACGAAGGAATTTTTATTTAAAAACTGTTCTTTCCTATGATTTCCTTATGATAAAAATATTTAGTGATCAGTTTCACTGCATTTGTGATATATTTCTTATCATCCAGCTTCTTGTTGACCCCATAATGAATCCGAGAGTGAACAAGCAGTCAAGACAACATGGACAGATGTTCTGGAATTGAGTCTGGATGCTCATGTTCAATCATTTCCACCTGCTTCATCTTTGCGGGAAGGCATAGTTTTCTGTGCTCTGTGGACTTTCTCTTGTCACATTACAGCTTTATTACAGTATTTTCTTCATCCCAATCCTTAAAACTCAGACTGGACTAATGACTTGTTGTTGTTTTAAAAATGTGTTGTAGTAGAATTGTTCTTTTCATAGATACAGCCCATTATTTGTTTTTAACGATGAATGGGAGATCTGGTTGCACATAGCAAGATTCTGTATTTCCCTAACTGTAGAACCCATTGCAAGCTAGTGCTTCACTAAGTGGCCCACTGAGCACTTACATTGACTTCAGAATGGGACGGAAATTTTCTTTTCTATAATAATGACTAGACATTATATAGGCTCTTCCAGTAAATATATATATATAACATATAATAATATATAATATATATAATATATATACATATTTATATATAAAGTAAACATTTAAGTACCTTTATTTTCATAAATAAAACATTTTTATTTTCTTTGCTTATAGACATGGGTCCAAAAGTGAAATTAATGAAAATGTATCATAGAAGTTGTTACATAGTGAATGGAATAAATAGTAAATATGAAAGAAAACACATATAAAATTTGGAATTATGTGTGAAGAATTCTGAAGTCTCAGTCACCTTCTAATGTAGACAATTCAGCAAAGAGCTGTACTCAAGGTTATTAATAGTCCTCTTACTGTGTATACTCATTACCCTTTGCTTATTAACCATCACCCCACAGCATAAATGGATACCCAGTATTTTTTCTCTTCCTGGAATATGGTTGCTATGATGATGGACTATTTCTGCTAAATTTTTATGATGTCAAAAAAATCCAACATGCATAATATGCACAATAGACTTCCCTCTGCTTTAGCATTCAGCATTTTTAAATTTAGTCTCACATATTGCCATCATTCATCTTGTCCATACTCTTATAATTTGAAGTAAATGTGACAGAATGTCATTTTCAGTGCAAGAGCCATTCAGTGGTGCAAACAGTCACAAATGCAATGTCTTATTTCATTAGCTGAAACTTCTAGTGAGCCCATCAAATTGCAGTAATGCACACATATAAAATGTATAAAATCTTTCCAGTAAACATGCTATGATACAGTTCATTTGGTACAATAAGTGATTACCAGTATTAGTTATGGGGGTTGGGAAAAAATCCATGGATTTAAAAATAACTTTCTATCTTGATCAAAGATTTCTATAACACATATGCCATTCATTAGTTAGTTATTGTAAGAACATATGCCAAACTTAGTTTATACAAAGCCAAAAGGAAGTCTATCTGAAGGATGTTGGAAAATCTAATAAAATAAGCAAATACTGAGCACTGGGACAAGAACTCAGCAATCATAAATTGGAGCACTCATAGAATTCACAGCTCTGCTTTATTCAGTGAGTTTCAGCTTTTGCTTTCATTGACAACCACTTTATTTCTAAATGATAGAAAACACAGATGCTAACAGCTTTATATCTAACATTTATCAACACCTAGTAATCATTGGAAAGGTGTCAATTTTTGTAACCATCAGCTGTGGCCAAGAGTAAAATGAAATAATTAAATGTAGTAAAAAGATAAAATGTAGAAATCATATGACCAGACTCCAATATGTAGTTGCTAGACAGGCTCAAGGAGAAGACTTAGTAGAAACAATTGTACACTGATTCTTTATGGCAAGTTTGAATCTTCCACCTCTGAATTCCATAGCTTCTGCAATAAATTCTACTTACACATGCATGCTGCTGTCCAAGTTTCTATATGTGTATTATATGTAGTTTGTTATTTTGGAAGGTCAGGAGCGAAATATAAATTAGTAATAAGATATCCTGCAATAGAAATTTATTCAAAGTTCAAGACTATAATGTGACATTTTTGAGCATACATTCTAAATTGACAGACCATTAATATAAAATTTTAATAAGGGTAGAAATAAAAAGCAGATGGTTTCAGTTCACATTAAATGTGTCTCAGCTGTGTTGTCATACTGATGTTATGGTAAAGTGAGTTGACTCAAGAACAAGACAGGTTTGGGTAAAATTGGTTCGAGTGTCTGAATGATGATATTTCATATTTTAAAGTCCTTAGTTTCTTGTTGTATTTTAAAACTCATCTTTGTAGGTTTAATGCTTTTAATGAAGTCTAGAAATTTGTAGTTTTTAAAGTTTTTAATTTAAAATCCCCAAATTGCATCTTAATGAACGGATTTTTGCTTTGTTATTATTTACTACCAAGTAAATATATCATAATATGATTAATAAACAATTCCTTTGATTTTTGAACTCTGATTTAGTTTTTTATTTTTATTATTTTAGTGTAGAAATTTTTAATTGCATTATAGGTAAAGAAGATGACATAATGAACTCATTTAGCTTCAATGATGTCTCCATGTAGGTTAATTTTGAGAAAAGATTTGGTATATACCTCCACTATAAAGTTTCACTTCTTTTAAATATTACTAGGTTGCACAAACTCTGGTTGCATTAAAATAAACTCAAAACCAGACCTCAGGAAAAGGCTGAAATATCAAAGAGAGGAAACACCACAATCAAATGAAATTTTGCTGGGATTAAAGATGTGACTTATCACTCTCTGGTCCTTCTGGATCGACTTTGGGTTGATCTCTTTTCTGATATTCCAGACTGGTTTTTAATAAATACATAACATATCACAACAATACCATATCATCAAATATTAGATTATTGATGTTGGTAATCTAATTCTTTTGAGATACAGTCTTGCTATGGGTATTTCCAGTTGGCTTTAAACACATTGTTTAGGTATAGGCTAGTTTAGGTTCCAATTCTCAGAAATTTTTCTCCCTCAGATTTCAGAGTGCTGAGATAAATGTAGAAGTCACCATATTTGTTTTATTTTCTATTGAAAATATATTCTGTACAATTTATTATGATTATGGTTTCAGCTCTGTAACTCCTCCATTTTTTAATAGTATGAAACATTTTTTAATTGATTTATCAATTTAAAGGACTTTAGTCTTCTTAGCATTTGTATGTTAAAGCCCCAGTTCCCCTTTGACAGCATTTGGAGTTTAGCATTAAGGAGCTGAATGGTCATGATAGTGAACCCCTTGTGGTGGTCTTGATGTCCTTATAAGGCAGAATCTCAAAGAAATTGTTTCCTGTTTCAACTCTTCATTATGTGATATCAGGCCTTCTGAAAACAAACCGCAGCTCTTATCAGACAAACATTCTTGGATCTTTGATTTTAGCATTCTCATGGTTAAAAAAATTTTTTTTCTTATTTAATAAGCTCTTTTTTACATTTTTGTTACTGCAACTGGGCCAAAACCCAAATTTTTTCTACTATTAAATCAAGGAAATATAAGTCATAATTTGGATATTAAAATCTCCATAAATGGCTTATATCTGTGTCTTATACTTTCACACATTGTCACATTGGCCATTCGCCTACATGGGGCTGCCATGTCCTGTTATAACACTGCCTTATTGTGAAATGCCTAACAATTTGCCTCAGGCCAAAAAGCTTTTGTGGTTGTGTTTTCTGTTTTTAAATAAGAAGGATCTCAGGGGAGCAGGTCTTTACCTGGGTTGGTGGACGGCTTGAGGGGTTTTCTGAAATAGAGAGGTAGACTGAGCAGCTTGTAAGTATTCCAGGCTTGGTGCCTGTAAAGCGTCTCACAAAAGAAAAAAACAAAACAAAACAAAACAAAACAAAACAAAACAAAACAAAACAAAAAAACAGAGCCTGATGTGAAATGGTATCTGAACTCTTGCAAAAGGGCTAGTCACATGGACTGGATTTTTCCTGGACTTCTTACATAAGTGTGTGTGTGTATATATATATATATATATGCATGATAATGCAGTATAGTAAACACATGACTAGTTACATCATCTTCATTAATAGAATTGTATATAATTACACACAGTCTAGAGTATAACTCTCTACAGCTGGCCCCCGAATAGGCTGGATTATATCAGCAGCACCAAGAATAGGTGAGTTATGGATTGTACTATGACATTAGGAGAATTACAACAACACTAATTGTTGAAAATTTTATAATAATATGAAATAATAAAATCGTTGATTTTTTTTATTTTCTGAAACCAACAGCTTGTGACTAGATTAGTTAAATTTAGTAGCACTTAAAGTAAGCAGTCTAATACAGCATGTTATAAAATATTAAGAAAAAGTAACATATTTACATCAATGTAGAGATATCATTGGTGAAGCCAAATGACTACTCAAGACAAAACTGCTCAGGAAATTAAAATAGATGATAATAATTTGATGATTTGATTTGTGATGTTTTCTTTGTTAATAGTTTTATTTTTCAATTAAACTTTTCTTTAGAAGTTAAACCTTATTCCATTATTTAACTTGTAGAAAATAAACTACATTGTGTGGGGAATCTTGTCACTGTATAACTTCCAGTTGATACTGTCCTTGATGAGATAAATGTGAAAACTATTTTTGGATCAGCAGAGGAATATCATTACTGAAGAGGATTGAATATCTTTCCCCATTGAATAAAGGTGAGAAAATGTGACTGCAATGAATTAAAAATGAAGGACATAGTATGTATAATACATAGACAGTGTAGAAGCCACATTTTACTTAAATATGCCAATGGGAGTGAATTATTTTAAAATAATAAAATAAAAATCTTCTTTACTTTTCTATTAAAACTTGGAAATAATTTTAAAATTCTACTTGCATAAAAATAAAAATAAATCAGCTTGATAATATTTTTAAATAACAAAGATAATATAGGTCTTGTAAGATATATTGGAATTTATCACTTTAAATATTTGGATCCTTAAATGTACAACTCAAAATTGGAACAACGCATTTTTTCATTTTTAAGGTTTTTGTAATCTCATTCAAAACAACAAATACAATAACTCTACTTGTACCATTGCTTTTGATAGGTGAAAAGCCGTCTTTAGACACAGCAATTTTATTGTACATTTTATAATGACTTCCATATTGAAAATTAGCCTTTAGAGACTGTGAAATAGTTTTTACATTTTCTACTTAAATCAACAAATGTCATTTATTAAAACTGTTTCAATAAGATTTATTTTATTTTTATTTAGTATAGCATATTTAAGTTTGTTTGTCCATCCTTTGTGCACAGTTCCTGTGAAGGACAGAAGAGGACATCAGATCAATGATCCTCAGAAGTTGAAATTACAGAAGTTCTGCCTCATGATGTGGTACTAGAATTTAAACTTGATATTCTGCAAGAACAATAGTTGTTCTCAACCCCAGATCTTTGTCTTCAACACTTGAATGTATGTCCCTGGTAGCTGGTTGAGCACTATTTTCTCAACATCTGAAAAACGTATTCCATGAAATTATTGAAAGTATTTTCTACAACTTTGACTTAGACTCTCCCCTTTATGCTCATAGTTTGTGTAAGTTTATATTTTAGTACTTTCCCATAAGTCTTATATGTTCCATTCATACTTAAAAAAAATTGTCCTTGGTTTTAACTGTATGATACAATTTCCTCATCCTATTTTAGAGCTGTGAAATTTTGTTCTCCATGTAATTCATTCTCTTTGTGGGACTTCCTACTTGTGATTTTGGTTTGCTGAGGAGATTTTTATTTTTTGTTGTCACTTCATTTTGGTTCTGTGCTTTGTTTTTCTAGTCTTTTGCTTAATTGTATTTTCATATTATTATTAACCTTCATTTCTACACACACACACACACATGTGGAATTCATGACAAATTATTTCTATTATCTTTGATTTATTCATGAGCTCTCATGTTCTTTTAGACTTGAAACATACAATCATTGTGTAATTCTTTGTCTGGAATTTTATTTACATAACTTCCATTGGTGGCAATTGCTTTGTGAGTGCTTACTTTTAGAAAAGATCCTTGTATCTTGTCATGTTACTATTGTTTCTAAATTGGGCGCTCCATATCTGGAGTTAGCTTGTTGAAGTACACCATCCCCCAAGTCCATCTGCTCTTTCCTAACATGAAGTTCAGGTTAAATCAAGGATAAGTGGTAAGCACAGTAAATAGTTCTTGTTATGTTATATTCCCATCTATCATTATTGTCTCCGTTCCAGTATCTCCTGTATGGTAGTCTGTCAAGCTGTCAGAACTGTTTGAATTTTCTCCTGGGATATAAGCTCTGGCTGTTGTTTGCAAGAAGGCCTCAAGTTTTTATTTCTTTCAGTAAGAAATTCTGGAAAATTCCAGTTCTATAGGGTCCATAGTCTTTATAAACTGATGTCCAAAGGTAAGAGATACAAGTATCTCTAGATTCTTCATTTGTCAATAGAGCTACATGGCTAGCTGTCTGTACTTCTTTATGTTGAGATTACCACTGCCTCTCCATACTTGTTAACTGTATCATCACTATTTTGTCATTTCCAGGGCTCACACAACCCTTTTATTTTTAAATTACACTCTTCTTTGCTATTTGGATACTTCTACTCATCATATTCAACAAGGGCAGCTTCTAAGCTACCATTTTAAAGATCCCAAATTTCTGACTATGTACTATAGAATAATTCTCATGTTTCCTTTTCACTGTTTAGTTAGCTGATATATATTTAAGGGTATTTTACAAGTTTTTTATCTTTGTATTGTAAAGTCAGTGATATTTTGAATAAAACATTTAATAACAGAAGAATAGGTGGTTACTTCAATAAATCACAAAGGTGATTGCCATTAGTTTTACAAAGGGGTTTTGCAAAAGACATAATATGCCTATGCTGATAACATTTTCACTTTTTTTCTGTTTACAGATTTCTTTTTGGTGATGATGGTGTCATGATAAAAATGTGATTTGAAGAAATATTTTTAAAGCAGAAACTTTTTTCTTAGGTTGGATATGAATGAATTCAGTATGAAAATATGTCTGAGGAAAGGAGCAGTTCTGGAGATGGTAATTCTAAAATAAGGCAAATATAATGTTGAAGGAACGATTACATAGATTTCCATCATGAACAAACATTTTTAGAAGGTGGAGAGAAACATAAGTGGGAAGAACCCTGTAAACCAAGATAGTACAGAGTGAATGAGGTCCTGAGGGGCCATCTTAGGGTTCTGTAAGAAAAGAACTTACAGAACGAATATAAATATTGAAAGTGGCTATAGACTATATCACAGGCAATGGTTTGGCCAGTCCAACAACTTTCTATCATGACAGAGAGGCTGAAAACCCCATAGTTTCTCAGTCCAAAAATCTGGATAGCTCAGCTATTCTAATCCAATGCCAGAGTCCTGGAAAGACTTTGATCCCTAGTCCACACTGGAGTCCCAAATTATTTAGTTTCAATATCTACAAAGTAGTGTCTCAGCACCAGATAGAGTAATGTCCAATTTCCTCTAAGCAGGCCAAAAACACTTTTCTTTTCTTTCCTACTTTTCTTTTCTTCTCTTCTCTTCCTCTTCCTCTTCCTCTTCTCTTCTCTTCTCTTCTCTTCTCTTCTCTTCTCTTCTCTTCTCTTCTCTTCTCTTCTCTTCTCTTCTCCTCTTTTCTTTTCTTTTCTTTTTTTAATAAGGGATGCCCAGAAGGCGTGGCTCAGATTTAGGGTGGCCTTCTAGCTTCAAATAATCTAAGAAAAATAATCTCAGCACGTAAGATCAAGTGCTGCTCTGTGAGAGAATTATAAGATTCCTTGCACTTATGTGCAGTAAAAACCCATTATTCCATTCCCAAGAGAATACACTGTTTTCTTGTGGTCTCTGTGGTCATCAGGAACTCATATAAGCAAAACATTCATAAATATAAAACTTAATTAATTAAAAAATTCTAACAGCAGTGCTTAGTAATATAGAGTGGCTAAGCTACAGAAAGATATATTTGTTTTTTTTTACATCATCTTTATACTTATTAAAATAAATAAATCTAATGAACTCTAAGAGGTTAGAAAACTTTCCTATTATTGAAATGCCTTTATTTTTCCTTCTTACTATAATATACTCCCAGGAAATTCTATGCCACATATATAATAATAAAGAATTAAATAATTCATTTACTTTTCTGAAGTATTTCAGAGGCTTTTAATATTTAAAACCATGAACATTTATGAAATAGATATCAAATATTTTGTCATTCATAATGGTATGGCACTATGAGTTGAAAAACTGCTTCCTCTGTTTTGCTTAAGAAATTCTTTTATTTTTATCTCCTTTACCTGTATTGATAATTTTAAATCTGGTAATGTTGTTCTTTATTTATAGAATGCAAATATATAAACATATCACAAGTTTAAGGAATTCAGATAAAAGGCAAACTTCAGAATATGTTGGTTTATACTGTTAAGCTAACCTGGTTTTGCTTATTTTCATGATATTCATTATTAAATAATTAACTCTGAGTCTAAGATTAAAGCTCTATAACTTATTTTAAGGCAGCAACAGATATAAGAGGATTTATTTTGAAAATAATTAATACCATCTTTATGAATAAGTACATAAGTTCATAGCATGCTTAGTTCTCATGCTGTAAGCCCAGATTCCATCTCCAGCACCTCATAACTGACTGTTATGGCACATGCCTATTATTGCAGTAAGTAAAGTCAAGAGGATCAGATGTTATGAAGTTCATGGTTATCTTATGCTATAATAACACTTGTCAGACCAGCTGGGCATACAGAGATCTGTTTTTTTTTTTTTTTTTAAGAAAAATGTCTTAGTATATGTTACTTTTTAACAATGTACCTGTATATGTACATGTATAACTTCATTTACACAAACATAAAATAAAGTTTTAAAAAAGAATTGAAATGATTGCTTTCTGTAGACTAGCCTAAAACATTAAAACTCAAAAAGTTTCCATTCAAACAATGCTTTAGTAGGCACACAGAATAAAATGTGTATCAAACATTAATTGAATATTAAAGTTGGATTGTCACATTATGTTGTAGATTTATACAGCAAAACATTGTAGGAAGTTTTGCTAAAAGAGGACATTTAAAAAATATTTTTCTTTGTGTAACATGTACCACTAGATTATACAAATATAAAATAAAATGAATTAAATCACATTGCAATTAAACCAAATTTGCTTGCAGTAGCACATTACAGTGAAAAAAATGTTCTTGAATGTGTAACAGTGAGGTTTCTTGGTCCCAGACAGCCAGAAGTCTGGACCCACAGACCTGCCGCCCTAGACCCCTTAGCTGCTTGCAGTTGATCAGGCCCCCAGAAATGACTCAGACACTTAAATTAAGTTGATGCTGTTTGACCTATGGCTCAGGCACATCCCTAGCTTGCTCTTACATCTAAACTCAACCCATTCTCATTAATCTGTCTGCCACGTGACCCGTGGCTCACCTGTGTTCCTTACCTGCTTCTTCTTTGGTGGCAGGCTCGGTCTGTCTCTGACTCTGCCCTGCTTCTCCTACCTATGTTGTGATTTTCCCTCCTACTTTTTCTATGGTGCTTGTCATGGTCCAAAACAGCTTCTTTATTTAAAGATTGATAAAGAAAGACATTTCCACATCATGAATGTTTTCCACTTTTAAAGTAAAATTAACGTACATTTAAGAATGACATTATTTCAAATAATTAATATTATTTAACATTGGTTTATTTTATAGCTATACTTTTTAACAAGACATATGCTATTAGAAAAACACATTTTATACTTCTAATAGGGTTTCAGAAGGTAATGACATTATTTAAGCTCATGATTGAAATTATCACCCAGGCATGTATTTTTAGCAGGATGCTGAGCCTTTTTTGTGAGTTAATTAGCATTGTTTCACAATGGTAATTACTGTGATGTTGACCTCTACTAGATATATAGGTCAACAATTTATTTGTGAACTTAACAAAAATGGCCTATCTGCTATTCCATTAAAGTGCACTCCCTCCCCCCACAAGTATCAGGCACTAGAAAGCCTAATTAAACCATCAGGAATTACATTTGTACCACAAAATAATCACAACCATAACCTTAAAACACAAAGGGTATTATACTATCCTAGTCTAGGACAATATATTGTCAATTTTAATTTTCACTTAAATAATTTTTAAATAAATCACAAGTTATCTATTGTCATGCAATAACTCATTCTGAACTTCAACAAAAATTAATTATTTCTGATGGTTTTTTGTGTTGATGGGGTTCTGCTGGGTGATTTTTCTGCTTTAGCCCCACTAAATGGATTGATGTGGGAGTGGATTACACAAAGGATATAACACTGAAGTAAAGACATAACACTCTTCTATAATAAATGATGGGAGGTGTCACACCGCATAAGGTGTCTCTCTCTGTGTTTCTGAGTGCATTAGTAAAATTTGTGTATAAACGTGTTTAGGGCTAACCACATGCGATTGGGTAACCTACAAGATGTTTTGTCCCTGGAGACACTGATTTTCTTTAGCTCTTCATCTAGCAGTGAGACCTTGTGAAACCCCACTCACCCATCCTGGAATGTTGACTTGAACCTTACTCTGCAGATCTTGGTCAAGTAACCGTATTGTTGAGGATTGATGTGACTAGCTTAATTAAAATTAAGTATCTAAAGGGATAGTTTAGAGGTTAAGGGCACTTGCTTTGTACCCTGTAACAAGCTAGACACTCAGCACACACCTGTAATTACAGGTCTAGTGTGGGTGGATACAAGAGAAGGGATGGGACTTGTCCTTTGGCACAGCAGAGAACAAAGAAGCCAGGTTCAGAGAAAGACCAGGTTTTAGAATATGTAGAAAGGGATAGGGATAGAAGATAATGCCAGACACCCTCTTCTGCTTTCTAAATGCATATACACATGTGTACTCATTTATACAAACATAAAAATATTCAAAAAGTAAGTAAATTATTCATAAAATAAGAAATTAAAAGGATATCTTGACTATTGCTTAGTTTTTTATGATTGACAATGATTTGATTTCCTGTAATTATAATGTCCCTTTGGATTTAAACATAGAAAAGAATATTAAAATATTGGTCTAAAGGGAAAACAAAGATATAATGAGCTTGGATAATCCTTTAAGTTTATAATAGAGGCAAATGCCATCCATCATTTTCATTGTGTAAGATAATATCACTGTGCAGAAAACCAGATCCTTACTGTCAATGTAGAAAACCTTAAGACACTGACAGATGATCATACAGAAGTTGTTACTTATGTTGTTGAGCATTTTCCAAATGTCACCTTAAGGAGAGTCCCAGTGACAGCACTGTGTGCCCACTTTGAGCAAATCAACATTTTAAGCCAGCTGCAGTGTCTCTGGGTGACCCTTTCAAAAGCCAGAATAGAACCTCCTTCTGCTCAGATCAAACAATTAATGCAGAACCCTCTGCTGCTTTTGATCCTATGATTTGGGAATGAACCGAAGTGGGTAACCCTGATTCTGAAAAATTAAATCCTGTCACAATAGTGGATTTCAAAGAATTGCTTCAAAGCCTGAAGTTTCAAGATCAGACTACTAAGTAACATCAGACCAGATTAGATATCATATCTGAAGATATTAGTTAACTACAAAAGAATAAATCTACAACTATGGCTAAAAGAGCTCACTACAAAAGGAAACACATGGCCTTCTTCCACAGAAGCTTACAGGTCCTAGTCAAATGGGAAATTCAAAGGAAGAGCAGTTATGCTGCCTGATGAAGAACAGTTGCAGGCTCAACTAGACACTATCCAGGATGAACTGAATGCACCTACTTAGTTCAAAGTTAGACTAAATGAACTCATGCAAAATCATCTTGGAGCTGTAAAATCTAAATAAAGATATTACACAGATACAGACATGAGAAATCAACCAGCATTTGAAACACAAACAGAAAGACCTTAGCCATTAGATAGGGATCATAAAAAGATGACCTAGAATATGTGAAACTGGTAGAAGCTGACTTAAATGAAACCATCCATAATAGAAGCAGTACCTTTGGCTGACCATTTACAAACTTGATCCAGAACTTTATAAAATGTGTCTTCTTGCTATATCAGGTATTCCTTCTAGTGACCACATGGGCAGGAAAAATAATAATTTTCCTGTCTGGGATGTTTGAGGTTTTGTATAGTAGATTTGAGATGTTCACCACAAAGCTCTTCAAAGAGAATCTTTGAAAACTCTATATTTAAAAGTGGTACTTACTTAGGAAAAAACACACAATTACCTAAAGTATATGAACTGTTGTATATTTTACAATAGCATTAAACAGAGTCACAGTGTTCAATGATTATTCTCCATTCTTTTTTCTTTTCTTTTTTATAAAGTAAATCATAGCTACTTCCTAATTAACAAAATAAACTGTAATTACTTATCTGTTGAAGACTATTCTTAAATAATGTAAATGCATTTCAGTTTTGTATCTGTGAAATCACTTGTGTGGAGTAAAGAAAATCTCCAAATATTTAATGATGCATGTGATTCTATTTTTTTTCTAGAAAGACTTGTAAATATATTTTTTATATTATTTTACTATTTGGATCTTACCGAACATTCCTAACCAATTAAGATATAACTAAATTAAAATGCAAACATTCAATACTTTTCATTTGTAAAAATTAAATTCTTAAAATAAATTGTCAATTTGTAATTTAAAAGAAACAAAAGATAATACTATTTTGGCATTTTTACCTTTTGTTGAAATTATTTACATTTATTTTTCTCTTTTGCTCTCTCCTATACATGTACTGCAAATAATTTTAGGTAAATATAAAATAATATTATTCATGAAGTGTTGTGGGAATGTCTTTCTGCATGCTGTGAAATAAAGGGACTGTTTTGACCACTTCAAGCATCTTAGAAGTAGGTGGGGAAATCTGAGCATAGATAGAGGAAGGAAGGCAGAGTCAGAGAAAGACATGGTCCAGCTCCCCAGTAATCAACATATAAGGTAACATAGGTGAGCCATGGGACACATAGCAGGACAGATTAATGGAAATGGGTTGAATTAAGATGAAAGAGCTAGCTAACAATATGCCTAAGCCATAGGCCAAAGAGCGTGAAATTAATATCAGTGTCTGTGTGTTTCTTTGGGTCTTTGGGATCGCTGATCCAAATAAGCAGCTGTGGGCAGGGCAGGTCCAGAAACTTATTTAACAACTAAGACTTTATCAAAGAATGCTGATGTTATTTGTCTCGCCTTCTTCTCTATAGTTTTCCTTAAGCGTTATAAGTTTGGGACCCTTTGTGACTTCATTTCCCACTTCATATCACTGTATCCTGCTATTACCCTTCCAGATCTCCTCACCCATGCTCAATTTATGTCTTTATGGTTACTGTAATTATTACATCTTTTGTACCAACATCTGAGGATTTGGAGCTAGGAATTACAGATGAAAGAAAACAAGTGAAGTTTGTATTTGTGGATCTGGATTATCCAACTCAGTATATTTTTTTCAGTTCTATTCACTTCATGATTTCAACATGCTTTTACAGCAGAATAATATTCCATTATATATAGGTGTCATATTTTCATTATTTATTCATATGTTGAAGTACATTATGTTGTTTCCAGTTTTTGGTATTGTCAATATGGTGGCAATGAACATTTCTGAGCAAGTAACTGCAGAGTAGGATATCAATCATTTAGATATTACAAACTATTCATATAGAAGATATATTTTTAGATTGAATATCTATTGACAACAATTGTTCCTCTTTCTCCAAAACCTTTTCATCAGTTTCTGCCAAGTGTTCTGTTGATCTTGGACATTCAGACTGGGCAGAGATTGAATCTCAGTTTTTTATTAACCAAAATAAGTATTTTTTTGAACATTTTTTTTACAAAGGGTTTCTGCTCAACATTTTAAAGATGTCTTCTGTTCCATTAAAAATATTGTTAACACTTTATCAAAGACCTTGTCTTCTAAAATAAATATTTAAATAATTTATGAACCATAGGCTACTTTTCTTATTAAACATGAATAAAATCTAAATAGCAAAATATGGGAAACAATGGGATTTTTGGATAATTTGTAATTTCAAGACCACTGCCAACATTACACTAAATAGAGAGAAACTCAAAACATCCACTAAAATCAGGAATTATACAAGTATGCCCACTCTCTACGTTTCTGTTATTCTTTGAAGTCTTAGCTAATGTTGTACGCCTAGTGAAAATCAATGAGAAGACAAATAAAAATCTCCTTATTTATAGATGATATGATTTTATACATAATAGATTCTATAGATTCCACCAAGACATTTCTACAGCTGATAAATACAATAAGTAAAGTGATAGGATACTAATTAATGAACAAATTGGTCACTTTACATATACAAATGATAAGCATACCAAGAAAGAAATAGGGGAAACAATACCATTCACACTAGCTTAAAAAACATTGTTTAATAAATCTAAGTAAAGATGTTAAAGACCTGACATCAATAAAGAAATTGAAAAAGATACAAAGAAGATGAAAAGATTTCCCAAGTTCATGGGTTGGTATAGTTAAGATTGTTAAACATAACCATTGTATAAGAAGCTTACTACATAGTCAATAAAATCCTCATCACTTTTTATACACAATCTTTTTTTGAGACAAAATTTCTCTGTGTAATTGTGACTGTCCTGGAACATATGCTGTAGACCAGGCTGGTCTTGAAACTCATAGAGATCTACCTGACTCACCATGGGAGTTCTTACGCTCTCAAAAATATTTTAATTAACATTTCTCTTATTGTTAAGGGTAATGAACACCTTTGGAGATACTACTTAGCTATTTATATATCTTTTATCCTTAGACCATTTTTAATCAGATTGTTTGATTTTTGATACTTCATTTCTTTGTTTGTTTATTATGGATGTTTATCTTTTATCCGCTGTATAGCTACAAATATTCTCATTCATTCTGTGAGCTTCTTTTTCAATCAACTGGTTATTACCTTATCTGTATAGAAAGTTTGGCTTGTTTGTATGTTTTTAGTTTTTGAAGTCCTAGTTGTCAGTTACTGGTCTTATTTCTGAAGAAACTTAAGCCATATGGGCTAACAATGCTTCACACAAGAATCATGCCATCATAAAAATGCCAGAAAAAGACATGAGTCTTCTTTTAAAAAGTTGGGCAGAGTAGTCCAATTTACTTCTAAATAAATATAGTTTATCAATGTACCCTTGCTTAAGACACCAGACACTTAGGACATATGATTCAGATGACTAGAATTAGAAATGGCATGAAAGTCTTTTTCTTATGATCTAGCTTTCATGTTTCCAGGAAATAGAATCTATGTGAGAAAAGCTATTAAATATTCCTAGTGAGCTGCAATACTTATGAACCATAGTAAGTACCATTGTTGCAAAATATTCACAAAAGTTAATTAACTGGCAATTGAATGCTGGTGGCAACCAATAGTTGTGTAATTAATTATACTTATTATGTTCCACTCAACTTGAGAGAAATCATTCCTGGCAATGCAAACCTATCTGGATTCCAAGGATGACAAATGAAGGCATGGTCTTTAGTGAAGAATCTACTACAACCACTTTGCCAGACCAGCATAGTTTCTTACTACATTCAAAATTAAATTTTTAAATGCACAGATAAATGCAGCTACCACCTATCATCACCAAAGGAGCTGTCTTTACAGAAATGGAGATACTTGCTGACAACCATAACTGGACATGATGTGAATTGGATTATGGCTAGCCCAGAGCTAACCAATATATCTATATTATAACTTCTACATCTATGCCTCAGATAGCATCACAGAAAAGGGGGAAGAAATATTATAAGAGAGCATACTGGACACCTGCCATGAAACAGTCTATCCTAGAAAGGGTTGTATAAACCAGACTTGAGAAATAGCAGTATCAGTTAGTGTAAAGTGATTGTTAAAGTATGTTAAAATGTTGATATATACGGGGGAACATTTCACTGTTTCCTACCCCTAAACAAAGAACTACAGACAACTAATGACTTCTGGGAAGCCTCTTCTATGGATGAGTCCCATTATGGATTGTTGAATGCAGAGTGCTCAACCTTGAGACTATGTACTCACCAATACAAACAGACTCAGCAAGGTTTGTATTATATTTATATATATATATATAATATATATATATGTATATATATGTATATATATATATGTACACACACACAAATGTAACAAATATAATTAAAGATAAAGAGGTTACCTTGAAGACAGAGGGCATTATATGTGTTTAAGAGACTGGAGGAAGAAAAGGATTGGGATAGTGATATAAGTTCATTTCTGTTAAAAGCATTAATAGAAGGACACCAGCATATTATAAATTATATAAACATATAGAAAGGTAAACTTTATGCTTGAAATTAAAATTGACTATGTAAGTCATAAACTTTTAAAAATCTGTGTTAGCCTATCATAAGTTTATATACTGAAAGAAAACACAAAAAAATTGCAAAATCAGAGAATTTAAACACCAAATTTTAAATGCAAATATTTTAAAATGCCCATAAACTTGGTTGAGAAATATTATCAACAAGAAAAAAGTATATAATAGGCAATTTCTAGCAATCTTCATCCTTCATCATGATTAATGAGGCAATAAAATTCAGGAGCTGAGAGGGTCAAGTTCATTCAGGAGATGAACCAGATAATATATAAAAGTAGGTAATGGCTAGACAAGTCCTATGTTGCCCTCTGTAGTAAACTGGTTTGTAATGAATTATCTATTTGTATAACCAATATAGTTTACACCTTTGCCACTGTAGTCTACAGATAGAACAGAACAAGATTTCTTAGCTTTTGTACTCAGTGCAATGCCAACAGAGAATGTCGTTCTGTGAAGAACAAGGGAAGTCTTTAAAAAAATATCTAACAAAGAGTCAATACATATACATATATGAATTTAATCCATTTTTTTCATTTTAAAGTTGCCTAGTATATCAGCAAAATCAGTAATTTGCCCTTTATCCATGGTGAAAATCTGCCTGAGATTTGAAGTAAAAAATGAAACACTCTAGTAGGATTTCCAAGATAGAATTTTCATTTTTGATTTTCATGAATAACTTAATTTAAAAATGCAGCACTAATTAAACACAAAAGTATTTCTTACAGTACAAATTGTGGGAGGTATATATGGGCATATTAGCAAGTGGTTTGACCAAATATGACTTTAATATTTCTAAATCCAATCAATATTTTAAAGTATTTATTGGTGGACTAAATCACACATGTGACCGCGTCAATTTTGTGATTTAGAAATTTCAAAAATACATTGGTCCAATTTCATATCGGCTGCTAAGAAAAAATACCTTGACAAAAATCGACTGATGAGCACTGTGACTTACTTCAGTTCATAGTTCCAGGTTTTTGTCTCTCATTGTCAGGAAGAAAGCTGAGGATCTTCAGGGAGCATATCTGTAGACAAGAGCAAAGATTAACAAACACATACCTCCATTTGCTTCTTTGTTCTTTTGCCCTGATTTTGTTACTCATATATTTCAGGATATCCTGCCTAGTGAGTCATACCAGCTATATTTAATTATGATAACCATTGTATAACAAAATGCCTGAAGCTAAATTGTTTTAAAGAAATAGTGTTATAAAGCTCATACCTTAAAAATATTTAGTGATTGGAGTTTCCACATAGTATGATGCATAGAGTTCTTGTAAAGATTCTTGACTACAACAGAAGACAGAAATAAAGAAGAAACTTGCTTCATCCAGAAGAGGAACAGAAAGATTTTATGGTAATACTAAGAGTAAGATACCAGGGAAAGAATAGACTTTCTCTTTTTGTAATAACGTATTACATTCAAGAAGCCCAGTTCTATTGGAAGACATCAATCCTTTCATGACTTAGAGTCCCCCATGGTCACATTTACTTCCCATAGGATCCATCTCTTAAATGTCCTATATCTCAGTTTCACTAAACTGCTGAAACTAGCTTCTGTCACACAATCCTCAGAAAACACATCATACCAGATCAGAGTGGGATTATCCTTTCAGAAAGTCTTCTAGAAACTATGCCCTCTACCCTCTACGCTCATGGATATCTGTGTCCTTATGCCATTCTTGCTGAAATCTCGAGTTTGTAAATCTAAATCTGAACAATTTAATCTATCTAGCAACACGACTTTCTATGTTTGCTTGTGAAGGGACTAATGCTAGTCTGGCACAGTAATTTTTATGCAGATCTTTGAAGTAGATTTTAGAGACCGTTAAAAGTGAAATATTTGGACTAGGATGATGTCTCAGCAGTAAAGGCACTGGCTCTCGGTCTAATGAGCATTCAGACTCACAGAATCAAAGGGAGAAAGAAAAAAATGGACTATCTGTAAGTTGTCCTCTGATTTTGACATGTGCTTTGTTTTCTTTACAAACATACAATAATTAAAGAAATGTAATATAAGGCACTTATAAAGTTAACTATTTTTTACAAAATTTATGTTGACTCTGTAGTTGGAAAGATTGGAAAATGGAAGTCTACATTGCCATGATTTGCACATTAAAAGTTACTACTGTCCAGTCCTTGTTTTGCTTCTAGCAATATAAGTTATGGAGTTTAGACTATACCAGGATAGTTATAAATCCCCACACAAGGTGGCAAGCCTATACCTAACAACATTGTGAACAAAAGACAATTTTGACAAAAAGGACAGAAGGGTAAAAAACCATAGACTGCAACTTTAGCACATACCATAGGCCTTGGAAAACAGTGATTGCTCCTGAATTCCTTTGTTAGACACTCTAAGAATTTGTCTATGCTATACATTCCTTGTTTTACTTTAAAATTTTTCTGTTTGACAGACTGAAAGGATTTATACTTTGTACTGAACTCAAATTGATATCTACTTTTTCTGATAGTTTTTTTTTAATACATGTAGTTTCTCAAATGAGATAATAGTCTTTTGAATTGGTGCAGGACTTCCTTTATTCAGCATTCATTCACATTTTCATGTCTAGTAACATTCTTTTGATTTGTATGTCCTGAAATGGCATGGTATTCAATACTTGGATTCCAACAGTAAATATGGAATGCCTTAGGCATTTTTATTCACTAACTTTTTATTTATTTATTTTTACATTTTTTGTTGAAAAAATTGTTGTACAATATTTTTTTTGATTATGGTCTCTTCTCCCTCAACTCTTCTCCACCTCTCCACACACTCAAATCTATAACCTTTCTCTGTCTTATTATAATATAAACAAGCATCAAAGAACAATAATTGAGTTACAAACTATAAATTAAAAAGCAACAATCCAGAATACAACAAAACAAACAGGAGATAAAGAAACAAAAAACATAAGGAGAAACACATATAGAGGCACAGAGATATACATTTAGATACAAAGAAACCCCATAAAGTCACAAAGTCACAAAACTGCAAAAACATAATTTTTACAAAGGAAAACTAAGGGTTTTTTTTTTTAATGTTTTGACAAAGCTTGGGACAATTGGCATTCCTCACTCCACGCCCCAGCCCCTGGCACTTTAAATCTTTTTGCCTCCTATTCTGTATAGTTTTCTGAGCTCTGATGGCAGGATTTGATGAGGACCTTCCATTTAGAACTTAGTATTCCAAGGTCTTTCACTCTCAGCCCATTGTTCTAGCTGAGAGTTATCTGTGCTTGTTCCTATCTGCTGCAGGATCTTTTAGTAGTAAATGCATGCATACAAAAATTACATATTCCAATTTCACACACAAGGAACTACATAATGTTTAGGTTCACTAAATTATCTAAGGTTTGCAGTAGTAATTATGAAGGTTAATTGAGGCAAGTTTATTGAGTATTTTCTACTATTTATCAGTCTTTGGGAATCTGTAATATGGTTAATGAATATACCATAAAGAGACCTCAGATAATAGTTATGTTCTAGAATGCATCTACAGGTTAGGTAGGGACATGTCTGAGGATAATGTAAGAGGATGATTGAAGTTAGGGACAATGAAAATAACAAATAATAACGCTATCAACAGAAATAAGTATACACACGAGACAGAAAACAAAAAAGAATTCTAACAGAATCCCAGAGACTAAATGGGAACTATTATCCATCTGTTTCAGTGGAGTGGAAAGCTAGTCAAGGGGGCAGAAAGAAGCTGCAATGAAGGACCTGATGTACATTACAGGTGATGAATTTGTCTTCTGAGGACTACAAGACTCCTTTGCAGCATCCATGAACTGGCAAGAAGATAATTTTTAAGTAGTTTAGAGATTATTGATGGAAGTAGGTATAATCTAGAGATAAAGCAGGAGGCATTCACCAGTTCAGTATGTGTGGGGATATTTTCAAATATAATAAAAACATTTGGAGATATCAGAGGGATCTATTCACAGTCAGTCTAGGAGAATAAGACAGTGGCAACTCACACCTTTAATCCCAGAACAGGTATTATCCCAGGAGTGGTGACCTATGCCCTAATTCAATCTGAGTTCAAGGTCATTTTAGTTTACAGAAGGAGTTGCAGGCTCCCAGGCAGGCAGTAGTGGTGCCACACCTTAACTGAGCAAATCAAGTATTTAAAGTAGACATAGAAAGACAGAGCAGGCAGAAGAAGCCAGGAAGACAGCTGGGTGAGAACTGACTGTGGTGTTTGCTCCCTTTCTCTGATATCTCCACCAGAAACAGTGCTTTTGTTAGGAATAATCCTAAGAGTATGCCCCTCTCTTCTGGAGTATGCAGAAGGTGTGGAAAAGAAAGACATTGGATTAATGAGTGCAGATCAACAAGGGACAGGAAAGGTAACTTTCTGTCCTTGAGAAACACCCCAAAGGGGCTTTCAAAAGCCCCCATATCAGGTAACTTTCTGCCCTTGGGAAATGCCCCAAGGGAACTTTAAAAAGACCCCATGTCAAATCCAATCCAATCTTACCCTGCTATTGTGGAGGAAACACCTGAGAACAATTAAAAAAATTAAAATCTATTTTAAAAGGACATACTATATTGAATAATTGAAAATCTACAGAAAAAGAAAAAAATTCAGGAAAATTTATAAAGCAAATATATTTGGGCAAGCTTCTATCAACGAACAAAGGCTAAAATTATAAGTCCAAATAAATGATGTTATTATTGGAGGCTTATTGAACACAGGCGTGGATGTATCAATAATTTCACCAGAGTCATGATATCCAAGTTGGCCCCTTCAGGAGGTAAATGCTTAGTTTTGGGGTATTGGGTTGATATCCCAGATAAAACAGAGTGCAATATGGCTTGAGTGTATAGGACCAGAAGGACAGAGAGGAATAATAAAGCCAAATGTGGCTGATATTGTTATAAATTTATGGGGACAAAATTTACTACAACAGTGGAATACACAGATTAATATTCCTCCAAACACAGAAATAAGCCATAAATTAGCACATGGTTCTGGAAAAAGCATTAGAAGGTATTATGAGAAACAGTCACAGACCATTAAGGTTATAGAGAAACAAGGCAAAACAGCTGCTGATCTTTCAAAAACACCCACAGCACTACCTCTAAAATGGCTAACAGAGAAGCTTATATGGGTTCATCAATGGCCTCTAACAAAATAGAAATTGCAGGCCTTAGAGTTGCTGGTACAGGAACAGTTAAATGCTCAGCACATAGAAGACTCAACCAGCCCTTGGAATACTTCTGTATTTGTTATTAAAAAGAAATCTGGAAAGTGAAGAATTGTAACAGACCTAAGGGCGATTAACAAGGTGATCCAGCCAATGGGCTCTTTACAGTCTGGGATTCCTTTGCCTTCTCTGTTACCTAAAGAATGGCCTATTATAGTTATTGATTTAAAAGACTGTTTTTTTTAATACCTTTACAAGAACAAGACAAAGAAAAATTCACCGTTACAGTGACCACTTATAGTAATTCTCAGGCTATAAGAGATACCAGTGGAGGGTCCTCCTTCAAGGAATGCTGAACAGCCTGACTCTGTGCCAGTATTTTGTATAAAAGTCAGTATAACAAATATACAACAAATTCCATCAATCTATAATGTATCATTACATGGACAATGTCTTGTTGGCTGATTCAAATATCGATAACTTAAAAAAAATTTTTTGAAGAAGTATAAATAATTTTTCTTGTTTAAGGATTATAAATTGCCCCAGAAAAAAAAAAACTACAAAGAGGGGATTCCATGAATTATTTAGGCTATAAAATAGGCCAACAAAAAAAAAATTAGACCCCAAAAGGGACAAATCAGTAGAGACAGATTGAAGACACTTAATGATTTTCAAAGACTACTAGGAGACATTGCCAATTTATGACCCACTATTGGAATTAAAAATAATGAACTGGATAATTTGTTCAAAACCTTAAATAGTAACAAGGACTTAAATAGTCCAAGAGAATTGTCACCTGATGCTGAGATAGAATTGGCTTTGGTGGACAAGAAATTACAGAATGTATATGTGGATCGTGTGGATCCAGACCTTAATTGTATTCTAGTTATCTTGCCCTCTAAGCATTCTCCTATAGAAATTTTCATACAAATAGAAAATGTTATATTGGAATGGATATTTCTTCCACACAAACCAAGTAAGAAATTAAAGACTCATGTGAAAAAGATATCTGAACTTATTTTTAAAGGAAAATTAAGATTTCATCAATTGACAGGAATGAATCCAACAGAAATTGTTGTACATTTAACTAATGAAGAAATTGACCAATTATGGGTAGAAAAGTGAACCTTGGCAAAGAGCCTGCAGTAATTTTTTGGAGATACTAGCAACAAATATCCTCAAAGCAAAAGAATTGAATTTCTAAAGAAAACTAATTGGATTCTCCCTTGTATTGTATGAGATAAACCAATTTCCAAGCCCCTAAATTTTATACTGATGCAACCAAATCAGGAAAGGCAGTTTACAAATCAGAACATATGAGTAAAGTGGCTCAAAGCTTTTATAATTTTGTTCAAAAGTCAGAATTATTGTGATGGCATTAATGGACTTTACTGAACCTCTTAACATAGTCACTGACTCTCAGTATGCAGAAAGAGTTGTTCTACACATTGAAACAGCTGATTTTATTAATGATGACTCAGAATTACCTTCATTATTTATTCAGTTACAAGAAATAATCAGGACTAAAAATCATTTCTTCTATATAATACACATTCGATTTCATACAGGTCTGCCAGGTCCTTCAGCACAAGGTAATGATGAAATTGATAAATTATTAATGGGAAATGTACTAGAGGCCTCAGAATTTCATAAAAAGCATAATGTCAATAGCAAAGATTTAAAAAAATATTTCTCTATTGTAGTATGAGGTTTCTGTCCTGGACTTTCTGGCCTATCCTCAAGGTTTTGGCCCTCAGACCCACAGACCCACAGAGACACACAGGCATATAACTTGCTAACTCTTCACCCTTAATCTAACCCATAACTCTTATCCTGTTCATCCATGCGGCTCAGTATCTTTTCTTAGAGCAGCATAGTTGTCCTCTGCTTCCTCTGGCTTCTCTCTGGCATTCTGCTCTCTTCTTCCAGTTCCAGAGTTCTCCTACTCTTGTAGCCCCACTCACACTTCCTGTCTGCATTTGGCCAAACAGCACTTTTTATTAAATCCATAGGCGAGGACAATTATTTACAATGGAACAAAGTAATCCCTCTGCACTCTGTCACTTGGCAACAAGCCAAAGAAATTGTGAAAAGTTGTCCTACCTGTTCTTTCTATAACCAAACTTCATTGCCAGCAGGAAGTAATCCTAAATGTATACATAGAAGTTAAATCTGGTAGATGAGTGTATTTCATTTTACAGAATTTGGGAAATTAAGATGTGTCCATCATACAGTAGATAACGTTTTCAGGATTTTAATGGACAACTGCTTTGAGTTCAGAAAAGGGTGATTCTGTAATCACACATTTGCTAGAAGTTATGTCCATCATGGGAATATCTGTACAAATTAAGACTGACAATGATCTGGCATATGTCTCTAGAAAAATGAAACAATTTTTTGCTTATTATATTATAAAGCATATTACAGGAATACCACACAATCCTACAGAGCAAGCAGTCAAAGAGAGATCAAATTGAAGTCTAAAGGATATGCTAAATAAACAAAAAGGAATAACAGAGACCCCAGAGATAGAGTACATAGTGCTTTGTTAACTTTGAATTTTCTCAATGCTAATGAGAAAGGAACAACAGCTGCTGAAAGGCATTGGGCCATAGAAAAAACAGCTGAACTAAATCAGTCTGTTTACTTCAAAGATGTACTAACCTCTGAATGGAAGCCAGGATATGTGCTACACTGGGGAAGAATTTTGCTTTTGTTTCCACAGGTGAAGAAAAATTATGGATATCATTAAAATTAATAAAGACTCAATTTGAACCAGAGAAATTTCATGAAAATAGGAATTGATAACTGATCACCCATATTACAATTTTTGAAGTTGTAAGATAAAACAAAGGGTGGGGTATGTTTTTGTTTTTGTCTTTACAGAAAACTGTACATCCCCATCTTCAGGAAGTGAAAAGACCTTGGACATCTAGACATCTAAAGCAGAAAGGAGACTATAAAAATTTACAAGCAAAGAATATCATAACTATTGGTACCAGCATTCTCTTTAGGGTAAAATCTCACTGCCTAACCTCGATTTTTTTGTAAGTTGAAGTCCTAGTTTAATTATAATTTAAAGCTGGCTTTAGAGTTGGAGTGTGGCTCTCTCCTTCTCTAAACTCAAGCATACTTGATAAAGGAAAATACAAAATCTCTGTATCATATCAGAAGAGCCACCTGATATGGGACAGAAGAATAACTAAAAAATAAGGGACTAGTTTATTTTTACCAATCCTATGCTGAAAAAAAATGCTTATATATTAAGATTCCTGTACATTGTTTGGGTTTTAGTCTCTTATCAGTTTTCTTCAGTGATCTATGACAATGTCTAATTGTGAACTTGAAGTATCCAAAAGGAAGATGGGGCCCCACAATGATAATTTCATATGGACTATCACAAAGCCTCTAGGCTGACAAACACCAACCAAAGATCAGATTTGAACTACAAACTGCTCAGAACAATTTTGAGGAGGCTTGCTGAGGTGAACCAGCTTCACAGAGTACTATAGCCAGGATTTGAGACAAGCCATGCACTTTCCTATAATGCAGAGACTGGACAACAATGAGGCAGCTATTTATTTCAGGACTTGACAATTAACAAGACTTTTCAGGATCCTCAAAAAAAATACCATCGCCTCCAGACAGCAGGAAGTAAATTTAAGAACAGGGTGCCCACATTCCAAAGAGGTAGGGTGGGTGTTTTTGATTGTTCAGTGGGTTATGGATGATTGTCATTGTTTATGTTAATTGGTCAAAAACTGTTAATGGTTATGGTTAGAAAAAAAGTTAAACAAGAATGATTAGATTCTAGACTTGTACATAAAAATAATAGAAAGGAAAAGAGTATACAATTATATAAGATATAACGATAGATTATTGAATCTTAAAAGGATTTACTAGCTTTAAATATTTTACATTGGATTGGATTTTTGTATATTGTATACAAATTGTGTATATTGAGATTAATTATGTTACTGTACAAATATCTCTTCTTGTTCAAGGTAGTATACTTATTCAGTTCATCTAACAATGTAACACAAGTTGCTAGTCCATGAAAGAGTTTATTATCAACTAATTAGAATATAAAGTAATGCAAGTTAGTAGTTAGACATCACATTCAAACACAGTCATATTAGATAGGTTTTCCAAATCAAACAAATATATGTTAGATGAACAAGTCGTCTTCAAACACTTCAGAGATCCATAGAATATGGCACTTAAAATATTTTAAAAACATAGACTTTTCTAGATAGTGAGACAGGTCTGCTCCTGTCAGAACCAATCTACATCAAGAGAAAAATGGGCATTGAAGAAATTCCATATGGAGTCTACTTTCTTTGTGGCAATGGTTAGCCACTGGACAAGAACCTGTTCTTGTACTGACTGCTTGACAGTATGCTGTTTAAACTGGACATGCATGTACAATAGGAAAGTGACCTTTGAACTTTGACAGAACAAGCTGAGATGGTCCTTCAGGTTCCTGCTTTGCAGAGAAAACTGTCAGATATTCTTCAGGACACAAGGAGAAGTGACTGATTACCTATCCCAGAATAGGCAGAGTAGATTTCCTACTTCACTGAAATGAAAAGAGACTTTGGTCCTGTAGACTGAAGATGGATGTCCTAACTTTATAAGGAAACTTTGGGTGACTGTCCAGGCAGATAGGTGTCATCTCTGTCATTTCTAGATTTTGGAAGTTGCTTACACTTTCTGTTTACTTGGGTAAATATTATTTCCTTCCTGAATTTATGCGGTAGTTGAAGATGAAATAGTTATAGTTTTCTAGTGACAGTTTTAGAAAAACTATGAAGTTAAGTGTATAAGTTTAAGAGAAATCAAAGTAATAGTTTTTAGTTATTAATGCAAGTTAGAATGAAAGTTAATTAGGTATAATCCTTTGGACTCATCAAAATAGGATAACAAATGAAGTATTTTCTTCCAATTGTCAATTGTCAATGGACTGGATATTACTCATTTATTGTTTGTATATATTGTATACAATTATTGTACCTATTGTATATGTTTTTTCTTATGTTAGCTATAAACTTCTTTTTTAAAATTTTATACAAAGTGGAATATGTGAGGATATTTTCAAATATAATAAAAACATTAGGAGATATCAGAGGGAGCTACCCACAGTCAGTCTAGGAGAATCAGATAGTGGTAACTCACACCTTTAATCCCATAAAAGGTAATATCCCAGGAGTGGTGATCTACACTCTTAATCTAATCTAAATTCAAGGTCATTTTAGTTTACTGAAGGAATTCCAGGCTCCAAGATAGGCATTGGTGGTGCCATGCCTTATCTGAGCAAAGAAAGCGTTTAAGGCAGATATAGAAAGACAGAGCAGGCAGAAGAAGCGGTGAGGAGCAAGGCTGAGGAAGCTGGAAGTCAGCTGGGTGAGATCTGACTGTGGTGTTTACTCTCTCTCTGATATCTCTGCCTTTCCTAGAGATCTGGCCCTGAGCATCCTTTATTCATGCAAGAAATATGTTATTTTCCTATTTAGTATCATAGACTCTACTGCACTTACCTCATAACAGAACAATTTCTCTTTAATTTATTTTCTATTTATTTTTAACTAACTGGATTTTTTCTTTCTTTATCCCTTAGCATAATAAGGGGAAAACATGAGATGTATATGAAAATGTGTAAAATGTATGGCACTGGCAGCATGTAACTATATAATTGTAGGTCAATCTAATGTCCTTTCCCCCTCATTATTTACTCGTTTTCTGAGTCCATCATCTCAATCATTCAAGTTCTGACTTTTACAGACATCTCTAATGTTGCTTGTTTTTCTAAATACGTTTTATGTTCCTAGTTCTCCTTCTTTTCCCTGAAGGAGTAAGTAGTAAAATGAAGAAAAAACAAAACAAACAAACCTATCCAAGCTGGCAAAAAAGTGATACTGCAACCTTTAACCCTGAAGACATAGGATTGGAGTCACAATATGCAAAACACATTTCTTCTTACATTTAATTAGAGGAAACTATTTTCTTATGTATTATCATGTTTTAATGATGTTACATTTTCTTCTCTTTTCTTTCCAATAACTGTCTCACCCGAGAACAGTGTTTTATCCTGAGGGCAAGACACTGACATTTCTGTGGACTTAATCTATATGTTTGAGGACACATCAAAGGTTAAGTAAATTCCATTTTTAATGCCATGATCACTAAATTGGAAATGTTAGCAGCTTTAAATTTCGACAGTTCTGGCCCTTCACTTTGAATAAAGGTTCTCACAATGTTGTAAAATATCATACACTGAACACTGTATAAGTGGTTTTTTTTTTTTTTTTTTTTTTTTTTAATTCTACTGAATGGTGCTTTCCCAACATGTTTCATGAATCTTTGACTGGGCTTTAAAGTAAAATTGGCCTAAACACATTATAGGCAAATGAATATATGTACAATGTTTTCTCCATTTCCCTTTAAGATTATTATATAAAAATATGTACCATTTCATTTCTTTTTACAAACCTTTCCATGTACCTCTTCTTGCTCTTTTTCAAAATCAGTCTTTTTTCTATTTATTGCTATTTAATGCTTATATGAGCATTTATACATATGTTCCAAATATTAAAATTAAATATGCAATAAATGTTAGCTTAACTGTTTTTTTTTCAGTTTAGATTATATTTAGGACAAAATATTTGAGAAGAGAATTTTAGAATTTATGTAAGCTATTAAGCCTGTCCCAGTGATCTTTTGGTCGTATCAGAGCCAAGTTGTCTACAGTTGGCTAACTTAAAAATCAATCTTATGCTGCCTTTTTTGCTGAGTGATTTTATAAAGACAGATCAAAATGAGAACAAAAGTAATCAAGGCACTTGTAACAACCTAGCATTAGAAACAGTCCAGAGTCCATTAACTGGCAGGGTATGCTAATTTGTAGTTAACACCTGGATATTTCTATTTATAGAAAGACATCACAAGTTAAACATAGGAGAAAATGGTTCATGAATCCAATAAAATATGGAATGCATGACTGCCTGCAATATCAGGGGATTTTTCACCCAATATGTTCGCCAACAATTCAATAACAAGAGTAAATCCTTCTGCATAGTGGGCAATCAAATTCTCCATAACAGGTATTCCTGCCTAAATTAATAGCATCACAGAAGTGTATGTTTCAAAGCCAATGCCACTGAAGCTTAAAATTCACATGTGATAAGCAGAGGATATTTTTTAATAATGTCTCAAATAAAGGGACATTATGTGAAGACTTTGAGTTAAAGGTTCCCATGCTGAGTGGCCTTAATTTAAATAACCCTTGTCTCTAGCTGGTATGTTTCTCATTGTCCATATCTTTTACAGGGTGAATAAAATACCAAAATTATCTTAAAAAGAAAAGAAAAGAAAAATACTAGCTTAGCTACAATGGATGACTGCAATTGTTTGCTATAAAGATTGTATTGGATAACATAGCTCATTGAGATAACTGTCATAACTCATGTGCCCAGAATAAGCTGAGGAGACCTTCCTCCCTGGAGCTTGTTTAGTTATCCAGAGGAAAATTAGGATTTCTTCTTTCATTTATCAACACCCTCCCAGCATTTATTGCATTATTTACTCAATATTCCTTCTGTCACTTGACTATAATTTAAGAACCTAACACATGCTTTACTGAACAAATATAAATGCCATAATGAAGAGGCATCAGAACATATATATGATTTGTGATGTATTTAAAATATAACGTTACATTGAAAGTCATGATTTAAATTAAAGATAAACAAGAAAAATCATGTTAAAATTTCTTTTATTTGAGAGACCCAGAGTTTTCCAATATCTCAGCATCATGCTAGGCAATCTAGGAAGAATTCTAATAGTTGTATAAAAGTTTGTTTTAATAGCTGTTATGCATCAATAATAGAAATAGATACCAGAGATGTGGGTGAAAAAACCAATATGCCCACCCTTAGAAAAATGCAATTGAGTAAAAAAGCCTTTTCTCAGAAATCTTTAAAACTATTGACAATTAATTAATATGTTATTTCTTTATTTTTATTAACACTGAAATGTATAAAAATTAAGTCTAGTGTTATATTCAAATAACCCATTATTTTGTTTTAGAACCAAAACTACAATTACATGGCCAACTTAATACATTTAGGGATAAGACCTATACATACACATTTAAGAACTTGCTATTGATTCACAACACCTTAATATCTGGTAATTATATGAAAGAAAAGAAACAGGTCAAAGAGTTAAGGGCAAATACATTTAGAAGGTTGGAAAGATGCAAGAAGCAGTAAAAGTATATACTCTAAGATATCTATATCCTCTTAACTATATATGCACACCCCTGATTATTATTGATTTTTACTTAACAAGGGGGTAGAATGAGCCTATATGCCAACTGGATGCTGAACAACTGAAGGGTGTGCTCAGAAAATATCTAACCAAAAAAAAAAATCTCTTCAGTAAAATGCATAAAACTAAATAAATTGAAAACACTGATGACAAATTTATATGTTAACTCAAAATAGAAATGTCACCTTGTTTTGAATGACCAATCAGTAGTGTAGGGCACTAATTTAAAGGTTGTAGGAACATTAGAAGTTTGACACTCTCTGATTAAAGCAGATCACTAGAGAAAAATCTGCTTCATGGTCTTCACTCCATGGACATAAAGTCCCTCAAACTGTAAGCAACAATAAATATTATCTTCATTAAATTGCTACTATAAGGTTGTTGTAATAGCAACAGAAAATTGTGGCCTTCATACCACAATTATGGATTAGCATATTGTGAGGTCTGTGACCTTAAAAAAACAACTTACGGATTTTATGCAGTTCCCATAAATTCCAGTGACATTTCCATAGAGGTAAAAAGAAACGATTTTATAATTAATATTGAATAGAGCACAAATAGTAAAAATCATTTGGAAAAAAGAAGAAATAGTGGAGACAATATTTTTACCATATGATTCTTAGTTATACAATGCAATTTCCTTCAGATGTTTCTTTGTAAATGAGTCTTCAATTTGATATTTTGTTTCTTACTTCAGTTGAAATAAATTATAGCTTAAGTCTCAGAACTTTCTACCTACTTAAACCTCACTCTCATCATAGCATTAATCACATTTTAATGTTTTGTTAAGATTTTATCTGTTAGATCAGGCAGTTTGCTCTTTGTTTTATTTTGAGCCAGAGTCTCACTATGTACCTCTGGCTGGAGTGGAGCTCATTATGTAGAGTAGGCTGGGTTTTGTGCTCACATAGACTTGTACCACCTAGTATGGCATGATTTACACATTTTCTTGTTTGTGCTCTATCCTGTGAATTTAAATTAGAACCTGAAGAATTATAGAAAATTAAATATAATTCTTGAATAAATTTGTGACAGACTTTTAAAATCCATAGTAAATTTAATTTAAGAACATTAAATAGAGGAATATTTAAAGAGGTTACATTGTAGTAACTCATAATTTAATTAATGTTACTTTAGACAAAATATGCTTGGTTGTTGATGATTTACAGTGCCTTGATTGATTTGCTTACACTGTTCAATTGATCTGACTCCAACAAGGGAGCACACATGTTGTAATTAGTACTGTGATCTGGTTCAATTTTTACTGAGGCAGTAAACATAAAATGATCTTCTAATTTTGTCAAACACATTAAGTTTTTGAAATTACCTCTTATTGCTCATGTAATATTAATTAAAGAAGGCTAGTTTTTTAGAGTTAATTATTTCAGTGGGTGCTATAGGGTGCATCAGAAATTGTAAATTGCTATGCAAAAATTAAAATGAAGAATTAATATATTTGAGAACTCAAGTGTTTCAATAGGAGCCAATGAAAATTGTTGTTTGGAGAATGAAAAAGGGTTGTGTGATTATGTTTTAATTTAAATAAATGATGTTTGAAAATAAAATGAATAAAAATGTTATTTGTAATAAAACTAACTATACAAAAGAGAAATGGAAAACAATTAAAGCAACAAATTTATTTAATATGCTTATTTAAGCAATATATTTAATACTCTGTCATTACATATCTGTGAATCAAATAAGAGACTTGAGCAAATATACACATAATTTGCTGTTACTGATGGTTTTATATATATATACACCAGATTACTAGTTACTGATGGAATGATTAAAAACCTTTAATTTTATTTTAATTTTATCTTAAAATAACAACAAGAACTATATTGCTGACATTGTAAAGCATTCCATGGATTCCAAAGAATGTAGGTAAAATGACTCACTTGGCCCTTGACATAGCACTGGGATGGAGGTGGGAACAATGGGATCACGACTATTTAAGTATACCTGAAATCCAAATGGGGAGTGGCCTACCTTATAACATTGGAATGCTTATTTGTATTTCCTGGATAAGGAACTTAGAATTGTTATCATCATGATAGAAAAATATATGTGGAGTCAAGCATATTACTACTGTGAAAACATTGGACCAGTGTAGCAAGTTACTGAGAAATTAAAGTAATCATAAATCTATAAACTATATTTATTAATTTCATCATTTACTTCATTTTATAATTTTAAATGTATTTATGCAATTGTCCTACCATTATTTGACTGAGAGCAAGATGGTCTTATCATGTGTGAAAGTTGTATTATCTGCCTATGAAGGTGAGAATATGACCATGCATATACTATGTAAATCAGTATTTTAGAAATTAAAAAAATATAGACGCTTAACTTGAGTGTGTGTTTATCTAAAACAAATGTTAATGTTTGAAGAAGGCTAATACAGAAGAATATTGTATATCTGCATTGTAAGCTGCAGGCCAATGAGAAGATAACCTAAGAAAGTAAATTTTTATTCATAAAAATAAAATCCTTATAAAACATAAAAAATAGAACAAATCAAAAAAAGACCATCACAAAAAAGAAAGTATATTTGATTTACTAGTGGTCTGTAAGCAGATCCAAACTTGCTAAAGTCAAGGCAAAAATGTTATTTTTTTGGAGGGGTGCTGAAAACTTACTAGATGGTAGGTAAATGTATATTTCATAATGAATATATAAATATATATATGTGTGTGTATATATATAAAACAACATCAAGACTGGGAAAGACATATATGTTTTATATATATACATATTTAAGCATCTTTTTTTTTATCTTTATGGTTTTAGTGACTTCTTTGGAATTAGTCAAACTCATTTTTTTTTCAGGTATAATTTGAGATTATAATTATCCACTTTAAATCTTCAGGTTTGGCACAGAAGAGATGGCTCAGCACTTAAGAATGGGCAATGTTCTCGAGGAAAACTTGATTTCTAGTGCCCATATTAGAAGGTTGACTCTTGTAACTACAGGTACATGGGAGTTATTGACTTCTTGCCTCTGAGAGCACCCACATTCACATGTTCATACACAGATACGCATGTACACACATGAGCAAATAAATAAGAAACTTAAAAACAAAAATGAGCTATACCAGATATTTGCTAAATTAATGAATTTTGATATTCAAAACATATGTGCATGAAGTTATCATGTGGCACATGGATACTAGATTTAAAATACTTCCAGCTAAAATAAAGTGTGCTTAACTTCCAAAAGAATACTTTTGCCTAAGGTGGGCCAGCAAGTCTGACTCACTTATCCCATTGATGGAGATGACTTTTTTTTAATGAAAATAAAATAAAATTTAATTTAAAAAGAATACTTTCGCCCTGCTAGACATTTCTAAAAGGAACTAGGTTTCAAAATTTAAAGTTACTTACTCTTGTTGGATTTTAGCATTAAGGTTGATAATAATCTAAGAACTTTTCATTACTTGTGACACAAGCTTTAGTTATGCTGTCAGAACAACACTTTGAGACATCATCTACCGCAAATTTCTCAGGCATGTATACCTAAATGGCTAAATACATTCTGCATCACTTAGTGCACTAATTTCCTTTACATCTTAGAGCCTTCCTGGTAGTAATTTTAATATATAAATAGACAGGCTCTACATCTTCTTCTCCATTTTTTCTTTCTTTTTTTAAGGTTTTTTTTTTTTTTACATGCTCGCCACTGTTCCCCCTCCTTCCTCTTTTCCCAATCATCCCAGATTTCCTCTTACATTATCCCCCCATCCACTCCTCAGAGAGGGTAAGGACTACCAGGGGGAGTCAGTGCAGTCTGGCTATCCAGGTGAGGCAGGACCAAGCCCCTCGCCCCAGTATCAAGACTAAGGAAAATGTTTCCCTGCAGGGAATGGGCTCCAAAATGCTAGTTCATACACTAGGAATAAATTCTGGTTCCACTGCCAGAGGTGCCACAAGCTGTCCATGCCACTTGATTGTGATCCACTTCAGAAGGATTCAGTCCCATGCAGGTTCCCCAGGCATCATTTTCAGAGTCAATGAGCTCCCAGTAACTCAGGTCAGCTCTCTGTTGGTTTCTCCATCATGATTTTGATCCCTTTGATCACGAAATCTCTCCTCCCTCTCTTTGACTGAACTGTGAGCTCAACCCAGTCCTTAGGTTGAGCTAAGTGTTTCTATTTCCATTAGTTGCTGGATGAATGTTCTATAATGACAATTAGGGTGCTCATCAATTTGATTGTAGAGGGAGACCAGTTTAGGGATCCTCTCGACTATTTCTTGGAGCTTTTACTGGGATCATGTTTGTGGGATCTTGGGTATTTCTTTAGTACCAGGTTTCTTATTAATCCTACAATGGCTCCCTCTACCAAGGTAACTATTTCATTGTTCTTTCTCTGTCTCTTTCCCAATTCAACCATCCCATTACATCATGTTTCTTATCCACCTTTCCTTACCCTCTTTCTTTTATGGTCTCAATTTATTCAGGAGATCTTCTCTATTATCCTTTCCCGAGAGAATCTATGGATGTCTGTTTTTAGTTCTCCTTGTTACCTATCTTTTCAGGAATTGTTAATAGTAGCCTGGTTATCCTTTACTTTAGGTCTAAAATCTGCTTATGAGTGAGTACATAGCATCTTTGTCTTTTTCTGTGTGTATTAACTCATTCAGGATTTTTTTTTTATTTCCTTCTATTTGCCTGCAAATTTCATGATATCTTCTTTATTTAGGTACTGAGTAGTATATTGCAGTAAATCTCACTTGCAATATACCAAATACAGGATTAATATTTATTGGAGGGTATTTTAACACTCACAGGCACAAGTTAAACCTTAGGATGACTCCTGAATATAGGACTATCCAGACTGTGGATGCTGATCCAATCTCCAAGAAGGCAGGAACAAAATGGGGTGTTCAAGATCCCAGCGGCCTGTTTTCAACGGGGCTGGCCACACCCTGTTCAGGCTCCAGGGACTCTAGAGAGATGCCTCACAACCTTATCAGCTAACACCTGAATCCCACCACATCTCCCCCTTTTGTCTAACTAAGAAAGTTCTAAACTAAGACTATATACAATAGAAATTATTATAAGGTAATGTCTGGGGGAGGAAAAGGCCAAGCATAAGCATGGTCAAACTACAACTAAAACCCAACACATATAAGGTGCATCATACATTTCTAGAATATTGGTAGATGGTGGGTATATAAATTACTTCAAAACTGTTCATCTGGGATAGTGAAAATCCGACACCTGAATGTTCTTAGCTAAGGAATGATATGATAGTAACCTTAAGTACCTATTATTCAATACCATCAAGACCTGAGAAGGAAAATATATTTCCTGAGAGTCTGAAGCACATGAGAATAGTAGCTTCCAAAATTTGGGAGAGGATAGTGACATTCAGCTACTGGGCAATCACCTATGGTTTTCTGTGCCATTGGAGCACCCATCATTTTGGCTACAGGCCTATGATATCTGACAGATTTTTTTTCAGAAGCAGGGTATTGTTGGAAGGACTGTCTTATCCTGTCCAGGCAGGTTTTGTCAGTCTCCATCAATCATCCTGTTCATCCAGAATGGACATCGTGTGTGTACCGTCAGCAGTCAAGGTAAGTGCAGTTCTTTACCCAACCAGCCATTCTCTGCCAAAAGAACAAAGAAACTCCAAAGCAGTGTCCTTGATGCTCAACACCATATTGGGAGAGAAACAGTGATGCCAGGAGTCATCGCATCTCTCACAGTCGAATTTTGAATAACAAAATGTTAAATGCCATATTCTCTGGGTCTATGAAATGTTTGAAGACTCTTGTCTATCTATGGTATTCTAGCCTGTATCTGGGATGACTGTGACATGGCAAACTTAAGTAACTGCAGCTTTTATTATCCTAAGGATTGAAGCTTGTATTGTAAAATTAGGTTACCTATAAAGGGTGTACAATCCCTGAACAAAGACTTTTAGTATAACTATCAAACATTAGCCAGAGGTTTATATACCGTGAAAAATGGTAACAGTATTCTAGACATGTATTTTATATATCATATACCAATTAACCAAACAGAGCTATACAAAACATTTTGTGCACATCATAACTAACATAATCATACGTTATGTCTAGTATAGTTAAATGGAGGTAGCAATTGCATAGTGGAAATGACAATAATGTGCAAATATTTTAAACAGCGGTAGAAGCATATGTAAAATATAGCAGTTACAGATTCAATTTTAAATAAAAGTTACAGATTCAGTTTTATATCAATGTACAAGTTGCTTTGGACATATAAAACAATTTCAGATTTAAATTTGTAATATACAAATTATTTCAATAAAACATATAAAATGATTTCACGTTTATATCAATATACAAATATCTATACTAGTGCAAATTGTCTTTGGCTTATCCCATATATTTGGCTAATCATTGTTTTTAGGTAGATAGAACAATCTACCTTTATCTATCCTATCTATTCCCCTTTATCTTCTTCAAAAGAGATCCCTGAGTCTATGTTATTGTTCTATCCTCAACAAATTTTAACTTACAACTATTCTATTCTAATAATTATGCATAACCCTCAAAGGACAAAACTTATGGGAGAAGGGCATAGTTTTTCATAAGGTTGCTTTCTGCTGACTTGATTCTGTGAAAGCTAAAACAATGGTTGGATCCTAATGGACTAACTATACACATCTATAACCATTCTCAGAGTACTGGGTAAGTCCATCTGGAATTCTTATTAGAGATGGGCCATGAAGGATAATCATAGAGAGCTATTTTGCAACCATTTTGAATAGTCTATTTTCTTAAAGAAATCATTGAGTGGTGTGCACCAGGTTCTTTATTTCTCTATTTCTCTCTATTTCTCTCTATTTCTCTCTATTTCTCTCTATTTCTCTCCCTCTCTCTCTCTCTCTCTCTCTCTCTCTCTCTCTCTCTCTCTCTCTCTCTCTCTCTCTCATTTTTCACCAGTAGGAATCATGTGGAGGGGGCCCCATCTTAGTTCCAGAAGCTTTGTAGATAGTTGATAGGAGAAAATGTTGTTTACAAAGGAAAACTTAAGCATTATTGATACTCAATGAAGTTACTTACATCCTTTATGACTTCAGGAGGCGATCATATGCAGAGAGGATGGTTGGGAGTTATAGATTCAGGAAGAAACAAGATTAAAGATAAAATTATGATAATATTTGTCCCTAAATATTCTGTCTTCTGTCCCACACCAGGTGGCTTTTCTGATATGAGACAGAATCTCTCACATTTTCTTTACCAATATGCTTGGGTTTAGAGAGGGAGAAAGCCACTTACTCTAACTCCAAATTCAGCTTTATTTATAGTCAAACTAGGATCAGATTTTTTTTGAAGAGGTATAAATGTAAGATGTAAAGCAGTGAGAGTTGAGACATTACAAAATAGTGCATATATGTATCAGTTGTTTTCATAGTACTTTATTTATATTCCTTCATAATCACGCTCCATTCCATTGTAGGTGACTAACCATTCAATATCCAGTCAATGTGTTAAAGACAATTGTATCCATTCTTCTGTAAAGACAAAATTGAGACACTGCCTGGTCTTGTTAAATGTGTTTTTCTTACCATGTATCCGTTTGTTATATTGGAGATGAACAATTATGTCTCCTCCTCAGAAAAAGACTCCTTTTAGAAGCAGATCTTTATTAATTTTGTCAGTACCCATATCTTTTCTTTTCCTGTTGAAACAGAAAAACCCCTACTCCATCGAAACATATATCCCAGCTTCCATTCTGAAGTCAACACGTCCCTGAAGTAGATGGGCTGGTTTATCTTGGAAGATTTCTCCATTACCCAATGTGTCTCAGCAGATAATGTTCTCTTTTCATCAGCATTAAGAAAATTCAAGGTCAATAAAGCACTATACGACCTCTCCCTGAGTTTTCTCATTTCTCTCTTCATTTATAAAGCATCTCTTTCAAAGTGTGGTATGACCGCTCTACAACTGCCTGTCCTGTAGGATTGTGTCGTATCCCTGTAATATGCTTTATATTATAATATCCAAAAATCAGCTTCATTTTATGCGAAGCATAAGCTGGGGCGTTGTCAGTCTTAATCTGAGCAGGAATTCCTGTTATGGTCACTGTTCCCAAAAGGTGAGTAAGTACAGCATCAGTTTTTTCAGAACTCAGGGCAGTTGCCCATTGAATTCCAGAGTAAATAGCGATAGTATGATATACATAGTTCATCTTTCCAAATTCTAGAAAGTGAAACACATCCATTTGCCAGATCTCATTTCTCTGTGTACCCTTAGGATTACTTCCAGTTGGTAAAGATTGTTGGTTATAGAAGGAGCAAATGTTACAATTCTGTTGAATTTCTTTTGCCCGATGCCAAGTGATAGAAAAACTCTTCTTTAGTCCTTTACTATTAATGTGATGTTTCTCATGAAATTCTGCATGTTTCCTATTAACAACCGATCAATTTCATCATTACCTTGCACTAGAGGGCCCAGGAGACCCATGTGTGCCCTGATATATGTTATGTACATGGGATGTATTTTATTTCTGATGATAAGGTTAATTCTGTATCATCAAGAATGAAATCAGCAGTTTCAATATGTAAAACAACTCCTTCTACCTACTGAGAGTCAGTTATATGTTGAGAGGCTCTGAAAAATCCATCAACACCATAATAATTGCATATAGTTCTGACTTCTGAACAGAGTTATAAGGGCTTTGAGTCACCTTAATTTAGTTTTCTGACTTGTAACCAGTCTTTCCTAATTTGTTCACCTCAATATAAACTGTAGGAGTTCCAGAAATGGGTTTATCCTGTACCACATGAGGAAAGATCCAATTAGTTTCCTTTATGATTTGAATTATCTTACTTCAAGGATATTTGTTATTAATCTCTCCTAAAAAGTTACTACAGGCTTTTTTTCCAAGGTTCACCATCTGCCCATAATTGATCAATTTCTTCATTAGTCAAAGGCACAACAATTTCTGCAGAGACCTTTCCAGTCAATTGACGAAGTCTGAATTTACCTTTAAAAATCAGATCAGAAATTTTTTTGATATATGTTTTCAGCTTTTTGCTTGGCCTATGTGGCAGAAATATTCATTCTAATACAATATTTTCTTTGCATTAAGACTCCTGCAGAAGATTGTCTAGAGGGTAAAATAACCAGTATGCAGTCTTGGTCTGAATTTACATGATCCACATGTGCTTCTTGTAGTTTCTTTTCCACCAACACTAATTCTTTCTCAGCTTCATCGAAGAATTATCTGGGACTATTTAAGTCCTTTTCACCATCTAAAGTCTTGAATAAATTAACTAGTTCATAGGTTTTTGTTTTTTTGTTTTTTTTTATACCAATAATGGGTCGTATATGTGCAAGATCCTCTAATAGTTTTTGAAAATCGTTAAGAGTCCTCAATCTATCATTAGTCAATTTCCCCTTTTATGACCTAATTTTCAGTAATCCTATTTTATGTCCTAAATAATTTATAGAATCTCCTCTCTCTATTTTCTCTGGGGCAATTTGTAGTCCCCAGTCAGGTAATATTTTCTTCAGTTCTTCAAACAATGTTTCTAATGTATCTACGATTGGGTCTGCCAATAAGATATCATCCATATAATTGTAAATGATAGATTGTGGGAATTGTTTGTGTATCACTTCTAGTGGCTGTTGTACAAAATATTGGCAAAAGGTGGGACTATTCAACATTCCTTGTGGAAGGCCCCTCCATTGGTACCTTTTAACTGGACATGAATTATTAAGAGTAGGAACTGTAAGAGCAAATTTTTCTTCGTCCTGTTCTTGTAGAGGTATGGTTAAAAAACAAACAAACAAACCAACAACAACAAAAAACCACAGTCCCTCAAATCAGGAGCTATAATGTGCCATCCCCTAGGTAACAGGGAAGGCAGGGTAATACCAGATTGTAAAGAGCCCACAGGTTGAATCACTTGATTTTTGTACATGATATTTTGTTAGTTTACCTTCTCATTATTAATAATGAACATTATAATGATTGACATTTATAGAAGAATTATATAGACTCATAACTTTTTGTCAGCCTGTGTTTACAGTTATTTTGTATTTGTTGATAATAGGAAAACTGAGACTCACATTTGAGGAGAAACTGCAGGCCTGGGTAATACCTGGTTTGCAGATAGATGAGAAATCTCACTGAACTCCACAAATTACTGAGAAATAAACACTGTGAAATAATCCATACATAATACATACATGGCATCTTATGGTGCTTAAGTTTGTGAGATGTTTTAGAAAATTAGAAACTTCACATGAATTAATGATTAAAGCATGGAATCCTATTTGAAGTATCTCAGAAATAAATGATCTTGAAGTAAATTAGTATAAGAAACTGCTTGTCCTCCAACTCATTTATCTGTCACTAACTTCATAGAATAGGACATTTCCAAGAGAACATCTTTGGTTTCCACCTCTACATAAGCTGCAATTAGACTCCTTTCTTGTCTGTTTTTGATATTTCATTTGGATTTGGGCACATAACATTTGGCTGAGTGGTAATTATACAGTTTTTTTTTTTTTAAGGGACATTTAGTTTTGCATTCGGTCTATGTACTAGCAAATTGTGTTGTAAAATGTTATGCTTCCAAATATTGTATGTGAAATCCTATAGCTAATGTGACTTTTTGATGAAAAACTGAAGCTTTTATTCTGAGCCCAGGAAAAAATATGCTCACCCTTGCCATCTATATTCAGCACAGGATTGTAAATTTATCAGAAAAATGTTTTAATTCATCAAAATAAATAGGTAAAAATAAATTATGCCTATGAACATTTAGTGCTGTATATACACATATTCTCATATATGTATGAATATGTGTATATGTGCACAACCACTTTAACTATAATGCAAGAATCCAAAAGTAAGAAAAGCCTAGGAAAACCAAATATTCATATTTCTCTAATCCCAGTATAACTTTTAGAAAACTTGTCTCCACTGAAAACCTTTCTACTCAAAAAGCTGTTTCTATTATTTCACAACAATAGCTTATTACCTTTTCCTATTGTGAAATTTCTGTAATTGAACATGTGGGGTATTTGTTTTCAGTTGCTAAGTCCAGTTGACAATTTTCTCATTAACGCCATAACACTGGGCTATTTGACACCACCTACTACCCCTTCATTCTGTCTTCTCCTTTGGTTTTGGAATAGCAAATATCCCAAACTTCTTCCATGTCTATGTCCACTCTCTCCACTTTAAAACGTCATTGTTGTCAAGATTTCTAGCTTTGTCTTCGTTTCCCCTCATTGTATAGATCTATCCTACAGGAAAGCATCTACTTGTAGTGTTCCTAATCAATGGCCTCTGTCATTCAATACTGCAGATATTTTCTAACAGAAGCCATGATCTACTCCTTGTTCCACAAACAGATATTTGGACCTCAGTACTAAACTTCGTCACATTTAGTATGGCTTGAGGACACATATTCTATGAATCATCTGGTTTGGGGAGCTTGATAGTGAGATTGCTTCTTGTATTACAAATGTTTATTTCAGAACAATGAGCAATAGTGATAATGCTTCTATAAAAAGTTAAAAATGTGTTTAAAATGTGCCTAAATTTATTCCTTGGAAGCAGTTTTAGACAAAATTATTAACTAAGTAATTTTATTTATTTAAAGTAGAATTATTTTTAGCGGTTATGTTAGTTTTATGACAACTTGACACAAACGAGAGTCATTTGGAAAGCAGGAAAATTGATTGAGGAAAAAACTTCACCAGACTGTCCTATAAGTAAGTTTAGACAAAGGTTTCTAAGTTAATGATTGATGTTAGAACCCAGGACACTGCTTAGTGCAACCTTTCAAATACTGATCCTCAGAGCTGTAAGGAAACAGACTGAGCAAGCCACGAGGAACAAACACCAAATAGATGCACTTCTCTCTGGTTTCTCTATCAGTTCCTGCTTCCTGGGTCTTGCCTTAAGTCCCTGCCTGACTTTTCTTCAAGATGGGCTAGCCCCTTTTCTTCCTAAATTGTTAGAGGTTTAGATGTTGTATCACTGCATTAGAACCCTAAGACATTGCTCCAATCTCCAAAATCATATTTGTCTCAAATAAATCTTTATCCCACAGAATATAATTTCAAGAAGACTAACTAGTTGTGATCAATTTATTGCGTATAATGAACCACTCACATTAAACCCTCTATAGTTTTATTGACCATCTGTCTGAAATTTTCTGTAGATTTACATAAAATGTTCATGTATTTCCTAGTACTTACTCCTTTAACCAGTAGGATGACACATATACCTTGATTAATGGCAATTTGTTGTAGTTTCAGAAATATATAGACTGGTAAAAGTATGGAGGGAAAGAGAAAAGAAATACAATGTCACTGAGGGAACCCTTCCCAAAACAGGTGGCATTTGATCTAGACAATTGAAGAAACAGGAGGGAAATGAGCCAATTAGAAGTTAAAGGGATAACATTATAATTATTTCTGCATATACATTGTGCATCAAATAAAGATTGCTTGAAGATCAGAGGATAGAGCTAGCCACAGAGTTAGCCATAGAGGCCAGGCATGGCCTAAGCATTCCTCTGGAGGCAGAGACAAAGATCTGTCTGGATCTCTTTGAGTACAAGGCCAAACAGCCAGGTAGTGGTGGCACACACCTTTAATCCCAACACCAGGGATCACAACTTCTTTAGTCCCAGCACCAGGAAGGTTAAAACTGAAAGTGATATGGATGGGCAGAGAAAGGAATATAAGGCAGGATGAGATAGGAATTCACCATTGTGCTTCCCTTCCATTTTGGCCTCTGCTTCCCTTCAATTTCCCTATTTAGTCTGAGGATTCCTAGACACAGGATGGTAGATCCCTGTGGCGGAGGAGTTGGTGAGACAAGAACTGGCTGTGACTTGTTCCTCTGTCTCTCTGATCTTTTAGCCTTTGCTTCAATGTTTGGCTACAAGTTTTTATTATAAGATCAATTAGAATTCATGCAATAATTATTAACCTAAGATATAATAAATTTTCTATCAGCATAAAATAATATTCTAGATAAGAGATAGTGCAAACTCAAGTTTTAATAGAGAAGGCACAGAAAACTAATCTCAGCTTACTGAGGTGATTTCTAGGGAACTTTTCTAAAAGCAGGTAAGTCCTTCCAGCGTTGAGATGGATTCTGTTAGAAGTGTAAAGCACATTAAATTAAAGGACATTCAATGGCAAACCAGCTGCCGGAGGCCTGAATAAATTTAGCCTACGTGTTTGGTTTTTCCTGATTTTTAACAATGTGAGCTAATATAGTTCTGTGTGGGCAAATTTCACACAAAAACCTAAGTTTTTAGCAATGTTATTTCCTATTTATATGCTCGAAGAGTTTTCTAGTCTGGGTGTATATTCTGGTAAGGGAGCCTCAGACTTTTAAGATGAGTCCTGATCTAAGAGTGCCACTTTGACTTTTTACTCAAGAAAGTCTCTCAGTTCCTATTTCCAACTGGGTATGATGGTTTGCTTTGTGGAGGTACAGAAATATTTCTTTTGTCTTTCATCAAAAATGGAGAAATAAAAACTTACACAAAAGAATCATATGCTTCAGGAAATAAAAGAGAAAGAATATTTGTGAGGAGTATTTTTTGTGTAGTATACAAGTGAGAGGCCATGATGTGCTGGAAGACATACATAGTCAAAAGGTGTTCACAGGGCTTTCAAAAGCTTTGCAACCTGACATGCTTTCTGATACTGCCACTTTCTGCATAGTTCTGAGTCTGTAATGTTAAAATGTTACCAAAGTTTAGTCATCCCACACTGTCAATATTAATTTATACTTGAAAGAATAAATGTAATTTTTTGTGGGTGTCATCACAATTATAAATAAGCCATGTTACCTGGTTAGGACAATTCAGGCACCTTCTTCACTAAAAGTTTAGCTGTGATCATCTTTGTGTGTTCCTGGGATTTTCCTAGGACCAGATTTTTCCAAAAATCCATTATTTCTTTCTCTATCAAGATATCTCTTTCCTTGTTACCCTTCTTTATCTCTCCTCCAGATCAATCTTCTCATTCACTCAGCTTTTCATCCCCCATCTCCTCCCTCCTATTGACTCTCCTTACCTCCAGTTTACTCTGGATATATCACTGATTTCCCCTTCCCAGGTCTATCCATATGTCCCTCCTTATTAGCCAGCTCCTCCAGTTTTAATCTGGTTATCCCTTGAATTATATCTAGTATCCATTTATGATTGAGTACATACCATGATGAATACTCTAACTGTCATAAAAGAGCCTTCATCCAGTAACTGATTGAAGTATATGCAGAGATCTACAGCCAAATACCAGGCCAAGTCAGTGGAAGAGAGGGAAGAAGGATTATATGAGCATCGTGGTCAAGATCACAATGGGTAAATCTACAGACAACTGAACCAAGCTCATTGGCACTCACAAACTTTGAATAGCTGTGGAGCCAGCATGGGACCTGACTATGCCTTGTGCATGAGGAGTCCTGGGCAGTAGGATTAGAGTTTGTCCCTGGTACATGAGCTGGCTTTATGGTGCCCATTACCTATGGTGGAATGCCTTGCACAGCCTTGATGCAATGGGGAGGGCTTGGTCCTGCCTAACCAGAACGTACCAGACTTTGATAACTCCCCATGGGAGGCCTTATTCTTTTGAAGGAAAGGATGAGGATTGGGGCAGGAGTGTAGCTGAGAGGGGAGTCTATGGTTGGTACGTAAAATGAATTTAAACAATTCTTAAAATAAAGCAAGAGAAATTACCCATGTTAAAACTAGTGTATTCTAATAACAGAGATAGTCATCTGACAGTTGCTTTAGTTATGACTTTCCTACAGCATCAATATCAGTCATAAGTAATGTTGGTTTGTAAGGAAGTGTATTGCAACTAATAGTGCTCACAGAAATACCTCACATTGGATTAAGCGTTATTTATTTTGGGTCTCCCTCAAGTGGATATGTCAAACCTAACTGACTCACCTTGGGATATTTTGCCTTCCTTGGGAATGGATGGGGAATGGGGTGGAGGGAGATTGAGGGAGGCCGGGAGGAGTGAAGGAAGGAAGATAAGTGATACATATGGAAAAAAACTTTTATCAAAAATAAAAATGTCAGACAGTGTTAGGAAACAAGATAATATGGTGTTTATTTTATTAAAACAGTATTTAGTCTCTGTTAGTGTGTTCATTAATCTATAAATGTGATAAATTGTAAAATCCAATCAGAGTAAATAGGGAACCTATTAGAGGTGATGTATATAAATCAAGGACTCTCAGCCTTTTAGTATATATACATATATATACTAAATACTAATATATATATATATATATATACTAAAAGGTTAAATATATGTAGTTACATATATTTTCATTTATAAAGTTAATTCTCCAACTTTGAGGACTAATATAAACCAGTTACTTAGTGGGAAGAAGAGAAAAAAGAATTTCTTATTGCCAAAAATGTTCCATAATTAAATATGAAAATCTCTAAAATACTTGATCTCACAGAATTGGTGCTCTCAGTCAGTAAAATCTGTAACTAAGCTTGTATATGACACCAAGTCCCTAAAATAAGTATATATGGGCCCAAAACATACACTTACAATAAAGTTTAAACTTAAAAATAGTTATGGACTATTTTAATAATTATAAATTATAACTATAAATTTAATTTCTTGATAATTGTAAAGGATCAAATAAAACACTGATTATCCTTTCTGTAAACAAGACTACCCATTAGAGTAAAATCCAAGCTCAAACACTAAAAATCCCAGAAAATCAACTTGTGTATTAAGAACAAAAGAACAAAGATCCCTGTAATTTACAACACAGCATAGTTTGAATATCACTATTAACACAGGGCTTTGAGCATGTGTTCAGACTTTATAGCTGTATCTACCAGAGAGTTTTGAATCTATGTATAATAGTAAATATTACTACCATATGAAAATGTGATAAAAGAATCTAATAGACTCAAGATTATGATTACAATTTTCAAATTATTTTATTGTATAAGTGATTGCTTATTTAAAAGTATTTTCTTAAATATTTTTATTTGTATTTTTTACATGCTCTTTTCCTTTCCCCCAACTTTTTCCCCTTCCTATCATTTCCTACCTACAGCCTTCATGTTCCCTCCCTCAAAAAGAAAACATAAAACCAAAAGAAAAAAAACACAAAACAAAGTATAAGGCAAAAATACCACAACAAACCAAAATAAACAGTGCATGAAATAGAGTCCATTTTCGGTTGGCCAACTATTGTAGGGAATGGAGCCTATCCTGAAATGTAGACAATGCACCCAGAGTCACTGGACAAAAGTAATTTTCTCTGTGACAATGTAATAGATAGGGTTTTATTTTTTTATTTATTCACTTTTCTATTAATTTATTTATTTGTGTGTGTGTTTGTGTGTGTGTGTGTGTGTGTGTGTGTGTGTGTGTGTGTGTGTGTGTGTGTGTATAAAGGAGAACTTTGTGTCTATCTCCCCTTTGCCATGCTAAGAGTTTATTTGATTTGAAGTTGTACAGATTTTGTGCATGCTACCACAGTCTTTGAATTTATATTGGGTGTCAGCCATGTTGCTTAACTCTTTGTTTCCCATGAAAGCTCTTAGAGTCATTTATAATCTATGACCAGATGTGATTTATGTATAAATCAGCTCTTTTGTTTTCATATAGTTACCATATACTATATAAAAATCTGGCTATCTGAGAAAAATACATTTATGGAGGAAAAAAGTCAAAATTATTTTCAACTTTCAGTAATAATTGAATTTTTTTGACATTTCAAAATGCTGGATTTGAACTCCATGGCTACCTAGTACATTAGCAACCAGGTCATGTACTCCATGCAAAATGAAATGGTTTTCCGGTTACTATAACTTATCTCATCCTATTTCTCTGCATCTTTCAAATTCACTCTCTATCTCTTTCTCTGTATCTGTCTCTCTCCCTCTCTCTACCTCTCTCTCTGCAGTAAACATAGTAGAATAAAAGCTTATTAAAGTATGATCTTCATCAGAAAGCAGATGTTCTTCCCTGAGACTTCTTCCTATACAAAGCAAAAATCGCAGACTACATGGTAAGTGAAACATTTCATAGTACTTTAATATCAAAGTGATTAAAATGTATGTAATCATTGAAAGAAGAAAGGAGCTTTGCCAAACAAGCTTTGTCATCTTATATAATTGTACTTTGAAGGCTGTAGACTAATTAGACACACAGCACAAATATCCCTATGGTTTAATTTACTTTATATTCATTTTTTTTAAAATTCAGAACTTGCTACATACATTCTTTTGCAGTTTAACTTTTTCTTTTGAAGAAGTTGCTTTTAATTACAAGATTTAAGAGATGAACAAAAGTCACCTAAAATCAAGTCATAAAAGTGTTCAGCGGGTGGTGATAATCACATGGTGCACATGGTGGTCAAGTTAATGCAAGGTGACTTGTTCCCAGGATTCTGAGTGCAATCCTGCTGAACAAAACTGCAATTCTGTGTCAGCCCTGTCCTGTAGTGCAAATCAATCAAGTACCCTTTGAGCTCGTGTGCACATTAGAGATTCCAATGCTTGAATCCCACATGCATTACAGAAGAGGCCGGGAGAGCAGCCACTCTCCAGTCCTGCACTCAATCCCAGCATGATATGCAATAATGACCTGTCAGGAGAGGAGGCTGTCTACCCTCACACTGTGAAATATCCTGAGACACTTTCTTTATAAACTAAACTTAAAAAAAAGAAAGAAAGAAACCCAGATTCAGCAGGGCTCAAGGCAAGAAATCAAGCCCCAAACATCAAAAGTGCCTCTCAACCTTCAAAATATTTTTTTTCAGGTGATATCTTCACCTTGGTGTGTTTTCATGTGTCCTTTAAAAAATTATAAAAATGAAAAGGATGGCCAGAAGCAGTCTCCAGGCCACAAAGCTTAGTCATCTCTTTTTTAAGGCTCATGGATTAGCCATTTATCTTTTTTACCTTAGAATGGTGATTTTTTTGCTTCCAAACATTCATTGATTTAGTTTTATTTTTTTACCCATTCATAACATAATAGCCTTTGAATGGTTGATATGTGTACATTAATTACAAAGCTGAACTTGTCACAATTAATTCAACAAATAAAACTAATATTAATTTATCTTTTACAGGTAATTAGTTGATCTTCACCATGCTGAGTAATGATGTTTAAAATATTTTGATGAAAAATATGACTAGGAAAAGAATCTGTCACAGGAAAGAAGTTCACATCCACTCATAAAATAAAACTTCTGCACAAATGTGAAGGAGCCTGAGAATTGCAGTGGAGAGAACCGATCGTAAGAGAGATTTTAGCATAGTGGTATTCGTTAGGGACCTGTACTCACAGAAAGAAGAGCAAGAATAAAATGCTGAGCAGGAGAAGCTGACACGTAAAATCCACAAAGCCGTAGGCAATCTCATGTACTCAGGATAATCATTCTCAAGAGTGGAGTGGTCCCTAGTGGAGACTCTCCAGCATTGATTTGCCATCTTTACTCATCTGTAGTATACTCAGATGTGAACAGGCTGCTGACTAATGTCTATCTACTGATACCTGGGCACCAAGGGCTTCTACATATAGAACTGGATAAAATATTAATTTCTCCCACACCTCAGTCAATAGATCCCCATTCCTCTCGTTAACCTCCTGAATACTTTAATTCTTTTCCTTTCTTCTCTCTCCTTCTTCCTTCCTTCCTCTCCTCCCTCCCTCTCCCCTCTTCCTCCCTCTCCCCTCTTCCTCCCTCTCCCCCTCTCTTACATTTTACTTCCACAAAATCAGCTTTCTGGCCTCACTTCTGAATCGAATCTACACACCAGGTAAGAAAATACTTTGATTGATAAAGTTTGTGTCTCATTTACACATGAACACATGAGTACATATTAAGTATTTTTACAAAGTATTTGTTAGTTATTTTTGTTGTTGAGAAAGGGTTTCTCTGTATGACAGCCTTGCTCACTGTTGATAAGACTGGTCTTGAACTCCTAGAGACCCACCTGCTTCTCCCTCCTAAGTGCTTAGATTAAAATAAGTATTTTTAATTTTCTAATTTTGTTAGGTAACATAATTTAATTATTTTGTTTTCACTGAGCAAATGTTCTTAAACAGCTATTAAGAGAACAAGAAACTTGTAAGGTTGGGGAACTGTTCACTCTCAGATTCCTTGAATACAACAGGTAATGCCTGTTCTTACTCCCCCTGGTAAAGTAAGTGGCAAACAGATGTGGGTCAAAACCAGGAATTAATGGAAAGAGAGCTGATGATGTTATTAATTTCCTCTTTATAAATGGAATAAACTGATACAAAAACAAGAGAAAGGATAATATTACGTTTCTTTCTTTACAAAATAATGGAAAAGGCAATCTCATAATTACTGACTTTCAATTTGTATCGTTTTATGTTTTAACAGAACTACTTTTTAGCTTGTATTCTGTACTTTCTAAAACAAAGTGGAGAGTATTATTTTCAGCATGCCTTGTTTTATTCTTTAAAGTGTCCTTATTTAGGAATGCCCTAAAAAGGTGGATAGTAACACAACAAATTTTCAGTAAGCAATGAGTTCTTTAGCAAAGAGATTTTCAAGGGATAAATATATGGAATAGTGTGGACTTAATAATTTCTGAATCTCTAAAACAAAAGAAAGAGCATTGATAGAGGTGGTAAATTTTAGAGGGCAAACTTGTTTGAGTGGGAGCAGATCAGATGTGCATCATCCCATTTTTTATATGATGCTTTTTAAATGAGGCAGTGGTTTCCGGTAGAGCTGAGTCCAGCAGTTAGTTAGAAATATAGGAGCAGAAAAAATCAGTTTGCTTCAGAACAGGTGACTCCTTCATTATGGTAGACTCTGCTGGCTGGGCTAGAAGACAGAATTTCAAGGAGGGAGAGAGAGAGAGAGAGAGAGAGAGAGAGAGAGAGAGAGAGAGAGAGAGAGAGAGAGAGAGAGAGAGAGAGAGAGAGAGGGAGGGAGGGAGGGAGGGAGGGAGGGAGGGAGGGAGGGAGGGAGGGAGGGAGGGAGGGAGGGAGGGAGAGTTGAAAGTCTAGGGCTGGTCACTGTCGGAGCAGAAAATAAGGATTGTTGGGAAATTTATGCAATTTAGAATCAAAGATTTGTTCAAGGCTTTAAAATTCAATTCTACTATATGAGACATTCAATTTAAGTTAATCACTCTAAACTTCAATTTGCTTATTATTGAAAGGAGAAATATCAAACGTTAATAATCTTCCCTTAAAGTGATTTGGATTAAACATGATAAATATGGGGACATTTTGAGAATTTAAAGATGTTAATTATTTGAGAAAGCATGATTATTCTTAATATCAAGAGCAACGACAGAAAATTAGTAGCACACACTAAGTGGTGTCACATACATGTGAAATACTCACATCTGTAACACAAACATAAATAAAACTTAAGAAAAAAAAGGTGTCTGTGTGAGATTTGGACATTTGTTATTTGTGACCAAAAAGAATTATGAGCTCAGTGTGTAGAATTTCTTCATGAGCAGATAAGAAGATAATGAAGAAATATGACAGATACAGAGTTAGATTACTTAGATAAATATTTAATTATAGCCACATTGTCTAGATCATATCTGGCACTTAGTCATATGCAATGAACACTATTTTACAATGTATAAGAAAATAAATGAAAATTGATGTGAAGTGTGAACTAATTAGTCATATCAATAAAACCAGGAGCCAAATAGAGGAGAAGAAACTTGAAGGATCAGAAAGGCATGGGAGCTACCACAATCATTTCTTGGACCAAAAGGGGCCAGATCCTGCCTCTGCCTCCCAAGTGCTGAGTGCTGGGATTAAAAGAGTGAGCCATAATCACCTAGCTTCTAAATTAACTACTGGCTAGCTCCATCTTCTGATCTCCATGTAAGTTTTATTTGTCAGAACACAAACAAAATATCACAAAATATGGATGTGAATATTTAGAGAAGGACATTATGAACCAAAGTTGGATCATATAGAGGAATAATAGTATTTAATGAGTGCCAAAGGCCTATTGTAAGATGAAAATACAAATAGTTGGATACAAGATTATACTAAAAAATGGGAGTGACATAAAATTAAGGGAATGAAATAGTAACTTCATATGACATTGACAAAGGAATTCTTTAGGTGCTGTAGAAGTAGTTGAACTACACAAGTGCTGTACTTTGAATATGGTTTATGAGTGTTTCACAAACCTTTGTACTAAAAGCTTGGTTCCTGCTGTGGCAATGCTGAAGAGCATCAGAAATACAAAAGCGAGTACTTATGTCATGGATACCATCCTCAGAAGCTACTCATGATACAGACTAGATTACTTCTAGGGAGAATGGGGTGTTATAAAATGTTTGCCTGACTCAGCCTTTTGTCTCCCTTCTTGTCTGGTCACCTGTTTCCCTCCCTTTGCATTTACTCTCTGCACGATGCTGGATGCCTGCCAGATTGTGATGCTACCACAAGATAGCACCTTATTCTTAATATCTAATGATTTCAACCCATTTATGGTTGCTGATCCTAATAAAGAATATGACTTAAAGAGCTCTGTCAGCTAATCCCAGTTGATGAATTCAGGGTTGAGTAGAGATGAAGAAGTGGTGTGACTGTGGCAGAAGAAAGAACTGAGTTTCTGCATAACACCTTTGTTTGCCATATTTCAGTTCTGCCTCCTTCCTGTTCAGTCTCTTTGCTTCTTGGCTGACACAAGACAGATTTCTTCTACCATGTTCTTCTACCACAATTTTCTGTCTTGATATGAGAATTAAAATAATAGATCTTGATATCTTGGACTGCAAATCAAAACATTTTTTTTTACCATTCTGACATCTCTTTTTTGTATTTTTACCTTTTATATTATTTTTTCTTCCTGCCCCTTCTCTCAGGCCTCCCTCAGCCTCTCCCTGCCCCCTCCCTCCACTCCCCATAGAAGGCTAGGAATTCCAAGGTGGATCACTTCAGTCTGGCATATCTAGTTGAGGTAGGGCCAAGTCCCTTGCCCAAGTATCAAGGCTGAGAAAGGTGTTTCTCCAATAGTAATGGTCTTTGAGGAACCAGTTCATGGACACAGGACAGACTCTGGTCCAACTCCAAGAAGCTCCAGAAACTGCCCGTGACCTTTGACATTTCCATACAAGGCTTCCAGATCCATTCCATGAAGTTTCATCAGCTGTTATTTCAGAGTCTGTAACCTCCCAATAGCGTGGATTATTTGCTTCATGGGTCTCCCCATCCTGATCCAGATCCCTTCACTCATGTAATCTCTTCTTCCTTTTTACAACTGGACTAGTAGCTCAGCCTGGTGTTTAGTTATGGATCTTTGCATCTACCTCCATCAGCTGACTGATGAAAGTTCTATACTAGTAATTAACGTGGTCATTCATATGATAATAAAGGCCATTTTAGGCCCCATCTCCACTATTGCTTGGAGGCCTTGTTGGGTTCATCCTGTGGGTTCTTGAGTGTTCTCTAGTATTAGATTTCTTTCTAATCACACAGTTGCTCCGTTTATCAGGATACCTACTTGGTCACTCTTCCTCTCTGTTGCTCCCCCCAATCCCATTCTCTCATGTTCTCTTCTCACCTCCCTCTTCCCGTGATCACAATTATCTCAGGAGAACCTCTCTATTTCTCGTTCCCAGGGAAATTTCTGAATGTCTTCTTAACTTTTTCCTGTTACCCAGTTGCTGGGGGTGGGGGTTGTGGAGTGTAGCCTGGTTATTCTTTGGATTACAAATAAAATCTACTTATGAACTTAGGAGTGAGTACATATCATGTCTGTCTTTCTGAGCCTGTGTTCCCTCACTCAGATGGATACTCTTCTGATCCCCATTTGCCTGCAAATTTCAGAATGTCTTGGTATGTGCTGCTAAGGAGTGCTCCATTATGTAAATAACTTGGAAGGAGACTCTTGTTTTCTGAGCAATTATTACTGTATATGTAACTTTATGGAAAGTTGGGAATTTTCTTAAATATGAGGAATAGTCTGAGACTTCCAAACTTTGTTTTTCAAGATTTAAGGAGAATGTTTGAATTTAGACAAAACAGCAACATAGCATTTCTTAGCAACCAAAAGTCACACCAATATAGGGATTGTGAATCTTGTAATTGTTTCCTTATGAAGTATCTAGGGGCAATAAATAATGATTCTTGTCTGATATCCAAGAAAGTTACTTAACATTTAGACATAGCTGGAAGGTATATGAGAAACAAAGCATGTTTTAAAATATGCAGTTTGGCCATGTAATCCACAGGTCTCATTCTCTGTGTTGAATATTCATTCAGTTAAGTTGTGGGCCTGGGAAGATGTATCAGTAGCCAGAAGAATTTGGTCCACTGGTAGAGGACAAGTATTGAACAAATTCTGTTTGGTATTATAATAAAAACCAAGAGCCTGGTATTGGTGAGAAGCCTAAATAAATTAGAGATAGGGAAACAAAAAGACAGGCACTTGTTACAACTCCTCAGGCCTGTCTCCAAGAATTCTCCCTTGGCAAATGTCTCTATCTTCAGAAGACAAGGGAAGTGGCAGGAGAAGCTGAACTCCTTTTTTCTCTCACTCTGCCCAGCTATCTACCACTTTAAACTTTCTTAGAGCTGGGATTAAGTGGGTGCCACCACTGTCTGTCAGTTAGGTCTTGAACTCATAGAGATGCAGAGAGACCTCAGCCTGTGATAAAAAGAGTGATAAAAAGCCTGAGTCACCACTCTCTGACTTTCACGGCTTGGCTCTGTGGGTGGCTCTGTCTCCTGATATTTCAGACTAATTTATGAGTTATAAAATATATAAGCACAGACAAGATTTTGTTTCCAGAACATATTTCATGGCTCACAATACCCATCAAGCCAGTTAAGGGAATCTAACACCCTCTTTTGCCTGCCACAGGCACTAGATATGAATGTTTCACACATACATATAATGAGAGCAAAATATTCATATGCAAAAATAAAAATAAACAAGTCTTTAAAAAAATAAGAATTAGACTGTGGGCTTTTGATAAGACTTTCAGAGTTAATGCTATAGTGCATTCACAGTTGTGTTCTTTTGTGTTAATGCTAAGTAATTTTTAAAATAAGCTTTTATAGTAGAACCAATGAATGTACTATCTTTGGTAAGTTTTATACAAAAAAAATTCTTATTTTTGTTATTTCATTTTTTCATCTAGCTAAAGCAAATAAATGAATTCATTTGAAAACAGGATTGACTGTATACATAGTAAAACTGAGGGAAGAAATAATTTTAAAAATACAAGACAAAACCAAAAATAAGTTTCTTTCCACACAGTTCAAACAGAAATTTAAGTACTTCCCAGCAATTAACCTGTGACAACTTTCCATATGTTAAATATTGCGTTTGCATATAAAACAAGACAAAGCATATATTTATTGATCTTAAGAGCCTAATTAATACAGTAATATATATTGAAAATCCACATCATATTGTCCATTTACTTGAGTGTCTTAAAAGAAAGTAATGGAAATTAGTTTGCTATCTGTAATTGTGAGAAATGGGGACACTATGATGTAATCCAGTACAAGACACAAGAAGAGAGAGGATGTTCTTGGTATAGGAGTGAGGCAGGAGAAAGTAATGCATGTTTCCTTGATGTGTCTTGCTGTATCCTATTCAGGCTTTATTGGGATAAATCCCAGCACCAGTGGGGATAGCAAGTTGCTTTTCTGAACACTTAGCTTCAGACACTAATCTCATATTGAAACATGTCCCCAGTTAAACTCAGAAGAAATGCTTAGTCTGAGCACACTTTGATATACAATACTCATAACTATTTAATGCAAATAGAAATCCCTCCCTCTCTTTTGGAGACATAAATCTATGAAATAATATAACTTCAGAAAATTGATAAATTATCATTATTTTACAAAGACTTTTACCTTTTAACAAGAAAACGTCTACTCGCTGTAATTTATTCTTAATATCCACACTGATTCTGAGTCTTTGCTTCCTTAATGCTTATCTCCTTGCGATGAGCATATAGCTGTTGCTGTTGAGAATAGAAAGAAAATTAGAAGTATTGATTATGTTCAAATAACTTAGCAACATGTTTTGTATCAAGTAACTCAAAGAAATGGAAACTATTTAAATGGCCATTTGTATAATACAGATTAATAGAAGGAAAGTGGATTGCAGTAGCCACTGGGCTGCAATTTCATAAAGACAACTGAAGCTGGATAAATCAGGAACATGGAAGATAAATGCCATTCTCCGAGGACAGAATATATTGAGGGCTCTAAAGGATATTGCTCCTGGAACATATATGCTGAGTGGGTCTGCTAGCCGTGACTGAGCAGAGATGTGCCTGGCAGCTCTCAAGCAAAATTAAAATAGTGTCCTTGCCTCGGGTTGGAAAACACCACTCTAATGAATAAATGGTAGTAGTCATAGATTTTCTGTTTGAAGAAACGATGGATGTATTACTCAATAAGCACCCTGTCTATAGAAAATGTCTGGTTTCTTATCATATATCCTCCATATGGGGATGCAGGCATTTGCATAGAAATGAATTGATTTGAAAAAGGGCAAAAAGGGGAAGCACTGAGAGAGTTGATGGAACAGGCAAGAAAGTGCAGAGAGAGAGATACCCTCATGGATTTGTTTAATATGACTCAATTTTACAAACGGTATAGAGCACCCTTCATAATTTAACTCACATGAAGCCTCACATTCATGTGGTTTTCATCGAGGATGAGAAAATATGACATTTTAAAAGGGAGAAAGTACTGTTTTATATTTATAAACCATTCATTTATACATGTTCTAGGAAACAAAGCTTAAAATAAAAATGGAAAATTTTCATATACAGAATTTGAATGATATTTTACTTTTATTTATTGTACTTTTAAAGATATTTTTAGTTTCCCACAATATTATTTGAAGGGTATGTAGCTTTTTTATTTTTTATCTTAACTATCTAATTGGAAGTAAATCAATATGAATTTACAGAATTATATTTTATCTAAGAAATTTTTCTGGCCCATTTTCCTTTTTTAATTATAGGTAGATAGGTAGGTAGATAGATGTAGATAGTAGATAGACAGTAGGCAGATTAATGCTTTTTAAATAAAACATATGTATACATAAATGTTTATTGCCTTCAAAGAAATAACTTTTAAATAAATCTTTGAATAAATAAAAAATAACTGAAGACTTATTCTTCTAAAATGTTAGCATTCATTATGTATTATTAAATGTTGAACATTTGTCAAAAATATTTTTCTCATCTCCTTCATTTTTTTTCCACTAATACTTGATATTGAGTACACAGGTGTCCAAATATAATAGGTAAGTATTCTTCAATTGAACTATACTTATTTTCCAAACAGATTTAAGAATGAGTTTTGAGAAAAACACTTCCAGGCACTAGAATTCTACGTGATGTAAAATTAGTTATATGGGAAAAAAACCTATTTTTATGTAATTAAATTCTAAGTTCATTGTCATTCCATTTGCCAGTACTTCCTGCACATTGGGAGCCACTACAATGCCTATTTAATTTTTCTTCCTGTGCTTGAATAATAAACAGGTTGAGTATTGTTTTTTTCCCTAAAAATCATTTCATCCATAATTATTATTTTTATTATTTCTCATAATTTTAAGTAAGTTTCATATATCAACAATTAAAAAACAGATTTGGAGTCTGAGGTATTTGGACTCCACAGTTATCACTATATCAAAGTGCAGTATTGCAGGCATTTCTGCAGCTCAGATGGAAAAAAAACAGTTGGGAGTCAAGAGCCAAGGAGTACCAGAGGCCACAGTAAGCCTAGGCATTAGCTTACAGCCCTGCTTCAGTGAAAGGCTTCCTCAGTGTTATCAGCTCTGCCCCAGCAAGGGAGGGCCTTCCGGAGAAAGTTGCTACAGTTTCACTTTTCTGATGCTGGCTGCTCTCTGTATAGGGAGTGTAACAACTCAGCCCAGCCAGGAAAGGTCCCCTGGGCTGTGAGTGTTACAGCTTTGATCCCTCAGCTTATTTCCATCCAGGCTACTCTGCTGCTGCTCCAGCAAGAAGATCCTCACCTGAACATTATTAAAGAGATTTATTGGGAGGGAAGGGTCCAGGAGAGGGTGGCACCTTCAGCCTGGGGTGGGAGAACACAGTGGGGAAAGGGTTGTGGGCTCAGGACTTATATAAGGCTTCGAAGGTTGGGGGGGGGGGGCAGGGCTTTCTATGAAGACTTCCAGGATAGGGATTAATCTTTTTTTTTTTTTTTTTTTTTTTCCTGATTTGGTTTTTGGTTCAGAGCCAAAGTGTGCTTCTTTCATTCGCTCTTTTGGGCTCTAATTTCAGGGTCAGGGCACATATCTTTTACTGGCTCTTATTCTAGGGCCAAAGTGTGTTTCTTTGGTTCCGACTTCAGAACCAGGGCACATTTCTTTTTGGTTCTGAGTTCAGGGAAAAAGTATTTCACTGGCTCAGGTCTTAGATCTTTTATCAGCTCTGGGTTCAGGGCTAGGATGAGTTTTTTTCATGGGCTCTGGGTGGGTTTCTTTGGCTAGCCACATTTCCCTACAAGCATGAAACAGGTTACTTTGCTTCTATATGTTGATTTTAATACTGAGGTTCAACTTCTCAGGCATACTAAAATTTAATGATGGTGTTTAGAACTGAACAGTGTTACTAGGAAAACGATATGGTGTTCTAATTATATTTAAAGAGGCATATTTTAGTGGATATAAGCTTAATAATTATGATGGAGAAACTGTCAGTTAAAACTCAGGACTATTACATCACAGAATAGTCTAAATTGATGGACAGCTGAGCGATATACATGTATTCATTACTGGTTGTGAAAGATTAACTGTAGAAAAAAAACTGCCATAAAATACCTTAAATCAGTGAGAAAAATAAAACATTTTTTTCCTCACTTTACTTATGCTAAGCATTTGCCACAGAAATGGAAAAAAAACTTATTCCCGGAGAGACTGAGTCCTAATCTTCACCTCATCACTCATTTTCTATGTCATTAGTAATTCTGAACTCTTCTTCCTTTGTCTCCATACTTCATACTTCCTCTTTCTGGTTCTCCTCACAAAGCTTTTTCCTTTACTTGACATTTACTAGCTTAATTCCAGTGTAACATTTACAGGACTTGGGATCTCTATACCACATTATCGAAAGGTGTTCTGATCACAAGTGTTCTCTTCTCCAAATGTCTGGTTCCTTTTAAGAGGACTTTTGAAGATCACTTTTCTGCAATGCCACTATACTCATTTGCTCTGGAGGATGTGACAACAGGTTCTATATCTGACTTGTTTGGTTAGTTACTCACCTTAATTTCTTTGCAAACTTTGATTCCCAAAGTCATTTTTCTTTGATGCCTCTGTTTCACAAATTGGTAGGGTCTGTTAGCTATTATTTCAGATATACATTCTGTGCTCCAGCATTGGAGTGACCAGGTTATAGTTTCACTATGGCAGGGAGCTAAGTCTTATTGTAACCCTGCTATGTAGCTGCAGCATTTTCTTTGTTATTTCATTTTAATATTTATCTATGGGGCAAGCTGGATGTCGTTTCTCCAATAGGTAAGATGATGTACTGACCCACAATTCAGTGTATTGCAACTAGGTGTAAGAAAATGTTAGAAATCAACAGGGTCCCACGTGTTCCTGGTGATGGCGGTTGGGCGACCCGAGAGTGGAAGCTTTTCTCCCATCTGGTGGCAGTAACATACAGAGCTTCACACCCTCCTGCTTACATTCCTTGGTTCCAGTCTTCCATGTTTAATTCTAACATCCCCTTTAGCCCTAATAGTCACTTTTACTGAATCACAAGGAGGTAAGAAAGGTTAGATAAAGTCTTCAGAGTGGACACTTTTATCCACCAAGCTAGTGTTTGCTGAGAAACAGGGTCACAAAAAGTATATTATATCACACACACACACACACACACACACACACACACACACACACACACACACAAACTGCAAAAAAGGCTTTGCCAGAAACTAGTTTTGCTGGAACCTTGATCTGGGGCCTGCTGCCTCCAGAATGCAATATTTCTGTTGCTTAAGCCATCCAGCCTCTTCTGCACTGAAAAGAATATTATTTTGTTGAGTTGCTGGGTTGTCTGTATTTCCTCTTATAGCATTAAAAAATACTTTCTCACCATTATGTTTTTTACTTTATAAAAATAGCACATATTAACCTGACAAGACATAAAAATCCATCAACTTATATTATTGGCTTGAGGCTAAAACTTCAGCATCAATATTTGGATGAAGTTTTTGGCTTGCTTTTTTTTGAGACATCTCTCTCTCTCTCTCTCTCTCTCTCTCTCTCTCTCTCTCTCTCTCTCTCTCTATGCTTGTCTTATTTTTTTTTCAAGACAGTCATCTCCTCAGTTTCCTCAGGAGCCTTCTCAGGTTACTGATGATCTTTGTTACATCTTTGTTCTTATCTCATTTTACAAGGACTCCAGTTCAAATCAGATTGTTTTAGATCTTACAGTCTTCTTTTGACTTAATTTTTTTTTTATTTTTACTTATTTATTTATTTTTAGAAAACTGGGTCCACGAAGTCACAATGAAGTTTAAGATTTCAACATTTTTGTTGTTGTTATTAACTGAGAATATTCATCTTGAGATTCCCAAGTATCTCACATAGCTTTCTAGCTAAAAATTTCCTTTTTTACTTTGAAATATAAAATGTTATATCTTTTTTATATTTAAAAGTCGTGCTTGTTCTATTTCATACACTCATTTTGGAAATCAGAAATCAGAATTTCTGCGTCTACTCATGACTCCTATATTTTCACAGACCTCCTTGATTGTTTTCTATCTAGCGCTCTTCTCTATATTACCTCTGGCATATACTTCTTGGTATAACACTCTTTTTTAAAGAAAAAAATTAAACCTTTTTTTAATGTGTGAATATATTTTTATTGGTTCAGTTTTTTACTTAAACATTTTAAAATACCAATTATGTTTTGTTTTAACTCATTATGTTAGCTAGCATCATTAAATGTCCTTGTGTCACCTTGAATATCAGATGCAATGTTTTTCAATAAATTTTTTATATATTGCTTCAATTCTGATCAGATCCATGTAGTATCCATCTTTCAGTTTTCCTCACACTCAGAAAAAATAATATTTAAATTTTATTTTTGCCTACTTTGCATAATTTTCCATTATATTCTGATAGGTAAGTGTGTGTGTGTGTGTGTGTGTGTGTAGTATGGTATATATACACATATATATGTGTGTGTGCATTTTAGAAAATATAATAACATTATTATATGTAAAACCACAATAAAAGATTTTGTCATGAAAAAGTGAGTATATTGCAACTTTTGTATACTCTGTAACTATAATCCAATTTCTATGATTTTGAAATATTGTTCATATCTATCTTATGTTTTCTACTTAATTTATTGGTGCTTCATGGTGATTTATTTATAACTCATTTATTAAATCATGCCTTCACTTATTAAATTTAAATCTGCTAGTTTCTGTTTATGTTCTATTCTCTTCTTTTTCCTTAGCCATCCTAGAATTTGCTTTGTAGACCAGCATGGACAAATTCACTGAGATCTTGCTGCTTCTACCTTCTGAGTGCTGGAATTAAGGATGTTCACCACGACATTCAGCTTTTTTATTTAATTTTTTTAAACATACCCACATCTGTTCCTCCTTCCACCCTCGTCCCAGTCATCCCCCAGTTATTCCCCCAACTAATCCCCACATCCATTTCTTAGAGAGGGTAAGGGCTCCCGAGGTGAGACAGGGCAGTCTGGCATAATACATCTAGTTGAGGTAGGACCAAGTCTCTCACCTCAGTATCAAGGCTTAGTAAGGTGTTCCTCTGTAGGGAATGGGCTCCAAGAAGCCAGTTCATGCACTAAAAATAAATTCTGGTTCCAATACAAAGGGTCCATGCCATTGAGCTATAGGTTCCTCAGCTGTCAGTTCAGAGTCAGTGAGCTCCCAATAGCTCGGGTCAGCCGTCTCTATGGGTCTCCTCATCATGGTCTTGACTCCTTGGCTTATATAATCTCTCTTTTTCTTTCCCTGGACTGACACCCGTGGCTCTTGCATCAGCTTCTGTCAGTTGCTTGATGAGGGTTCTAAAATCACAGAGAGGGAGAGCAATAAAAGACATACCTTGTGGAGTTAGAGAGAAACCTGGTGCTAGAGAAAAAAGAGAACCCACAGAGATGACCCCAGCCCAAGATTCCAAACAATAGTGGAGATGGTTAATCGAATTGATGTCCACCCTAATTGTCATTGCAGAACCCACCTCCACCTTTTTAAAAGATTGATTTATTATATGTGAGTGTTTTACTTCTATATACACATATATATGTGAAAAATAATGAGTGCTGTGTTTATTCCTATATGCACCGTATTCATCTGAAGTGCACAAGGAACTGACAAGATGGTGTGGAGACCAAGCAAGCAGAGTTACGGATGGTTGTGATATTCATTTGTCTTTTTCCTTTCTCTCTCTTTCTTTATTGCTTTAATTTTTTTAGGAGGGGGGGGAACAGAGTCTCATTCTGTGATCTGGATTGCCTGGAACTCCATAGGTCCAGGCTGGCACCCAGCTCTTGTCAATCCTCCTGCCTCAACCTCCTGAGTGCTAAGTTTATAAGGTGTGCCATTTTAATGCAGATAAAAACTATCTCAACTTTACACTAATATAGCAATTGGAAATAAAGAATTCACTTCCTTTAAATTTTTTTTCATAATTATTGCTTGCCCAGAGTTAGCTCTGTGAGTAAACAGGAGTTAGAAACACTGTTGGATGTGGAAATGTCATTCTGTGTGCTGTAAATATCAATCTTTAGATAAAAGAGCTGTTTTGGCCCATAACAGGCACCATAAAAAAAATAACAAGAGAACGTCAAACCGAGCCAACTGCCAAAAAACAAACAAACAAAAAAACCCCCCAAAACCACAATCAAACAAACAAATAAAACATACTAAAAAACACAAGTAAGCCACAGGCCATATAACAAGACAAATTAATAAAAATAATTTAAAATATAAAAACAAGCTAACAATGTGCCTAAGCCATAGACTAAACAACATAAAGTTAATATAACTGTTTAAATCATTTCTGGGGCCTGAGCAGCAGCAGGTAGCTAAGGGGTCTGGGGCTTCAGGTCTGTGGGCCACTTGGGGCCAAAAAAATCTTACTGCTACACTGTACTTTTATTTTGCTTTATATGAATTATTGAACCAAAGTAAGAACAGAAACATGAGTATTATATTTGTAAATGGGATGAGTATGGCTTGATTTATCAATGAAACTATCAGTAATTTTGTCTGCAAATATGCCAGAATGTGAGCAATAAAATAAAAGGCAAAAACTGAATGAGTGACTTTTAGAAGCTCGAGGAAAAACAAAACAAAACAAAACAACTTCTGTTCATGTTTGTTTCCAGCCCCCGCAGATGTGGAATCTGCAATGAAACAATGAAATACGCTAATATTTCTACTAATTAGCTTTATAAGACTTTTTAGTTGGACCTAGTGGTACATGCTTTTAATGCCAACAGATTTAGGAAGATTTCTGTATGTTCCTGGCCAGTCTGGTTTACACAGTGAGTTCCTGGACAGCCAGGTTGTGATTTTCATGCAGGTGATGAAATTCGAATGTGGGTTCTCTGGAAGAGCTGCTGCTGCTATACAGAACATTATTCAGCAGCTCAGGAATTGAAGGGGAGCCATGGAGTCATTGGATTTATCAGTGAATTGACTTTTAATCTGAAGGAATAAAACTTAATTCTCTGGGCTAGATGAGCAGGGAAAGTTTATTTCTATGGAGCTGGAGAAAAGGGGAAACACACACAAATACCTTTAAAATCTCTTCCCATCTTTCATTCTTAATTTTTCTTTTGCAGCTTATATATCCCAGCAAAAATCTTTCAAGCAACATAACAATTACAATGTGGTTACATTTCATTTTTCAAGTGAATGGTTATAATACACGTAGGTAAAAAGCAATGTTTCTCATTTCCCTCACACAATTAAACATTTTATTTATTACTGGTGAAAAAAATTATCCCCAAGAACCCACATACATTCATGTCCAAGCAACTTTTTAGAACTTGCTTGAGTGTAATAAAGTATAAGCAAACAAAGTCGTTTTTCTAACCAATTCTATGGCAGGTTGCATTTTGTGGTCACAAAGAAAGGATCAATTATATTATTTATCTCAAAAATAATCTTACAAAAAATCTTTTTAAAAAATCACAAATCTAAGCCTTTATATATGAAAATCCATCAGTCATTTATATTTTAACTCCCCAAGGTACAAACCCACTCATCCACATTCTTTTAGTAAATCATATTAGGAAGTTGAAGACAGAAATGTGTACAAGTAATTTTATTACTCTTCGTGTCAAACCTATTTTAAGAAGAAAGGTATTCCTTCCAGCAATAATGAGGCCGCCGTTGTTTTTGTTTTCAAATCCCAAAATATCTCTTGCTCTGGCTTTCTAAACTTTATATTGTTCCTCATGATTTTCCTCATCATAGCCATCAACAAAACATCTCAACTCAGGCTTAGATCATTATTTAAAGTCTTGTTTTAGCTATGATGTACAATGAAACCTGTAAACATGTCTTCCAAGATTAGGATTAAAAGAATTAGAGCTAGCCCAGTTCAATGTTTCCTAAATAATTAACCTAAGCCATTAATATATACAACTCCTTTTTAAAACTCATATAAGTTCTAGCTGTTTTATACATTCTTGCTTCTATTTTCTACCTTCTATAGCACATGCTCTACCAGGGGTGGGGAAAACACAATATCCTACCTTTACCTGTATTAATTTCAAAACTAAACTAACTCTATCATAATCTCTTACTATATTTGTTAAAAGCCCTTAGTTATCAAAATTCTATTTAAACCAACACTTATTGCATAAAATTATTACTTTTATTTAACAGTATATCTTGAGAGGAAATCATCTTCATAATAGTCTGTAGGAATGAGGAGGATGCCCAAGAGTCTTCTCTCCTGAGCTATTGGGAGCTCACTGAATCAGGAACAATCACTAAGGAACCATTAGGGAAAGGAACTAAACCCTACAAAGGTAGACAACTGTCAAATGGCACGGGCGGTTTGAGGAGCCTCTTACAGTAGGATCAGAGTAGGTTTCTGGTACATGAACTGACAACTTGGAGCCCGTTCTCTACAGAGGAACACCTAACCCAGCCTTAATACTGGGAGGAAAGCCTCAGACCCACCTCAACTGGATACTCCAGACTGAACTGACCCACCTTGGGACTCCTTGTCCTCCTTGGCAATGGTGTGGGAGGAGGCTGAGGGAGGACGGGAAGAAACTTTAAGGTGGGAAAAGAGGAGGAGCAGAGGCAGATATGGAAAATAAAACTTTAAAAAATATAATTCATAAGTAAAAGTACTCAGAAAAATGAATTATTTCCAAGAGATAATCACACTATATTAGAGGCAGTGGGGATTCCTCCACACATATATCAGAAATAATGTCAGAAGCAAACATGTACAGACAGCGGTAGCAAGAGACATAAAGTCAAAGACCTCAGGACCTTGTCTATCTGAGATTGACCAGTCAGTGATTTGCTTAATGTTGGGCTGACTAAGTGGATTCCAGAAGCTAAATTGTCACATGCTGTTCCTCTGACATGGCCACCAGCAACTAGCCAATGCTTTTAACTACTAAGTCATCTCTCTAGCTCTATTCATACTCTTGCTCCTTTTCTATAAATTTTAACACACACATAATTGTTCTATAAAGCCTATCAATATTTACTATGGCAAGCATGATGAAAGAAAGCATTGTAACACTTTAACTATGCTGCCAAGATTGCTCAGTTGTGTTTTTTTTATTAATACATGGAAATCTGTATTTTTGAGCAATGTAAAAAAACTGCATTTTAAGTGCAAGTTAAGAATAAGAATTTACCTATTTAAAAAGCTTTCAATTTTTCTTTAAAAAAAAGAGAATGTGATACATTAACAGTATTAGGTATACAACTGTTGGCTACTAAATGCAAATAAATACTGCATTATTGAATTAGAGAATGAAAAGTACTTAAAATATAAGAAAAATATGATTTATTTGTCTGGTTGGGAAGAATGATGATGGTGATGGCTGGAGGAAGCTGCTACATCTAATAAACAGTGTGGTTAGTTCTGCTGTTTGTTTATTTGTTTTCTTAGTTTTCAGTCAGCTTTCTACAATATATCTGCGCGTATGTGTATATTTTTAGTATAAACACTTTACATCTTAAATGCTTTTAACGCTTCAACAAACATTTAATGTCTGATGTTCTCTCTGCTTAGAGACCAATACATTTTTTTCAAGGGTTAATTTTATACATTTAAAAAGGAAAAATAAATTCCTTGAATTGGTAAGTAGACATTAAAACTAAAGTGTTTATACACCTCTGTTTGTGAGGATTCTATATACTCTTTAGATTGTTTTTAGTTGTTTTATGCCTGAGGGACAGGTAACTTTTAAGTGGAATGTATTTAGAATTGATTTGACAACTACGTTAATTGAAACGTTACAAGACTTTGCTTTCTAATGGAAAATAATTCTTTTGAGAGTAGCATCTTTCTTCTTAAAAGAGAGATCACAGAACAAGAAAGGCACATGAGGGTGGCCATTAGAGAGACAGATGAGTGCCAGTTTGTGAAGTGCTGCTTCAACTGTCCCAGGAGACTTGCTGCCAAACACACTCAAGAAGGAAATGCAGAATCAGACATCTGTATGTGTGCAGCATCCACCATGTCTGCTCTGAGCAGAGGGAACCATATGAAGCAAGACAGCAAAGGTGAAATCCAACAAGATAGTCTACTTTATTGCCATAGCAACACAACTCTGATGAAAAGCAGAAAAACAATAAAACATCCATGGGAAGAAAGCAAAGCTGTGCCATGAATACCTATGATAGGAGAAAATGTACACTCATGGACAGAGTTTGGCATTGTCACCGTGGGTGATTTCTAAGAAAGTCATGGGTACAGTTTCTGGGAAGTGCTGATTTAAAAAGTAATGATTTTTTTTGAATTATTCAATTCACCCTGTTTCTAAATTCAGATTTATATGTGAAGAACTAGCTTCAGATAAAAATCTTAGTGTTCTTAAAAAGGTCAAAGCATTAACCTGCCACTCTCTCCATGCCTCCTGACAAATGACACATAGTTTATACAGAGAGGAAATATTTTTCTTTCCATCCAAAACTGGCTATCATAGCTTCCTACATCTGCATAGGCATAAACAATACTGAGGTCTTCCGATGATTGTTTTACACAGATAAAACCTCTGGTTTGCAGCAGAACTCTGAGAAAGTCTTAGGTTTCTGTTTTCTATATCTTCTTTACTAAAGGAAGAAAATCTATGAATAAAAATTGAGATATGACAAATATATGCATATATGTAATAGTTATCAAAATCAGTTTTATTGCTTTGCTTTTATACTCATTAATATATTAATAAATATATAAATTATACTGACTGATCTTTGGTGGTAATATATAGAACTGAATATATTTGTATACATGTGGGTGTATATTTCATGTATATAAATATATAAATAAATATTACAAACTCAGCAAAAGTTATATATGTATATATATATACTATATATATATATATATATATATATATATATATATATATATAAACATTTTTGGAACTCTTTTTTTCCTCACATGAATTTGAATTATCAGTACAATTTAGGGGTCTTCATTTCAATCTGAATTCATTTTGCATTTTTTTTGTATTAGAAATTAATTAATTTGTTTTATTCATTGGGAACCTTGCCATTTTAATCTCATTAAAAATAATAATTTTACTTCATATCCATTCTGAATATGTAAACTTTTGTTAGTAGTTAGAGAATGTTGTTTTATGATTTTGCTTTATTTTTTGATGAGGTATTAATTGTACAAATAAGTGATAACACTTTTAAGATTTTTCTATATTTTTACTTGTAATTTATTGATGTATGCAGTTATAATTCCCTTTGTAAAATATTATTTGGCTGTTGAATCAATATATTTAAGTTTTATGAAGTCTGGTGGTTAGGGTCACCTTTATACTTTAAATTTGTTTTTTACATTTTCTTCTGGAACTATATAGTTTTTGATGAGAAAATGGTTGGTATTTTTTCATTATAATCTCTAAATATGTTTAATTATTTCTGAATGTTCTTATTCTATATTTTTGATTACATAAAACTGTTGTTCTATATCTAAATTCACTAATTATTCCTTTTGATATTATAAACATTTCAAAACATATATTATTAAGCAGAACTTTAATTTAAGCTATTATACTTTTTAATTGATTTCTAGTATCGAAATTAGATCTTTAAAAACCAGTTTCTATTTCTCCAGAGAAGTTTCTTACAGGTTTAATATATTTCTTTCCTTGTTTGGTATCAAATTTCTTGGGTTCTTTTAATATAGGGCTGATGCTACTTTAATATCCATAAATCAAGCATGTAAGCACATTGTAAATTAATTTTAAATAGCTTTGCTTCATCCCTAAGGTTTTGCTCAATTTTTAAATCTATTCTTCTTAATGAATGGTAATATTTTGATAATTCTGTATGAGAGATGACATAGCATAGCCATTCTGGATTCTTTTCACTCTTATAGCGCCTTTCTTTGTTTTGGTGGTGAATTATGCTTCTGAACTAATGTTAAAATACTTCTTCTTTGCTGTGTAAGATCATTTCTGTATTAGTTTAGTATTTTCTTTAATATTTTAATCCTTAAGTATTTTCCAATTTATTATAAATTTCAGAGAAAAATGTTTCCTTTAGAGAATATGCTAATATCTCAAGATCACAAATTTCCCCATGTCTCCCTTTTCTGTGTGAGAAAGAATGTTTAGGTGTAAAAGGGTCACAAGTTCAGATTTCCATTGTCTTCCTCCTCACTGACCTATCTGTGGTTCCCTGGATGTTCTTACTGTAACTGCCAGCCACAAATGCACGAAGAATTTATCTCATTTCTCCTATGATGTGTGAATGTCTTTCTGTGTGCTGTGAATAACAATCTTTAAATAAAGAAGCTGTTTTGACCCATGACAGGCACCAAAGAAGAAGTAGGTGGGGAATCAGGAAAGGAAGGGAAGAGTCAGAGACAGATCAAGCCAGCCGCCCAAAAGAGCAACATGTGAGGAACACAGGTGAGCCACAGGCCAGGTGGCAGACAGATTAATGAAAATGGATTAAGATGAAAGAGCTAGCTAGCAAGGTGCCTAAACCATAGACCAAACAGCATGAAGTTAATATAAGCATCTGAATAATTTTGGGGGAATATAGTAAGAGGTTTCTGGCCTGAACTTTTGGGCCTACCCTCAAGGTTTAGACCTGCATACCCACAGACCCACAGAGACACACAAATGCTTAAGATTATCGGCCTAACTCTTTACTCTTAATCTAACCCATGATTCTTATCCTGTTCAGCCAGGTGGCTCGGTACCTTTTCTTAGAGCAGTATAGTTGTCCTCTGCTTCTTCTGACTTCTCTCTGTCATTCTGTTCTGTTCTGGCTGTTCCTAGAGTCTTCTTAGTCTGGTAGCCCCACCTACACTTCATGTCTGCCATTGGCATATCAGCGCTTCTTATTAAACTCATAGGCAGGGACAATTATTTACAATGGAACAACATATCCTCCCTATAGGGAACTAAACAGCAGCGGGCGGCTGAGGGGTCTGGGGCAAAGGGGTCTGGGGCAGCAGGTCTGCAGGTCTGGACCTCTGGCAGCCTAAGATCAAGAAACCTCAATGCAACAGATAGTGTCCCAACATGGGCCAAATACCCATATACAGACTGAGAAAGCTTAAAAACAATTCTAGAGCAGAAACAGAGCCAGTAGCAGATTTCAAACTGTGTATCTGAAGTAGGTCCATGTATAGAGATAGTGCAGCCTCTGGGGCCACATTCAAATGACATCAGCAGACTTGTGGCAGGGAGCATAAGCTGCTACCAGGCCGGTTTCTGAAGTCTCACAGAAGACTCAGTAGCATGTGATTGATTTAAGGTTTCTGTTTGTTTGAACAAAAGGGAAACAGAATGAAAGATGGTTCTTAGTAGCAGCATTTCTTGGGTATGCTCTGCTTGCTAGTGGTGAACAGAGACCAGTCACCTTTAAGAGAACTTCCTGACTCAGATTTTTCACAAAAACTATGCCGCTCTTTTAGAGAGTGTATTTTAAAAGCTCTTCTGGTTGGAAAATGATTAAGGGTTCACAATAAAACAGATTCAAATGAAAAAAAACCTGTAAACAGGTTACAATGTGTGTAAAATGTACATAGGCTTCAGAGAGAAAAGAAAGAAGATAAAGTCTGTAAAAAAGAGAAATAGAGTAATAAAAATATAATAAGCCATGTAAACATGGAAAATAGACACAGAATCTGGATTATGGTTATTATTGTGTTTTCTTTTAATTTTTTAACTGTTAATGTACTAACTATAGAAAGGCAGTGGATTGCAAAGCCTGCTAGCTTAAAATAGAATATATATTTTAAAGGTATCTTGATTTTGAAATTTGTGTCTAAGGATTTACTGCTTTGGAAGAGTTCTGCTTTTGTTTCCACAGAAGATGAGAACTTGTGGATTGCTTCCAGAAAAATATGGTTTCATCAACCAAGACCCCCTGAAAATTCTCTGATGAGAAGAGATGTTCACATCAGTTTCAGGGCTGCAGACTAAGATGATCCAGTCTCAAGAATCTGTAAGATTGCCAGTGCCTCTTTATCAGCAGGAAGTAGTAATGGAAAACTACACTCACATTCCCAAAATATTGTTTATAAATGGTTAATGGTCATAGTTAACCTCTTCCTAAGAAGAAAAAGGGGATATGGTATATGAGTGATTTTTAAAAATTAGATTATTGAATTTACTTTAATCCAAAAATCAGCTGTTAATCTCAAAACGTTTTACATTAGTGTAGATTTTGGTTTATTGATACAAATAAAGTCAATTTTGTTATGCTGTATTTTTATACTCTTGTTTAAGGTATGATATTCATGTAACTGATTTAAAAATGTATTGTAATGTATAATTAAGAAATGCAGATTAATAGTAACCTATGATAACCAAACCTATAGCAATGTTAGCTAGATTTTTAGGTATACAAATATATAATTCAATTAGATAGGTAATCTTCAAACATTTCTAAAACCTACAGAATATGGCATTTAAAATATTTTAAGAACTTAGACTTTTCTGGACAGTGAGACAGGTCTGCTCCTGGCAGCACCAATCTACTTCAAGAGAAAAAGGGGCATTGAAGAAACTCCATAAGGATTTTACTTTCTTTGTGGCATCAGTTAGTCACTGGACAACAACCTGTTCTTATATTAACTGTTTGACAGGATGCTGTTTGAACTGAACACGCAGTTTCCCTAGGGAGGTGACCACTGAACTCAGACAGAACAAGCTGAGATGGTCCTTTAGATTCCTGCTTTGCAGATAAAGCTGCCAGACATTCTTCAGGACTCAAAGAGAAGAAACTGATAAACTATACCAGAATTGGCAGAGCAGATTTCCTGCTTCATTGAAAAGAAAAGAGACTCTGGACCTGTAGGCTGAGGATGGATGCCCCAACTTTATAAAGGAACTTTGGGTGACTGTCCAGGCAGATAGGTGTCATCTTTGTCATTTCTGGATTTTGGAAGTTGATTGAACTTCTTGTTTATTTGGGTAAATATTATATCCTTCTTTGGTCTTTGATGTAGTTGAAGATTGGATAGTTATAGATGTCTTTCTTAATTATATTAAAAGGTATATTAGACATAATACTTTAGATTCTCAAAGATAAGGTAGATGATAGAGTATTTTTTAAATTTTGCTAAATACAAATAGACTAGATATTGTAACTGTAATTCTTGCTTAATAGCTATTTTGTCATATGTAATTTGATATGTTAAAATTGAAACCTTCCTTTTTGATTAGATAGAAAGGGGGAGGTGATGTGGGAATGTCTTTCAGTATGCTGTGAATATCTATCTTTAAATAAAGGAGCTGTTTTGGCCCATGACAGGCACCATAGAAGAAGTAGGTGGGGAATCAGAATAGGTAGGAAATGGAGGGTGGAGTCAGAGACTGATGGATCCAGCCACCCAAGAAGAAACATGTAAGGAACACAGGTAAGCCATGGGCCACATGGCAGGATAAATTAATGGAAATGGGTTAAGATGAAAAAGCTAGCTAGCAATGTGCCGGATCCATAGACTAAACAGCACAAAGTTAATGTAAACATCTGAATCATTTTGGGGGAATAAAGCAGCAGTGGGTGGCTAAGGAGTCTGGCACTGCAGGTCTGTGGGTCTGGACCTCTGGCCGCCCAGGACCAGGAAACCTTATTGTAACACTCCTATATCATTCTTGTTTCCAAAATTTTCCTTTGAATTCCTACAAGCTCTTCTACCACCATTATTTGTGTCTACCTTCAGCAGCAGGTAAGGTTCTGAGGGTTTGTCAATTAAAATGACAACATGGGAATGCTGCCAGTCAAGGGGCAATAATATTTCTTTTCACTGAGTTAATTGTCTCCAACTTTCTCCCAGCTGCTTTTGTTTTTCTAGTATACGGAAATGTTTCATAAGAAGCTGACCAATGTCGCCTTTTTCTACAGGCATTAGTTGTTCCTCCTCCTCCTCTTCGTCTTCTTCATTCCAGTTGCCAAAATGAAAACTCTCTTTTCATACCTGAGAAGGACAATTGAGATAAGAAATATCTTTGTGTAACCTTAAAATAAAACACTTATGAAAATTTTGATATAATTGACAGTGAACATAATTATTATAAGTAATCAGAACAGTTAGGCATCTTTATTTTAACATCTGTTTCAAAATTTAAAGCAGAAGCATTAACAAAATAACATTTTATATAGCCCACACAATACATTTACCATTGCATAATGTTTATATAATGCAAGTATTACAATTCTAAAACTATGAAGGTCATATGTGTGAATTTCAGTGTTATTATTAAATGTTTTTAAGAGAAAGTATATAAGCAATAATAAAACTCCAAAAATATTAATATTATTTTCCATCACTAAATTATCTTTTGAGGTGAATGAAACTTGTCTAAGTATAAAACTACATTTTTTAAAAAGAAAACAAAAATAAGATTTTAAGAAAAGAATGCACCACAGCATGGATTGTTTTAGTCTCCTTCTAAATGGCTTTAATATATCAAAGTGCAGAATACTTTGTTCACAGTATTAAGTGATATGCTACCTTCATGATGTAACTCTTAATGTCTGATCTTCATGGCAGCTCTGTCCTGAGTTCCTTCAGCTGATACTCTAATTCATACCTTTAAAAACCAAGTTTTTTCTCCTGTTATACATTGTTAAATTTTGAAACAGAAAATTCTATATGCCTAGCTTTTTTGTGCTTTTGGGATAATTTGGCTCATTAACAATATTCTTGGCATTTGTATTAGTTACTATTTTCTTTGTAATAATTTAAGAGAGGAAGCAGTTAGTCTGGCTTATAGCTTGAGTGGTTCCTTCCATCAGAAATTTCATGCCTTTTCTTGGATAGAATGTTTGAGACAAAAAGTGTTCATTCTACCTTCCAAAGTTTTCTTAGTCATTAACAGTTTCATCATCATAGATTTGCAGAGTCTTTTTTTTTTTGAGATTTAGGCAATATTTTACTATGAACGCCTTTATAATAAAATATTCCACAGTTTTAGTTTGAAAAGGTACATAGGATAAACTTTCTCATTTCAAAATAGAGAAATGAAGGCATAGCAAGAAGAAAAATGATGACAAGAAACTAACAACAAAAAAATCAGAGGCCAGTAGAATAAAAACTAAATCCTGAACCCCATGTGTAGCACCTGAGGCTACTGATGGAATTGCTGAGTCTCCAAAGAGCCTGAGTAGTCTCATTCTAATGTCTGCATCACCAACATACATGGTCTCTCTTGCACCATTTGATGACTGTAGCTTTCCTTAGCAGGCCCTCCATGGGCCTAATATTTCTGACATCCTGATATCCCTATTGCATAACTTGCTTTATCATCACGGGTTTATGCAGGAACCACTTAGAGCCTCCTTGCAGGTAGATAACACTGTGACACATTGGACAGAGGCCTTTTGATACCAAGGAATATGGTTTTTTTGGACCTCATCAGTATGGTATGCTTCATGTATTCTAAATTAGTTCCATGTGAGCAATGCTGTCATCTACTGTGAGCTCAAGATGCATTCTGCACACCTTGGACCACAATTAATAAACGCTGTGTGCTATCTCTAGAGAAACACTTTCCTAAGAAGTTACTTTCCAAGAGCAGAGGACTCCTTGGGAGTGGTGAGTTTAAACTACCTCTTTTCAAGTGAACTTGTATTTTCACAAATTATTTTCTTTGACAGGTAGAGTCAGACCTTTAAGGAACCATTCATGTATGTGTTTGTGTATTGTGTATGTGTGTGTGTGTGTTTGTGTGTGTATAACTTGTATGTATCATGGCAAAAGTGTGAAGGTAAAATGAAAACTTATAGGAATCAGTTATATCCTTTTATCACACGGGTTTCTAGACCTCACTAAGATCTACTGTTTGAGTGGCAAGAATCTTTACTTGCAGAGCCTTCTTGCCTACTCTAGGGCACATAAATTGTTTTCTCAGTGAACAGTACTCACTGGTAATGCTGTAGCATGCACCTTAGCTGCAAGCTTAAACTTGCTAGGGCTGTATTCCTTTAAAAAATTATATATATAACATATATAATTTTATATTACAACTTAAATTATATTATTATAAAATATATATATTACTTTTCTCTGTGAAAAAATAACCTGGAAAAGCAATTTAAGGAAGCCAAGTTATATTTTGGCTTACAATTTGGGGGTGCAGTCTATCTGGGAAATGAAGTCATGGCAACAAGATTTAGAGGCAGTTATTTACTTGGTATTTGTAGTCTGAAAACAGAGAGGGAAAGAGGAGTGGATGCTGTTACTGAGCAAACTTTCTTAAATTCTCTGTCTGGCTGTTAGTATGGGTGTTCCCATGTTAGTTAACTTAAACACAGACATGCCAAGAGATAAATCTCTAAGATGATGCTGAATCCTATTTGTTAACAATGAGCTATTCAAACTTAAATTTCAAAATGCTCTTGAACTTATCCCATTTTTCAATAATTTTTAGTGAGTTAGAGTAATCACTATTGTGAATAAGAATAAGAAAGTACAAAAGCATTTCCTCAGAACTTCATTTGTTTCATATGCATGCACTTATGGCTTACTATGCTCGCCACAACCTTGAAGGACATTTACACGACTACTCTCTTTTATTTTCCCTGTATGTGGCTGAATATTGTCTTTTTTTTTTTTTTTACAGTAATAAAGGTTAACTATTGTACAAATCCTAATTGATCTTTTAATAAAACCCTGGAACACGATAGTGGCAAAAACTGAAAAATCAGAGAGAGAGAACAGGCCACAATCACTTCTCATCACTCTGTGTCCTCTGGTCGAAAGGGGTAGATCCTGTCTCCATGAATCCTCAGACTGAATAGGGGAAGCACAAGGGGGGAAACTTCTGTCTAATCTCACCTTTTATTCCTTTTTCTGCTCAGCCACATCACTTCCTGTGCTGAGATTAAAGGTGTTCACCACTACTTCCTGGCTGTTCTGCCAGAGAACAGAGATCAAGCAAAATTGGCCTCCCCAGTGCTAGGGTTGAAGGCATGTGTCAGCACTGTCTGATATCTATGGCTAACTCGGTTACTGGCTCTGTTCTCAGATATTTAGGCAGTCTTTATTTCATACACAATATATCACCACACTTAACAATACCCACAACTGCCTACGCTGCCAACTCTTCAGCTTACTTGTCCTGTACGCTAAATGTGAAAAACCCTTCCTGGGACCAATATACAATTGCTTCTCCACTCTCTGACCAGAAACTTGAATTCCCCAGGGCCCACTTCTGAATTCTTTCTGTGTGATTACATATATATTTGAATTTTATTTTAATTTAATCTTATACATAATGTGTCTCTTAATAACCAAATGACAGTCTATAGAAACTGACTTACTCAAAGAATAAAAATTATAGAATTAAAACAAATATTTTATAGTAAAACTCAAAATAAGATTCATCTTGTTTGATAGATATTCTTATTCAGAGTACTACCTGAAATTCTAATTTGACGTCTTAATCATGTTTGTTGTCTCTCTGCCCTATTGTACCATATCTTAGAAATTCAAACTAAAGGACCAGGTCTGCTATTTCAGGTCTTTCTGTTCTACTTTTTATTTTTCACTTTTTGTGCCTGTACATTTCTTTACTGTGTCAAATTATTTCTTGATGTTTCTGATATTTGAACCATTGCCTTCATCTGTCTGCTAGCAGGCAGTCTCTAATGCAAGTCAAAATCCAGATTCATTTCCTTTAAGATTATTTCTCCAACTGAGAAAGAGATCTGTCTCAGTTTTATGATGCCCGTTACAAAATGTCATGCAGTCTCTAAAATTTTTCATATGCAGGATCTTATTTAATTTGCTCAGCAACTTGTGTATAGCAGGCACCTTCAACTCTATTTTATACATGGGGAGTTCAAGTCATAATTGAATTTCCTTCTTTCATTTTTATGGTACTTGGTATTGAGCTAGGTTCTCACATATGCTAGATAAGTGCTCACCATTAAGCCATATGCTTAGCTTTAGCTGAGTTTTCAAATCATGATATTGGTAACTGACAGAAAAGATTCTTCAAGTCCTCTGTCTTTCACAACCAATAAATTTTCCATTATCATATTTCATGCTTGCTTAGGAGTATTCTTAAAAGTGTGATAGATTAATACACATAGAAAACTCAGTTCATTTAGACAGAAGTCAGATTTTTCATTTGTAAAATAGAAATTACACTAACACAATTCCTCTGATGTAAGAATAAATTTTCTTGAATATTAGTACTTATATTTGCTAGAGTAACTTCTGAAAATATGTGGGTGTTGATATTATGGGAACTCATTAATCCTCACAATATAGAAATTGCTTCTGGTCTTTACTAACATCTGTTGCATTTCAAAAGGTAAAGAATTCCTTTTTTTGAGTACACTCAAATATTCTGCATTTTTCTAGTCCATTCTTACCATCTATTTTCTCCAGATCCCAACAGGCTCTACCCTGCCTTCAACAAATAGTCTCTTCTTTAAGTTAAATGGTTTTAGCTTTCATCAAAGTTATCAGTGAACAGCATGTTGCTAAATTTAATGATGAATCTTCAGATTTCTCTGCGGTCTATCAGCAGCATTTGACACCTAATTACTCACTTTTTCTTGAAAGGCTTCCTAATCTGGAATTCAAACACTACTTGAAAGGGGGTCTATGTGCTTCTGTATGGTTTCTGCTACTCAGTGCTGTACCAACTTTTTCATTTGAAACTTTTAAGAGATAGGGTTTGGTATTTTGAGTTCTTTTCTTCAAATAGGCTTTTAGTATAGTTACCTGTCCTCAGACTCACCAATTAACAACCACACAAATACACTGATTACATCAAAATACATTTCTCCAGCAAAAAGCATTCTTTTCCACTAGGGAGTTATGTGGTTTCGAGCCTATTTGCCGTCTGCACTTTGACATTATCAAAGATATCTCAGAGTTTTCATCTTCAAATTTTGAATTCTATGCTAGTCAGTAGACCTTATATAATAATCTAAAAGTTATTTCTTCTCATGGTCACCAACATATCTATCATTTCATGTTTAAACCAAATATTAGTTGTCAAAAATTTGGTCAGAGACAAAACCCAATACCAATATCTTGAAAAAATTTCGGCATCTGGTCTTCTACCTATATAAAGTCAAATTTGATGAAAATAATTTCAGGATGGCACTGTCATGAAACAAAATTAGCAAGCTTAGTAAGTAGAGATAAGGATACTCATGCTTCGAAATTAAAAGCAGGCATAAGAGAAGGGCAGAGGGACAAGCAGAGAGAGGGAAAGTCCTTAAAGTACATTAGTGCAGACCTCTGAAGATAACTGCATCTAAGTTTTTTTTTTTTTTAAAGAATAGCTGTGTAGGTGAATATTTTGTGTTTTCAAACTGTGTAGTTTAATGTATATAACTTACAAGAAGGTTCAGAGAAATGTTTGAAATGGTTTACCTATTTATATTCAGTTGTTTTGAACATCACAGTTTGAGATGTCATTAGAAAAATAAACATGGCTTAAGTAGATAGAGTCATGTTGAACTTTTTGATTTACATTTAGTAGTCAGTTAGATATTTCTTATTCCAAGACATTTAATTTTCCTTATCTTTATATGTCATCTCATTAATTTATTTTATGATGCTCCTGTATCAAATTATGATGCACCTTGTGGTTTAATACATTGCAAATTTGGGTATTAATGATCTTAAGATAAGAATTCTGAAATTAATCTGGAATGTAGGTGTCAGCAGGACAGGGCTTTATAGGAAGCTGTCATCATAAAATATTTGATTGTCATTTTTCACTCCTCCCAGTCTCTTTAAACCCTGGCTCCTCTATCCAATCTGCCACTGATTCTATTAGTACATGCCTTCCTTCCTCTCTGATTCAGAACAGAGCTCCTGATAGTCAAGAATAATTTGCAGATCTCTAAGTTAGTTTATTTTCATCCGTGAAGTTCATTTTGCCATATCGTTTAACTATCACAGATTTCTATTTTACTTTGGAAGGGCACTATTTAAGTCCATCAAATAGTAAAGCTTAAAGTCATTCTTGGTGTTGCATGTCCTCCTACAACTTATGTCATATTTTGCTGCAATTCTTGATCATTTGAGATCTGAAACATATCCATTACTAAAGCTTACAAAACTTGTTGAAATAATTGCCATATTAAAAATCATTACCTTTAGCTACTTCTCTTAATTCTATTCTTGCTACAGATGTAGTTTGTTCTCCATTCAATACAGAGTATCCTTGTAAAATCATCTTGGATTATATTCACAGTCTACCTCTACCTGCCAGTGCTTGACCTTTCACATTTTGTATTGGACCCACTCCTACTGATTTGCTAGATAAAAATCTTCTGTGCCCTTGAACTTAGTAAATGTTTTTCTCAAGATAGTTCTGGAAGGCGACATCTTTTATTACCTTTATGTTTTTCTTATTGTATAAGGTAGATTTCCTAATATTCTCATGGTAATCCTATGCATAAATTTAATTTTATCTTTATTTTTCTTTTGCATATTTAAAACTACTTGAGACATTATATTTTATTAATTTAATATTTCCTAGAGGTATTTTTTTTACAATCTTTGGGGATGACATCCCTGTATTTCTATAGCTAGATAATGCTTGGCATACTATAAACACTTCACCACTTTATGTTGAAGTGATCAGCTGAACAAATGAATATGTTATGAATGAATTCACAAAGAATTAAAGTTAGGCATTCAGATTATCTACCCTGATTTTGTTTGGAGAAAACTGGAGCTATGTTGTGGTATTTCCAATGAGAAGAGATAATATGGCTTGGAATTAAACTCATACTTTTTGACTCCAAATATTGCTCAGACTTTACCTTATGACATCAATTTTGTAAATATTAAAATAATTCTGGAATAACATGCAGATTTCAATTTTACTATTGTTACAGCACAGCGTATTAAATTTACCTACGAAGATAAAATAAACCAACTATAAAGAGTTGTATTACAGATGTGGAGATGAGGACCTGACTTGTATTTTTTCTCATGTGATTCTGTATTCTGGATTGTCATCTGACTACAAGACCAAAGCTTTATGAGGGTGAATGTAAATGACAAACATTGTATGATACTCTGAATTTTCACTTCTATGATATTAGTACAATTAGAAATTAAAGAATAGTGTTAAAAAGATTTAAGAAATAGTGAGATATTGTATAAAAAAGTGTTGTGTATGGAAGATGTGGTCAAGTACTTAAGCTAATATGACTTCCGAGGCATAGAAAAATAAACATTATTAAATATGTCCCATTAGCCAGTCTCCTTAATAGAATTTAAGAGTAGTTGAAAATTTTCTCACAAGATATGAACAGTAAACATTTGTTTGAGGCACTCACTTCCCAAAACTTTTTTTAAATCAAATATACTATGTGTGATAACCTAAATATGAACATTATCAGGAAGCTGAACTCAAGATATGAACTCCTATGAAGAACAGAGATCACATTTAGTAAAGCGGATCTCACCTCAATGAAAGTATTTAAATAGACCAAAAGTAGTAAAAATTAACATTGAGAGGAATGGGAATTTGGAAATTCTTGATAGGCAAGGAGTCCATGTTTATCAAGGGCTAAGCATAGGAATGTTATATAGTATTATACAATGTGTTTGTTTATATTATTTGTGATAACTCTGACCGCAAGTTTTCACACCAGTGCTTTTATATATGTACTTTTTACTGAGTATAGTAAATTACAAACCAAACAACCTAGTATAGAGGACCCCTTGACAATGATTTATTTTGTAGCATGTCTTCATCTGCCACCAACTGTTGTGACTAGACAATCCAAGGAAACACATAAAAAGTATATCACTGAAGAGAGTAGGAGTTAAAGTCATTTGTGGGAAACAAGAGAAGAATTTGTCAATTCACAGATTTTGTACAATGAAATATATTGGTGAAAAGGGAGCTTTTAAACTGTTGTTAAGAAAAATTAAAACTGTCAAAACCACAGAAATATATTTGTATGTGCCTTGTACATGCCCCTTCAAGTGTGTGTGTGTGTGTGTGTGTGTGTGTGTGTGTGTATCAGAGAAAGGGTAAGAGAAAACAAGAGATAAAGTGAAAAATAACAAACTTCTCAAACTGTTTTGCTTGCTTTTTTCAATGAGGTGTAATACACCTTATTAGCAGATCAAGAAACAGAAACATAATAGGTGGAAAATAGCATAATGTTTAAGAATTATGCAGTTTAATTAATTTACTTGCTTTTCCCTAAAGCTAGAAGACATTATAATGTCTTCTTGAGTTCAGCTGGAATTTGGGGAGATCATTTTTGTTCTGTAATTGGCTTAATTAAGATGGAAAATAAAACTTTTTATCTTTTTAACTGGAGGTAGTTTTGCATTGTCGAACAAGGTGTCTTAAGCAGACATTCTCTCAAAAAAAAAAATCTAGGAAATACAAACTATGTTCTTTTAATGTTTATATTTCAGAAGCTGACCTAAAAGGCTTTGGAAGGATAATCAAAAAATGATATAACTAACTGTCAAAGAGTGCATCTTCAGGCAGCAGATGGGAACAGATGGAGAAACCCACAGCCAAACACATTCAGAGAAAGAGTATAAACTAGAGGTCTCCATTAGGTCCCTCTCCTTGGAGCTCACAAAGTCCAACAGATGGGGAAGATAGATTGTAGTAGTCAGAGGGGATGGAGAGCGCTAGGAGAACATTCCCACTGAATCAGCTAAGCAGTGTGATATGGACTCACAGAGAATGAGGGGAAATCACAGGACTTGCATAGGTCTATTCTAGGTCCTTCACATATGTTATGGCTCTTAGCTTAGTGTTTTTGTAGAACTTGTACCAGATGAAGCAGGGGAGTCACGGATGCCTTTGCTGCTTTGTGGACTCCTCCTCCTATTGGTTTTCCTTGTCCAACCTTGATATGTGAGCTTGTGCCTTGTCTTATTGAATGTTGTTTGGTTTTGTTTTACTTTCAGCTACTGGTTTATTATATCATAATGTGATCAGGATTCAAAGCCTCTTTATTTTGAAACAATTTTTATAAAGTTTATTATGAAGCATTTGCATGTAAAAAATAACCACTCATTGAAATTTATCAGACTTAAAGGCTTTGCTTCTCCTCAACTTCCTTCCTTTAAAAAGACTAATAATGTTTTGCTTTAAGCTTATAATTATGTTATCTTCCTTAGTTTACTTGGTTTGTTTTTTATATTGTAGTTGGAAGTTTCTGTCCTGGCCAGAAACTCTCAAATGCTCAGCAGCCACTTTTCAAATAATTAACTTAAAGGTTAATTTTACAGTAACTGTTGGTCCAGTGGTTCAGGCTTATAATTAACTAGCTCTTTTTCTTATATTGACTGATAATTCTTATCTATGTTTAGCCATGTGACTTGGTACCTTTTCTCAGTAAAGCATTCTCATTTGCTTTCTCTGAGTCTGACTAGTATCTTATCCTCTGCCTTTCTTCTTCTCAGAATTCTAGTCTGGTTGCCCCATCTCTACTTCCTGCCTAGTTACTGACCAACCAGCATTTTATTAAACCTATACAAGTAACAAATCTTTACAATGTATAAGAGCATTATCCTACAGCAGCGCTTCTCCTTTTTTCTTTTGAAATAAGAATTCCACATTTAATCTCCTTTGTGTAGCTTTTTCCTGATCATTATCCATAATAACTAGTAACCAATACTCTAAACAAAGACAAGCATCCATAATCCATTTTGGGGGAATGTGGGTATAGTTCTCTAGACTACTTCCTACTGATTGAGGGCTGGTAAATTTTTTTTGGAGACCCAAAGAAAATAGAATTATGGAAAAGTTACAAGTGGAGTAGTTTGGGGATGGATCACCTCAGCCATCAGCCTTGCAGCTAGCTGTTCTGGACACAGAACTCAGAGGAAACTACAACAGAGGCTTTCTGAAGCAGTGGGTCATCTGGGCCACCTGTTCCCATCAGAGATTTTTCAGGGGTATTCTTTGATAAAACTATTTTTCTTTAACCCGAAATGAATCCACAGCCTCTCATTTTCTGTGGAAATAAAAGCATAATTTCTTATTCAAAGCAATATATTTTTTACTTGAATTTTGAAGCCAAGGGATTTTCAAAATATATAGATTGGATTAATCTAACACCATTTATAATCAAATATCTCTTAACAGATCTTGCTCTTTACTCAGCAGTTAAAAAATAAAACTCAATTTTTTTAACACACTGTAATAATTTAGAGGTATTTTTAAAATCTGAATCTGTCTTTATTCTCTCTATATGTATTATATACATATTATACATACATGCATATTACATTTACTATATATATAATTGTATATAAGTATCTTTTTCTGACCACATGAGCCCCTAATCTGCTAAAAGGTGTAGTCAGGATTAAATTTTTATAACTAGGATGAAAGCCTCAGCATATCAGCTGATTTCACCTAGCTTCTTGGTCTGTGAGAGCTTAGGTTCATGGCAGATGAATTGGTAGGAGCCATGTTTACTATCCCAATCAGAAATTTAGGGCCTATACTGCCACCAAGTAGAGCACTTCCACTAGTGTGGTGGTATATTTTGTATTTAATAAAATAAGACCAGAATATCAAAGAATATTTACCCACAGTCAAGCCAGGCTAAGATGGCATATGCCATTAGTCCCAGAACTTGGGAGGAAAATGCAGGAGGATATCTGTGATTTTGAGTCAGACTTGGTCTACCAAGCAAGTTCCAGGGCATCCAGGACTGCTACACAGAAATAAAATATATCACACACACTGGTTTTTCATAAAAAAACATTTAAGTGCCGGATAGCAGGGCCTCTTAAAAGAGGCTCATGTGTTTTGGATCTAATGCTGAGTCAGGAAGCTTCTCTTAAAGGACTGTACCACTGCTTGCATCTAGCAAACCCAGAACACCCAATACAACTCTGCTACGAAGAAGCCATGCTTGACTCTGCTCTTTTGTGCCTACAGTCCCTTTTTAGGCTTTCTCAGGCTATATGTGGGTATCCATGCACCACATTGGAGTTTTAGAGTGCCATTAGTAATTGGAAGGTTCTGATACCTGTGAAGCACTCCAGACAACTTTTGAAACACACATAAGAAACTCTGAAATATCCAGTATCTGATTTGCAAATAATTTACTTGGAGGCTTAATATTATAGTAACTGCTGGGCCAGTAGTTCAGGCTTACTATTATCCAGCTCTTACACTTCAACTAACCCATAATTTTTATCTATGTTATGTTGTGTGGCTTGGAATCTTTTCTCAATGCAGCATTCTTGTCTTGCTTCCTCTGCATCTGTGTGGCATCTTTTCCTCTGCCTTTCTTTTTGCTGGTATTCTCCTAGTGTGGTTACCTCTTCTATACTTCCTGCCTAGCCATTGACCAATAAGAGTTTTATTAATCCAATTCTAGTAACAGATCTTCACAATGTATAAGAGCATTACCCCACATCATTATATTCATTTCATTATCATGCATATTTATGTGCATTCTATGGCTCAGTTTTGGAGATAAGAGTACAGCTCATAGAAGTTTATTTTCCTCTACTATATTAGTAAAAGGGATCAAATCAGATCATCATGTTTCAAAGCTTCACTTCTACATACTGAACCATCTTTCTGACTTCTGCTTCTTTTTGATTATTACACATTATACTCATGAACATAATAAGTATGTGATTGAATACTTAAGTCTATGTTTTTAATTTTTGCAAGCATTAATCTGAGTGGAACTTTCTATATCACATGGTCATTCTACTATTATGCTTTATTTTTTTTTAAAAAAAAAAACTGCTAATACTATTTTCACAGGATAGGTGTCATATTGCATTTCAAGCAGTAAGTGACAGGAGTTCTAACTGTTGTAACTGTAAACACTTGCAATTTTCTGTTCTCTTGTTCTTTAAATGTAAGCCATCCATATATATATATATATATATATATATATATATATATATATATAAAATGATATTTCATTTGGGATTTTCCTTTGTATTTTTCTATTATCAACCATACTATGTATGTTTTTATAAAATATATTTATTTTTTCAGAGAAAAGTATTTTCATGTTTAGCCCATTTAATTTACTTACTTTTCCTTCTTGTACTTTTAAAATTACTAAAATTTTTTATAAAATATGTTTTGACCATAGTCTTCCACTTTCCCAGATCCCTCCAGATGATCCATACCTCCCTACTCTACTTTATGTTTTCAATATTGAGTTTATTCTGAAAACTTGATAATTTTGTTAGATTTAGTAATTTGCTTTTATATGGGTTATTCTTTTTTTCCATTCAACTTTTTTTTGTTGTTGTTGTTCATACAATATTGAATCAAGTCCATCACACACAGGAGGTAAGTACTATATCACTGTGTTACATACTTAATCTTTTTATTTCTCATTTTTAATTTTCACACAAGCAATTTAAATTTTCAAGGCTTGTCTTGAACTCAATGTGTAGTTCAGGCAGGCCTCAGACTTTTAATCTTCTCTCTCAGCTTTCTGAGCAGCTAGGATCATGTTTCTACACTACATTGGTTTAGGCTTTTCTACATAAATGATGAGGTTGTCTGTGAAAGGTGATGATTTATTTTCTGCCTTTGAAATTTTAGTGTACATGTGTGGTGAGGGCTATCAGTGGAGGCCAGTGGTTGATGTCAGGTGGATTTCTCAATTGTTTTCCATTTTATTTTCAAATCTCAATTGTGTTATCAATTAGACTTACTGGCCAGGTAAGCTTTAGGCAGCTTCTTATCTCTACCTCCTTGAGACTGAGGTTATGCATGTCACAAAACCTTAATACATGACTTCTTGGATTCAGTCTCTGGCTCTCATGCTTGAGTAAGAAATATTTTAAAACCTGAATACTATTTAGCTCCTCTCTCTTCAACTTTGATACTTACGTAATTTTCTTGCCTAACTGACTTGCTGTAGATTTCAATACTTAACTGAATAAAAATAAAAACCAAAAGTAGCTGTGTTTGTTTTTTGTTATTAATCTTTAGAGAAATAAAATGAACATATGATGTTAACAGGGTGTTATACACAATTTTTACTGTTGTAGTCATTTTTATTCATACTTTATTTGCTATTTTATTATTAAAAGATTCTGAATTTTTTACTTTTGCAAATGTTCTTTTGCACAGCAATTAAAATAATATTTCTCAAGCTTATTTTGCTAATCTATGGCACATAGACAAAATGTTGAGTCAGTCCTGTATTCTACAGTCCATTTTTATTGGGCTATTGTGTTTATTTCTTCTAATATAATATTAAATTCAGTTTAGTATTATTTTAGTGGTGATTGTGTCACCAAGCAGGAATGCTTATCTATTAATTTGTTTTCTTTGTTAATTTTTTGGCTTTTGGCATCAAAGTTATTCATAGAATAAGCATGAAACTGTTTCTTGCTTCAGTTGTTTGGAATGCCTTGAGTAGTGATGGTGTTAATTTGTCTTTAACTATTTTTTAAACATTTACCCCTGAATCCACATGACCCCGAATTTTTCAGTGTTAGTAAATTTATGATTACTCATTCAATCTTGCTATCCATAGTCTGCTTCTAGAAATCTTTTTTTAAATTATAGTTTCTTCTAGTAGTATTTTCCCTTTATATTGTTCAATAAACTATTATAGTATGGCTTCTCATTATTTCACCAACAATTCATTTCCCATTTGTGGAAATGGTCTCAGTATCAAACCTTTGTATCTGATTATAATTGATTCCTCTCTTTTCACTCAATTCATGATTTCCTAATTTTATTGAGTCATTTAAATGCACTATTTATCATCTGTATTGCTTTTCTATCTTTTTATCTCAGTTTCTTTTATTAATTTTTATCATTTTTTATTGCCATAGAAAATACCTGATCAATTTATAAATGAGAGAGGCTAGAATTGACTCATGGCTCAGTGGTTGGAAGTCTAAGAATAAGATACCTAAGATCTTTCTACTACTTTAACTAAGAGCAGAAAGAATGCAGAGAACAGTAGATATGTGGGAAGGAGAATCCCTATTAGGGAAAATTTTGTTTCATAAAAACCTAGAGTCATGATACTGACTAATACAGTTTGGGAAAATTGAAAGGTGTAATGTGTGATCAACAGTGACCCATTCATGAGAGCACTATGTGTGACCCAAACACATCTTTTAAACCTTATTTCTCAATGGCCTCCACAATAAAAAAAAGAATGAGCTTTGCGACTTTTCTCTAAAAGTACACTGAAATTACTCTCTGTGAAACAATTTTGTTACCTACCTGTAATATACAAATAGTACTATATTCCTGATTGAAGCAAAAAATACTTATCAAGAGCATTATTCAATTTCCCAATATTTAAATAAACAATAATAAGTGACAAGACAAGGTGGGACAAATAAAAAAACTACCTACATATTTTATGAAAAAATGAGTGTTGACTTACTTGTTAAAAAATTTCCTAATCATAAATACATAACCTTTGACATCAGTGCCTTTACCAGAGATGAATCCATGGAATGACATATAGCTTAAAAACATTTGCGTTCTACTAAATTATAAGGAATAGTGAACACAGGTATATTTTCTTAAATAAATGATTATCTGATATATCATTATTATTATTGATTTTTCAAGTTTTGCATGGTTTGTCAAAAATAATATAATTTCCATTTGTGGTATTATTATTTATTATTTGAAATTTATCTGATTCATATGCCTTTAAAAATAAAAGAGTTAAATAATTAATGCATACTGATATATGGAACACTTTGCTTACCTGGGAAGCTACATTCTTTGCTATATTCACATCTACTGTTCTTTGTATTATTATCAGTATTGTATACTAGGTTTTAAGGAAAAATTTTAATATTTGAAAACAGCTATATCTACAAAATACCAATTACATAATAAATTTTGTGCTTAGATTTTCTAAGTTGTCTAAATTTTATATTAACTACGTAATGGCAAGAGAATTGAGGTATATAGAGATACATGACATCTTTACTTGAGATTAATATATGATATTTTATGCATTTTTCAAGATTTCAATGTTTGTTGATTAATGTTGAGTGAGAAATAATGTATAGTTTTGTTATTGAATAGCAACTTTCAGATTAGAAGTTTCTTCTCACATCATATATTTAGGTCACTCATGAACTATAGAAATAATAAATTCACAGATCATGCAAAAAGAGATGTCTTAAGACCAAAGAAGACTATTAGGTTTATTAATAGTCAACTTATTTTATTAACACGGCTGAAAAGAATTAATACTCCTTATCCAGTTTCACAATTGAAACAAATACAACATTATACTAAAAAACATATCTCTGGAGATTTTCTCTGAGCTAAAATAATTTGACAAATCTGTGACTAATTATCTTCATCTCCAAGTACATCAGCTACAGAATAAAAAACAAGTAAAAAAATATGAATGGCCCATGAACTCTATGAGCCTTTCATTTTACAAGTGGCCCTGTAGGAGCAGTGTTTAGCATGCTTACAGCCAATGTTCTGCTCTTGGAATCTCCTTTGCATGCTGCCCTTGCTTTCTGGGTTAATGGAGGGCTTACATGTTTAGAGCTGTCAAGTGAATATCTTTCTACAAGCTCTGCATAAATTTCAGAAGAGGGTAAAAGAACAAAGAATATAATCTTTTTCCATGTAATTTAAGAGTACTCAATTATTTGGGCACTCTGAGATTGTTATTTTATCATTGTGAAGAGCATGCAGTTAATTGAAGGATAAAGTGATCTAAGTTAGGCAAACTGCACAATTGTTTTAATTGCTTCCCCATGGTGAATCATACTGTGCTTTCAAGTTTTCAAAGAGTTGTTTTGTTAAAGTCTGTTCCTCTGTCTTCCACTTTTAAATCTTGTTGATATAGTCATTTGCTAGCTTCCTCATTATAGACATACATTTCTTTTGATTTACTATTTCAGCTACTCTGCTAAATATTCTTTGAATATTTTAGAATTCCTTTATTATCATTTCTGTTCTGTGAAGGCAACAAATTTTTTTTTCTCAAAGCAATATTGTTACTAATCTGTTACTCAGATTTTATTTCCTCCAAGTTTCATAAGCTTGTCAACGGTAGTGTGAATAATTTTTATCATATTCAAGTTTTTATAATGTTTTCTTCTAAGGAGAATTTTCAACTATAAGTAGTTCATTAGGAAATTAAACTTATAATAATGGAAAAACATTTATAAAATATCTTTTTAGCAATTATAATACAAAGAGTAAATTACAATTAAATAATTTTTACTACAAATAAAATAATCTAGACAGAAGGTCATCCTTTTATAATTTCCAGTAGATGTCAACAGGTACATGAGAGATATTCCTTAGAAATTATCTTGTACTTGAACTATTTTGGTGATGTTATAAATAAAACCCACAGCATCTCTACCACAGAGGTACCCAGTCCTCTCCTCATTTCATCTTTTGTATTCATATGAGATCTCATTGGCCTTGAACTGACAAGCCTCTTGTCTCAGGCTCCAGAGCAGCTGTAAGACTGTTCAACTTTATCTGCCTAGGTTCTCTCATCTTTATAAACAGAAATATTGGAAATTCTGAACAATACAGGCACCCAGTTGGTTCTCAAGTAATCAACACAGTCTTGTCCTTCTGCCGAGGTCTCTTCTGTTAGTTCTTCATCACTGTGAGCAACTATACTGTTTGCTTTAATCTTGATCTGAATATATGTATATGCTTACCCTGCCCTGTGGTTTCAGGTCAGTAGTCTTTGTATTTCTTTAATTCACAGCTTAACATTAAATATGATATGTAAAGCCTTTGAAAGTTGCTCAATCAACATGTTTTGACCAATATGATAGGCCAAATATATGAAGAAATTTGATGGCCTATGTTTTTGGAAAAGCTGCAATTTCTGCCATGTGATGAGTATAAATTTTAATTTCTCCAGACTATTCTTAGTTAGTCAAAGCCTTGAAAGATATGAGGTAGTAACTTCAAAGTTACCAAGTAGAACAATGTTTTAGGAGGATGTGTTAGAAATGCCAACTTCCTTTAGTTGCCACTATTTCTGTTGTGCAAGAGATAGTAGGTAGAGTCAGAAAAAGATAAGATTACTGTAGAGTGTTGATTGGTGCATATGACTCATGGGCTTATAAGTTGTATTATATTTCTTTGCCTGCTATAATGAATCACTTTTCTTAAAAAGAAAATTATTTCCCCATAATTCAGGTATAAGAAGTTTTATGTTGTAAATAGCAACAAGGGTGTCATATAGACTGTTTTGCTGTTTCTCCTTAACCTCTGGTATCCACTTGTAATCTTCAATGTGTCTTTGTTTATAGTTTCATTTCTTTCTCTTGTTTATCATTTTTGGTTGTTTTATGTTTGTTTGTTTTGAGATGGGGTATCTCTGTGTAATGGCTCTGGATGTCCTAGAATTTACTTTGTAGATCAGGCTGTGCTGGGATATAACCTGGCCTTGTTTGTATTTCTTATCTCTATCCATCTCTATCCTTATCATTGTGTGGTGCTCACTATCCCATCTTTGTGTATAAGCATTGATCTTCTATTGAAAAAAAAAGATACTGAAATAGACTTATTTGAATTCACAGCTATATTGGCTTGCCTTGATTATATTTGTAGAGTCTTTTCATCAGAATAAGGCTGTATGCTGATGTAGACATATGTTTAGAAAGTGCCACTCAATTAAGTATAGAAACTAAAGATATTAATCTCGGTTTTGTGATGAAATATTAAAGTAATGTATTATGTAAAGCTTATAATTTTGTGTGTACATGCCACAAGCACAATTATCAGTCAAATGGGATAACATAATAATTACCAGGATGGTTTACCATGAGTTCATTCTTGCCAGGATGTCCTCTGTCATCAAGTCCTCACCTTAGGCCAAATTAATGGTGCTACATGGTCTTGAAATTTCTTTTAAAAATCTATGTGAGAGAAATATAATAAAATATATGACATATATACATGTATACATATATGAAAGTGACAAGATGAAACACAGTGCTATAAAACTAATTAATATATGCTATTAAAATATTACTACAGTATGTATATTCATTTATATGGCACATTAGAGAATTTTGTTTCAAGTACATTAAATGAGCCTCATGAATACATTCCTAAATCTAATTTGGTGAGAAAAAGCTTTTGATAGTAGGTTTGTTTGTAGAGAAGCCTAAACCTAAAATCTAAGCATGATCATAATTTTAAAAAAATTAATAATACCACTTAAACTAAGGCAGTGGTTTTCAAACATTTGACCACAACTCAAAGCAGAAAGTATATTCTATATTTTATCTTCATACCTTAAAATTTCATTACAACCAAAACTAACATCACTGTGTTGGCACATACACTTACTAAAATCAATATTATTTATTCAGCAATATATTTAGAGAGTTTCCTTCTCTTTTCAATCATTTCTCTTCTTTTCTCTCTCTCTCTCTTTTTCTTTCCTATGTGTCTTAATTAGGGTTTCTCTTTCTGTGAAGAGATACCAAGACCATGACAATTCATATACACAAAAATATGACTGGCTTAAGACCAGAGGTTTGGTCTGTTATTATCATGGCAGGACATGGCAGTGTGCAGATGGAAAAGGAGCTGAGAGTTCTATATCTTGATGGGAGGGCAAGAGGAAGTGAACTCTGTCACAAGGTGTAGCTTGAGCATAGGCATCCTTAAAGCCTGCCACTACAGTGACACGTTTCCTTCATACCTTCATATGGTCATACTTACTCTCACAAACCCACACTTCCTAATATTGGGGGGGAGCATTTCCTTCAGCCTAACACCTATGGGAGCCACTTCCTTTAAACTACTACACTGTGTTAATCTGTTTCTCTCTGTCTCTCTGTCTCTCTCTGTCTCTTTCTCTGTCTCTTTCTTTCACACACACACACACACACACACACACACACACACACACACACACACACACACACACACACACACACATACACACCCCAGTGCATTTTCCTCCTGTATTCCAAAAATTACTATAAAGCCAATACCTGGTGTGTTTGGATTAACGAACTGAATTTTAGGCCCAGCACTGGATAGGTACTTGATCTCAGTCTCATATACTATCCCAAAATATTTGAATCCTGTGAGGAGCACACTATGACTCTATATAACAGGCTGTGGTAACGGTCAGCAGAACAATATATTTAATACTGATGCAACCTGAGGTGGTGATGGGCTAACTTTGTAAGGATTGTGTTTTGAGTCCAATTGATTCAATATTATACATCATGTCCTCATCTGTGGACCTATACCACATGTCAGTATCTTAAAGATGACTTTAGGGGTCACTGGGACTCCTTATTTCTTTTTCCAATTATGGTCACACTGAATTAATCTATCTCTGCTTTTTACTATTATCTCTTTAATTGGCTTGTTGGATTGATGCTTAAGCCCAGATCATTTGGGAACTGGGTGAGCAGAATTACATTTATTTATTTATTGTGTGTCAGAGGTGATAAGTGTGAATATACCAAGGGGAGACAGCCTTATGGATTTAGTTCTCTCCACCATATGAGTCTGGAGATTATATTTATCATATCAAAGAAAAGCCTTTTTATTTTTCAACAGGTTTCCTTGACTTGTGGATTGTGGAAAGTTTTGTGAAAGGCCTCTGGACTTAACTCTGCCTTGTGCTTCTGTCTGTTTTTCCTGCCTTTGGGTTGCATCATTCTTTCTGGAGACCAGAGGGCTCATTGACGCTTTCAGAATTTGCTCTTGTCAGTTCACTGTCAGCTACAACTATTAAGATGAACTTTCAACAACTTTTGATGGTGTTGAAATATCAAAAATGTCCAAATTCTTTGATTCCTACTAAAATATGCATCTAGAAGATTAGACCAGATCTCCAAACCAGACCTCCTCTCTGCAGTTCCCTCTGGGACAGAGTCAAGGAGCCGCCTGTGCTCTTAGCCAGGCTCTCAGTTTACAGTACACAGCTCTTCCATGTTCATCGTTCTCTGTGCTGTACTAACTCATACAGTGTAAACCTTTCTCCCTCCCTGAAACATTTATTTAAAAGGTTGTATTTTTTTTTTTCATTTTGAAGTTGAAAGACTCCTCAGGAAGATTTTGTTCAGAGAAGAGTTCTGACCACCTTTTCAAGAGTCTCTTTGACATTCACCTGAAAACTTTTCACTCCAGACCACTCTTTCCCACCTCTCCTCTAATTCTTGTTCTTAATGAAACACTTCTGTAACATTTTAAAGTAATCCCCCTCCAATTCCATCATGCTTGTATCTCCATATAGTGTATTGTGTCTTTCCAATGTTATTTCCACACCATGGACTAAACATGACTTTGAGTTACTTTCTTCCAGTAAACTGAATCTTCTGAGTGGAATTATGGGTAGTTCCCATACAGACCAACCACTGCTGTGTTGTTTCATTATTTCTTTTTCTGTGTTTAAGAGTTGTTCAGGATAGGTTCTCCAGTTCCACTCTCAGATGCTGTTACTCCAATTTTGAGTATAGAATATCTGGTCCATTTGTACCTGGGTCACTTTAAAATCTCTCCCTTTTATGTCCAGAAAAAGTTAAACATATTGTATTACCTGCCTCTTCCCCTAATAGTGTTTCTCCTTTTATTATCCTGACTGGTTTTTAAAGTTTTTTCTATTCCATTTATTTATTTATTTTATGTTGATTTGTGTGTACATGAAAGTGACATGGAAATACCAAGTTCAGTATGCATATCAGAGGACAACCTTAGAGAGTCAGTTTTCATCTTCCACTGTGTGAATTCTGGGATACTGATTTTGGTTATTAGATGTGATAGGCAAGCACTTATCTATATCTGATGAGTCATCTTCTTGTCTTCAAGATCCTTCTTTCTTATTTTGTTTCACAAAGTACCTTCTACCACAACTTATTTGATGTCTTATAAATCCTTTATATCTTTGTACTTGTCTCTCCTTTAAATGCCCCTCTATTCTCCTGAGAACTGTGCTTTAGAATTTGCATCTAATATGCAATTAATTATCCCATAAATGTTTAGTTTCATAACTTTGTCTTCAAAAGCTGAAATACAAAAGATTTTTCTTATTTTATGTTACCATATACACAATTCAGAGGAACAGATTTATATAGAAATTTTAATGTAATAGTAATTTCATAAGGTCCACATCACAGCAGATGGAGGCACCTATGATAATCCCAGGAGTAGAATGAGGCAGGATGGTCATAAATTCAAGCTCAAGGCTAGCCTGAACAAGTCATACCTCAAAAAGAAAAGCAATCATAATAAGCAAATAAAAGTTTTTGCCAACTGCTTCTTAGCTTTGACATGAATATTTTTTTATAATGGTATATTTATGCTAGTAGGTGATAACGGTGCTCATCACAGCCTAAGTACAAAGAAAGGTACTCAAGCTTTTCATTCTGAATATCAAAGTGATCGAATTCTGTATCCATGGAATTGAAGTTTTTAAACACCTGTATCATGCTGACTTTGCATCTCTAAACTCCTTAGCCTTGATTTGTTGAGTGTACTTGAGGCGGTGACTTCTTAGTGTGGAAGTTCAAGCACCTTTATATAAAATGATGTGTGTGTGAGAGAGAGAAAGGAAGGGGGAGTGTGTGTGTTTGTGCGTGTGTGTGTGTGTGTGTGTGTGTGTGTGTGTGTGAGAGAGAGAGAGAGAGAGAGAGAGAGAGAGAGAGAGAGAGAGAGAGAGAGAGAAGAGAGAGAGAAAGAAAGACAGAGACACAGAGAGAGACGGAGGAAAAGAGAGAAGGAGGAAGGGAGGGAAAGAGGGAGAGAACTGGGGTTTCCATTTTCAATTTTCCATGACAAATGGCATTCATGTGTTTGTATTTGAAATATTGGTTTCGGTGGAGTCACATTGTGATTGACAACATTTATGCTCTGTGGATATCTAGCACACAATCAAATATGTAGTGATAATATAAATTGATATGACATATTCTGATGAAGACATCATAATCTGCTGCACTGAAGAATCTCTGCGAAGAGTCATATGCATGAAGTGTCATGGTTTTATGGCAAAATCTATACTTGTTACCAGAAGAAAATTTTAAGATCTTAGATGACTATTATGTAGTTTGTAACATTGATTTAGAGACTACAATAGTAAACAGCATATATATGTGTGAAAGTTGGCGTTACTTCAGGACAAATTTAAAGTGAAATTTTGTGAATATATGATTTAGCCATTAAATGCTGCACTAGGATTTTTTTTTTGAAGTTGAGTGATACAAAATTGATTTCCTACATTCTAGATAAGGCAGTAGAAGTCATTCATTAGAGTTCTGTGGACAGAAGTTTAGAGGTCAAGGCATGTAGTGTGCTGTAAGACTGTTTGCTTGAACATAAGATTTATATTTTACCTAAGAAACTAGTTAATATTCCATATTCAGTTCATAGTTTTAGTTTATTATAGATAAACTAATTATTTATCTATATTATCGCTTTTGATTTCAATTTTTTTGACTACAGCACAAATCTTCATAGGCAGTTTATTAATTCTCAATAAATATACAGATTTCTAAATCCTTGACCCATATAGGCTTTCAGTTTTCTTCCCAAAGGTTCCTGATGATCATCTGGGAATGTTCATAAGCCTAATGCTTAGATAATGACATATCTTCAGCTGATTCATAGATTTATGGTGCTAACATATAAATAAATATATAATTTATTCCTTACTTAATAATATATAAAGGCTGTGAATTACTGATGTGATCATTCATAGTAAGTATTTGTCAAATTAAATCCATAGTAAGTATTTGTTAAATTAAAATTTCAAACTAGAAATAACAGCAGGTCAAAATGAAATATGTAAAATGTAGTTAACATAGTAGAAACTTGATTATCAAAGAGGCCCAATCCTAGGCTAACAATGCAACACTACCAGATGTCCAAATATCTTGATTTACAGAGCTTAAACTGTAGAAGCTTCAGAGAAAGTCGCCAAGGCTGTGGGCCCAACAGTGATGTGGACATGGCATGGGATCTATCCTTGGGTGAAGAACATTCAAGAAGTCAAATCCTTATGGTTTCTCATTTTACACACCCTGAATGAATCTGATATTTTGATAGGCAAAGGAAGTTTAGCACATGATTTATGAATCTCAGAATTTGGGACAGGATGTAATTATAAGCTTGGGACCATCTTCTTAAACAGGTAAATTGTGCATATAGAGAACTTTGATTTCTTTTTGAACATTGTTCCTCACTATAGGCTATGAGATGCTGGCTTATTAGGTAAGAATTTTAAGTATTTAAGGCATCTAGAGAATCTTTCAATCTCAAAGTATCAGCAAAAAGATACAAGTTTATGAAAAATGAAGCATAGAACTATGTTGCCTTACATTGTCTTCATTTATGCATGCTGCGCTGCTTGATTGCAAATCAGGCATAATTTACCTTTCACATTGAGGCAATGATTTATACATTACTACATGCTTTATGGAAGCTCAAAGTTAAAAAATAACATGTAAACTCAACTTTATAAATAATTTTTAATTATTTTGTTTCTTTGTTAATAGCCAAATATGTAATTTATGAAGACAGTTACTTCTATAGGAAATAGAAGAGCTCTCTTACTCCCTTCCTCCCCCACTTCTCTCTCTCCTCTCTCTCTCTTTCTCTCTCTCTCTCTCTCTCTCTCTCTCACACACACACACACACACACACAATCACACACACACACACACACACACACACACACACACACACACACACACACACATGAACATCAAATCACTATGTTGGTAGGAACAACAAACCTGAAAACTAATGTGCCTCCTAGTAACATCAGAAGCTACACCTATAAAGTCTCACAAAAAAGGCAAACTGGAAAGGCCCACAAGGACTCAATCCTAATCAACTGAGAAGAGCTGGAAGCAGAAGATGTGGTCTTCCAAGGAAAGTGTACAACTGGCTGTCCAGTGCCAAAAGATGTCAGGAAAACATAGATAAATGCATATATAGATATAGATATAGATATAGATATAGATATAGATATAGATATAGATATAGATATAGATATAGATAGACACATAGATAATATGGGCTCAATTGCTTGAATGTAGGACTATATGTATGTTCATATGTAGGTATACATGAAGTAACAATTAGTGACAAAAAGATACCATGAATTTGAAGGTGACTAAGCTGTATGATGTACAGAAAGGTTTGGAGAAAGGAAAGTGAATGGGAGAAGGGCAGTTTGGTCAGGAAGGGCAGGGCAGGAAGGAAGGGCAGTTATAATCTAGCTATAATCTCAAAATAAAAGGACTGCACACTATAATTAGCAATATAATGCTTAGATAAATAAAACACAACATTGAAACCCTATTTTAAACAACATTCTCTAAAATTTAAAGAAAACGACCTTTAAAATTAAAACAAATTATGTTGTAAATGCAAGAACTGAAAAGTACTAGTAATGAGAGATATACTTATGAGAAAGCAGATAAAAAGTAAAAAAAAAAAAATGCTGCACTCCCTATTTTAAAAACTCAAGCATAAATATAAGTTCCAAACCAAACACAGTGTGACCAATGACCTTTCAAATTGATGGTAGAGGTTAAAACTCCAAATCAATTAAAAGGTGGACCTGCTCAGGTCTAGATTTATCAGGAAAAGGTGATTCAGAACTTATGTCTCTGTGTCTTATGACATCCTCACAAAAACTGCTTCAGAAGGAAGCGTTTGCTTTATTTATATGCTAGGGTTCAGCCCATAAACTCTGGACAGACAAAGCAGCAGACACTTGAAGCAACAAGGCACATCACATCTATATTTAAGAGAAGCTAGAAATGGATCACTGCAAGCATGTTCCATTTAATTGCTATTCTTTTCTATACATCATGATCTCAACTCAGGGGTGTTGCTTTTAGGCTGAGTCTTCACATAGCAATGAATATAAGAATATTCCCACAAACTATCTGTTTCAATGTATTCCTTATTAAGTCTCTCCTTCTAGTTGATTCCAAATTGTTTCATGTTGATAATTAAAATAATCACAATATTATGTTTGTAAACATTTTATTAAGCATTCTTGGATCTATGTTCAATGGGGAGATATTGGCCTATATTTCGCAAAAGGAAAAAAAAAATGTGACCATGCTCTGATGGTTTTCTTTCTAGCTAGAATACATAGAGCATAGTCACTGTTCTAAGTTGTAGAGAAGGTTACATCTGTTTCATGCAGTATTAACTTTGTAAATATGAACCAGAATTGGACTCTGCCAAGTATATCTTGAATCTTCTCAGTTAACCTTTATGTATCTGTCAGATATAATAACGTCTTTGTATATTTTTTTGTTAAAGTGTAATACTGAAGACTGACATTGTTGTATTGTTCTGTGTGCCTGTCTGGATCTTTTTATTTTTGAGAGGAGGAGGTTTATTTCTGCTTTGAAATGAATGAAGTAAAGTGTAGGGATTTTAAACTCACACATCCAAGTCTTCAACTAAAACTCAAATAAATGATTCAATAGCAAATATAAAAAGTGCTTAAAGTCCATTTTGAAGGACTTTTTTAAGTGAAGCAGTCTTTATGAAATTAAATTAGAAGCAGGTGTACAGAACAGTGTCTCTGAAACAGAAATGCATGTAAAACAGGAATTAGAGGCAGGACAGGTTCCTACTCCCACAGACAGGTGTTTATCTGTAAGAAAGATTGTTCACATCTGTGATAAACTCAATTTAAAAAATTCAGTGAATTTTAGTGAAGATTAATTAAGTTTTTAAATTTAACATAATATTTCTAAGTCAAGATTTCTAATTTCCTACTTTTTAAGGAATAAGCAATTTTCTGGTTCTAAAATCACTTTACAAACTGAGTCTTACTTTGGGAAAAAAAATTAATAAAAAATCGATTCACCGGTTTCAGAAACACGCCAGGTCAGTGATTTCTAATGTACAAGTTATGGAGTTACTATTTAAAAAGGTACTCCTATTTAATAGATATTGACTTAAAATTTATTTATTTTATAATTTTTCAAATAAACCAGGAGCACAACTTATTTACTTGGTGTGTAATTTTGAAAGGAAGACATGATCATATAGAAGGCAAGGCTACATTGCAAAGAGATGTCTTTCATTTCAAATTCTCCTTTGGATATAACTCTTCAAGAGGAACACTGTTTGCAGACCTGTGTAGTGAGACATTTTAATCAGTGTTAGAAATTTAACAGAAACTTCATAAGCAATTAACTACAAAGTAAATAACTCTTGTACTTTATATAGTATACCTGGATAGTCTGGCATAAAATACAAGTGCTATTATGATTACATGGGAAATGTTCTCCTTTTTTTCTGCCAAAATGGGAAAGCACAAATGAACATCTTAGTGTTTTGTTATTCTTTCAAATTATAACGTGAATACCAATTACTTAAAGTTCTATTTTCTATATTTAGTTTAATTTGTTTTTTTTTTAAACCAATGTAAGTCCCTTGGAAATCTTGAAACTTCACTTTGTTCTGGGAATCTGGGAAATTTTATATCTCTCTCTATATATATATCTAGATATATATATATATATATATATATGACTGAAATTATTTTTAAACTCATAGAGAAATAGAAAATAGAGAAATAGAAAATTTTCACATAGATGACATCTGATCAGCTCTATATGCCATATATTTTTATGGCTTTATACGTAGATACACATCTGTATCAGAAACACTTATTTGGGTGATAATTATTTGCGTGGAAATATGGTGAGTGTGTGTGTTTTGTTATACTACAGTATAGGAAACTATGTACTTATTTTCATGACATAAAGAAAATAGCATGGCACAATGTTACTGTGTTAGAAGAATATTTGAAAAATTAGAGAAACTACCAATCAACCACTCAGTGCCTAGAGCTTCTGTTCTCTACAGCCTGAGAGTTTCCCTATGTTTTCTTCAGGCAGGAGAATCTTATATAAACATGCTCAAGAATATCTTAAAAAACACAGCTACAATGTTAACATTAATTAGGTATTAGAGCAAGTCAGTTTTTTGAATATAATCTTAATTTTTGCATACATAACATCAGCCGTCATAGTTGCCCTATGTTTTCTCATTAGGTTTTCCTTATCTGGCTCTAGGTTAGCTAAAAGAAAAGCAATAAAAACTATTGAGATTAACTTATTTCTCAGTGTCATTGCTCAAAGAAATTATCATTAAAATATTGAGTTTATGCCTTGATTATCAATTACACTCATATAAAACTTAAAAAAATTACAGCCAAACTATCTTTTTCAACACTGTCTCAAAAGAACTAACAGTGTTTTTGACATAGCAACAATTCAAAAATGTTTTTTAAATAAATACTATCCATGAGCAACCATGTGATGAGTGTTGTGCTATTGATGCTCATCTGTCATGCATTCTGGATGAAAAAGGATTTAAAAGCTGATTTTGAGATTCTTTAAAAACTCTCATCAGCAAAAGCAGCATAAACATTGTAAATTGGCTGTTAGTTAAGGAAAGAAGACTTCTTAGTCTTGTTTTTTATACTGGCACTTTAAAATGTGGCCTGAAGGTGGCAACATTGAATAAAGTTCTACATTTTCTTCTAGTAAAGGCTTTTACAGATAATTTTAATTAAAGTTTTTTTTTTAATTTTAGCATCTTCTCCACACTTTTATTTACTATAATCAACAACAGAGATTTTACTGATTTTATATACTGTAACCTTGAATATAAATGTGGAAGGAAAACATGTACAACATTGAAGAATAAGTTAATTTAGGTAATGTTCAACATAGCTTTGCTTAAATTTTCAAACTGTAAAATCAATTTTAAATGAAACATATATTTTTTACTAAGAAAATTTGTATCAACAGGTGTGTTTAATTTTCAGACAATGTCTATGTGTAGGTGGAGTTATACTTACAAGGCATCAGTCCAAGATTAATATTTATTAAAATATAAACCAACACTCACAATACAGGTAACAGCTTATAGTGGCGCCTGAACAGAGACTGGAGTCTGGAATGATGGACGATGGATTCCAAACCGGTCTCTCCAGTAGCCAGGAACCAGGCAAACAGGCTTTCCCGGGTCCCAGAAGCCCCTTATCAATGGGGTTGGCCATGCCCCCTTCAGGGGCTGGGACCCTTGATAAGCATCCTCCGATCTTATCAGCTGACACCTGAATCCCACCACATCTATGTTCTGAGATACAAAATTTTTTGGCTATATTTATTCAAATTAAAAACAGAAATTTAGTATTAAATATAATGGTACCTTTGTTGAACTCTTCCACAACAAATACCATATAATACTATCACAATAAGAAACAACATTTGCAATCACTATTATGCACAAATTTACTAATAAAAAATCTATTGATTATCAAATCTGAATGTGTATTGTCATAGCTTATATTTTTGTCTATTTTGAGGGGTCCTGGAAACTTCATAGAGCAAATTCTGCTAATCCAATATACTTGAATCTTAAAGCCTCACTGAAAAATAGAAAAGTAGCAAGCAATGTGTCATAGAGGTTAATTGACTTCGTATGAGACCTGTCAGTGCAAAGCTAAAAATGAGTCCATGAAATTCTTATCTCTAGACAATAGCCACTGCCCATGGTTATAATTCTATTATTAAGTTTTCAGGTACTGGATCTGGGAGATAGAAAAATGTATGTCTTTGTCCTATTTGGGATTTTGTCATCTATATAATGTGTGTTTTTGGTGAAGATTTGACATTCTGACACATACTATAAAATAATCCAAAATGCATCATTTCTGTAAGCTAATAATTGGTCCTCTTCTACATCATATTACAACACAGACACTGCATATTTGATTGAGTAGAAGCCCAACTTCTCTCTCCCTCCAGATCCCACCCCTCAAAGGCTGCTGTTCAGCACACTCTCCAGTAGAGCTCCCCTCTGATTCCAGATCCCTGTCCCTGAAGAAGCCTACTAAAAGCCACCATTTCCTTGCAGCTGCTGAAGACCACACTTAGAGATTTCAAAATACCCATTAGCCTTATTTGCCATGTGCCTCTTTCCCTGCCTTTCCAAGAATTATCCAAGATTGCTTTGCTTTGTTCATTAAACCTAGACTTATTAATTTGGCTTGAATTGGCTTACTGCAATGACAGTGGCAGCAGGAATGAGCAATTGGGGAATTTTAAAAATTCTCAGTATTGCTTTAAATTCTTTAAGGAGGAACTTTTTAATCAATTAGAACTCCTAAAGGTGAATTTAAGATTGACAAATAAAGAAACTGCCCTGTCTGACAAAGATCGTCTGAGGGAGTCATCAGAATGTAGTCACATTTATATGAGTTTGTGTATGAAGATTTAAGTGATGTAAGACAGCAAAAGGAGCCTGTTGTGTAGAGAACTAATGAGGAACTGGACAGATCCAGAAGTAGCACAAAACAGATGGATGCCTATAGCAGGTGCAGAGAAAATTTGCCCAGAGGCTCTATTCACAGGTTTTCAGGACTCTGCACTTCATATACTATTAAAAGGAGCTATGTACCACTGTGATTTGTTAATGTACAGTTGCCAAATGAAGAAATCAAATAGGTGGCACACTCTGTGACAGAAGGTACATCTTGAGAAGGACTGTCCCATCCCCACCTTGGCCTCAGGCCAGGTTTACTGATGTTTGTTGGCATTTCCATTTGCATAACAAATGCTTCTTCCTCTCTATGAAACCAGCCTGATACAGAGAAGTTCTATATGCTCCAACCTTCGAGGTACTTCACCCTTATTATTAATCAGGACACTGCACCACACAGCCACATGGAGGGAATTAGATGATCTTCTTCTGTAGATATCAGAGTTCTCAAACTGGCCCCTTTGTTTACAATACTTCCTATGCGTGTATCACAGCAATTCTTCAGCACTGTTAATGGAACAATAAAGAATATTTTACTAAGAAGTCATTCTTAAAATGATCCCTTTTGAAGTTATACTGAGTGTTTACTTGTTTATCTTTCCTATTTTATTGCAAAGGGATTTATATCATTACTATATATATATTCAGTATTTTAAACAATATATGAAATAGAATCATACATATAGAAAATATTTGATGACTGATAGATTGAGTGAATGAATCATCATTGGTGAACTTTGGCAAAGGAGTTTACCTTGATGGCTCTAGAATTTCTCTCAAACTGTAGTTTTAAGTTATGGTAGAGAAATTGAGATTAATGAATGAAGTCAGCTACATAAAGGAATTTTTTTGTCTATCTTTTGTTTCCAGTTTCTCACACTATTTGCTTAATTCTAAATCTGTCTCTATATTCAAGTAAATAATAATAAGTGTGGCCTCAGATAGTGTCCTGTGATTCTTTAGTAGTTTATATATTACTCTAATTCTGCTTCTTATATATGTGCCACAGACAAGTCCTAAACCTCAATCCACACTCAAGTGAAAAGTGACACAATTTTGTCATTAACTTGACTTGGCGATGTCTCTTAACTCTAGTAACCAATAGTGTAGGCACAGTGCCAACCCTACCCAAAGCATGTGGGGTAGACAGTTTACATTTAAGAAGGTTTAATGAGGAAGACAAGTAGAAATGGAATTCCCATTATGATGAGATAGAATAAAATGTGCTCTAAGAATTTCTACAGTATAAACTAACTTGCTTTTCATTAATACCATTATTCATTCACTTAAAATGTCTCTCCTGTCTACCTGAGATAAAATATTGGAATAAACAGGGGATCCCAAGGGGGAAATGACAATGGCCAGTTTCTATAATTCATTACAATCCCTTTATTCTTTTCTCTTCTCCTGTTTAGGTAGTCTCTTTGAACTTCCTGGTTTAAAGGGAAGAGCTTAAAATTTAACAAGGCTTGACTTTTAATACAAAAGAAATGCTTTACTTTCTCAATTTCCAATTTAATGAACAGATTCATTGGCTCAGCATGACATACCAATTCTTGGAGCAATCACTAAGCTGTAGATCTTGACAATATTGTATAATATAATTAATTTGCTACTTCTCACTAGGATTCTTTTAAAACCAGCTGCTAAAGTAAACTGAACATAATCTTTTCATGGACTGATAAACTAATTTCCTTGAAGCATTGAAAAACATACCTCGATTGAATATTTTAAAGTTTGTACATTCATTCACATACTAAAGACACATTGGTTTTACCCAACATGTAGCACTTATGAATAAGTTCCTATAAGGATTTATTTTGTGTACAAATGTTTTAAATTTTTTGGTAAAGTGCTAAGGTCCAAGACTGCTGGATTATTTGTCTAGACCAAGAGCAACTTGTAACCAACCCTCCTATGTGAATATAAATATTCACAACCCACCAAATAGCTAGCAAGCACTCACCCCACCTGTTGTGAATGTTGTTGTCATGTTCTTCAAATTACTTTCTGCTATTTGTGGGTGACAACTTTTCAGGGGATCCTGAGAAAATTGAGATAATGATCAAGTCAGAGAAGAGCTTGCTGTTGTCCAGTTCAGTTTTTATAAATGAGAAAGTGAACGGCTTACCTGACATCTTGACTGGAGTAGTTTTTGAGGCTAGACCATCCCAGCTAACGTCCTTGAAGCTGTTCTGAGCAGATTGTAGTCTAAGGCTGACCTTTGGGTGATGTTTGTGAACTTAGTAGCATTACCACAATCCAGACTGAATTAATGTTGTGGGCCCATCACCTTTTATAGAGACTTAAAAGGTCACTATAAGGAACAGTGATGGTCCACTTCAAAAATATAAGCATTTTAAAAGTCTTATGCAGTAGATTTTAATGACGTTAAATGACTGAAACTTATAAAATGCATCCAGGCTACACAACCTAAGTCCTAGTTACCATCTTTAGACTCAAACAGGAAACTGTGTACAGGAAGTGAGATGAAGCTTATTTCTAGAAAAACGTAGTACTCCACTCTACATGACCATTGATATCTCTACAGAAAGTTTATATATATATATATATATATATATATATGTGTGTGTGTGTGTGTGTGTGTGTGTGTGTGTGTGTGTGTGTGTGCATATATATGCATTAATCTTATAATTTTCAGATAATATTTATACTTTAAGAAAAGTTAAAGAGTTAAAATAAAACCAAAGTATTATGAGATTAGTGTCCATAGAATAGTCCCTTAATTTTGTTTTTCTTCTGCCCTGTACCAGGTGGTTCTTCAGACATGAAATAGAGATTTTGGATTTTCTTTAGACAAGCATGCTTTGGTTTAGAAAAGGAAAGAGCCATGCACTACCACAAATGTCAGTTTTAATTTTTAATTAAATTAGTACTACAAAAAGACCATTTGACTTATATATCTGTTGAGAACAACAGAAACAATCAGTTGAGAAGATTTATGAGATTTCATCATATTGGAATGTGGTGTCTCATTAGCATGTTTTCTCTTTTCCTTAGGAGGTTTTCTCTGGATGATTCATCCTTCTTCAGATGTCTCATTTGTGCAGTGGTCTTCAGTTTCCCTAGTTAGATGCTTCTATTCTCATGGAAAAACAAGAACAAAACCCTGCCCCAAGCTTACTGGGGAGTTTCCCTCATTGACAGGTTGACTAGCCACACTGTTTGATGAGCCATTGCTTCTCCTAATCAAATGGTCTCTTCTGTTAAAATCTAATTTATCCCAGTTTTGATGATATCCATAAGTTTGTTTCTATGAAAACAAAAGCAAAACCCTTTCCTTAATATAAAACATATTCTGGTTTCTATTCTGAGATCAGCACGTTCTTAAAATATACAGGCTGATATAACTCAATAGTTGTTTTTTTCTACTTCTCAAAGTCTCCTCACAGATGTCATTCCTTTCTCATAAGTATTTTTAAAAAGTAAAGTTAATAAAGCATTGCCTAATATGTCTCTGGGATCTCAGCCAGTAGAACATGAAACTTTTAGTCTCATAGTTGTGGATTAGCCTCATGTAGACACCTTATGTAGATAGACTTTGTTGGGAGCTACCATCTCCCAAACAATGACACAGAGACTTATTATTAATTATGAAAGCTCAGCCTTAGCTTAGGCTTGTCCCAATAGGTTATACAACTTAAAACCTATTTATACTAACCTACATTCTATATCATGGCACTATTTCATCTCTGTACTTCCCATCCTGCTTCTTCCAGGTCTGACTGGTGACTCCGCTGGGCACTTGTACTAAGCCATGGGTAAGTGACCTGGGAGGGGAGTGGCAGGCTTCCTCAAATTTATCCAGACATTTGTGCATGGCCTAGTTATGAGGAGGGAGAAGTATGAGAAGAGGACATAAGGGAAAATGGTCAAGAGGTTTCTTCATGCTCCCTGAAAGGGCAGTGGGATGGGTGATTGAGCAGTCAGCTATGTGCAGGTGAGTGAAGTGGGAGCTGGCAGGAGGCTGAGACTGTTTGGGAAATAGGTGCTATGTCAGAGAGATCACAGAGGAAAAAAGGCACCCATGTCACTATGGCAACTTTAAAAGCCACTGTGGGATATAGCACAAATTCTAATAAGTTTTGTGATAAAATCCCAGAGTGAGACATTAGGGAAAAGTTAGAATTTTTAACTTTAAACTTCTCAGGTTTAAAAGGGCAAGTGCTATCTTAGCAGCTCCTCAGTCTAACTGGTACCTCAAAGGGAATGGCTGAATTTCTCTGAATTATGAGGGACTATATATTATGTTTGCCTTTCTGGTTCTGTGTTACCTGACTCAGGATGATTTTTCTAGTTCCATTCATTTTCGTGCATATATCACACCATTGTTTTTTGCTGCTGAGTAATACTCCAATGTATAAATATACAATATATTTTTTTTTTTATTCATTCTTTGGTTGAGGGACATCTAGGTTGTTTCCAGGTTCTGACTATTACAAGTAATACTGCTATGAACATAGTTGAACAAGTATCCCTGTGGTACGATTGAGCATATTTTGGGTATATGGAGAGGGAGAAAAAAGAAAAAGATACCTTGATAGAGCGAGGCATTATAGGATTAAGGAGAAACATGGTGCTAGGAAAATTCCCAGGAATCCACAAGGGTGTCCCCAGCTAAAACTCTTAGCAGTAGTGGAGAGTGTTTGAATTGGCCTCCTCATGTAATTAGATTGGTGACTACTCTAATTGTCATCCTAAAACCTTCATCCAGAAACTGGTGGAAGGAGACACAGAGACGCAGAGCTAAGGCCTAGGGCAAACTCCTGGAGTTAGGGTCAAGATCATGATGGAACAACCACAGGAATAGCTGATGTAGATAGTGGGAGCTCACAGACTCTGGACTGACAGCAGCAGAACTTTCATGAGATTGGACTAGGCCCTCTGAATGACAGTAATATGGCTTGATCTGGTTGTGGGGATACTGGGAGCTGGATCAGGATTTATACTAGGTGCATAAACTGACTTGTTTCTTTGTTTGTTAGTTTGTTTTTGAGCCCATTTCCTATGGTGGGATAACTTTTTCAGCCTTGATGCAGGAGAGAGGGGCTTGGTCATCTCTCAAATTGATATACCAGACTTTATTGACCTCCCACAGGAGGCTTTACTCTCTTTGAAGGACTGGATGGGTATATGGGGGGCAGAATGAAAGGAAGGGAAGGGAAACTAGTTGGTATGCAAAGTGAAAAAAATTAAATAAAAAGAAAACACTTAACTTGCTTTGATTTCTCCATTTTTGCATATTGAACATGGGTTGTATGAATTCAACTTCATTAATTTCCATCATTTCTATATTTAATATTCATCCTGATTATTTCACCATTCTGCATTATTTCTAGAATGACCTTGTAAGCTTCCACAAAGTGAATGATTCATTTTAAATTTTAGAATAAGAAAAACTCACAGGTTTCATTGTGGTACTTTCATATAAATATGCCATTACTATGTGTTCGTATTCCTCACCCTCCCTCGCTGCCCTTCTTTGTCCTGTGTCTCTTTCTTTTTTTGCTGTCTCTCACTCATCTCCTGTCCCTGAATATATTTCCGTCCTGCATTCCTGGATTGCCTTTCTTTCTTTCTTTCTTTCTTTCTTTCTTTCTTTCTTTCTTTCTTTCTTTCTTTCTCTCTCTCTCTCTCTCTCTCTCTCTCTCTCTCTCTCTCTTTCTTTCTTTCTTTCTTTCTTTCTTTCTTTCTTTCTTTCTTTCTTTCTTTCTTTCTTTCTTTCTTTCTTGTCATACTGATTGCCAGTTTTATCAACTTTGTCTAAAATGTCAGCTAGTTCCACTAAGTGATTGTTACTAAGAGTGAAACAGACAACATGTGTCTGCAGGTATTCTGTACTTTCATGACTTGGGGTCTGTGAGTATATGCTCAGGACGAGAACAACTAGTTAAATCAATGAAAATCATATTTTTAGAGGTATATACACAATGACTTTTAGAGTACTACACATACTTATATTCTTAACAACAAAATATTGTTAATTTTCTCTACATCTAAATTGGTATTTTTGAATATGTGTTTTTAAAATATATTTTTATTTATTTTGTATGTGTGTGTGTGTTTATGCGCACACACATGTATATGAATCCACCATCATGACATACGAATATTGCAGGACAAGTATTGGAGTCAGTCCCTTTATTTTCACCCTGTGGGTCCCAGTATTATACTTGTCTTCTGGCTTGGTAACAGGTGCTTTTCTCCAATAAGCCCATTTGCAGACTTTCAGTTTTGTTCTTGTTTATAATCAGTCTAACTTCAGTAAAATTGAATCTCAAAACAATTTTAAATAGCATTTTACATACTGAAAATTTCATGTGCTTTGGAAATTATTTTCTGAAAGTCCTTGTCTATGTGCATACTTCAGCTACACTTTTCTCTCAACTTTCACAGTATCAAGTGCAGTGTCTTATCTATTTATGCATGATTTTCTGCAGCGTGAACAATTAGATCTAGTTATATTCTTTTAAATGAGGGCTGAGGGCAACTCAGTTTCCTAGCATTATTTCTTTAAGAGGGTTTTTTTTTTTTTTACTGTTTATTTTTTTTAACATTAAGCAACTACAGTGTGGGTACCTTTTTTCATTGTTCTATATGTTTGTTTTTCAGTCAAAACCTTATAATTTGTGTCACTAAAATATGGAATAACATTTAAGTTAGGGTTTTATTATATTTTATAGTCTTGGGACTGCTACTGCAGTTTGCTCACCTAAGTATTTCTATATAGTTTTATTTTTAGTTTTTATAGTACTAGGAAAATATCATTGATATTTTGATTCTGTATATCACTTTTGATTAGAGTTCTCACTTCTCTTTGAACATCCATATACTTCCAAGTACTGGAATTACAGGCCTGATCATCATGCCTTGTTGGAGTTGCTAACATCCTCATAATAACTTTTGATTCTATAGTAATAAGAAACTATGGCTTCTTTTAATTTTCTTTGACTTTAAGGAATAACATCTCATACAATGTACATTATATGTATCATACAATACATAGATGTATCATCGTAGATTGAAAGACTTATTTATTTTGTTTCATATTTTGAACAAGTTTACAAAAGATAGTATAACTTCTTTCTTAAATATCCAATGCAATCTGTTGTTTTTTTCACACAAATATTCTTATTACCGTATTTATAAGTCAACCTTTAACATGAAAATTTCTATATTTGTTTTATATACAATTCTGTATTATTTAATAAATAGCTGGTGATTCAGTTTTGAACAAATTGTGTTTGGTTCCCTGAGGCTAAAAATAATTGTTATGCTATCTTACTTATTCTTTTACACATATTTTCCATTTATACATTTTTTCTCACATTCTAATTCATATAAATATTATTTTCTAATGAATATCTTTCAACACAACTTGCAAGTGAAGCATAATGGAAAATATACCATGCAATTTGTCTAAGGAAGTCTGTATATGTCTATTTTCATAGATAATATAGAGTAACAAATTCTATTTTTTTGTATTAATCATCATTTTAGATATCATACACTTTTATTTATATTATTTATCTGTAGAATATTTAAATTTTTAGTCCTTAAAAGATAAGATATTTTTTTAAAGTAAAGATTTTTTTAACTTTGCTTTATGTATATGGACGTTTATAGCTATAGTCATGTTTATGCACTATATGCGTTTAGTTACCACAAAAAGTATAAAGGGCATCACTTTGTAACTGGAGTTAAAGCCAGTAGTTAACTCCCTTGTATGTGCTAGGAACTGAATACTGCTCTTTACTAGAACAAGTATTTTTAACAACTGAACAATTTCTCCCATCTCAAAGCTAAAGTACCTTATTCATCACATTTTTTAAAGGATCTTATCCTTCATATTTTATTATAGTACTGTACAATCTATAGAGTTCTGTGTCTAAGTTTATGGTGACTGTTCATGGTATTTACCTGAGTATGTTGCTTGCGGGACATGGGAAGTTTGTTTCTCAGAGCACTAAAATATTTGTTGAGTTTTTAGGTGTTTATTTAATTGTTACATGGCTGGTGATCTCCAAGCACTTTACATCTGAAATTTATTTTAATCTTCAATCTTTAACATCTGTAAACTCAAATACCAATGTCATTTAAGTAGAACTATGAATAAACACTCACTACTGTTAGAGTTGCAACTAGTCAGAGCCTCTGTCTTTCCTTTATCAGGGTGCTCTATGACTGTGGAAATCCATATATATATATTAATAAATTTAGAGGGGAGTTTTTAAAGGGCCCTAATGAAACTTATTTCTTATCAGTGAAAAAGATAAAGTCAAAGATTTTACATAAACATACAGAAGAAAATGACCATAATTTTCTGGTTATCATAACTTAATAGTAAAACCCTAAATGGTTCCTTTTGGGTCCTACAGTAAACTTGTGCTCACTGTAAAAGTCAGATGAGTTAAGTCTCTCTAAAAGTTTATCCAATGCACGTTCTGAAATTGCCATACACCCTGGGAACAGTACAGAATTTCAATCGCAGGCTGTTTGCCATTAAGTCATAGAGTTCAAGGACTTCTCTAATTTAAATTTCTTTACCACTTATTGAAATGAAATTTCATGTCATTGAGGCAGTCATCTCAACTTTATCTGCTTGTACTAATACTATAAATGTTAACCCTGTTTCAATTGCTAATACTTCTATTCTTCTGTTGAACAGCAGAATGACTGTTCAGGGCCACAAAAAATATTTTAGAAAGAAACACAAGGGAAAATACTTGGGTTGCCTAATGCAAGTTTGAAACATTTCAAAGAATAAAAATGCATTTTAAAGCATCTTCACAACTTAAAGTGATATTTCTACATATAATGTCAACATTTTACTGAAAAAAATCACCTGGTAAGAAAAGATTTCAGGACACTATAATGTTCACCTATACATAAAAACATTAATTTTTTTAATTTTTAAAAATATTTCTAACTTGTTCTAGAATTCATTGTATCGATGCTAGTTTGTTTTTGTTGTCCTGACATATTAATGCAAAGCAGATTAAGCACCAACATTTAAAAATGAATATAGTAAAAATTAAAATAAAACAAAAAGTAAAACATATTGTTTATTAAATTGAGTAGCTACCTATTTTTGCTTGAGTATTTAAGGCAAACTTGTGAACAAATACATGAAATACCCTATGTGTACATTATAGTATGTCACAAATTTCATACAGTTACAAACTCAAAAGTTATGTAGATATGATCAGTGTAAACTGTTGATATTCAGCCTTACCATACAAGTATTTTTAGATAATTCTGCCAATAGTTAAGTAACAAGGAAGATCGTTTTCTCAAGATTTCAGTATGTTTAAAAATAGAGCATAGTTTCTTTTTTCAATAATTTCCAAATAATTAAAATGTATTTTAGCTAAGTTTTATATTCATTTTACATACTAACCGCATAAACCTCTCTCATCCCTCCTCTCACTCCCCCCAGCAATTCCTCACCCCCCACCCCCACTCCCCTGCCATCAACTCCTCTAAAAAGGTCATGATTTCCATGATGAGTCATCAAAGCCTGGTAAATTCAGTTAAGTCAGATCCAAATCCCTTCCCGCTGCATCAAGGCTGTGAAAGGTGTCCCCTCATAGGTAATGGGCTCTTAACAAGCCATTTTACTTGTTTCTTAGGGATAGTCCATTATATAAGATATACGCACACATGCTTTTGAATATAGTTTCTAATTATACCTCAAAGTCTAGATAATTTTATTCATAGAACCACCTGGGATTGGCTGAATAATACCACTAGATAGTCCTCCTATAAGTTTAACACACCAATTGTGTTAAACCATAATTTGTCAAAAGACACAAATTGTGTTAATATAAACCAATTATGTGTAATATGCCCAAGTCTTGTTTCATCTATGATCCCAATATCATTTTTGATCACTTATGCGTTTATGATTTGGTTTTATTAAGTAGTTTTACTTGAGATACATACTGCCCTGTATGTGTGTGTATATATATATATATATATATATATATATATACACATATATTAAATATTATAGTAATGATTAATTATATAAAAATATAAAAGTATAAAATATAATGATATAAAAATATACAATTATATAATTGACTTACACATAGAAATCAAGCACAATGTAAACAATACCTATAGAAGTATGTGACGTGATATCATGTGATATACCTTAACCTAATGTGAGAAAATGCTTCTTTCACTGTAAAAATTGATTTCCAATATTCTAATTAATCACTAGCCAGGCAGAAAGTAGAGGTGGGGCAATCAGATTAAGAGAATTTTGAGAAGTGGAAAGGCAGAGAAGCAGATGCCAGCCAGACACAGAGGAAGGAAGGTAAAGATACTGGACTGGGTAAAGATACCAAGCCACATGACTAAACATAAATAAGAATTATGGGTTAACTTAAGTGTTAAGAGCTATATAGTAATATATTTGAGCTACTGGCGCATCATATACTGTAATATTAAGCCTGTGAGTTAACTATCTAATGAATGGCTGAGGAAATGACTTGGGGGGGGGGCGAGAAACTTCCAACTACAAAATAACATAAAAAAAAATTCCACTAGGGTTCAAGAAACAGACTATCTTTCAGAAATGATGATAAAACATAATATTCACAGTGTTTTTCCAGCAATTCTACTTAGAAATACACAAGTTGTAATATTAACTGCAAAGTATAAGATTTTTTCTTTACTGCCATTTGATATATAATAAAATTTTCCTTCATTTATTCTTTTTAAAATTTGAACTGTTGTGAATATGCAAATAAGCAAAAAATAATTATACAATTAATCTGCTGCATTCTTTATTTTCTTCAGCTATAACTTATTCTATAGATGTGCGCTAGTTATTTCATGGTTTCACATAACAAAGCTAAATTCATGTCCTACTGGGAGAAAATATCTATAGATGATTTTGAAATTTAATTTTTTTGTCAAAAATTAAATTATTTTAATTAAAATTGGGATAGATAATAGTAAAAATTTACCAAAATCACTGACAATTATGTTTTTATCATTAAACAAAAAGCTATAATTCTCAAAAGTTTATGGAGTTTTCAGTAAGCAATTATATATGTTTATCTCAAACAGAAATGACTGGCATGATACCTTTTACTTTGAGTACTTCTTGCATATTTATATGTCAATTAGTACTTTTTTAAAATTTTCACACATATCATTTCTTTTTTTGAAAAGTTTTTCCAGTCTTACTCTAGTATATTTGAGGGATTAGATCTTCAGAATTTGGGAAATTTTCTACTCTAGATTTTAGAATAATTCATTGGGAATAAAACTATGTTTTAACATATAGGGTGACATAATTATTTTAGGTTAATTATCTTAATTTATTCTGATTTGTATAATACTAATAGAGAATCAGTCTTCTTAGTTTTCAGGTCTTCATTGGTGCAATTTCCTTTTATGGTTAACAGAAAATGTCAGGATGGGGAAGAAGTTAGTGACTTTCTCATCTGTGTGACTAAATATCTCATAAGTATCAATTAGAAGCAGGAAGAATTTGTTTAAGCTCCAAGTGTGATGAAACGGGAAGCCCATGGCAGGTTGGTGAACTTTCAGGGATTAGAAAGCAAGAGAAACCATGCCTAGGAAGTATCCATTAAACTCTTTAAAAAAGATGTAATTTCATCTGCCAGACTTCAACACTGAAATATTTCAGATAGTGCTATCAGATGTAGTCCAACTGTTCAGGGACATTTCAAACTAAGCCCTATCCAGGAGGAAGTACAATCCTTAATGATAATTTTGGTTTTGTCAGAGGTGAAATTGAAGGTCCATACTGACATTTTATTTTTATTTGTTAATTTCTTTTGTGTCTTATCACTAATATTTTATGGAAGTATGCTGGATAGAAGAGGGAGCCTCATTCGAGAAAATGAATCTGTAATATCAGGCTCTAGGGCAAGATTGTTTAGAATTTTCTTAATTAGTGATTGATATGTGAGGCCTCAGCGTATCATGAGTGGTATCATCCTTATGCTGATGGTCTGGTGATGTGGGAATGTCTTTCTGTGTGCTATGAATATCACTCTTTAAATAAAGGAGCTGTTTTGGCCCATGACAGGCACCATAGTAAAAGTAGGAGGAGAAATCAGAGCAGAAGTAGGAGAAGCAGGACGGAGTCAGACAGACCAAGCATGAAGACCAAAGGAGCAACATGTAAGGAACAAAGGTGAGCCACTGGCCATGTGGCAGACAGATGAATGAGAATGGGTTGAGTTAAGATGATAGAGATAGCCAGCAATGTGTCTGCCTCATAGGCCAAACAGCATGAACTTAATATAAGCATCTGAGTCATTTCTGGGGGCCTAAGCAGCTGCGGGTGGTTAAGGGGTCTGGGCTGACTGCAGGTCTGTGGGTCCAGACCTCTGGCTGTCCAGGACCAAGAAACCTCATTGTAATAGATGGCGCCCAATGTGGGGCGAATATCTACCGAAAGCCTGAGAAAGATTAAAAAGTGTTTTAGCCCAGAAACTGAGTCAAAGCAGCTTCCAGATTGTGTATCTGAAGCAGGTCATTGTACAGAGAAAGTGTGGCATTCAGGACACATTCAAAATGGCACCAGTGGCCTGGCAGCAGGCAGTGTAAGCTGCAACTAGGCCTGTTCCTGAAGTCTCACAGAAGACTTGGTAGCATGTGATTGATTTGAGGTTTCTGTTTATTTTGAACAAAAAGGAAACAAAGACGGTTTCTTAGTAGCAGCATTTTCTTGGGTTGCTCTGTTTGCTGGCCATGAACAGAGACATGGTCCCTTTAAGAGAACTTACTGATTCAGTTTTATCTGCAAATACTATGTGGCTATTTAAGAGAGTATAAATATTGTAAAAAGGAATATGATTAAGGATTCACAATAAAAAAGATTCAGATGAAAAGAAAAACCTGTAAATGGGTTACAACATGTGTAATAGGTACATACGCTTCAGAGAGAAAAGAAAGAGGATAAAAAAAAGCCTTTAAAAAGAGAAATCGAGTATGAAAAATATAATAAGCCACATAAAGATGGAAAATAGACACAAAATCTGGATTTTGGTTGTTATTGTGTTTTCTTTTAATTTTTTAACTGTTAATGGGCTAACTGCAGAAAGACAATGGATTGCAAATGCAAAGGCTACTAAGTTAAACAAGAATATATATTTTAAAGGTATTTTGATTTTGAAATTTGTGTCTAAGGATTTATTGCTTTGGAAGAGTTCAGCTTTTGTTTTCATGGAAGGTGAGAATCTGTGGATTGCTTCCAGGCAACTATGGTTTCATCAACCAAGACCCCCTGAAAAAATCTCTGATGGGAAGAGATGGCCATATTAGCTTCAGGGCTACAGACTATGATCCAGTCTCAAGAACCTGTGAGATTTTCAATGCCCCATAATCAGCAGGAAGTAGTCATGGAAAACTACACCCAAATTCCCAAAATATTGTTTGTAAATGTTTGTTTTCATTATAAATGGTTAATGGTCATAGTTAATCTTTTTCTAAGAAGAAAAAGGGGATATGGTATATGAATAACTTAAAAATTAGATTATTGAATTTACTTAGAACAGGAAATCAGCTATTAATCTCAAATATTTTACATTGGTATAGATTTTGGTTTATTGATACAAATTTAACGTCAATTCTCTTATGCTGTATATATTATTTTATTCTTGTTTAAGATATGATGTTTATGTAACTGATTTAAAATTGTAATGTATAATTAAGAAATACGTGTTAGATTTTTAGGTATACAAAGATATAATTCAATTAGATAGGTAATCTTCAAACACTTCTAAGACCTACAACATATGGAATTTAAATGTTGTAAGAACTTAGACTTTTCTGGAGAGTGAGACAGGTCTGCTGCTGGCGACACCAATTTACTTCAAGAGAAAAATGGGCATCGAAGAATCTCCATATGGAGATTAGTTTCTTTGTTGCATCGGTTAGCCACTGGACATGAACCTGTTCTTATGTTGACTGCTTGACAGTATGCTGTTAAAATGGACATGCACGTTCCATAGGAAAGTGATCTCTGAACTTTGCCAGAACTTTGGCCAAGATGCTCATTCAGGTTCCTGTTTTACAGAGAAAACTGTCAGACATTCTTCAGGACTCGAGGAGAAGTAACTGATGAATGGGCAGAACATATTTCCTACTTCACTGAAATGAAAATAGACTCTGAGCCTGTAGGCTGAAGATGAATGCCACAACTTTATAAAGAAACTTTGGGTGACTGCCCAGGCAGATAGGTGTCATCTCTGTCATTTCTAGATTTTGGAAGTTACTTGCACTCTGGTTTACTTGGGTAAATATATCCTTCTGTGGTCTTTCATGTAGTTGAAGATTAGATAGTTATAGGTATAGTTTTTCTTAGTTATTTGAAAGGTATATTGGATATAAAACTTTAGATTTGTAAGGATAAGGTAGATGATAAAGTATTTTCTTTAATTTTACTAAATACAAATAGATTAGATATTGTAATTGTAATTCTTACTTGATAGCTATTTTGTTATATATAATTTTGCTATGTTAAAATTGAAACCTTTTTGATTAGACAGAAAGGGGTAGGTGATGTGGAAGTGGCTTTCTGTGTGCTGTGAATATCAATCTTTAAATAAAGGAGCTGTTTTGGCCCATGACAGGCACTATAGAAAAGTAGGAAGAGAAGTCAGAGCAGAAGTAGGAGAAGCAGGATGGAGTCAGACAGACCAAGCCTGAATCCCAAAGGAGCAACATGTAAGGAACAAAGATGAGCCACTGGCCACATGGCAGACAGATTAACGAGAATGGGTTGAGTTAAGATGTAAGAGATAGCTAGCAATGTGCCTGAGCCATAGACCAAATAGCATGAACTTAATATAAGCGTCTAAGTCATTTCTGGGGGCCTAAGTAGCTGTGGGTGTCTAAGGGGTCTGGGGCTGCAGGTCTGTGTGTCTGGACCTCTGGCTGCCTGGGACCGAGAAATCTCATTGTAACAGTCCCGGATTATATAAAATAGGAGACAGGGCAAGCCATTAGGTACAAGCAGCACCCTTCCATGGTCTCTGCATCAGCTTCAGCCTCCAGGTTACTGCCATGATTTTCTTCAGTGATGAACTATGATATGTTTTTGGTCATGATGCTTCATCAAAGCAGTAGAGACTCTAAGACAAGGGGCATTAAAAAGAGTTAATCATGGCTTTTGTTAGTGAGGGGACCTGGAAAATATTTAAGATTTATCATTGGCATAGCTATTCATCTATTGATTTGGGGATAGCTTATTAGGTATGAACTGATAATATTACTCCAATTATCATTCCAGCATTCCAGAACAAAGAATTATCTATATATACTCCTTTTGCCTTTTGGTATTTCAGCTACTACTTAGGTAATTTTCACATTTTTTTGATGTTTTTGTGTGTACAAGTACATGTTTATATTTGTTTAGATGGACACTTCACTAATATCCCCTGTTATTGAAATCCTTTTTATTCAAGCATGGATTAATAACAGTTCCAAATTTTGTAAAGAAAATGACTTGTTACTTAAAAAAAAAAACAATTTATTAAACATTTGTACATGTTAGTTCCTGTGTTTCAGCTTTGGAAAATCTCTCCTTCATATTCCCAAATCTCTGTAGAATGTCCCTTGTGCAAAAAATATCATTTCTGATCTGCAGATGAAGAAGTAAGAAGTTTCAAGTAAAGCTTGCTCCTGGTTTCACAGGTAATAAGGAGCAGATCTGTTTGTCATCTATGGTCACAGTCCCAATCTATGTGACGTAAGCCTTCTTCGGCTCAGCATTAATGGAGTGGGAGTATATTTCTCACCAAAAAACTCTTATAGTCAGTTCACTTAGTTAATTTTTCCCCCAACTACACTTACTGAGTTTGAAACTTATGCCAAATTATCTTTTAATGATGTAGCAACTTAACAAAAGTATTTTCTCCATGAGGTATACTTATTATTTAAAAAATCAAGACATTATTCTATATAAAACATGTAAATAAAGCTCCCATTTGTGTGAGGTGCTGGAGATCAAACTTAGACTCATGTACAAGCAGGTATAGTTACTACAGTGAGTTCACCACCTTCAAAACTAAAATTCCTTAAATGTAAAAAAAAAAAAACCATATTTTTCTTTTACTATAAGAAGTATACTTTTATAAATGTTATTCATAAAAGTTTATGGTGTATAAGTATATAATTCACAATTTGAAAAAAAGTGTACCTATAAATCAAGGTAGCTGTAATCTAATGATTGTGCACATTACATTTTAGCAGTATTAGGATGAATATTTATAAAACAATTCTTTTTAAATAATATATTTCTGTGATGGAGGATGCTGTCAATTTTGGTTTCATTTGATGTTATTATACCTTTCATCTTTCAAATGATTCACCAAGTACCATATTTAAGAAAAACCTTTTTTTTTTTTTTTGAGAGTTGACAATATTTTAGAAAATATCAAGGTTTTATTACCAAAAACTAGATCTTCAGCCTCTATAGTGATTACACAAAAGTGTCTTATTGCTTATGTGAAGAGTGTCCCAGGGAAATCCTTTCAAATCTCAAAAATGAAGGAGAAATTGTAAGGGGAAAAATCGACATGAAAGCAAGAAAAAAATCTTTTTGAAAAAATAACACAATGAATATTTTCCTGAAATAATATTTTATATGCTAAAACAGTTTTTAAAAATTCTGACATGACAAGCTTAGGCAGACATTCAGGCATTCTGTAGGAGAAACCAGCAAAGCTGAAGACTCTTGAAGACAGCATCGTTTTCAGCCCGAGTGAGATTTGACCGTGGTCTGCTTCCTCTCTCTGATATTCCAGCTTTCCCCAAATATCTTGGCCCTGGGTTTTCATTAAATACCAAGTAGGATTTGTGTTTTCATCAGTGAACTCCAGAGATCATACTGACTCTATCCTCTAAAAACTGGGGTTTTACAGATGTATGATGTCATGCATAACCTTTATTTGAGCGTGGAGGGTGCAATCCTAGGGTTTCATGTTTGCTCAGCAAACAATTTACCTACTTTGTCTCTTGTTGCTTAAATTATAGTAACCAAAAGTGTTTAAAACAACAACAAAAATCTAGCGATAAATTTGTCTTCTTGAGCTCTTTTCTTTCTCTAAGAATAGCTGCATTTTTTGTATTCAAGTGTCTAGGAGTTTCCTTTTAAATTCTGTGAATTTTTTTTTCTCAAATTTTTCTACTCCAGTTGTAGTAATTGAAATTTTCATAATCAACATGTATGCAGTGAATTCATGAAAGCTACACTTTTAGAAGTTTGAAGAAATAAAACAATATCAAACAAGCCAATAGTGATAATAACGTTATAGACAGCCATGCCACTAATCAATATACACATTTCTAGGAAAGTATTTGCATTATTCTTTAGGCCATTGTCCCCTTTGTCTTTGAATAAATAGGATTGCTGTTGTGAATTATTTATTCAGGAATATTTTTATTGACAATATTTACTCAATCTAGCTTTTGAGAATTTCATTATATAGAGAAAGAGAGAGAGAAAGAGACACAGAAAGAATATTCATGCCATGGTATGCTTGTAGAGTTCACAGAAATTAAAATGGGACATAGTTTTCTCATTTCACTATGTGGATTCTGGATATTAAACATAGGATGCTGGGCTGGATGCCAAGCACTAAACCTGCTGAGCTCTCTCATTTATTCAACATACCATTGTTTTATTTTTTTATTCTGATCTTGTTTAGCAATGTTCTTTGTCTCCTCGTTGCACTGCTAACATTATTCACTCCAGTGTTCTTTTAAGCAATTTAATAATTCTTTTTAACAGCTTTTTAATATACAGAAACAAATGGCATTCCTTTAAAATAAATTGTCAGCTCTTTATAAAGTGTGTAAGAACACTGTGATGATATTCTAATAAAACACTTAATTAAAAAAAACCATTTCTTAATATCTGTAACATCTTTTCAAAGTTTATAAACTGTTGAACTAAATACCATTGGTGTTGAACGAAATATTTATTTTTCAAGATTAGTACCTTTTTATTATTCAGTTTATTTCTGAGTTTGTAAAATTGTGTAACTTTTCTTTTCTTCTCTCTGAGCTTTCCCATAATGCCTTCCCTTGCCCCTTTTCAGATTCCTGGCCTATTTTTTATTAATTGTTTTTACATACATATATTCTAAGTAAACAGCTGCAATGGTTCAGTCTGTATAAGCCACCAAATAAAGTCTTTTTTGCAACTCAGGTCCTCTTACAAACAACTGTGTGCTGCTTTTCAAGTTCTTTAATTTTTAAAATAGAGATTTATCATAAATGTCTAAACAAGTTGATATTTTAAATAAGAAGACTAAAAGGTGGGAGGGAGAGATCATTTGGGGGTTCCTGAGAGAGCTTCAGGGTGGTAGGGATGGTGGTGAAGATAACCAAGATATATTGGATAGACGTATCAAATATGAAGTATTTTTAAAAATCTAAACATATAGTGCTTTTTCTAGTAATCAGCAATATTTAGTTTATACCCTTACACTGAACTCTTTTTCTACAAGTTTATTGAAATTGATGATATTTTTAAAACATGCTATAAATGAACACTGATATGTACTTCTTAATACTGTTTTGTAGAATCATTTTAGATTGTAGTTATACATAATTTTGGTGTATTTTGTTTTTCCTTGAGAAGTGCAACTCACATTGTATTACAGTTAGTTTTTAATAAAGATTCATTATTTCTGTAAAAATATTGACTGTATACTTAATTAATGGAAGGGGAGGCAAGAGGGAACATTGATGAGCAGAAAAAAAGAATATAAAATTAATTTCTTTGTATATTTGTCAAGAGTTTCTTTTTTTCTAATTATATGATCTACTTTAGAAAAGTCCATTGCTTATTAAGAAAAACATATTTTGTCATGTTTATATGAGATATTCTGTAGACATTTGTAGGTTTATTTAATCATAAATGTTATTTATTACAGATCTTTCTCTGACCATTAAAAATAATAATATGAATGCTAATTTTGATTTAATTTACTGATATAGTCTTGGCCTACTGTACTCAGAAAATATGTCTTAAAAACCATAAGTTAGATAACAATACTTGCATCTTTAAAATGTATTAATAGCACACCATGACTTTAGATAAAATCAATAATGTTTTAAGTGGCTACAGAACCCTGAGAACACTTGTCTTTGAAGGCATTTTAGGTCCTTTATACTCATTTGACTACAGGCCTTTACAGCTTTACTGGATTTTGATATCTCAAGAAGAAAACCTTTTATCACAGTAAAGTTTTTTTATGTTTATTATTTTTTATAAAAATATGTCTTTTTTTATCCATGTGCCCCCTTGACCCCCCTCTTTACCCTCCTCCCAATCCCTCCCAGTCAGCCTTCAGCCTCTCCCCTCCTCATCCCTCCATCCCCTCCCCCAAAAGGACAAAAAGTTCCAAGGTGGAGCATCTGGGTGTGCCACAACCACTCCAGGCAAGTCTGATTTCCTCATCCCAATATCAAGACCTGATTAAGTGTTCATGCATAGGAACACAGTCTGAGTTCACTCCTTGAGGCTTCACATAATGCCCATGCCAATTGACAATTGCCTACACTTGGAAGGCCTAGCTCTTTTTCCCAATGGTTCTTTAGTGGCTGTTCTTGATTCAATGAGCTCCCAAGAGCTCCAGCCAGCCATCACTGTGGGTATTTTACTATAGATCATTGGCTTCCTCTATCAAGATATCCACCTCTTTTTTTCTCCCTCTTTGTTGCTCCTCTCACTCACTCATCTTCTACTCTCATGATTTGTTCACACCTCTTCTTGGTTGCAACCCTTTATGATGCTAATTTTCTAAGATGATTTTCTCTATTTTCACTTCCTAGGGGAATGACTGGATGTCTCTCTTAAGTTTCTTCTGATCCCAAGCTGTTCAGGGGTTGCAGTTTTCAGCTTGGATATTCTTTGCTTTTTGTCTAAAATACACTTATGAGTGAGTACATCCTATGCCTATCTTTTTAGGCTTGTGATACCTCACTCAGGAGGATGTTCTCCAAATTCATCCATTTGTCTGAAACTATTAGGATGTCTTTTTTTTTTTTTTTTTTTTTTTTTTTTTTTTTTTTTTTTTTTTTTTTTTTTTTGCTGCTGAGTAGTACTCCATTGTGTAGATGTACCACATTTTGTTAATTCATTCTTCAGTTGAGGACCCTCTACATTGTTTCCAATCTTGCTATTATAAATAATGCTGCTATGAACATAGTTGAAGTAATGCATTTGGGTATAAATGTACATCCTTTGGGTATATGCCCAATAGTGGTATTGCTGGATCCTTGGGGAGATTGATTCCCAGTTTTCTGAGGAATCACCATACTGCATTCCAAAGTGACTGTACAAGTTTACTCTCCCACCAACAATGGAGGAGAGTTCCCCTTGCTCTGCATCCTCTCCAGCATAGGCTGTCATCTGTGTTTTTGATCTTAGCCATTCTGACAGGTGTAAGTTGTTTTGATTTGTATTTCTCTGATGTCTAAGGATGTTGCAGTTTTTAAATGCCTTTCAGCCATTTGTAATTCTACTGTTGGGAATTTCCTTTCTAGCTCTGCATCTCATTTTTTAATTGGGTTATTTAGGTTTGGGGCTCTAGCTTATTGAGTTATCTATATACTTTAGAGATTAGTCATCTGTTAGATGTAGGGGTTGGTGAAGATCTTTTCCCATTTTTTAGGCTGACTTTTTTCTTATGACTGTGTCCTTTGCCTTACAGAAGCCTCTCTGTTTCAGGAGGTCCCACTTATTGATTGTTATTCTTAGTGTCTGTGTTGCTGGTGTTATATTTAGGAAGTGGTCACCTGTGCCAATGTGTTGAGGGTATTTCCTACTTTCTTTTTTTATCAAGTTCAGTGTAGGTGGGTTTATGTCGAGATTTTTGATCAACTTGGATTTGATTTTTGTGTAGGGTAATATGTTTGGATATATTTACATTCTTCTACATAACTATCAGCCAGCTATGCCAACAACATTTTTTAAAGATACTATCTTTTTTTCATTGAATAGTTTTGGACTCTTTGTCAAAAATCTGGTGTTCATAGGTGTGTGGGTTAATGTTGAGTTCTTTGATTCAAATCCATTGATCCACAAGTCTGTTTTTATGCCAGTATCAGGCTATTTTTACTACTGTATCTTTATAATATAGCTTGAAGTGAGGGATAGTGGTTCTTCCTGAAGTTCTGTTATTGAGAAGGATTGGGCAATCCTAGGTTTCCTATTATTCTATATGAAGTTGAGCATTTTTCTTTCAAGGTTTGTAAAAATAATTGTGTGGGGATTTTAATGGGAGTTGCATTGAATCTGTATATTGCTTTTGCTAAAATTGCCACTTTTACTACGTTGATCCTGCCTATCCAGGAACATGTGAGGTCTTTCCGTTTTCTGTATCCTCTTCAATTTCTCTCTTCAGCAACTTAAAGTTTTTGTCAAGCAATTTGCCACTTCTTTGGTTAGAGTTATACCAAGATATTTAATGCTATTTGCAGCTATTACAAATGGGGATATTTCCCTTATTTCTTTTTCATCCCTTTTATCCTTAGTGTATAGGAGGGCTATGGATTTTTTTAAATTAATCTTGTACCCTGCAACCTTACTGAAGGTGTTTATCAGTTATAGGAGTTCCCTGATAGAATTTCGGGTGTCACTTATATATGTGATTACATGATCTGCAAATAGATATACTTTGACTTCTTCCTTTCTGATTTGTATCCTCTTAATCTCCTTTTGTTCTCTTATTGCTTTAGCTAAAACTTTAAGAACTATATTGAATAGATAAGGAAAGAGAGGACAGCCTTGTCTTGTTCCTAGTTCTAGTAGGATTGACTTGAGTGTTTATCCATTTACTTTGATGTTGGCTGTTGGTTTTCTGTATATTGCCTTTATTATATTTAGGTCTTTTCCCTGTATTCCTGCTCTTTCCAGGACTTTTATCATGAAGGAGTGTTGGATTTTGTCAAAGGCTTTTACAGCATCTAATAAGATGATCATGCATTTTGTTTCTTTCAGTTTGTTTATATGATGAACGACATTCACAGTTTTTCATACGTTAAACCATCCTGAAATCTATGGGCTATGGGATGAAGCCTACTTGATCAAGGTGGATTTTTTTTTTTTTTTTTTGGCTATGTTGTTGGATTCGGTTTGCCAGAATTCTTTTTTTAATTTAAAAACTTCCTTTTTTAAATCCATTTATCCACATGCTCCCCCTACCTTCCCTCCTCCCAATACCCCCCAGTCAGCTTTTAGCCTCCTGCCCTCCCCATTCACAATCTCCTCCCCAAAGGGGCAAGAAGTCCAAGGGAGGTCAGCTGAGCATGCAACATCCACTCCAAGCAAATCCGATTTCCTCATCCCCAAATCAAGACTAGATTAAGTGATCTGCAGGGTTTGCAGAATTTTTTTTGAGTATTTTTGCATCAGTGTTCATGAGGGACATTGATTTGTAATGCTTCTTCCTTTTGCATCTTTGAGTGGTTTGGGAATCAGGGTGATTATGGCCTCATAACAAGAGCTCGACAATATTTCTTCAGTTTCTACTGTATGGAACAGTTTGAGGAGTATTGGTATTAGTTTTTCTTTGAATGCATGGTTCTGTGTTTGTTTGTTTGTTTGTTTGTTGTTTTTTGTTTTTTTTTCCTTGGGAGACTTCAAAAAACATCTTCCATTTCTTTTGGGTTATAGTTCTATTTAGGTCTTTAATCTCATCTTGACTTAATTTTGGTAAGTGGTACCTGTCCAGAAAGCTGTCCTTTCTTTTAGGTTTTTCCATTTTAGTAGAGTATAGATTTTCAAAATTGACCTGAAAAATGTCTGGATATCTGTTGTTATATCCCATTACTCATTTCTAATTGTGTTAATGTGGATTCTTTCTCTCTCTCCTCTCTCTCTCTGCTTTTTGAACAGTTTAGATAAGGGTTTATCTATCTTTTTAACTTTCTCAAAGAACAAACACTTTGATTCATTGATAATTTGTACTGTTCTCTTTGTTCCTATTGTATTGATTTCAGCCCAAAGTTTTATTATTTCCTGCTGTCTACTCCTTCTGGGTGGATTTGCTTCTAATGGTTCTGAAGCCTGCAGCTGTGCTGTTAAGTCTTTTGTGTGAGGTTTTTTTTGTGTGTGTGTTTTTCATATAGACATCTAGTGCTATGAATTTTCCTCTTAACACTGATTTTATTGTGTCCGTAAGTTTGTAGATTCATTTTCATTAAATTCTAGTACGTCTTTAATTTCTTTCTTAACTTCTTTCTTGACCGAGAGGTAATTCAATTAGAGATATTAAGTTTCCATGAAGTTGTAGGCTTTCTGTGTTTTTTGTTGTTGTTGAACTCTAACCATAAATCATGGTGATCTGAAATGATACAAAGAGTTATTCCCAATTTTTTAGTATCTATTAACACTTGCTTTATGACTGAGTATGTGGTCAATTTTAGAGAAAGTTCCATGGGGTGCTGAGAAATATGTATATTCCTTTGTGTTTGGGAGGAAGGTTCTGTATATTTTAATTAAGTCCATTTTGGTAACAACATCTGTTAGACTGTTAGACTCCTTATTTCTCTGTTGAGTTTCTGTCTGGTTGACCTATCCAAGGGTGAAAGTAGGGTATTGAAGTTTCCCACTGTTAGTGTGTGGGGTTTGATGTGAAGTTTAACTTTAGTGGTGTTTCTTTTATATATGTTGGTGCCCTCAAATTGGGGGCATTAATATTCAGGATTAAGACTTCATCTTGGTTTTTTACTGAAATGAGTAAATAATGTCCATCCTGGTCTCTTTTGATTGATTTTAGTTTGAAGTCTATTTTGTTATATATTAGGATGTCTTCACCAGATTTTTGCTTAGGTCCATTTTATTGGAAAGTCTTTTCCTAACTCTTTACTCTGAGGTTGTGTCTATCTTTGAAGCTGAAGTATGTTTCTTGTATGCAGTAGACAGATGGCTTCTGCTTTTGTATTCATTGTGTTAGGATTTTTTTTTAATAGGTGAATTGAGTCCATTGATATTAAGGGATATTAATGGCCAATCATTACTTCCTCTTATTTTTTGGTGGTAGCTTGTGTATATTTCCCTTCTTTGGGATTTTCTTCTGTGGTGTCATAGGTGTATCTGATTTCCTTAGGTGGAAGTTTTCCCTCTAATGCATTCTATATGGCCAGTTTTGTGGATAGGTATTGTTTAAACCTGGCTTTGTCATGAAATATTTTGTTTACATCATTTATGGTGATTGATATTTTTTCTGAGTATAGTAGTCTAGGTTGGCAGCCATGCTTACTTAGTGTCTGTATAACAACTTTCCAAGACCTTCTTGCTTTCATCTTTTCCATTGAATGTCAGGTATTATTCTGATGGGTGTGCCTTTTTCCTTTGCAGTTCTTAGTATTTTTTCTTTGTTCTGCAGGTTTAATGGCTTGATTACTATGTGGCATGCAGACTTTGGAGTTGTCTAGTCTATGTGGTGTTCTTTAAGCTTCTTGTATCTTTATGGGCATTTCATTCTTTAGGTTGGAAAAGTTTTCTCCTATGATTTTGTCAAATATATTTTCTGTGCCTTTGAACTGGTATTCTCCTTCTTCAATTCCAATTATTCTCAGGTTTGGTCTTTTCATGGTGTCCCAGATTGTCTGGATGTTTTGTTTTGTGCCTTTTTTGGTTTTAGTTTTTTTCTTTAATTGACATATCTATTTCCATTATTGAATTTTCTATTCCAGAGATTCTTTCTTCCATCTTTTGCATTCTGTTGGTTATGCTTGTATATGTAGTCCCAGTTAATTTCTTCAGGATTTCTATTTCCAACTTTGCCTTGGTTTGTGCCTTCTGTATTTCTTCTATTTCATTTTTTAATTCCCAGAGTGTTTCTTTCAGCTGTTTGTTTTCTTTTTCTTGGTTGTCTTTATTTTCTTTCAAAGATTTGTTCATCTCCTCCATTTTTTTGTTCATGGTTTCTTAAATTTCTTTAAGGGTGTTTTTTATATCCTCTTTTAAAGGTTCTATTATCTTCACAAAGTTGTTTTTAAGGTCATTTCCTTCTGTTTCCTCTTCATTGTTCTGCTCAGGTGTTGATAGTATAGCATCACCAGCTTCTTCTGGTGATATCTTATTTTTCTTTATATTGTTATATGTTTTCTTGAACTGGTGTTTGCCCATTGCTTTCTCCTTTCTGTCTTAGTTAGTTCTTGGTCAGCTCTTAGTCAGTTGTGAGCCTCGGTGCTGAGTGTCTCCCAAAATTGCAGACACTGATTTTATTTGGCTCTTAGTTGGCTGTAGGACAAGGAGCTATGTGTTTCTAGTTGTCCCATGAGTAGGTAGGGTCTTAGGTGTCTCTTTGTCAGCTCTTAGACCACTGTTGACCAGGAGGCTTCAGGGTTTCCAGTTATTGGTGTGTGATCATGCAGATTTTAGTTTTGGTGGGGCTTGGCTCATTGGATATCTCTCCAGCTGTGTTTTGCTGGGTGTTGGACTTGTGTGTGTGTGTGTGGGGGGGGCTTTCCCTGCTTTCTTTGGTTTAGGGAGAGCTTAGTGTGGTTGGGATGCCAGAGGCTGTGTCTTTGACCCAGGGTTCAGAGACCACAGTCTCCACTTAGGCTAAGGGTCATCTCTTAGTCAGCTGTGGACTGGGACAGAGGCTTTGGGATCTCCAGAAGTTTTTCTTCTAGCTCAGTTGTTCTTTTCTATTTTGTTGCTCCATTTTGAGTCCTTCAATATTTGTCTAAAAGTGCTTACATTGACATTTTGTTAATTTTTCTGTGTCTATTTCTTTATTAGCTACTTAATTATGAAATTTAATAATATAATTATTTACCAAAGACTTTGAAATAAACTTGAAGCTTCTGTCTGCTACCCAAAGAAAAAGAAGTATTTATTCTCTTCAATACCAGGATTCTACCTGTAAACAGACCCATATAATGAGAATAATTAGTTCTGTCACCTAACACTATAGCAAAACTAAAATAAATTTCTTCAGGTAAATTTCACATTAATGTGTACTTATATACATACATACACATATGTTTATATGTATGAGAAAGAGAAAATTACAACAAACCCACTTAACAAAGTCTCATTAGATTTTAATCAAGTTTTTTATTGTATAATGTGCTATAAGAACATTTTACTTAATTTATTTTATGGTGTTAGAAATTATCTTCTGGCTGATGTTAGATGATCAGGAGCTGAAACTTAAAGAAGACCTTGGTAGGTGTAAAAATGGACAGTTGCTTAAAACTAGGAAGCCTATAATACTTTAACAAATTCTTGGCTTCCTGGTCATTCTAAATTTGTTTTTGAAGAAGCTTTATACACACACACACACACACACACACACACACACACACACACACACACACACACACACATATATATATATATATATATATAAAGAGAGAGAGAGAGAGAGAGAGAGAGAGAGAGATTAAGAAAGAGAAAATTAAATAGACAAAGTTCAGCTTTCAAAAGCCTGTGTTCATATAGATAGAAATGAAAGGCTTATGTATAACCCTAGAGGTTAGAGAGCGCCTTTTAGGTCATTGGAAAAAATATATCTAAATATAAGTTGTAGACTTATAGAAAATGGAGTAAGGATAGATAACATTTTAATTTGGGAAGAATCATGAAGATAGAGCCTGTAAATCTGTATAAAATATATAGTCATACATTTTTTTTTCTTTCCAAACAAAAGGATAGACAGCTGATAATATAAGCATGGCCCAAGATGTAATATGTTATGAAGTGAATAAATTGGTGGAACAATCTGTATATTGATGTATGATGTCTTGAAGTTATCAGATGACAACAAAATTTGCTAAAAGATGACCAATTATAAATACAGTGGTTATGAACATGCCTTTGATTGATTTGTCATGAATGATAAGAAATTAATTATTTAATTTAGAAATATCAACTTTAAAGAAAGGTTTTGTGGGAGTTTGGAGAAGGAAGATACTTTTAACATAATGGAAACAGTAAAGTTATCCCACTGTACTTCTCAAGAATCATTTGCATAGTAGTAAATATGACTTTAAGGACTGTGCATTCCCAGCATATGCACAGACACTTATGTTCTTAATTCTTTCTTCTATGCCCTATACCTAAGCATTATTGTAGTTTAAATATGAGAGTTACTTGCAGATTCTTGTATTTGAATACTTTCTCTTCTCTTTCTAAAACTGTCTTGGAAGGATGTTTACAGAGTAGAGCCTCATGGGTAGGAGTGAGACCGTGTGAATGAATCCTGAAATTTGGTACCATGATCCCACTTCCTGTCCTTTTTGCTCACTTTTGCTGATCCAGTGTGTCCAGACTCTTCTTGTTCCCTTTATTATAATTTTCCTGTTGAAATAATATGTATTGCTCCTAAACCACTTTTTGATTAAGCCTTTCCTCTCTAAATTTATTTTCAAGTCTTTATTCATGGAATGGAGGAAAATAATGGATATTGGCTTTAAAAAAATAAAAAGAAAGAAAGCAAATCAAGGAAGATTGCTAAAACTAAACACAGAATCATCAGGGATGATAACTATTATTTAGACAAATTATGCAACTTAGATGATATGATATACTTTTAGGAAATAAATGTCTTTGTCAGTGCTCAATTACTGGGAAGAACACCAAGACCCTGGCAACTCATTTAAAAAGCATTTAATTTGTTTCTAGTTCAGTCCATTAATAGTATGTCAACATGCAAGAAGACATGGTGCTGGAGACATTGACAGCTAGCTCTACAACAGGATCTGGGGTTATCAACAAGAATGTGAAAGACACTGGGCCTGGCTTGAGCTTCTCAAACCCAAAGCCCATGATAAGGCCATACCTGTTTCAACAAAGCTTTACTTCCCAATCCCTCTCAAGTAGCACCACTCTCTAATGACCAAGCATTCAAATATATGAGCCTTTGGGGACCAATCCTATTCAAATAATCTACAATAATGTAGGTCACTGTCTTTCCCATGTATAGGTTTCCTCTCCACTGGTGCACTGGTGTTTGTGTGTGTGTGTGTGTGTGTGTGTGTGTGTGTGTGTGTGTGTGTGTGTGTGTATGTGTGTGTGTGTGTATGTGTCTGTGTCCCTTTGAAACAGAGACTCACTTTGTAGCATAGGATAACTTAGAAGTAATTACATATCAATGTAGAACTTCAATACATTGCATTTTTTTTTTTTAAATATGAGCATTCTGGATAATCAACAATTTAGGGAAAAAGAAAAAAAAGATTATGTATGTTTTCCATCACTGTTGATGTAAATTTTATTAACTCTGAATCTGAATAATAAAATGTTTGTATAGAAATACATTTTATAAGGAGGAAACAATGAGAAGTGATTGTGATGGGTTTAATTTTTGTTGTTGTTGTTGTTATTATTGTTTTATGTAGTTTTCTCTCTGAAAATCCAATCTAATGCATATAGGAAACAGTGTCAATGCATACAAATAAAATGTTCTTTTCAGGTAGAAAACAAATGTATTAGATAATGTTTTCTAAGTGCATAAAAGTAAATATATTAGTAATAAATGTTTGAATTTTGAAGATATTAACTGAGAGGGAACTACAAAGAATACTATGTCTCAGTCTGTGTACATGTAGGTGTATGGATACCAAAAGCATTTGTACTAACAATACTATTAACAAACAATAAATATTAAGAATACCAGAGTTTAAAAGGTTTGATCCATCATTCATGATTTTTCATGTTTTTTATCCTATTTTAAAACTTAGGTCATATTAAAATATATCTGGGGCAGTTAAAACTGATAAGCATATGTTAGCAAGAATTAAAATGTTAGCTATCTATACACGATACTAAGGAAGCTGAAACAGGGAGCTCAAATGTGGAGGGTAAGATGGGGGGTCAAGAGAATACAGGGAGGAGGAGCTAAAACTCTGAGATATTTTAGGGCTTATCTGAAAACCTACTATAGTAAGTTTCTTAAAACATATACACTTATGAATGAGATTTAAGCAGAATAACACAGTAACAGGGTAGACAAAGGCACAACTCGCCATCTCTCAGTAAATGAATCTCCAATTCTAGAAATGAGTTGCATTTCATCAAGTTGTTGGACAAAGGGGTTCCACTGGAAATCCCTAAACAACTCCGGCCATTGCCAAGGCTACTGGTTGTTCTCCAGAAGCTGATAGTAAGTCCTTACTGCTGAAGACAACAACTAAAAAAGTCAAGTTGGGCCTAACTAGAGACTTCACCCCTACTAATTACTGTTTATGGTACTGAAGGGTATTTTGTATTCTAACCTATAAGAGAAACCATACAATATGTGATTTGAGTTAAGACCTACTCCATAAGATGGAGCCCATATAAAATGCTGCTTGAGTAGCCAAGAACCTGGGATTAGGTGGGCCAGGTACTTAGGGGGAAAACCAAATAGCATTTTTGTTAAATTTTCAGAACATGGCAATAAAATGATTCCTAATAATATTTTGCTATCTTCATAGATCACTGTCTTGCCTTGCCAAGCTATCATCAGGGAAGCTTCCTTATGGAGTAAATGGGAGCAAATATGTAGACCCAGACAACAATGAGAGAAATTGAAACACTAGGTCCTAAATGGGATGGTTCTATTAAATACCTCTCCTTAGAGCACAGATAACTCTGTAAAAGAGAAGGGAAAAAGATTGTAAAAGCCGAGGAGATAGAAGACACCAAGAAATGAAGGCATTCTAAACACAGGAGGACACTCAGACATTTGAGCTCAGAGTCTCTGGTAGCATGCACAGAACCTGCAAAGGTATAAGCCTAATGGGATCTCAGCTTTGAGAGGGGAAGCAGACACACATTCTCATCCCTAACCGAAGGATGCCCACAATTGATAAATGCTTTCAATTTTTTTTCCTCCAGAGGAACCTCACTGGGTACACAAACCTCTCTTAAGGACAGACCACATACCTAGAGGTAGAAGTGAAATACAAAATGATTTCAATGACACCTCTAGAGGTTTATTCTCATAATTTTTCTTGGGATTTTTTTTTCTTTTTCACATGCATATATGTTATGCTTTCTGGTGTTATATTTATATAGGGTTTCTGGTTTTACAAATATGTCTGTGTCTATATGTGTCTTCTATGTTTTTCTTGGATCTTTTTATCTGTTTATTTTGTACTGTTCTTGTTTGTTTTTATTTTATCTTATTTTATTGTGGTTTTTTAGCTGCTTGTTTATATTCTAATGAGAGAAAGAATGAAAAGGTGTATACATTGTGTGAATTGGGTGGTTAGGGCATCTGGTAGCATTAGAGGAGTTGAAATCAAAATCATAATATATTTTGTGATAAAATATCCATTTTTTTAAAAAAGCATTGATAAAAGTTGGTAATGATATTGGACTATAAGCTTAGAAAGCAAAATTTAAATGTGGAGAAAAATATTTTAATAGATTGAAAGTAAAATTTGAATCAATAAATACCTTGAATGAAAGTATGAAATTATGATCATTCAAATACAGAAGATAATTGAGAATAGGGGATTAAAACTTTAGAAATTATTCAGTTCTAAAAGGATTGATAAGGAATGGACCAATGTTCTGTGTAGGGTGGAATAAAGAACAGACATGAGATCAAGAACAAGTGAATTGGGTGAAGTGTTCAACTGAATATTGAAACTTATAAAATGCTCTCAGGAATCTAAGAAGGAAGAGAAATGCTATAGTCAGCAATAAGAAAATGTATTCAGAGATGTAAAAATCAAAATATTTAGTGAATGTTAAAGTTTCATCATAAAGTAAAATCTTGAGTTAGAAAATGGTGCATACAAATTTGGAAAATGCCACTGAAGAATAAGAAACACAATTAGCAAGAGTCCAAGTGATTTGAAAACCTTTCTTTTGAATATGCCTTGTATTATTCACTATTCTATTGCTGAGAAGACATCCCATGATGAAGACAACTTTATAAAAAACAGCATGTAACTGGGGACCTGATTACAATTCCAGAAGTTTAGTCCATTATTATTAGATCAGGAAACATGACGTGCAGGCAGGGACTCGAGCCACAGCTGAAAGTAACATCATTATCAGAAGTCAGAGAAAGAGAGTTTCTGGTCTGGTCTACCCTCAAGATCTGGACCTCCCCCACCCCCAGATGCCCCTTCCTAGCACTGAAGTTCAGACCAGCAGTTCCAAAGAAACATACAGAAACTTATATTAATTACATGTTATTTGACCTATGGCTCAGGCATATTAATAGCTAACTCTTAACTCTTAAACTAACCAAAGATTAGTGGGCTTGATATTTTTTTTCAGGGCAGCACTTCTTTTTTCCTTTGCATCTGCTTAGTATCTCTGCTCTGCTCTTCCTCTTCCCAGAATTTTCTTAGTTGGTAGCCCCACCTATGTTTCCTTTCTGCCTTCTGGTGAGTCCGCATTTTATTCAACCAGTAGAAGGGACAAACATCTACAATGTACAAGAGTATAAACCCCTAGGAGGGGATGGGGGAGAGAGAGAGAGAGAGAGAGAGAGAGAGAGAGAGAGAGAGAGAGAGAGAGAGAGAGAGAGAGAGAGAGAGAGAGAGAGAGAGAGAGAGAGAGAACATTAGACTTTTGAAACCTCAAAGCTCACTCGGCAACAAATCCACACCTCCTAATCTTTGTAATCCTCACAAATAGTGCCACTTCCTGGTGACTAAGCATTCAAACATATAACTAGATAACCATTCTTAGTCAAACCACAACATTCCATTCTCTGTGTTCTTGTCCCTCATGCTAGTAGCAGTATTATAATGCAAAAAATGCAAACAGTTTATCTTAAAAAGTCAGCACAGTCTATTACAATCTCAAAACCAAAAATCTTAAATTCTAAGTTTCTTTTGAGACTCATGGCAATCCTTAGATATAACCCTCTATGAAACCAAAACCAAAAGCAGATCACATACTTCCAACATACAAAGGCACTAAGAAAGACCAAAAACCAGCAAAACAAACTCAAAATTCTGCATCTCCATGTCTGATATCAAAGAGCTCATCATATATCCAATTCCTTCCAATTTTGTTGATTTCAACATAGTGCTCTCTGTTAGTTGAATCCACACTGAACCTGTGTTGTTATTCTTGGCAGTTATTCAAGACTTTTATATCTCTAGCATCTTTGTGTCTCCAACAAAATCTAGGCTTTACCTTCACAGCTTCAACAATTCCTTTTCTGTGTCTCAATGCAGGAACACCTGATACAGCCTTATCTGGTAGGAAAAACAAAAGCCATAAAGCCAGAAAAGCTGCTTTATGAAGATCCAACAAATGGAACTGGATGATGGACATCATGCCGTCTTTGGTTTTCATGTCCACCTGTTACATACTTGGGAAACTTTTACATTTATGCAATTTGGGAATATTTGATTGATAAAAAAGTCTTATGAATCATTTATTCCTACTCCCAGGAGTACTATTTTTAAGCTTCCCCAGTAATTTCTTAAACATTCTCTCTTGCTTTTAGGGATATATCATTATCTACTTGAAGGTCCTCCTTATGACTTAGAGTTAATGACACCCATAAAGAAGTCAGAGGTTTCTTTAGAAGGCTATGAAATATTTTTAAAACATCCATCCCTGTACATAGGAACAAAGTAATCAAAATAAAGTTTTGAATATGCTCTTCTCAGTAGCTGGATGGAGGTTCTATGATCACAAATAAAGTGGTCATCAATTTGTTTACAGGAGGAGGCCAATACACCTTCTTCAGTATTGCTCTTGATATTTCTATGAGCAGTGGGGACAGCTAGCCATGGGTTGAAACTGAGAATCTGTGAGTTCAATTACACATTCCCCTCTTTTTGTTGCCTTTATCAGATATTTTGTTTTAGCAATAAAATTCTGGCTAGTGTGTATTGAAATCTTGTATTATAGACTATGTTTATCACCACTTAGTATATTTCTTGCATATTATTTGAATTATTAAAATTTCAATTCATATTGACACACTGTAAGGAAAGATAGTACCTTCTTTATAATCGTGATGAATAATTTTGAACATGGATTCAGAATACATAGTTTTATTAACTTATTAGAAAGAAAGCATTATTCACTGTCATTTGTTTAATAAAGTCTTTATTTCAAGGGGATGAAAGGCATCATTGCAATAAATGCAATGAATGCAGCAATGGGATTGTTTGATATGGGAGATATGTTGTGATTAACTCTGAATGCAATGTGGATTTGGTAGGTTTTGCATATATGTGGTGGCTTGAGTTTCAGTGAGTAAAATATTACTGAAGAACAACATGGGTGCTATGATATGAATGGATATGACACCCAACTCATTACCCATTCTTCATTGTCAAAATATGTAACAAAATAACTTTTACCATAAAAACATTGTATGGGTGTTATTTTCAAGTTGTTTAAGAAATACCTACAAAGAAATACTACAGTTAAGACCACACTTAAAACAAAATACTATGACTTTGCCAATTATGTGTAAAAAATATAAAAACTATCAACAACATAGTGTAATGGGTGGGCACCCCTAACTTTAGCACCCCTAGATACCCCAAGACCATGGCTAATGACCACTGTTAACTTTAAAGAAAAAGAGAGTTTGATGAATGATATACTGGTACACACATGTGCGGACTCAAGGCACTGTGTAAGGCAAGAGCACAGAATGCTTTCAGAATAAAATTCTTATACCACACTCTGGGTAGGGGAGGGGTACATCCAGCTTGTGAGATAGAGAAGTTGTAACAGTTCTTGTGGTAGGGCTTTCCTAGGTGGCCCCACCCAGGTTGCTACATCAGGAATGCAATCCCAGGGAGTCAGCCAGCCAAGCAATGGAGGAAGCACATCCTGTGTTGTTCAGGAGGGGGTTAGTGAACAAGTACCTTCTTAGCAAACAGAAAGCATGACGGCACAAGAGGTTAAATCTTAGGTTAGGCAAGGAAAATTTCATCTTTACAATCCCCCCTTTTACTAGTGCATATCTCTAATCTTAGAGATCAGACTCTTTATCTAGTCTCTCATCTAAGCCCTGCCAATTCTGCAACATGTCCTCAGACAAAGAGGTTGGAGACATTTTCAGGGCTTTTATGGAAATCTCTGTGACCTTTAAGTCTTGAGTAATAGCAGATTTTAGCAAAGCCATTTGCCTGGGACCCTCAACTAAAGCAGCTATGTCTGTTTTTACACTCACTGAAACCCTGACACTTAGCAGTACTGTGAGTATGACAGGCTTTCTTTTAGACCTTAACTTTAGCCAGTCCTGTGCTGCACGCCCACCTTGTTCCTGCTTCTGGGATCAAGTAGGAGGAGTTAAGGGTAACTGCCAAGGTATGCAAGCACCTTGCATGATCTGAGGTAGACAGGGATTCTCAGGCATATTCCCTGTCCAGCCACCTCGGGGAGGGTAAGCATTTTAAGATTGGCTCTCTAAGCCACTGGTCCAGAGGTTTCTCTCATGAGTCTCAGCTCTGGTAAGAGTAATTGCATCCTAACTGGAAGATGGCTCTTAATAAGCATTACCAGTGGTCTCACAGCCACACTGGTGGCAGTAGAAACTCTCAAGTTCCCCACATGAGTAGGCCTGCTGCTTATCTCTCTCATCTCTCTGGCAAACATAACACCTATGGTCTAGTAATGTTGCCCAGGAGCGAGGGTGTGCACATCCCAGGGCCCACTGGGCACATGAACAAGAGCCGTCTCCCTTCTAGCATACCTCTGGTGACATAGGTTGTTTAGGGTCAGTAGTGGGAATATCCCAGGCATCAAGTCCTGCAGCCAATTGACAGAGATCCAGATACAGGCTAGGCCATCATATTCATTGGGGATGTTGGGAGGAAGATGTCTCTCATATTACAACCCCGGTCCCAGATGATCACCTGCCACGTCTGCTGGATTGGTTGATGAGGGTTGTCACTATGTGCTCATGAGGGGGTGGTCAGCTCTCTTCACAGTCCACTGGTCATCAGGAGCAGCTGCAGGCTTAAGATGGGAAGCAGAAGCATGGATCTAGGCAGCAACGCCATCTACCTTGACTGCAGTTGGTGTGGTCAGAAAGACTTGGTAGGGTCCCTTCTAGCGGGGTTCAAGAGTCCGATGTTGGTGTTGCTGGGAATAGACATAGTCTCCCGCCTGGTAGCGATGTGGGGTCCTGTCTCCCTCAAGCTGGTAAAGGTCTGAGAGCTGCTTCCACAAAGAATGTTATACTTTAGCCAAGGCCTGCAACCTAGAAGACGAGGGGGTATTTGTAAGGTTCACACCAGAGGTGGTCCCCAGATTCAAAAAGTATCTCAAAGGGGGTTAGATTAGTTTTAGCTGAGAGAGTATTGTGAGCTCAGAAAAGGGCATAGGGCAGGAGCATCACTCAATCTCTGTGGCCAGTCTATGGTCAATTTGGTTAAGGTCTCCTTAATGGTTTAATTCATTCTCTCTACCTGTCATGAACTTTGGGGTACAATAAAGTTTCAAATCAATCCTTAATATCTTGGCTACCCCCCCCCGACTTGCATGGGCCATGAATGCTGGTCTATTGTCAGACACTATTACCTTTGGGAGAGAGAAAGGCCTTCTTGATCTGGTCAAAAGCCTCTTGCTGTTCTGTCTCCCATCTATACTGAGTCTCATCTTTCAGTAGGGGGTATAGAGGGGCCACCAAGGCTGCGAAGCCTGGAATCCAGAGCCTACAGAATCCAGTAATTTCCAGAAACTCTATCAGGCTCTTCTGGCTCTCAGGTGGAGATATCTGAGTGACTGACAGTTTTCTTTCTGGCCTCTGTCAGAAATCTCTTATCTCAGGCTGGCATATCTGGACCTTTTGGCAGAGGCTTGATATCCCAGTTTGGCCAGTTTAACGAGCAGTTTCTCAGTCCCTTATTGGCACTGTTACACCATGAAGGCTGCAAGCAGTAAGTTATCAAGGTACTGCAACAGAGTTACCTCAGGGTTAGTTGTCTGGAACAGTCCTAAATCTTGATGCAGAGCCTTATTGAAGATGGTGGGGGAGTTCTTGAAGCCCTGAGGCAGTCTAGTCCAGGTGAGCTGTTCTGAGAACCCGTTCTCCAGGTCTGAGGCAGACAGAAGAAGGCATCTTTCAGTTCCAAGACAGTGTACCATTGTCTGTCATGGCTGAGGGTACTGAGGAGGTTGTAAAGGGCTGGGGACAGTCGGGTGAACGTCCATCACCCAGCTGTTGACTTCCCTCAGGTCTTGGACTGGCCTATAGTTTCCCATCCCAGGCTTGTTAATGGGTAGCAATGGAGTGTTCCTTTCTGACTGACATGGTTTCAGGATTCCCTGCTCCAGCAGTCTCTGAGTATGGAGTGTGGGTTTTGATCCCTTCCCTGGCTTCTTTGTTCATATAGCACTGTCTGACCCACATGGGGGGTGGCTGAAGGTTTCAAATTTTACCACCACAGGGGGCCACTAGATCGCCAGCCCTGGTCCAGCCGTTTACAGCAGGCTGGCTGACTGGAGGGTTAGTGAATTCCACCTCCGGCCCCTGGTGGTTAAAGGTGATCTTTGCTCCCAATTTGGTAAGCAAGTCTCTCCCTAGCAGTGGGGCTGGGCACTTGGGAATCACTAGGAAAGAGTGCTGCACTTTTCTTTTTTCTTTTCTTTTCTTTTCTTTTTTTTTTGTAAGTCCATTGTATTTTTTTTTCTTTTTTTTTTTAAGTCGTCTACGACCTATGATGGACTAATGATTTCTTGTTGAAGAGGGGACCTAAGAGGGTCTGTAAGGCCGAATAGACTGCTCCCATTTCCACTTCGAAGTCAATTGGGGTCCCCTCCACATTAAAGGTTACCCTGAGTTTGGGGAGGGAATTTGAATCCTGATGTCCCTAATCCAGGGCGACGAGGCTGGCTGTACTAACCGAAGGTTTTGGCTTTAGCCCAGTATTCTTCCAAGCTTCTGGCATGGGCCCAGGTTCCTATTTCTACTCTGTCTCCCTTGCCTGTTGAGCACGGTAGCCAAGATTTTAGTTAATTCTCTATTCCTTCGTTTATTTTTCCACTTTCCTTTTTCTTCTCTTTCTCTTTCTCTCACTCTCTCTTCTTACTCCCTCTCTAATCCCTGCTCTTTCTTTTCTGCTGTTCTCTCTCTCTCTCTCTCTCTCTCTCTCTCTCTCTCTCTCTCTCTCTCTCTCTCACTTTCTCAGCCTAACTAAGTCTCTTAAGGCCATATCTTATAAGCCATCCATTCTCTGCAACTTTCTGCAAATATCCATTGCTGACTGTCCTATAAAGGCTATTGCTACTGCCCCCCTTCCCCGTTCTTCTGATTTTGGATCAAACAGTGTGTATCTTCAATAAGCCCCTATTAGCCTCTCTAAAAACTTAGAGGGAGACTCATCGGACCCCTGCATCACTTTTCTTACCTTAGCCAGATTAGTTGGGCATCATACTGCAGCCTGGAGACCCGCCATTAAGAGCCTGGTGACAGAGTAATAGCTGTCTCCTACCTTCAGGAGTATTCAGATCCCCACTGGGAATCTAGGTTAGGCAACTATGTCGGGTAGCCATCTGAGCTGGGGACCAGTTTCTGAGCTTCTAATAGGATCCAATCCCTTTTTTCAGAGGTAAAGAGAGTTCCTAGGAGTTGTCAATCATCTCAAGTGGTCTGATGAGAGAACATAGGGGACTTCAAACGAGCAGTTAGTTTAGCAGATCTTCCAAGAAAGGTGCCCATCATCCACCATCAGCCTGTGAGGGCGAAGAGGGAGAGTGACAGCAATGCCCCCAGGTGGCTGGGCTCTCCGGCTCCCTTGTACAGGTCTCACTCCCAACCGTGCCGAGGGTACCTGGGCAGGGGAGAGCCTCCAGGGGTCTTGTTGGAGAGGGAGGAGGTGTACCATTCAGCATGAGAAGATCCATCTGAGACTCTGTTAAGACAGACAGGCGTAGGCAGAGGTGGATAGAGGGATGCGGCAGAGGGCTTAGAGGAGGATTTAAGAGGAAACATAGTTGCAGAGGAATTGGTGGAGAAGGTAGGAATGGCTGCACCCAATCAGGAGGGTTTTCAGCCAGGTCCACCCAGACCCAAATGTACACTTGCTGGTCCAGGTGTCCATGAGGACCTGAATGGAAGACAATGGTTTTGACTGCTCGGAGGGTGTCTATATGGAAAGTGCCCAAGTGGGGGGTGGGCATCCCACACGGAAAGTCGGCCATTCAGAAGTGCAGAAAGTCTGCCATTCACCTTTCCTAACATTGAGAGATAAATTATTACCCCGGTCTGAGACTTCAGACCAGTGGGAGAGGGTGAGAGTGGGGTTGAGGATTTTTGACCCGTTTTGACAACAAGGAGACAGAGTCCAACAAAACAGAGACAGACAGACAGACGGAGACACACAGACAACAGAGACAAAGCCAGCTGTGCCATGAACGGCAAAATGAAAATAAAAACAGATCTAACGGTCTGGACCTCTGAGCTCGACTGGAAACTGGCAACAATTTTACTACAGATTCTGTCTAAGACAGCAAATGGGCTTCCAAGTGTCCTGGGGTCGCCCTCACACTTGAGGCATCCCTCGAGACAGTGGCCCGCGACCTCCCTGACACGTCTTCCAGTTGCAGCCAAGAGAGACTCATGTAACATCTTAGGTTAGGCAAGGAAAATTTCATCTTTACAATAGAATGGTCAAGATTAAAGGAACACTACTACTTCAAAATAAGAGCTTAATACATACAAGTCAATAATTTTTCTACAAACTATCAATCAACAAGTGAAATTGAGACCTTAAGCAGAAAATATTTATTTAATCATCCTCAAATATAAAATTATAAATAAATCTAACAATAAGATGTTTGTAAACAAACTATAAACTTCTGATATAAGAAATTAAAGAGCTAAAGATGTGCACAAACTAATAAAATGCCATGAGATAAGAGGAGTTAGCTTTAGTGTTCTTTAACATAGTAGAGTAGTTTGTGTAAGTACACTCTGCAACAGTTTGTTGTAGATGTTAAAATAGCTAGTAATTTATAGTCTTACCCCAGAGAAATAGTAAATGTGAACATATGAAATTGTTAATTAACTTGACTTTATTTTTGCAGACATATATAATATAATAACATATATATATATAAAAATATACCAATATATGTTATGTAGTAACATATAAGGTAATAGTAAAATATTATTACATATTTAAAATGAGATGTCTTTCTGTATGCTTTTAATTAATATTGGATAATGACAAAATTGTCTTGTCCTCTGGCAAGACAGCTTATAGGCAGGTGGGAAATTCAAGCATAGATAAAGCAGTAGGAGGGCAGAGACAAGCAAAGATGCTGTGAGGTGCAGCTGAGACAGCAAGATGTAAAAGTACAGGTAAGCCATGAGCCATGTGGCAGAACATAGATTCCTAGAAATGGGTTAAGATGCAATAGATAGCTAACAAGAAGCCTGAGCCATAAGACAAACCATTTGTAATTAATATAAGCCTTTATGTAAGTATTTTATAAGCAGCTGTGGGACTGCAGGTGGGAGAGATTCCTCCAGACAGTGGACCTGTAAAGGTCAGAAACTTCTAACTGCACATATTATATTTATTACTCATTCATATAAACCTATACAAGCATGTAAATTAAGAAAATAAGTAGTTGAAAAGATTTATTAAATAGTGAAATATCATATATATTCTGATTAACTTACTGATACAGAGTGACTATTAGCAATAGCTGCAACTAATGCAACACATATTTTAATGGGATTATGTAGATGGAGTTTTACTTTCAAGGCGCCAGTCCAAAATTAATATTTATTAGAATATAAATTAACATTCACAATATTAGTAACAGCTTATGGTGGCACCTGAACAAGGACTGGTGGATCCAAGCGATGGAGGAGCGATGAAAGCACGATGGAAGCACGATGGATTCCGATTCTGTCTGTCCAGCAGCCAGCAGCCAGGAACCAGGAAGAGCGCTCCTCGTGTCCCAGCAGCCACTTATCAATGGGCTTGGCCACACCCCCTCCAGGGTCCTGGAAGTGTCTTCTGACCTTATCACCTGACACCTTAATCCCGCCACATCTCCCCCTTTTGTCTAAATAAAAAGGTTCTAAACTAAGATTATGTACAATAGGAATTATTATGAGTTAGTAACCGTAAATACCTATTCTTCAACCCCTTCAAGACCTGAGAAGGAAGATATATCACTTGAAAGTCAGAAGTATATGGAAGTAGTGGCTTCCAAAATTTGGGAGAGGACAGCAACACAGCTACCTGGACAATCATCCCTTGTTTTGTGCACCGTTGGAGCATCTATCATATTGGCAACAGGCCTATGGTATCTGACAGGTCTTCTCACAAGCAGGGAAATTTTGGAGGGACTGTCTTATCCTGTCCAGGCAGGTTTCATCAGTCTCCATCCATCAACTTGTTCCTCCAGCTTGGACACCATGTGTTCACTGTCAATAATCAAGGTAAGGACAGTTCCTTACTCAACCGGCCATTCTCTGCCAAAAGGACAAACTCCAATGGAGTATCCTCGATGCTCATACCATCTCGGGAAAGGAGCAGTGACACCAGGAGTCGTCGTGCCTCTCATGGCCGAATTTCAAATGTTAAATGCCATATTCTCCGGGTCTATGAAATGGTTGAAGATTTCTGTCTATCTATGATATTCTAACCTGTATCTGAGATGACTGGGATATGGTACCTTAAGTAATGTTGACATTAGTTTTTATTGCCCTAAGGATTAAACCCTGTATTAAAATTAGAATATCTATACAAGAGGTGTACAATCCCTGAACAATGACTTTTAGTATGACTATCAAACATTAGCCAGGGGTATATTACCATGTAGAGTGGCCACAGCATTTTAGACATGTATATACATATATATCATCTAAACAGAGGTATATAAAACATTTTGTGCATATATCATAACTAGTGCAATCATACATTATATCTAGTATAGTTAAATGAAGGTAGTAATTGCACAGTGTACATGACAATGATGTGCAAATATTTTAAACAGAGATAGAAGTATATATAAAACAGAAATTACAGATTCAATTTTACATAATAGTTACAGATTCAGATTTATAACGAAATACAAGTTGCTTTGGTTATATAAAGCAATTTCAGATTGAACTTTGTACAAATGTACAAATTATCACAATTAAACATATAAAATGATTTTACATTTGTATCAATATACAAATACCTATGCCAATGCAAATTGTCTTTAACTTAGCCCATACATTTAGCTAAAATGGTGTATAGGTAGGCAGAACAATCTACCTTTATCTATCGTATCTATCCCCCTTCTCTTCTTCAGAAGAGATCTTTGATGCTATATTATACTTCTGTCCTCCACCCAATTTTCACTTAAAACTATTCTAAGGTCTGTGGGTCCAGGATCTCTGGCTGTCTGGGACCCGAGAAAACCTACTACAACAGATGGTGCATCCAACGTGGGCCGATTATCCACTTAGAGCCTGAGAAAGATTAAAAAGAGTTCTAGATCGCAGAAACTGAGCAAAGGCAGCTTCCAAATTGTGTATGTAAATCGGGTCTTTGTACAAAGAAAGCATGGTCCGTCCGGGTCACATTCAAAATGGCGCCGGTGGGCTATCGGCAGTCAGTGTGAGCTGCAGCTGCAACCAGTCTCACAGAAGACTAAATAGCATGTGATTGATTTTAGATTTCTGCTTATTTTGAACAAAAGAAAAACAAATTTTCTTCATGGCAGCATTTTCTTAGGTGTGCTCTGTTTACGGTCCGTTTAAGAAAACTTAGTGATTCAGCCTAATTTGCAAAAACTGTGCTTCTTTTTGCAGAATGTATTTTAAAAGCTCTTAAGGTTAGAAGATGATTAAAGATTCACAATAAAACAGATTCAGATAAAAAGAAAACCTGTAAACGGGTTACAATGTTTGTAAAAGGTACATAGGCTTCAGAGAAAAAAGAAAGAGGTTAGAAAAAGTTTTTAAAGCGAGAAATAGAGTAATAAAAATATAATAAGCCACGTAAAGATGGAAAATAGACACAAAATCTGGATTTTGGTTGTTATTATGTTTTCTTTTAATTTTTTAACTGTTAATGAGCTAACTGCAAAAAGACAATGGATTGCAAAGGCTACTAAGTTAAACAAGAATGTATATTTTAAAGGTATTTTGATTTTGAAATTTGTGTCTAAGGATTTATTGCTTTGGAAGAGTTCTGTTTCTGTTTCCACAGATGAGAACCTGTGGATTGCTTCCAGGCAAATATGGTTTCATAAACCAAGACCCCCTGAAAAAACCTCTGATGAGAAGAGATGGCCAGATCAGCTTCATGGTTGCAGATTATGATCCAGTCTCAACAATCCGTGAGATTTTCAACGCCCCTTAATCAGCAGGAAGTAGTAATGGATAACTTCGCCCAAATTCCCCAAATATTGTTTCTAAATGTTTGTTTTCATTATAAATGGTTAATGGTCATAGTCAATCTCTTTCTAAGAAAAAACGGGGGATATGGTATGTGAATGCTTTTTTAAAAATTATATTATTGAATTTACTTAGATCAGAAAATCAGCTGTTAATCTCAAAATTCTTTACATTGGTATAGATTTTGGTTTATTGATACAAATTTAAGGTCAATTTTATTATGCTGTATGTGTTTTTCTATTCTTGTTTAAGATATGATGTTCATGTAACTGTTTTAAAATTGTAGTGTATAATTAAAAAATGAAGGTTAATAGTCACTTTTGATAATCAAACTTATAGTTAGGTTAGTTAGGATTTTTAGGTATACAAAGATATATTTCAATTAAATAGATAATCTTCAAATACTTCTAATACCTACAGAATATGGCATTTAAAATGTTTTAAGAGCTTAGACTTTTCTGGACAGTGAGACAGGTCTGTTCCTGGCAGCACTAATTTACTTCAACAGGAAAATGGGCATCGAAGAAACTCCATATAAAGTCTCATCTATTTGTGGTAATGGTAAGCCACTAGAGAAGAAACTGTTTTTATATTGACTGCTTGACAGTATGCTGTTTAAACTGGACATGCAGGTTCCATAAGAAGATGACCTCTGGACTTTGGCAGAACAAGCCAAGATCATCATTCAGGTTCCTGCTTTACAGAGAAAACTGTCAGACATTCTTCAGGACTCAAGGAGAAGCAACGGATGAACTGTGCCAGAATGGGCAGAGCAGATTTCCTGCTTCACTGAAATGAAAAGAGACTCCAGGCCTATAGGCTGAAGATGGATGCCCCAACTTTATAAAGGAACTTTGGGTGACTGTCCAGGCAGATAGGTGTCATCTCTGTCCTTTCTAGATTTTAGAAGTCGTTTGCACTTCTGGTTTACTTGGGTAAATATTATATCCTTCTGTGGTCTTTGATGTAGTTGAAGATTAGATAGTTATATGTACAGTTTTTCTTAGTCATTTGAAAAGTATATTAGATATGAAACTTTAGATTCATAAAGATAAGGTAGATGATAGAGTATTTTCTTTAATTTTGCTAAATACAAATAGACTAGATATTGTAACTGTAATTCTTGCTTGATAGCTATTTTGTTATATGTAATTTTGCTATGTTAAAATTGAAACCTTCCTTTTTGATTAGAGAGAAAGGGGGAAATGTGGGAATGCATTTGTGTGTGCTGTATCTTTAAATAAAAGTGCTGTGTTGGGTCATGGCGGGCACCATAGAAAAAGTGGGAGGAGAATCAGAGCTTAGGTGGAGAAGCAGGGTGGAGTGAGGAGATCGAGCGAGCCGCGAAAAGGCAGACCGAGCTGAAGCTGCCGAAGGAACGACATGTAAAGAGCACGGGTGAGCCACGGGCCACGTGGTCCGCAGATTAATAGAAATGGGTTGATTTAAGATATAAGAGCTAGCTAGCAAGGTGCCTGAGCCATAGGCCAAACAGCATGAAGTAAATAGAAGCGTCTGAGTTGTTTCTGGGGACCCGGGCGGCGGCGGGCGGATAAGCGGCGCCGGGCAGGTCTGTGGGTCCGGGATCTCTGGCTGTCTGGGACCGGAGAAAACCTACTACAACAGGTTTATGCTAATGCATAAACCACTGAGTTTATCATTGAACTATATTCATTCAATAAAATAAATTGAAAATAATGATTTCATAGGTCACCTTTGAGATACAGTTTATATATATATATATATATATATATATATATATATATATATATATATATATATATATATATATATATATATAAAACTAAGAATGAGAATGTATTATGAGGTTTCTGGCCCAGACTTTCAGGCCTAGCTTCAAGGTTTAGGCCCGCAGACCTGCAGAGACACACAGATGCTTGCAGTAGTTTTATGCTGATTGGCCCAAGGCCCAGGCATATCACTTCATAACTCTTTACCCTTAATCTAACCCATGACTCTTACCCTGTTCAGCCATGGGGCCCGGTACCTTTTCTCCGAGCAGCATAGTTGTTCTCTGTTTCTTCTGGCTTCTCTCTGGCATTCTGCTCTGCCCTAGAGTCTTCTTAGTCTGGTAGCCACGCCCACACTTCCTTTCTGCCTTTGGCCAATCAGGGCTTTTTATTAAACTCATAGATGGGGACAATTATTTACAATGGAACAACATAATCGCCCTACATGAAGATACTTTCATAGATATGTCAGACAACTCAAATGACTAGAAATAGAAAAACTCATTCTGAGTGAGGTAACCCAAACCCAGAAAGACAAACATAGTGTGTACCCACTAATAAGTGGATATTAGATCTGAAGTAAGGATAATCAGGCTACAATCCACAGTCCTAAAGGAGCTAGGTAACAAGAGAACTCTAAGAGAGACATCCATGAATCCCAGTGGGAAGGGGAAATAGATAAGTTCTCCTGAGTAAATTGGAAACGTGGAGGTAGATTAGGGATGATAGCAAGAAACAATGTGGGAACAGGATGGTAGAGTTGGAGGAGGAACAGAGAGGGAGAACAATGAAATAACTATTTTGACAGAGGAAACCATTTGGGGGTTAGGGAGAAACCCAGTGCAGGAAAACTCACAGAAATCCACAAGGATACTTCAGATAAGACTCTAAGCAATAAGGGAAAAGGGTGCCAGTCCTGTCCTTCCCTTGTAATCAAATTGATGACCACTATAATTGTCATCACAGAACCTTCTTCATCCAGAAACTAATGGAAGCGGATGCAGAGATTCACAGCTAAGCATTGGGCCAGGTTCCCAATCCAGTCAAAGAGGGAGGAAGGGATTATATGAGTAAAGGGGTCAAGATCACGATGCTGAAACCCACAGAGACAGCTGAAGCTCACCTGAGCTCCTAGGAGTTCACTGACCCTAGACTGACAGTTGGGGAATCTACATGAACTGAACAAGTCCCTCTGAATGTAGATGACAGTTTTTGGCTTGAGCCTCTGACTCTAGAATTAGAATTTATTTCTAGTGCATGATCTGGCTTTTGGAACCCATTCTCTATAGAGGGACAGCTTGCTTAGCCTTGATACAAGGAGGAAGGCTTGATCCTGTCTCAACTTGATATGTCTCAACCAGACTTTGTTGGCTCCCCATGGGAGGTGTCTTTACTCTTTGAGGAGTGGAGAAGGTGAGGGCAGGAGAAAGATAGGTGAGTGGGATGGGAGGAGGAAAGGGGTATGTGGTTGGTATGTAAAAAAAAAAAAAAAGAAGAAGAAGAAGAAAGAAAGAAAAGAAATATTTGCCATTGTAACTTATAAGCCAAGTAGCATTTTACATGTGCCTTCTCATATCGTGAAGTTCACTCCTTAGGCAGGAACAGATGACTGTTTTGTTTGTGGATATTTTCATACATATCATAAACACTTACGTCTTTGCTATTAATGAATAAATGGAAAAGTTTGCTTGAGATTAATTCCCACAGAGTGGATATTAAAGTTTTGTTAGTTACTTTTACAAAAACTGAATTTTATTATCGGTAAGCACACCACCTGATGAAATCTTCTCTAGGTGAGACTGATTCGAGGCAGTAATGTTGAAAGATAGTCCCAGTATCTCAACCAGGATTAGATCTTTGAAAATTAAGTATTTAAAATGCTTTACTTGATTCATGGTACTTGTGAAGAACAGAAAAAGTCATCCTAAATATTTCTTGAAAATCATCATTTTTATTTAAATTTAAATTAATCTTCTGTGAAAATGTTCAATATTATAATTATCAAGGAAAGAAAACATAAATGTATGAAATTTAATTATCTGATGTTTGGAAAGTTAATATTGAATGTGCATGGGAAAAAGAAACAAAGTTATAGAAGGAAGATATAATTTTCTACTTACTAATTAAAACAAAACTCAGTAATCATGGATATGGGTATTTTATCTATGTCAAATGAATGATAAAACTTTCTAAGTAAGATTAATTTAAATAATGAAATTTTAAATTTTTCTTACCTTCATTTTGCCAGCACATCACTTCATTTTTCAAAAATCTGCTGGTTAAGAGCAATATTGAACTTTCTATTTCTAATTGATGTCTTCTGTTAAATCCTTCATTTCTCTGTCTGTGTTACTGTCCTATGTCTGAAATGGTAAATAGTGTTTCAAAATTCAAGTTAAATGTGGCTTTCTTCATAAATATGCTTAAGCTCCTCAAGTCAGAATGTACCACACCTTTTAGGCATAAACATTCATATACTGTGCATCTCTAGACCAGACCTTAATGATTGAATCTGTGAGTATAATGTGGCAATGGTGCAGTATTTGCCTTTAGAATTTTATTAACTAGGATGTTCTCCAGAATTGATAGACTTTATATTAAGACGGCATCAGATGACCTATTTCTCACTCATTTTGCCTTTTATCAATCACTAGAAACCATTTCCCTGTCATCTCTCACCTCATGTAACCAGATAACAAAAAACGTATTTAGTGTGTTCACTATCAGCCCCCATTTAAAAACTTTTTCAAGGCAAATCCTGGGAAACAGAAGCAACCCTAGATATTCTGTGCACAAAAGGAAGCCTAATATAGAAATTCAATGCATACAGGGTCCTGGGAGAGGAAGAAGGAGTGCATTCCAGTTTTACTGATTCCCAGAAAGTGCAGACCTGGCTTGACAGGAAGCTAACCCTGTACAATCAGTAAAGTGGGAAACAGAAACCAGCCACAATGAGTTCAGACACCCCTGGCTGCAACTGTGAGTCAGAGATCAGACACTTCAATCAAGAAACCATGGTAATTCTGCTGTGACTGTACCTCAAAGTCATAGGGCTGATACGTTCCAACAGAGACATGTGCTCTGGCTGCAGCCTCTCATCATACCTCAATACTTGGAAGAACAAAACTCATCATAAGCACTGTGGTGTTAATACTCATTGCTGGCCAGTAGTAAATACTGAAAGAGACATAAAAGTGATTTTTCTATTACAATGGCCTTCACATTTCATAAAAGCTCAGTGTTGTGCCACAGTCTAATTTTTACTAAGGAACTAACCCAAGAGGAATTCTGGCACCGAGTAGAAAAGCAATATAAAAATCTATGAATATACTTGCCAGAGTATTTTGTATTTTCCCTTAAATAATTAATTATATTATGGAAAATGGTACTGTGAGACTAATACAGTTTGATACAAAAATGCAAAGGTTGAGAAAGTGTTTTAAATAAATTAATTCACTGAATCACAAAGAAAGAATAAAGGACAATAAGCTGGGACAAATATTGGACGATACCCCAAAAGAAAAGAATTAGTGTGGAAAGTAGCATGATGCCTATAACATGTCACCAGGAACTATAATAAAGTTTGGGTCTGAGAGGAAGGGGCTTATTTCAGAAAATATTATCTCCACTGCTAAGCATATGTGCAACAGTCTGCTCAGTATGATGGGATTTCAGTGACAATGTCAGATGATTTTATAGGTCTCTGCAACAGTGGAGGATAAGCAGACAAGATCATGGAGGGAAAGGACCATTACAGGAGATGGAAGCTGCAATACTCTAGTCATTTTCCATTAGACTCATAAGTGCATAAAACGGGGTTAGGGCTAGAAAGAAGGTTCAGAAGTTTAAAGTCTCTAGCACTCATATGGTAGCTCCCAAATATCTGTAACTCCAATTTCAGAGGGTTTAACAAATTCTTGTGACATCTGTGGGCAGCAGGCATGAATATGGCACACAAACATATACAGAGGCAAAGACTCATCCACAGAAAATAAATAAATATATAAAATGATAAAATGACACAGACATTATGCTTTTACTCTGATAATTAAAACATCTGAATATGATAATTTGCACTGTTTTCTCCAGAAAGAAGGGGAGATTTCTCATGAACTGAATAGAAGTCTCTTAAACTCTGTCTACATTGTTTATTGGAGTGGTGTACTCTTATTAATCTAACTAGGATGTCAGATAGACTTAATTTCTGTGTCAAAAAATTCTCTTTGATACACTATGGACTGTTGGATTTAGAGGATAACAATTTGAGTCTCACACTAGAGTTCTTTTCCTTTGATAAAATTCTAGTTAAAATAAGAAAAAGGGCATTATTTAATGGCCTTGGGATTTATAAATTTGCTTTAAAATATGGACTTAGTAAAAAGAATTATAGAAAATTAGAATAATCAATATAATAATGGATTTTTTCAATTTGTTTACAAGTTTCTATAAGAGTTCAAATATTTTGTAAGTATAATCTCTGAGGGTTTGTGATAATTCATGTTCTGCCATGTTGTAGGATGTAAAGATTTTGTGTAATCATTTAATCTGAAATTGAAAATAATTACTTCATCATAGAGAACTTCTACAAATAAATGACCTACTTGTATGTATTTTGGGTTTTCTATATTAAAATGATAACATATAGATTCCAAAGTATTATTATTTTACTGTTACATTAATGCATGTATTATTATTTTGTAACATTAATAAGTATGTGCCACCATGCCTGGCTGACACTGGAAACATCCCCCTTTTCCAAAATAATCTAGTCATTTCTAAAAGCAAGTTGTCACCTGATTTCCCATTCACAAAACAAATTGAATAAGATTGTGCTGCTGGGTTTGAAGATGCCTTTCTGAAAATGTACAGAATTTGAATGAAGATGATTGGAAGTTACATAGTAATAGCTCAAAATGAAAAGTTAAAGGAAAAGATGCATTTGCAGTTATATAGCTCAGAGAAAAAAGGTGCTTACTACTCAACCTGACATCCTGAGGTCTACTATTTAAACACTGACCATCAAAAGATGTAGGTCTGCTAGCATATTGTATAGGAAATACATGAACTATTTTAGCTTTTCTTTTATACATGAGATATAATATATAATTATGATACCGAATCCAAGGAATGCCATTTATCCTATAATTGTTTTCTTTAAGATTCATCACCTCTTTTTTTCTTTTACTAATTACTATTCTGTGAATATACATTTTTGTGAAATAATGCTCTTGTGCATTGTAAAGATTTGTTACTCTTATTGGTTTAATAAAATGCTGATTGGTCAGTAGCCAAGCAGGAAGCAGAGGCAAAGTATCCAGACTAGAAGAATTCTGGGAAGGGAAAAGTCAAAAATCAGATGCCAGCAGATATAGAGGAAACAAGACAAGAATGCTATACTGAGCAAAGGAACCAAGCCACGTGGCTAAACACAGGTAAGGATTATGGGTTAATTTAAATATAAAAGTTACTGGTCTAGCAGTTATATTAAATTAAATCTCTGGATAATTATTTCAAAATTAGTTATGAGGCCTGAGAGATGGAACAGATAAATTTAAGACTGCCTACACATATTCCCAAGTGTTTCCTGTTCAGACAATATATTATGTCTTAAATTTTATTGTTCAAGTTTTAATTTTTAAACTGTCTTTTTTTGCATCTTGTACTAGATTTATGGATAATATCTCTAGTCTTTTCACATTATAAATGGTTGATATGTTTAAATTAGTGATATGAATTAAAAAATTAAATTATTAAATAAAAATATTTAGAAAAGGAGTCAGTGTCAGAAATGAAACATATCTTGTAGTATTCTGTAGCATATTTAAATTCTGTTTCTAAGGAAGCCACATTTTGGTAAATAGAATCATTGCAAATAAATATAATATGATCTAACTACAATGAAGAAGGTATTTGAGACAAAACCTGATCATGGTACTTACAATACTTTTTGGACAAATACTGAAAATATTTCATATCAACAACTTTCTAGAAAACACTTTATTAAAAGAGACTTTACATAGTACAGCTTTATATAATTTCCGAGACTCTGTAAAAGTTAAGCCAAAAAAAAAAAAAAAAAGTGAGATGACAGGGTCTATAGAAACTTGGGGAGATGGATTTCTCTAGAACGAAAAAGTAGAACTGATAATTATGACTGCATGGGCAGGAGCTGGAGTAGGGATGACATATATGAGGATGAAATAATAGGCAGAGAGAGGAAATATGAAGAGGATAATTGAAACTGAAGGCTGTATAGAAGCCTAATAAAGTATATGCTTCCATATGTATAATGATCTAAATAAAATTGCCAAATAACAGGGAGACAAAGACCCAAATGGACAACTTTTGTCAACAAATTAAGATTCCAGTGATGAAAGTAGGTCATATCCAATCAAATTTTGGGCCAAAGAGGCTCCCATGGGAACTCCCAAGAACCCAGGCTATTTCCAAGGCTATTGGTACCTTTATATAAACTGACAGTAAGGCGTACGCTTTACTGAATACAGTACCTGTACAACTCATTAAAGAAAGAGAAACTAATCTTGTGCCTACCTAGGACCTTGATGACCCCTATAGACTAGTATTCATGGTACTGGGAGGTAATTTGCAAGTTATTAAAGGATGAAGATAAACACTAATTTAACTATGAACCCTTCAGTTTTTGAGAATGACTTGCCTATAAGACACATGATGAAATAGTGGTACAAAACTTATGTGAATAATTAACCATTTTCTTATTTAAGGCTCACTTCATGAAAAGGAGAGCATACTCTGCTTGTATGACCAAAAGGCTGAGACTAGGTAGGGCAAGTATCTGGACAAAAATCAAAACTACTATTCTGCTGAAGGATCATAGCAATACAACAACCCCTAATAGCTGATACTCTGCTATACTCATGGATCAGTGTCTTACTTAGCTCTTCTCATAGTCTTTCTGCTGCAGCAGATGGGAACAAATACAGATACCTGTAGCCAGACAATGTGCGAAGGGTGAGAGACCTTAGAACACTCAGTGTTCAATGGGATAGTGTCTGTCAAATCTCTCCTTTAGAACTCAGGGATCCCTGAAGACGAGAATGCTTAAAGAGTGTCCTATAATACTAATAGAGTGTCATGTAAGAATGAGACACATTGCCCAGGGTCTACAGGGTCTGCACCAGATGGGGTCCTAGAGCTAAAAAAGAGAATAAAGTATACATACATACCCAATTCTAACCTAGAACTTGGGAGGCAGAGACAGGTGGATCTCTGAGTTGAACTTTTGTTTTTGCTTAAAAAATAAAATACTATTTAATAGCATTCTTTATATGGATTTGCAAGTAAGAAAAGTAGTTTTCTCCAAGGGATCTCACTGGAAGAAAGACACTCTTATGGCTTGGCCCCATGCCCAGCCATAGGTGGCCAAAACAAAATGAACTCAGGGACATCTATGAGGATTCTTTGGTTTTGTTTTGTTTGTTTTGTCTTATTTTTTCTACTTTTGAATTTTTTGTTTTGTTTTGCATTTATAGCTTGAGTTTCTATGTGATTCATGAGTGTGTTAAGGCTTGTATCTCTGCCTCTGTATGCATTTCTTGTGCTTATTTTCTTTAGTCTTTTTTGGGGGGGATTGGTTGTTTGCAATATTTCTATTGTTTGCTTTTAAATTGTCTCATTTTATTGTATTATTATTTATTAGACTTCTCTTGTTTTCTAATGAGAGACATAATGGATATGGATCTGGATGAGAGAAGTGGTTCAAAAGTGGAAGGATAATGGAGGGGGGGAAACTGTACATTGTATGAGAAAATATATTTTCAATTTAAAAAGAAGAAGAAAAGATATTTGGGAGATTGTAGTAGGATGTTTCTGGCCTTGACTTTTGGGCCTTGCCTCAAGGTTTAGACACACAGACCCACAGACCGGCCGAGACACAAAGATGCATACAATAGTTTTAGGCTGATCATCATAAGGCCCAGGCATATCACTTGCTAACTCTCTACCCTTGAACTAACCCATGTCTCTTATCTTGTTCAGTCATGGGGCTCGGTACCTTTTCTTAGAGCAGCATAGTTGCCCTCTGCTTCTTCTGGCTTTTCTCTGGCATTCTGCTATGTGCTTCCTGTTCTCAGAGTTTTCTTAGTCTGGTAGCCCCGCCCACACTTCCTGCCTGCCTTTGGCCAATCAGTGCTTTTTATTTAACCAGTGGGTGAGATAGTTATTTACAATGTAACGGCATAATCTCCCACAGGAGACAGCATGGAGAAAGAAATTACTGAAAAAAGCTTTTGCTCAAGATGATATTTAAGGGTAAGTTTGAGTTTTTCCGAAGCTGTTTAAGTGCTTAGAGAAATAGGTCTTAGCATTATTGTGAGGAGAGTAATGCATATTAGCACTCAGCAACAAAAGAATATACACAAACAGAAACAATAATGTTTAAGGTCCATAAAAACTCAATGCCCCTGAGTCTCCCTAAAAATCTGAATGATTATTCATTCTAATGTTAAACAGTTGATATTTTTGAATTTTAGTTGAAATATGTTCACAAATGTATTTGGCAAAAAGAATGAAAAATTGGACATGTTACAATCTGTGTGCTTACTATGAACTATATATTGAGACAAATTAGTCATTATTGCAACTTAAATAATTACAAGAATTTTCCATTTTGAAAGATGAGGAAATTGTACAAAAATTGTATATTTCAATTAACAAAGAGTATTAGGTGGTCTCTTACATGAAAGACATTACTCTTTCAATTTTTGCCTCTATTTAAGCAAAATTAAAAACTTAGCAATCAATGAAATAATCTAAAACCATGACTGATGGTAACTATAGAGACAACTGATTTGAAGGGTGAATTAAATATAAATTCAATTTTGAAATTTTTTATAAAATGAGTAGTATAAAGGATCATTTCTTTGCGTGAAAATAATAACTCCTTTTTCTCACTTCTGTTAGAGAATAAAGTAGCATTACTTGTAAGTACTTTTATCTCAAAGATAACTCTGCAAAATCTCTAGGTTTAAAAATAAACAATTGAAAAGCTTAAAGCTATAAATTGTAACTAAATAAAGAAAAGATCTTGCTCATAAATCAAGTACTCTGGTGAGAAATGTGCTTAATCAACCTGACATGCACTTGGGAAGAGACATTAATAATGACTAATAAAAATGTTTGTGGAGCTCTTTGCTGAAGCATGGACAATAGAAGGTTAGTGATGATGAGGATAGTGCACTACAGTTTTTGAAGTGCAAAGCACTGCCTATGTAGGAGTTGAGAGAATTATGTAGATGCTATTTCCAACATACATAGTTAATGTTTATATTCAAAGTGAATAATATAATAAATTAAATTCATATAAGATGTCAGAAAATAAGCTTGCAATTCTTAATTTTTCATTTTTATGTCTAAATCTATAGTAGGAATGCTCCGTAAAATGTCTGTATGGAAGATATCAAGATTAGGTTTCTATGCTTAAGTTTAGCTTTTTCTATTACACAAAGTTTGGATATAAAAATAAAAAACAATATGGAAGCTATTAATACAACAATATGCCTTGTAGTCCACTTCCTAATTAGTTTTTAACATTTTGCCCTGTTTAGATGAACATATGTCTAAACCATGTCTAATTCTCTTTGCTAATATATTTTAAATTATTCTAGTCTGAAATCTTTGCACTTTTAAAATTTCAGTAAACCCTTTCTGAAATAAAATACTGTAGCATCACCATACTTTCATCATTATATAAGCAGACCTGGCACTTTAACATGTAATGTCCCATTTCTTTCATTTTAGTAATATTACTATTTACAATGTGGCTTTAAATAAGTAACCAATCAAGTTTCAGTCATTGCACTGAACTGTAAAGCAGAAATTTTTATCCACCTTTTTATTAACTTTGAGATAGGGTCTCATTTTGTAGCTCAAGATGGCATTGAAGATGCTATCTTCATGCTGTAGCTTTCTAAGTGCTGGGCTTGCACACTTGGATGCCACTTTTTAAAATTATTGCATCTTAAAAATGAGCAAATTCAAGAAGGACTAGACTGCCCTACATTTTATATATGAGTTAATATTTTTTCATAATTTCCAATGTTTCTCTTCAAAATCACTTCTGAAACTTGTTCAGCTTCCTGGTTGGTATTACTTCATCACTAAGCAACAAAACCTAATTTATATTAAAGGGGTTACATCTATTAAAACATGTCTAAATATTTTTCTACAAACACTTATACAAAAGGTGAATTCACAGTATTGTCTTCTTAAAGATGGGATAGGCAATAAAAACAGATTTAAAATGGTTTTATGAATAAATGTACATATGCATTATTTTGTGTATATATATATGCACATATACATCATATACATATACATTAATGCAATACCAATTAGTGTAAAAATAAGCCATAAATTTGAAGAAAAATGATGAGGTATATATGGGATTGTTTTGAGGAAAGGAAAGGGTGAAATATAGTTAAACTATAATCTCAAAAATTAAAAATACACACACAAGAAAGTCTAAAATGGGAATGGGTAGAGCATATAATTCTCACAGATTTATTTTCCTTTCTATCACGTTCCCTCTGAAGCTAAACTGTATAAATACTTTGACCTAGAGGCAGCAACAGGGGCTTTATACGTTGAAAAGAACTAATAATGTTTATGACTATTCTATCGGTCTAAAATTGCTTGTCTTCCCATTGATTCTAATATGTGCAAGCACAGACATCTTATTAATTTTGCATACTTAGTTTTCAATGGCTTTGCTCTATTGAATAAAGCAGAGGTAATAATATTGGAACAGAATCAACTAGGACTATCTTAGGGAAGTCTACACTCAACTTATAGTCTTGCTTAAGTTTTCCATTCTGAGTATTCCTATTTTACTTTTAAGCAACATCTAGTAATTAAAAACCCATCACTGATTCTTAAAACCAATAATAGAACTCTGGTTCCCTATTATATTAGAAAAATTATATAAAATAAGATGAATCAATTTCAAAGTACAGATGAATATAAGACACACACACACACACACACACACACACACACACACACACACACACACACACACACACACACACACACACACACACATGCCCATAGACAACATACCAGTATAATATTGCTGAAAGTTGAGACAGGGGAAGTACATTGATATATTGAAGAGGCACATTTAGGAAAAACACTCAGAAGAGCTGGGTCATGAAGTCACTGGAACAGTAAGAGCTACATGTCCCCCTGATAAATAGAGAGGGTCACAAGAGCTGCTGCTGAGCTAGGGAAATTACTGCTGAGGCTCTGTAACTGCAACCAAAATAGCAATGACGATTATGTTGGTTCCCTATAAAGACTCTTTCTTTGTCCACAGACATACTTTTTGTTTGTTCGTTTCTTTACATTTTCATCTTCCTCTGCACATAACTCTCATTAATGAAAATAGCTTGGGTGTGACTTTCTCCTGGCAAACTGAAAGACGATGACTAAAACAGAATCCTCCATCCAGCATCATTTGCTACTGCTATACACTCTTTACACTGCCTCTCTATGAACCAAAGCCTGCAATTAATCTACTTAACTCTGACAGTCTCGTATATGTTATTCCATATTTCTTAATCATATTCATCCAGTTCTATCACCCCCAAAACCTATCAATCCTTTCTTTTCCACCTATCAGATTTTTTAAAAATTTAATTAGAATATAATTACATTATTATTGTTGTTATTACTCTATTATTTTTGTAATATAAAAAAAATGGATGTCCTGCAGACTAGGTTGGCCTCAAACTCACAGAGTCACCTGCTTCTGCCTCCTGAGCATCTTGAGATCTGAGATAATACGTATGTGCCACCACCACTTGGTACACTATTATTTTTTAACTTATTTTTTTAAAAATTATTTTTTAATGAAATACATTCTAACTGCAGCTTCCTTTCCTTCTCTCTTCCCAATACCATCATCTCCTCTCTGTCCTAGGATCTACTGCTCCTACTATTTTCTTCAGAAAATAAGTTTCCAAGGATATTAATCAACCTTGGCAAAACAAGATGCAATAAAGCTTGGCACAAACCCTCATATCAAGGCTGGATGAAGCAACCCAATAGGAGGAAAAGAGTTCAAAAGCAGGCCATTTAGTCAGAGACAGCCCTGTTTCCCACTCCCACTGTTTAGAGTTCCACAAGACACCAAACTATAGAATCATATCATAAATGCAGAGGATCTAGGTCAGACCATGGAGACTCCCAGATTGTTGTTTTAGTCCGTGTGAGTCCCAATCAACACTGTAGAGTTAATTCTTTAGGTATTGTTTTCCTGGTATCTATTTTCTAACTCTCTGGATTTACAAGCTTTCCCCATCCATTTCTAGAGAGTTCTACATGCTCTGCTAATGTTTGACTGTGGGTCTGTATATCTGCACCCCTCAGTTACTAGACAAAGATTCTCAAATAAAAATTGAGCTAGCCTCCAGCCTATTCATTTAACAAATATCATTAGAAATCATTTTATTTATTTTTATTTTTTATTTTTTGTCTTTTTGGTTAGTTATGGTTGGTTCTAATCTAGGCCTCTGAGCCAAACAGCTTCCAGAAGGTGGGCATCTAACCATTGTCAGGCCTAATTTCCCTTTCCTGATGTAGATCTCAGATTAGATGAGTCTTTTGTTGGGTACTCCCACACTTCTGCACTTCCATTCACCCACATATATTTCAAGCAGGGGAGATATTTGTCAGAATTTTGTGGCTGATTGGGTGTCCCAGTCATACACTGGGAGTCTAGCTTGTTTAAAAAAGATAGCTGATTCAGACTCTGTTGCCTCCATTACTAAGAATTCTCACTGGTCAACCTCATATAATTTTATCCTGTCTCCTTCTTCCTATTTATTTCATTTAAGCCTACCTTCCCTCCCAAATTCACAAACTTACTCTTCTTCAATCAGTTTTGTTGCATACAAATACAAATAAATCAGCAAATAAATACAATATGGTGAGTCTATTCAATGTTGCCCACATAGAAATCCTTCTATGCTTGAGCATTTAGAATTTTATAACTAGTCAGTGGCTTTATACCTGAGTCAAGATGAATTCTTCCATCTCTCAGCAGTCATTAATTACTATAGCATCTAAGGATGGAGCTTTATGAAATTTCCCCTATCTACCTTGGAATGTAATTTGTGTTAGAATTGTTTGAGTCTTCATTAGACAACCATGTAGTTGAGATAAAATAGGTGTATTTTTCCAATCATATGTACAACACAGTCTTTCACCAGACTTCCTGGTCCTCTGGTTCTTACAGTCTTTCCCCAGTTTCTTCCATGTTGTTTTCTGAGCCTTAGTTGAAGCGGTTGTATTTTGTAATTAGAGCTGAGCACAACATTGTCAATTCTCCTCTGTGTTTAAACTAGTTGCAGCTTTCTATAATTGCTTATTTCTGCTCCAAAGAAGAGCTTCTTTGATAAAAGGTGAGAGCTATATATACCTGTGGCTATATGATAAGTATTTAGCAGGCGGTTAGGCAATGGTACTGGCTTAACAAAGTTGTGGCAGTGGGTTTTTCCATTGGGTTTATAGACTCATGAGTCATAGACTCTCATGACTGCTGGCCAGCTCTTATATTTATTAAGAACTATGCAATAATTGAAAAGAATAGAGGCAATTGCATTTGAATATCAAAGATGTAGCTATGTTCCCTCAATAAGAATGTTCTATTCCAAAAACAAATGATTTATTTTATAGAGACCTCAGTGATCAAATAAACGTTTTGCTTCCTAAAACAGGTTTGAGGGGGGGTGTCTAGTTCCACTCAAAATTGTTCACAGAGTTTTAAGTAGCCCTTTTTAAGTTTAACTTTGAAATATATTCATGTAATCTTGATACTTATTCTTTAGCACGTATCTAAAATACAAATTGATATCTATGTTATTTATGGTTTATTTTTCTTTAAAGTCACTTTAAGAGATGCAGAGCTCTGAAATTAAATTTAACACAATTTATTCTATGAATCCCACTCTAGGGGTCATGCTTTAATTATTTTGCCTAACCAAAAGTTACAAATATTTTTTTTCAGGAAATGTGGGTTCTTTGATTATATCAAATGATTTTTAAACATGTTGATCTTGTTTATTTGGAATACATTTCTCTCAAAGAGAGAGAAATGTATTATTTTGTATAATACTAAACTTAATTGCTATGTTTTCATTGAGAATATGTTTTCATTGAGAATATTTTGCTTATGAAAATGAGAACTACTGACCTGTAATTTTATTGACGAAACAGAAAACAGTTCCTCTTCTTCAATCTCATAAAAATATTAGGTAGATTTCTGTTTAAAGGAATTCTATAGTAAAATGACCTGGCTCTAACATTCATTTAGCACCTTGGGATTTTTCTTTTTTAAGTAGGCTTTGGATTTATTTATATATTTCAAGTAATGTTTCATTTTTCTAAGTTTTAAAAGCTATTTTTACTACCTACTTGCATGATTCCTTGATTATCCATTTTACTTCTGCAGCATCTAGTTTGATATCTTGTCGTTTGTGGCATTGATTGTTACCTTAAATTATCTGTAGATGGCTATGACTATTATTTTTCAAAATTTTTTATTTATTTTATTTAGTGTGTGTTTGTGTGTGTGTGTGTGTGTGTGTGTGTGTGTGTGTGTGTGTGCACATGCTCTATAGTGCCTGTGTAGTAGTCAGAAGACAACCTGAAAAAATTAATTCTCTCCTCCCACTCCGAGTCCTGTGGATCAAACTCAGGTTGTCTGTCTTTTCTTCTACTACATTTATTTGATGAGTAAACTTGCTTGTCGTCATTACTGATATTCTTTAACTTTTTAACTTACTTAAATGCTCTGAAATATACTGGAAATTAAAATATAATTCAAATATTTCCTCCCTTTAACTCTTCGCTCCTTACCCTGACCTCTTTCAAATTTATGGTCTTTCTTTTTTTGTTGTTATATACACATATAGGTAAATGTACTTATCTTACAACACTTTTGGGTCTATTGATTTTGCTGCATTTTTCTTTGATTTATTCCATTTACTGCAGATCCAGTCTTACTAAGTAACCTAAATCAGCTGTGAATTCACATTCTTTCTGATTCAGCTTACTGTGTCCAAGGATTATAGGCATGTATCAAAACTCAGTGGTTTGTTCATAACTTCATTATTTCATGAAAATTTGTTTGTGTTTCAATTCATTTTTAGTTTCTGATGGTTTATATTAAGTGAAATTTATTTTTTTGGTTTAATTATGTGAATCAAATGTTATAAACATTCCTCTGTGAACTTTTAATTACATATTGTATACTAAACTTTTTTATTTCAGTGACTGCAATTATTATATTTTAGGAAACCTAATTTATTTATACATACAAATTATCTTGAGATTCTTGTGTGTTTATGTGTATGTATATGTACATGTGCATATATGTACTGACTTGTGTGGAGACGAATGTATATACACTGGCTTTGTATATTTGTGGGTGCACGTGTACATGTACTTAAACAAATATGGAGGGCTTACAATGATAATGGAGGGTTCCTTGAACTTTCTTCACTTTGTTTGCTAAGACAGGGTATGTCATTGAACACAGCACTTTCTAGAGGCCTTGTCTCTGCCTTCCATGTTCTGGGCTTATATGGGTGGCTCCCATGCTTTCCTTGAATTTCCATTGGTTCTAGGGGCTCATGCTTATACAGAAAGTAGTATCCTCTGAACCATCTCCATATCAGCTGTTTAGAATCTTTTATTTTATGAACATTTAGGGATTTTTTTTCAGATACTTACTATTATGGTTTTATGATGAGTCTGTTGTTACTACACGTACCATAAACTCAAATAATTATTTTATTTTATTTTTCAAGACAGGATTTCTCTGAAACAGTCCTGGGACTTACTCTATAGATCAGGCTTGCCTCAAACTTACAGAGATCTGCTTCCCTCTGCCTCCTGAGTGCTGGTGTTAAAGGCATGCCCCCCCCCCAACTTCAATGGTTTATTTTTATTGATAATTTCATACCTGTGTAAATTACATTTGGATCACATCCATCTCACAATCCTTCCTCTTTAATTTCAACTCTAATGCCTACCAATTATTATACTCTCTTTCAAAAGCCCAACTTAATGTGCTTAATGCTATCTGTATGTGCACAGGTTTAGGACAATCTCCTTGAGCATGGGTTGATTGTTCAAGAACTTCCTTCTAGAAGAAAACTTAATTGTACCTACAGCCTTTTAGTAGGACTTGGTGAGCGCCTCTTCTGTACATGCAGAGGTTGTGGCTGGCTCATATTACTCGGGTCTTCTGCATGCAGCCCCAGCTGCTGTTAGTTCCTACTGAAAAGGCCCTGCCAGACCCAGTAATCTTGCTTTCATGCAGATATATACTACTTATGGCTCTTTCAATCTTTTTGACTTCTCTTTAAGGATGATCTCTGAGCCTTGACAGGGGGAGCGTGACGTACCAAATTCAACACAAGATTTTAGTCTCTGTCTATTGAACATCTGTATTATCTACTGCAAAAATAAGCTTCTTTGATGAAGATTTACAGATTCACTAATCTCTGGCTAAAAAGACAAGAAGTTAGGGTATAGTTTATTATTATATCCATTTAGCTGAATAATAGAATAGTATAAACCTTTCTTGTATAACCTAGGTAACATCAGTCTTTGTTTCAATTTATGGTACTAGATATGACTTTAAGTCCTATGAGAAAATGTCTTTTTACTCCAAAATTATTTGTGACACTGTTCCAACAGAGGGCATATGTTAGCAGTGCAGTGGTTATGATAGTTTACAGGGTTCATAGCTAGGTAAGATTGTTGAATGCTACTTTCTGCCCTACCCAGGGCATGCAAAGTAGCTCCTAGCACTAATATAGAAATAAAAGTTTCTATGATGACAATTAGGGTGGTCATCAATTTAATTACAGAGGAAAGCAAATAAAGGCACCCTCTCCACCATTGCTTCGAGTCTTAGTTGAGGTCATCCTTGTAGATTCTTGGGAATTTTCCTAGCACTTGGGATTCACCACAGCCCCCAAATGATTCATCAAGATATGAAGTGGATGTGTCATGCTGAGCTGATACTACTTAGGACTTCTTGCCCTTTTGGTGGAGAGGATGGAGGGATGGGACGCTGACTGGGAGGGATTGAGAGGAGGGATACATGAATAAAAAAGACATATTTTATTAAAAATATAATGAAGAATAAAAGATATTTCTTCCCTTGCTCTTCCTCTCTGTCCCTCCTTGAACTAAACCATCCTGTTTCTTCTTGTTCTCTTCCTAGCTCCTCTTAGCCACCCCCACACCTATTCCCTATTTACTCAGGAGATCTTATCTATTTCTCCTTCCCAGGAGTATTTATGAATGTGTCTCCTAGGGTCTTCCTTGCTACATACCTTCTCTGGGATTGTAGATCATAGCTTTCATCCAGCTACTGATAAAAGCAGATGTTGAGATCCACAACAAAGAGCTAAGCCTAGCTTCTAGTCCAGACATGGAGAGGGAGGAGGGATTGTGTTGGCAAAGGGGTCAAGATCATGATGGGAAAACTAACAGAGACAGCTAACTCTGAATTGGCATCTGGTTAATCTGTGTGAGACTGAACTAGGCCCTTTGAATGTGGATGACAGTTGTGTGGCTGGGGCAGTTTGTGATGTCTCTGGCAGTGGGACCAGGATTTAGCCCTAGTGCATGAACTGGCTTTTTGTACCGCATTGCCTAGAGAGGGACAACTTTCTCAGTCTTGATTTGGGGGGTAGGGGGGGCAGACTTTGTTGATCCCCAACTGAAGTTCCACCCACTCTGAGAAGGAGATGGAGGGAGGGTTTGAGAGTGCATGGGGTGAAGTGAGAAATCCTGTGGCTGGTATGTAAAATAAAAAAAAATACTTTTAAATAAAAATTAAAAGAATAATAAAGAAAGGAAACTGAAAATAAATGAGGACAGATGAAACTTCTAGTTTAATATCATCTTGAGTTCTTCATGTTCTGTAATCCTGGTATGTGGTGTCTGCTACAATAGTCTTATCATCAATCTTTAAAGAGGAATTGAGAGTAATGGTGATATCCTGCCATGTTAGAAGAGGGTCTGCAGGGATCCTCAGACCAATTAGTCAAGAAAAGAGTTAACCATACTTTACTGGCTCTTTTCCTTTGGTAGCCTATGCTTTTCAAAGAGGCATTGTCCCCAGCCACATGGTATCTCTGTTTAAAAACATGCAATAACAGCAACACATATACACAGAGAGAGGGGGGGAGGGAGAGAGAAAAAAGAGAGAGAGAAGAGTAAGAGGAGAGGGAGGGAGAGAGAGAGAGAGAGAGAGAGAGAGAGAGAGAGAGAGAGAGAGAGAGAGAGAGAGAGAGAGAGAGAGAGAGAGAGAGAGGAGAGAATCTTAGGGAGCTGCTCCAGGAGTTTTGCACCAGGCATCTTTCTTTCTTTCTTTCTTTCTTTCTTTCTTTCTTTCTTTCTTTCTTTCTTTCTTTCTTTCTTTCTTTCTTTCTTTCTTTCTTTCCTTCTTTCTTTCTTTCTTTCTTTCTTTCTTTCTTTCTTTCTTTCTTTCTTTCTTCCTTCCTTCCTTCCTTCCTTCCTTCCTTCCTTCCTTCCTTCCTTCCTTCCTTCCTTCCTTTCTTTCTTTCTTTCTTCTCTCTCTCCCTCTCTCTTCTTTCTTTCTCTCTCTTTCTTTCTATCTTTCTATTTAATCTTTTTCTTTATATAAATGTCATCTCCATCAATGTATTTCCCCTGCTCCCCACATGGCATTTTCAAAGGTCTTTAGTGTTATTCTCCCCTCCAGTATTTAGTCCTGACCTGCTTCATTATCCCACTTTCCTCCTTCACATCATTGTCTTTGTTTCTCTTTCCCTTAAAATTCTATCCCATGGTTCCTTATTAGTTTTTTGTTCCCTAAGGATATTTCTATTTACACACACACACAAACACACACACACACACCACACACACACACACACACACACACACACACACATACAACATATCACAAATTCAAAAATTTAAATCTATCACATGTGGCATTTCTCTTTCTGATGTCTGTTATGACAGTAATTCCAGCTGCATTTGTTTGCCTGTGAATTTTACCTTCTCTTTTAGTGAATTTTATGATTTTATTTTTCTTACAGTTGAATAATTCTCCATTCTATATAGATAGATTCTATTTTTATTATTTATTTATCAGCTGATAAACATCTAGGCTGTTTCATATTCTGGAATAAAATTGTAATTAATATTTTCTTTGAAAACTATTGGATCATTGTTTTTTCAATGGTTTTAATTAATTAATTGATTAGCCTTTCATGTATTTATTTATTTCATACAAATCTTGTATATCACAGGCTGCCCTCAATTTTGCTATATAGCCAAGAATTGTCCTGAAATTTTGATCATTTGATTTCACCTCCCAGTACTGGAATTTTGGGGTGCACCACAAGATCTGGTTTTATGTGTTGCTTCAGACTGAATCTATGCATTTGTGCATTTTTAGAAAGTATTCTATAAAATGATCTATATTCCCTGTTCCCCAAATTTTTTCATTTCTTCCTCTCCATAAATATAGTCTTGGGCTGCATATGTCTTTGCACTTTGGAAGTTTAAACAAAATCACTAAGTTCTTTTATTCTAGGTTACATAAAGGCATGGACACACACACACACCACATACACAAAAGCACACTCACATTTTTGTGTGTTCTACAAAGTAGTTTTCTAGTTTGGTTCTTAGAACAGGAACTCTTGGAAGTTGTTATTAACCTCATTGTTCATTGTGCTAATTTCTTAAGGCAGTTCTTTCTTGGGATATTTTCCTAACTGACAGGGACTGAGCAGATACCAGCTGACCACTAAACACTACAATGCTTCACTTGCTTATTTTCACTTATTACTTTTTGAGGATTTTTTTTGTTTTGTTTTCTAGTCTTTAGGTTTTCCCCTGTTTTTAACTCTATTTCTGGAAGCTGTTGGTCTCTCCTATTCCTTTCTCTTGGTGGAATCCTAAAACACAAATTCAGCACTTGCTATGCTGTGCTTCCTTGGGGCTTGCTATGCCTTATGTAATCTCCAAGATCTTGCCAATTATGATTTTTATTTTTTTATCACCTTAGGTAAAATGTTAGGTTCCCTTTACTTCATGTTGCCCTAAAGCAGAATAGCAACTTATTCTTACCTGCTCATAGAAACCCATATTATAATCTTCCTGACAGAAATGAAATGTTCTAAAGACACACTTGTGCCTCTCCCTTTTATTATAGGACTATTCAATCTATGTGATTCAAGAAAGATGAATTCCCCTAGGAAGCTCATGATTATAAAGCTGAAGTCTTAACACCAGCCAGAAGAGGCAGTTGGCCTCCAGAACAAGATTTCATATCATTCTGGCAACTTGTAAGTCTGTATTAACAGGAACAAAGATATTGATGTATTATTGTATGAGGAGCCACACATTGATCAAGACTGTGAAGCTATAAACTCTCTTACATCTTTTGATTTTTTTAAGCCTAAATATCATGTTATGACCCTCAAGATGGATTTTTGGGTGGAAGTGTCATTAACTCTCTGTTTTTCTTCCCAGTATGGCAATAAAGAATAACTCTTCTTTCTCTATCACTTACAATTACTTGAATTTGTATACTAGAGAAAGGTATACATGCCTAGCTTGTCACTGCTGTCCAAGGACAGGATTTGGCCTTATAAACCCATGAACAATTGATATTTAGGAAATTAATGCATTGGAATTACCTGTCTCTTTGAGAGGTGATATATTTGAAATGAAAGTTTGTTGTTTTAATTAACTCTTGTGTTTGAGTATCAGGAACACTGACCTTTACACTGTGAAGGCTCTTATACCAGCATCAGTCTATGAAGTTGTCAACTGGGAGAAAATATCTTCGATGCAGAAGGCTAGCTAGCCTTTTATAGCCCGGATTCATCAAGGCAGTACTCAGTGACTATGTGTCTGTGAATTAGACCCAAAGCTGGGCTGTTCTGTCACTTTTTTCACAGAAGCCAATGCTATTAACTCCAGTTAACAGAGGTTCTCATTTGGGCTGTATTTCTTCACCTTCTATTTGATCTTGACAAATACTCTTCTTTGAGAATAAAGCCATCATTTCAAAAAAAAATTAAATATAAGCACTTTTCAATTTGCAATCTTATGGGGGGACTTACTTTTACTAAATAAAATTGGGCATTTCTCTTGTCCCATTCCCTCTCCCTTTTTCTCAGAAACAAGAAAACCGTAAGTGGAAGCCAATACATAGGAAACATGTTCTTTTTATAGCTTTAGAGAATATGGGGTTTGCTCATATAATCTCACTTTAATTTTAATTGGTCCATCCTATAAATGTTCTCTTTTTTGTACTGAAACATAAAAGTCAATTATTTTATGGCTTTTAGAATTAAAGATATATTCAGTTTTTGGATCACCTCACGATAATCAAAAGTGAAATTAAAAAGTTCAGGCATGTAAACCACACTAGTTGATTCTATATAAGTCAGATCACTGGCATGCACATTCATCACTCAAGCAGCAGTTTTATTTAAAATAAAATAGAAGGAGGTTGTTTCGGGGCAATTATTCATGTAAGTTTTATTTCTCAATTACTTACTTTTAATTTTACACTTGGAAGATGACCACTTTGAATAGACATTTATTTTCAAGACTTTGTCCTCTGAATGCTATACCGAAAAAAATCCAATTAACTTGCATAAATTATAGAGTTTCAAGGGCATTCTTCATTTTCAGAGGACACTATAAAAAGTAAATTAATACAAATTTAAAAAGGAGTCACACATGTTGATTCTTTTTAAAATAATAGATTCACTTCTTACTATCAGCAAAAGCTCCCATATTGCACTCAGATTTCTCTTTTAGAACTAGTCACTTTACATTAAAGCCTTCCTGACTACTTCCTTTTTTAAAAAACCTTTCCCATCTTAAACCTTGATATCCGAGTATATACATAAAACAAGACCAGCCCTGAAGCACTTAAAAAGCTTTCCCCTCTCAAACTTTTTATCTAAGTTGTGAATAATGTTCATTTCCTCTTTTTCTTCTTCTTTCATTTTTTAAAATAAAACCCTCTCATATATGGATGCATTGTTTCAATTTATTTTCAAAGACTGTGGTATTTAATAGATTTAGTTTTAAATTAGGACAAAATCAATATCGGTTCTGGTGACCATAGAATAAAACTTGTATGGTTATATAATTTATTTCTTTTAAACAAGTCTCTTGGAAATATATTAGACTCTAAGAATCATCTTATTATTATAAAAATCATTTTATTCTTTGAGAATTTAATACATGAATACAATGTATACTGATTATCTCAAATTCATTTATTCCACATTAACTCCATCAAAATCTCTCTCAGATCCCTGCCACCCTTCCTAATGTCATATCCTCCTTTAAGATTTTAATTACTTAGTAAATCCAACTTATGTTCCTATATGTTCATGGTAATGGGGCCATTCACCAGGACGTTTGACCTATTAGCCATCATTCTGATAGAGAAAACTAATTTCCTCTCTCCTAACAGTTTTCGTCTGTTAGTAGCTCCTCAACAATGGTTGGGACTGTGCTGAACAGTTTGGTGTATATAGGTAACCATAGGTACTCTGAATCTGTGAACATCTTGATCCTGTCATAAACAGAAGGCACTATTTGGTCCTAATCTCCAATATCTGACTCACATATTCTTTTTAAATTGGACATATTAATCAGTCTATTAATTAAGGGCTATCATTATTTTCAGGAATTTTAATGATAACTAATAATGGGGGAGAAAACTGGACCTTAAAGGAACTGAAATGGTGAAAGAGGAACCTTTCATGAAATAAAAAAGGAAACATATAGGATGGCATGACTATAGATAAATACATAAGCAAATACAGTAGTCTCTGTCATTATAATTTAGATATACAGATTAATCTGCAAATAGTTACTGTGATTTAACTGAAAAAACTATAAAAATATCAAGATGTAATTTGTGATATTGGTAAAAATACTGTGGGTGTAGAAGTTGTGTAGAAGTAGGCTTTTTATATGATTGAAACTGTCAGTTCAATAACAAGTCTGTGTTTTATCTTTATGAGTTACATAAAACTTTATGAGGTATTATATATTTTCAATGATAACAAATAAAATATTTATTGATGCAAAGAAAACTAAAATTATGCCCTTACAGAATATCACTGAAATACAAAATAAGATAGAAGAATATTTAGTCACAAAAAACAACAAAATATGCTCCCTTATGAGATAATTCATGGAAGTGGAAAGAGGTAAATGATGATCCTTGCTCACATTTCTAACAGAGAAAGGGATGCTGTTGATGAATTGAATTTCTCTTTTTAAAATTCCAGTGTTGGGTACCAGATCATGGAACAGTGTTGTCCACATTCAGTGTGAGTTTTAACCCTTCAGTTAATCCTTCTGATAAACACTTTCACAGATATATCAAAAAGAATGTCTCACCGACAACGTATATGCTTCTTTTAAAGAATTATTAAATGTGTGTGTGTGTGTGTGTGTGTGTGTGTGTGTGTGTGTGTGTGTGTGTGTGGTTTTCTAGCCACAGTTGGCTTGTCATGATCAACAAAACTTATAGGAGTCAATGCTCTCCCTTCTACCTTTAAGGTCTCAATATTCTAACCCAGGTTATCCGACTAGGATATGGGCACATGCACATATACTGCTTTCTTTCTTTTTGAATATAAATATTATTATATATTATATTAAACATATAATAAAACATACAGATATGTATTTTATACAGTATATTCTGATATTGGTTCCCTTCCCCCAAGTTCTCCAATATTCTCTCCATTCTAGTGTATCCATGCCTTTTCTGTTTCTCATTAACAAATAAACAGACATATAAATAATAATAATAATAATAATAAAATAAAACAAAACAAAAATAAGTAAACTGGAATAAGACACAGCAAGCAAGCAAGCAAGCAAGCAAAAGAAAATGAGCCCCAAAAGCACAATATTCAAATATTGTCCTAGTAACATACATATGTATCCCCCAGAAAACCCTTAAAAACAGAAAACAAGAAACTATAAAATATATGCAAAGAACCATAAAGTTAAAAAATTGTAATAATGTTCTGCTCAACCATAATCAGAAAAGCCTCCTCACAGAGCAGAGAGTAACAAACACAGAGACTCAGCTGGATAATGTGACAATATGAAGAAAATGAGAGTTTAGACAAACACAGTCCCAAATGAGATTTCTCCAAAAATTCTTGCCTAGTAGCTCAGGGAACCCTATGAAAGAGGAGGCAGAAAGAATATCAGAACTTTAGAAAAACAGCAAGGACACATCGTTCCTTACGGAGACGTATAGATAATCACAAAGGCAGTGGTGATGTGCACACAGCTTGTGCAGGTCTTTGGCAGAGGGATGCTGATGCTGAGGTGGGAAGAGGACCGGAACCCTCATTACAAACTCAGAATCTAACTGATTAACTAATCTTACTCCAATTGATACAGACTTATAGATGAGAAATTATTTTTCCTCAATAGAGTCTTACTGTGGTTACAGAGAATTCTCAGGTCCAGGACCCATGTCAAGTAGTAGATGATGAACACAAAATAAACTCACTGAGAGTTTGTCTCAGGTTTTTAAGACAATTAAATCATCACTCTAAGTCAGCTTTAATACATACATTTCTTGATAACAGTATTCCCAAACATATCTTCTTTTTCATAACAACCAATTTTTGTGCACAAAGGCTCATATCTATCCCATAATACAAGAATTCAGTCTAATTTTTCTAACACTGTTTAAAAGCTTTTTTGGAGTCGTTAAAGATAATCAAAACAAGCTCTTAGCTGTAAACATTCACTGATAACATGAACGTTCATGTATTTTTTGTCCTTAATGCCAACAAAATGAGAGAGTGGAACATAATTTGACCATGTCAAATCAAGACTAAAACATCAAAGCCAACACCAAATTTATTAGGTCTAGGTCCCAGGTCTGGTCTCTTAGTAATGTTATTTTTTTATACTTGGTGTGTAGCCAATTCCCTCAAGCTCTATTGCCTACATCAGACTTTATCCAGTCTTGAACTGGCTCTACTTGGTCTTTACATCATATTTATGGAATTTCTAGCATTTTAGGATCTCCACTAAAACTCAGGGCTTACTTTCATAGCTCTAAGCACAGCCTAGTTAATGAGTTCTATATAGAGAATCTTTCTCTTTTATATAGTGTTGGACACAAGCAGCTTTCTAGAAACTTGGTACAAGATGCTCTTCACATGTCAATGATATTAGGAGAAATGGTGACAGTCCTACAAAATGTTAAGAGTTTGTAATTATTCCAAGTGTCTTAACTGATGACAATGAAATGAACTAGTGAGCCACAGTGAAAGTTAAAATGGAAAAATGTATGAATACACCGAATCAAACTATGCATTTCTAAACAACGTGGAGAACAGTATATCACAAGAAGAACTACTAAATATTTTGAAAACAATAAGTGAAACACAAGACATACGGTGTGCATTGAGCACAGTGCTAAAAACAAATTCAACTCCACAAACAAGCACATGGAGAAAGCAGATGCTGGGAGTAGTTGTTCATTCCTATAATCACATTACGTGCAGCTTAAATGTGTAAGGACCATGAGTTTGAGGCCACCCTGATCTACTTGGCGAGACCCTTTAAAAAATTATAAGTAGAAGGAAAAAAGGGGGAAAGAGAGTGAATGAGAAGATGTGAAATACAAAAGGTAAGATTTCAAATAATCAATGTAATTTTCATGTTTTAAAATTAAAATAAAAGTTTGAAGTAAACCTCAAAGGTAGGATATATAGAAATTAGCAAAGGTTAGAGCTAAAAAGAAGAAATACCAGAGAATATAATTAAATAAAGAATTAGTTTTGAGGATAAACACTTCAGGCAATGTTCACTAACAAAATTAATGAGAAGATTCAAATAACCCAAATACAATTTCAAGACAGGATATTACCACCAATGACAGTAAAGAATATTTACCAGCTATCTATGTGACAGCAGATTAACCGTCAGAATATTTAAAGAACTGATGAAAAAAAACAAACAACAAACAAAAACAGAGTCAAAGAAACAACAGAATTCTAAATGGTTTAGAAAGCTTAACAAACGGTATTCAATAGAAACAATTTTCCCCATCCCCATTACGAGTTGCAAATTAGAATTACTTTGAGATTTAACCCTTCTTCAGCAAGAAAGGCTAAAATAAACGAACAACTGGAAACAACATTGATGAAGCTGTGGCAATAGAGAAACCATCAGTAACTGTTAGTGGGAATTAACATTATTGCAGTCACTTTGGAAATCAGTATGGAGAATCCTCAAAAACGGAAAAATAAATCTAACCATAAGAGCAAACTAAAATGATTGTAAAATAATCACAAAATAAACCATATCTTGGGAAATCTGGAAGAAATAATGTATTGAAACATATGTACTACGAACTAAATCATAAAAATCAAAACAGTAGAATAATTACTAGTTAGTGAAAAGATTTATTCAGTAATAAAGAACCTCCCATCAAAGAGAATTCGGACTACTTAGATTCTCTGAAAAACTCTAACACTTAGAGAATTAATGGTAAATTCTTCTGAAATTTTTCCAAAAAACTGTAGAGAAATGAAAAATGCTCAAATTCATTCTGTGAGGACAGCATTACCCTGGTATCAAAGCCAGACATAGCTGGTGACAAAAAGAAATTTGTGCAGCAGAAGTGCCAATGATACTGTTGTTCATATTCTTGTTAAAATTCCAGTAAGCCAATAAATTACATTTGAAAAAGATTATAAATAATAATAAAATTAAAATTTATATTCAACATACAAAGATACTTTACCAGACAAAAACAGTAATTTTGATAAGCATCATTAGAAGAATAAAGAGCAAGAATACCTTATTGTTATAGATTATATAGGAAGAATATGCAAGTATTAAACATCCTTTAATGGTAAAAATAAGAAAAGAACACAAACACAATAATGAATAAATGAGTCCTCAGTTAACATTATAATGAATGTTGAGAGAATGTTGATTTATAATGTAAGTTTCAGAACAACACAAAAACAACTGTTACTACTCACATGGTATCATAAATCCTTACTGGGGTATTTGTGACACACTTCCTACAACATAGCCACGTCTCCTGAGTAAATTGGAAGCATGTGGTTAGGACTTAAGGGTAAGTTGGAAGAGAAACCAAGAGAACAGAATGGTTGAGTTGGGTGATGGACAGAGAGGGAGAACAAAGAAACAGATGACTTGCTAGAGAGAGCCATTATGGGGTTAGAGAAAAACCTGGTGTAGGGAATATCCCAGGAATCCACTAGCATAACCCCAGTTAAGATTCCAAATAGTAGCGAAGAGGCCAACAGAACAGGCCTTCCCTGTAATCAAATTGATGACCACCCTCTGTCCACACTTGGGAGGCCAAAGCACAAACATCTCTGTGAGTTCCAGGACAACTTAACCTACAGAGTGAATTTCAGGATAACTAGGGTTCTTACACAAAGAAATCCTGTATCAAACAATAACAACAAAACTATGTACATATGCAATTGTGTGTGTGGGGGGGTGTATTTTCACCATGACAGTAAATTGATGCTGGCTTTAATATCAGACTATATATTGAACTTATTTATTCATATAAATACCTTTACTAAATAAATTTGTTTATTCACATATACACACACATATTTAAATCCAGGTCAAATTGGATTGAATAAGTTTTTCATTCTCTATCACCTAATTCTTACTACAACTCTCATTGAAAATGCCTATTTAGAGTCAGGTTGAATTCAAATCCCAATAAGCTAAGATAATAAGAATTATGGTGGTGGTATACAATATATTCATTTTTTAATATTCTGTGCTAGAAGCTTTTCGTATAGAGTGCTGGTTAAATAATGTAAGGTGTGAATAAAAAATTAGCTGATATTACTCAAAATCATCCATGTTGAGACAGAGAAGAAATGGAGTCATTTTTAGATGAAGTGATTACTCTCAAGATACTATGAAATTTTCTTTTCTTAAAGCTACCAACTGTAAGCCACATTTAAAAAAATATTCATAATATTTTTCTTCAACAGCATATTGTCATGGATGACATTTCACGAAAGTTTAACATCAGGTGTTTGAGCACATGAAAGGCAAAAGGGAATGAGCACCAAGATAAAGTCTATGGAGAGCCAACATTATCACACATAAGTTATAGTATTGTAGAGTAAATAATTTGGTTAACATTCCTTTGGTTCTAATATATGTAAATTTACTTAAAATAAGGATTCTGGCTAGAATACAAATGGATTTCATGGCCATGAAATGACATTGGCTTTCATAATCTTTTTGCTTTGTTTTTAGTATACTAGAAGAGCATGTTCATAAAGCCTCATCCAGATATGTCTAAAAAGTAATAATGGCTATCACTTATTAGCTGATCATTGAGCTATAATTGCTCTGGAATAAATTAAATTATGGTTATTAAAGATGAAGAAGTATTAAAAACAAGCAAATTACTAAAGTATTAGTGTAAAAAGAGATTTTTTGTTAGCCCGATATCCCACTGGGAAGTATAGCAAAGGTCTGATAAAAACTGATTCTACTAACAAAGCTGGCATGAATCACAAAAATTAAACATGGGATGTGTAGCTGAAAGTAAATGCTTTACCTCAAAGTAGCTTGATAGTAACAGATTGTGATCATTGATAGTTTTGATCCATATAGTTTGAAAGACCACATTCATTTCAAAGAGAATTTTTAATGGAAAAAATATACATCTATTATTAGATGAGTAAAGAGGTGGACATTTGAGACTTAACTTTTGAGAGATATCAAGTAAAATTTATTAACATTGCAATATTTAAAAGATTGACACCTTGTTACTTAGAATTTATTCACAAATAGTATTGTGTGTAATTATCTAAATTTGGCTAATAAAGCTCAAAGAGGACCATGAAGATACAACATTAAAATAATCTTGTACATTCTCTGCATTTGCATGCATAATTGAATAGAAAACTTGGATGACATTCTATTGTGACATCTGCCAGCTAATATAAAAGCTAATATAAAATGAATCAGTTTAAATACATGAAGATTAATTTAACTTTCAATGTCTTATAAAGTAATTCAAAGAATGCATGTTAAACTGTAGTAGGTAATATAAATCATGTAATTTTACAATTTTTTTGACTTTGTACTAAAGACAAAGTCTTTTTGGTATGGGTTCTCTTGGAATTTATTATCTATTTATACATGTTCCTTGGCAACTTTAATTTAGAATTTAGCCTTGCTTAAGATTTTAACTCTCAAGTAATTATGCTTTATAACACATTTGGGTCTTTAAAATTGAATGGGTTTAGTATACTAGATTAGTGTGTGAAAGTTTTATCTCAACAACATATTGGGATTCTTCCATTCTGGTATCAAGTGAAAAAAACAAATTATGATGAACTTAGAATTCTAATGGTTTGAAATTAATCTTCTGTAGTGCTTTCAGTAAATGTGAATCTAATATATCCACTTTCTATCCTAATTACAATTAGTTACAGCAGTGTAATTTGTCATGCAAAACAGCTTTTCTGTTACATCAAAGTCCAAGAAGTTTAACTGATAGACATTTCTGGCTATGAGTACTCTAGGAAGTATTGATGAAGCCTTCTTTTCTCAAAAACCTAAAAGGCCCCACTAAAATTCAGCAAGAACTCTAAATATTTATTCTATTGTAATCTCAAATATCCCTGTCCCCAATGATGGGAAAAGGATAAAATAAAGGCCAAAGGTAATGGGATGCCATTCTCTCTGGTTTTATTGTCCATTCACAGGACTAAGGCACATTCTATTTTGTCTTGAAGTAAAATGAAGTTTATCCGAAGGAAAATGCTTGACACATTCTCACACCAGGAGTCAGCCTTTGTTCCCACAAAGAGATAAACAGCTCATTTAATGTTGGACTTCTTGTACATATTTGATAACTAACTTGCTTTATAGAGTCGTCCCTTACATCACAACCTTAGTCTGATCCTCTGCTGTGGAGCAGTAGCCTTTTGGGTGCATTTGTTTGTCCTAAGTGTTAATTGTTCTTTTATAATGAATTTTGACCTTGCTAGGAGCTGAAGGAACTACACTAAACATGATGTTACTCTTCTAAGAGATTGGGACAATGACTCAGTGGTTAAGAACACTGGCTACTCTTGAAAAGGAACCATGATTGTCTCTCAGCACTTGGATGGGAGCTCACAACCATTTGTAACTCCAGCTCTAGGAGATCTGAAACCCCCTGCTGGCCTTAGTTGGTGACAGCCAGCCACATGATGCACTGTCGAACATGTAGGCAAAATACTCCTAAACATCATAATAATAACGGAAACTATTAAATATATAGCATTAGGAATTAAAATAGAAGTTTCTAACAATAAAATGTACTTTAGAAGAGGCCCACAAAGCAGATGATTTTCTGAGGAAAACATATTAAAGCCCACAGTTAAATTATTACACCAGAAACATGATTATCAGTTGAATCCAGGGAGTAGATCAAACTTGAATTTCACTGTCTCTATAAGTTAGCCTCCAGTAGGAGCTCTGCTTATGTCTGTTTCCCTAGGACTGAGATTATGATATGCCATGACAAGCTTTTTAGGTGATGGCTGTGGATGAGAATCAGATCCCAAGCTTGTGATGCAAGCATTTTACTGACTTAACTATCTCTAAAGTCCCAAAACCATTTATTTCTAAGAAATAAAAAGTATGTATCTTTATTTAATTGTACAGTGAGTAGCATTTTCTTCATTGCCAAGCAAACAAAAAGTATGCCACAGAAAATCTTATTGATTATGTAATGAACTGAATTGTAGATGTGTATGAGTCCTAGTGAAATGCCTGGCCATTCCATTTGTGCCTCAATACTTTGGGATGTTTATACATATCCTAGTGGTAGCCAAAGCTTCTGGATTATGTCATGATGATTTGCCAGAAGTGAAATTATTGTTACTGGTTTTCATTAAAGACCTTTTATTATATTATTATGTTGTATTCTGGATGATTTCCTCCCCAGCCACTGATTGTGTACCAAGAAGGTCGATGAGCAGACACTCTTTTTTCCCCATATGCCCAGTATCTGGCCAATCTTAATATGGATGACCTAGTGGGGCACAAATGGAATATAAGATCAATTGACTGCTCTAAACATATTATAGCTACAAACATACCATGAAAGAATCAGCTCTGATTTCCTGAGACATGGTGATTTACTTACAACAATAAAGCATCACAAGATGAGGCATCCTTTGGAGTTACGTCTTCTGTAAGCAGGAGTAGGCTATGTGTTCATGTTAGCTCCAGAGATTTCCTATACTGACTGCATTTCTCTAGCTCAACATTTGGTAGCAGATTCTTTGTTGTTACAGAATAATAGTATATTGTGATAATTAAATTTTATTTACTTATCTCAGTAATTAATGATTTAGATTATTACCATGGGATGCTTATATGAATTGAAGTAAATTGTGTTTCTCTGTCTATATAAAATCAGAAAATACACATTTTTATTATGTTTCATAAATTTTAACATTTAGTGATATAGTTTTAAGGAGAATATGTTGTTTTATATAATACTTCTACTGTTTGTCTAATCCACTTAAAAGCACATCTTTATATTTCTAGATTAACAGTAAAATATTAAAGAAAAATGTATCACTATTCAGTTGATGTTTTAGGATATTTGCAAAGAATGTTAAATTTGGTAAATTTATGTTTTTTCTTATATTCTAGTTACAGTAAAAATTAGATACTCAGTATTTTGGCAAAAGTAGTTAATATAGTTCAGATTAAATATATTAATTACAACTTGAATTCTTTTAAAAGTATAGATTCTTCAGAGCAAAATATTTTTTCACAAAACACATCTGTTTGTTTAAATTCAACCTTCTATCTATTGCTGTGTAGACCTATAAAATATTTTAGATTTCCAGTTTTAAGTATTTATTTCTATATCTGTTTATCAAAAGATTACATTACCTGTATGAGACAAGTTGTCATGCACTTAAACAGATAACTCCAAAATCTCAACTCCATCTTGCAATTGAAATAATAAATTCATTTAAAATAATCAGAAGACCATGGAGCTGAGGAGATGGAGTAAAGTCCTTACTGAAACACTGTAGGCATCGTTGCTGGAAGATGAAGAAAAACTGATAACTAGAACTTACTGGCCTGTTAGTCCAAATGAAATGTTAAGCTCTCAAAGAGAAAACATCCCACAAACAATGAAGTATAAATGTGATTGAAGAAAGATATCCCAAGATCAGACTTTGCCCTCCACTTGGACCCACACAGGTGAGTGTACCCATAGAGATACAGAAGACACATATTTATGGACACACACACACCATGTTTACACATATGAAAATTTGACAGAAGAAATTGTCGCATCAAAATTGTATCCTCATTCTACATTTATTATCCAGTCCATTGAGACATTTTCTAGCTGGAAATAGTAAAGATGATTTACTTAGAGCATTAATAACAACAAATAATGCATTTTTGGAGTTACGTCTTCTCATTTTAAAATGTGACAGTGTTTTTATTTTCTTATTTTATTTTTCATTAAAAAGAATGTCATCTCCATCAATGTATCTCCCTTCTCCTATTCCTCTCCAACCTCCCAATCCCTCCTAGCCAGCCCTCAGACTCTGGGTCATGAATCAAAACCACATTTTTGTAGATGCCTTAATTTAACTATAGTAAAGTTAAAGATTTGCTTTTGACTCACATTTATTAAATAACTAATTTAGGATCTGCACCAAAGTTTTTGAATAAAGCCTTTGCTTTATAGTTTTATGTGGGGGGATTAGATTACATTGTAAATAATTGTCCCGCCTACTAGTTTAATAAAAATGCTGATTGGCCAAAGGCAGACAGGATGTATGGGCAGCTACCAGACTAAGAAAAGTCTGGGAACAGGAAGAACAGAGCAGAGATGCCACAGAAGAGCCAGCAGATGTAGAGGATAACTGTGCTGCTCTGAGAAAAGGTATCCAGCCGGATGGCTGAGCAGGATAAGAGTAATGGGTTATTTAAGAGCAAGAGTTAGCAAGTTATATGCCTGGGCCCTAGAGCAATCAGTGTAAAATTAATGTAAGCATCTGTGTGTCTCTGAGACTGTGGGTCTTTGGGACTGCAAGTCTGCAGGTCTGTGGGTCTTCACCTTGAGGCTAGGCTAGAAAGTCCAGGCCAGAATCCTCATACAACAGTTTTAGGAAATTGAAGACTGAAGTATTTACAAGTTTTTCTGCCATGATAATAATGAGAGTTAAATAAAATCAATGACTAAAACTTAAGAAATACAGAAACCAATTTATACTTTAATCAGTCATGCTAGTTTGTGGGTAATATGTTGGTAATATGGTCATAAACTTTAAATATATTCTATTAATTTATGAGCCAAAGGATAATAGATTAAAAAATACAAAACCTCCACTGGAGTATATGATGAACAGAGCAATGAATAGAGAATAGTGTCTGAGGAATAGCTGTATATTCTTTGTAAAATGTAAAGTCGGTTTGCAGTCATCACAGTGAGTGAAATTCAACAGGTAGCATATAACATAGCCCAGAGCTTTGAAAATATTTAGGTAATATGGACAGTAGAGAAAGATCTGAAAATTACTCTGAGAAAATAGTTAGCAATGTCCACCACCTTGACTGACTACTCTCTCTCTCTCTCTCTCTCTCTCTCTCTCTCTCTCTCTCTCTCTCTCTCTCTCTCTCTGTGTGTGTCTCTCTCTTTCTCTCCCCCTCTTCCTCTCCCACCCTTTCTGTCTTTATAAGAGAATTATAATACTTATACCATTTAACAAAGCATTGAGAAATACACAAATGCCTCATGCCTACACACACACACACACACACACACACACACACACACACACACACACACTCACACACACACATAATACACACACACACACACACACACACACACACACACACATACACACACTACATTATCTTCAGTTTTCATTGGCTAGTTTGGGGCTTTTTTATCTGGATTCAGGATTCATATGTACTCTGCCTGTGGGTAAGTACTGTATTAGGTTTCTGGCCTGAACTTTCCGGCCTAGTCTCCTGACTCGGACTTTCAGACCTGCAGTCCCACAGAAACACACAGATACTGTATTAATTTTATGCTGATCAGCCTATGTCTCTGGCATATTGCTAGCTAGCTCTTGCTCTTAAACTAACCCATGCTTCGTATCCTGTTCAGCCATGAGGCTCAGTACCTTTTCAATGAGCAGCATAATTGTCATCTGTAGGTTCTGGCTTCTCTGTGGCATTTCTGCTCTGTTCAACCTGTTTCCAGAGTTTTTCTAGTCTGGAAGCTCCACCCATACTTCCTGTCTGCCTTTGGCCTATCAGTGTTTTTATTAAACCTGTGGGCAGTACAATTATTTACAATGGAACAACATAATTCTACTATAGGTAAATATATAAATTGTGTTAGAAAACATATGAAGTGACTAACTCAAGAACACCAAAGTTAAGTAAAAACATACGTCATTTGTCTCATCTTTATTTTGTCTAATTTTTATTTAGAACTTTAGCCAAAACAACCGGACTAGAGATGTAGCATGTTTTAAGTTGCTCATGATTGATGATCTTATTTCTTCAGTTTTTTGCATGTCGAAAACTTTCCTATCATCCACATTCTATTCTCTTTATTGTTGTAATGTGATCAATATAGTAAAGTATTAATCATGCATTTTCACTGTAGTTTCAGGGATATGTATATGCATGTGTATGTATACACATATACATGGAGAAAGAAAGGGGGCAATCAATAGAAAATATAGAAAGATTATTATTATTATTATTATTATTATTATTATGGTTTAACATTGAATAACATTTACTTATGCATTAGGTAATTCCAAATGAAACTTTTCAGGAAACTATTCTTATATTGTATTATATTAAATATTCTGTTTCTTTTTATAATTTTTTAATTTAATTATTAATGAAATTTTTTTTGCATATCCTCCACTGTTCCCTCTCTCTCCTCTTCTCTTGCTGCTCCTTTTTTCATGGGTTTTAAGAATTTCTTCATCACCCACACCTTAGGTAAAATAGAGCCAGGTACAAATTCAGATCAGGCACACTTGGAGAGTTTCTTCCATGTGAGAGTTCAAAGACAGATAAGGACCCAAAATTTAGATGAAACTTGTCTTTGGGAAACTTCAGATCTGACTCCATAAGCTCTTCTCATTTGAAATGTCTCAGTGACATTAATTAAAATTGTTATTTAGTACCATTTACATTGAGTCTTTAATAATTCATTTCACTGGAGGGAAAACCAAGGAATCTAGGCAAAAGATTATGTCAATACAAACATGCCTTCCAGCCTTGGTGGTAGATTGGACAAAACTGCAAGTTCCAGAGTATAAGGAGAGTATTTTCTGAGGATCACATCAAGATGGGCCCCATTACCATTAAAACACTTCTGGAAATATCTCTACTTTATTTTTTCTATGTTTCTTGATTTGCTAAGTTTGATGGTGCATTATTCTGACAGATCTCTGTAATACCTGCATTTACTTTTTGCACGTTGTTTAGAACAAGTCACACTTGTCTTCTTTTGCTCTCATGAGGCAGTGTGGCTGGCTTGGTTTGCGCAAGTGAGATCAGCGAAGAGCCCTGTGAGTAATAGAATTTCTGAACAGCTTCTAAAACTTCGGGGAAAGGTCATTTCAACTTGAATAATAAACATGTCTATGCTAGTGAAATGATACACAGTCTATTTAAAATCTAAAACAAATCAATTTTAATTCTATAAGATTTCCACTTTAAAATGATAATAATCCTTACTGTTCTCAGTATTTTAATTAAGAAATTAGATATTTTGCAATTGGGGAGTTGGTTTATTGCATAAAAGTGTTGCTTTGCAAACCTGGGACCTTAGTTTGAATCCTGAGCATTTACAAATATAACTGTTATGTCTAGAACTGTCTATAAAACATTTTTATCTTTTTACACTTTCATATTTATTTGAGCAATAAATAAAATTCACTTTTGATTGAATAGTTGTACTTAATTGAAACAATAGGTAGCTCTATCTTGAACAATGTAATTTTGATTTCTTATCTGATTCTCCAGCAAGGTTCTTGTGCATATGTGTATATATATATACGAGTATATGTATGCATGTGTGGTGTGTGTTTGTTTGTATATTTTTGTGTGTATGATGTATATGTATGTATGTGTGCATGTGTATAGATGACCTCATTTATGCAGGTGGAGGCCAAAGGTCAAAGTTAAGAGATGTTTATCCATCATACTCTATCTTATTTTGTGAAACAAAATCTCTTCATGAAACTGGAGATGACTCTTTCCAGCCACAATGGCTGACCAGTGAGGCCCCTGGATATGCTTAGGCCTGTTCTAATCTGTCTCAGCTCAGTGGTTAATTTTGATTTTACTTAGGTTCTGGGAATCAGAACTCAGGTCCTGAGGCTTGAGTAGCTAACAGTTTACACAATGAGCCTTCTCCCTAGACCTTGATTGAATTTAATGACTATTTCAGAAACCTACTTTAAAATATTTTACTTAGTAGCTTTACTCAGAAGAAATGTCTTTTTAAGTAGGTGCCTTTTCTACTTAGAGAATCAAGAAAGAGAAAAGCTATCGAGATACATAAAAGATACAGAATTTTAAAGGCGTGCATTTTGTAGAATTAGACCTCTGTCAGGGATAAAATCCCCCAAGAGCAGAAACTCAGTGAAGTATTTTTTAAAAAAATTCTTCCCTACTTTTACTATTCAGGCTCTTGTTAACATTTTAATGATACAATTGAGAGAGATTGAGAGGCTGGGAAATTGGGGGGTGATGGCTAGTGAGAGCTCAAAACGTGATCAGAACTTCTGTTTACCTCATGAGGCTAATAAGAGAAAATTGTAACTCAGATGTTAATGAACTATGGACTTGTGCACTCAAGATCCTGGATGGAAACACAGATCAGAAAGCCCCAGTGGGAACAGTAGCTTCTTTTCTCTTGGCGCTGTCTGCTGACTCATGAGTTTAAACTGACAAGATGAATAAGTAAGCAGAACTCATAAGAATATGAAATCAACTACCAGTTTATTCATGCCAAGCAGGTGAACACATGAATCATGTCACCAAAGTGGATGGATGCTAGTAAAATGGTAAAAATGTCACTATTTCAGCTGTCACAAGACTTGCTTTTCTGTCTTCCTAATTGAGGTTCCCTAAGCTCTGAAATCCTCTATCTCACTCATGCTCCTCCCTAAACTTGATAAGTTCATTAACTCTTAACTAACAATCAGATATCAAAAAAAAAACCTCTGAAAAAGCATTGCAATGTGTTTATACAAAATTTTATGAAAATAGGGACATTATATTGTTTCAAGTGTTAAAGTTAAGAAATGTGAAAATTTTAAATGTGTTTATAAACAAATATAAAATAAATGGATATTGGATAATTAAAATATAAATACTTTATTAAGGAATTTTAAAGAAGAAATAAAATAAGCATGATTTTATATTCTATAGTCCATAAAATAAATTCAAACCTAAATATGTGAAAATATAAAATATTGTATTTTATGAATACAACAAAGAAATCTCAAATTACATATTTGTGACCAAAAGCTAGCACTTACTAAAATTTATGACACACTAAGACCAAATTATTCATGGAATACTAAACCTAGTTTTAGCATATATAATTTAGTTAATGCAATACGTAAGTTAACAGAGCTAAGATTTATTTTTCTCTCATATAGCACGTTCAGACTGAAGTGTCCCCTCCCTCTATTCTTCTCAGTTACTCTCACATCTGTTCTCTCCCCAGATCCACTGCTCATCAGTTTTCCTTCATAATAGATCAAGTCTCCAAGGATAGCAAATTAACATGGGAGAACAAAATCTAATAAGGATAGACACAAAACTTCACATCAAAGCTGGATGAGACAACCCAGGAGGAAAAAAATAGGTCTCAAAAGCAGGAAAAGAGTCAGAGACAACTCCCACTTCCACTCTTTGGAGTTCAGAGCACCAAGCTATACAACCATAGCATATATGTATTAGTCCTAGGTCAGATCCCTACAGGATCCCCAATTGTTGGTTTGGTGTCAGCCCCTATAAACTCTATTTACTTGTTTCTGTGACCTGTGTTCTTGTGGTGACATTAACCACTCTGTCTCCTACAATCCCTACTCATCATCTTCTGCTGAGTTCCTTGAGCAGCTGCAGTTGAAGTGTCTCTGATGAAGGTTGTACTTGGCTTTTGTGTCTGTATGCGAATCTATAAAGAAAATGTGATACATTTACACAATGGAGCATTACTCAGTATTATTTTTTTAAAGTGGCAAAATTATTATATTAAATCATCCTGATCAAGGTCACTTAAATCTAAAAAAACAAACATAGTATGTATTCACTGACAAGGGAATATTAGCTCTAAAGTAAAATCTAAATAATAATGAGTTCTCAAGGGGGACAATATAGCTCTCACTTAGAAGGGCTTATGAAATAAATTTTGGATGAGAGAGTAGTGCCAAATTGGGATGGGAACAGGTGAGATCAGGCAGAAAGGGAGAGATGGAAGAAGTATTTGTAGAGAGAATTGGAATTTGGGGCATTCTGCAAATGAGGTAAAAAGCTAGTTGAATGAATCTTCCTGTACTCTATTAAGGTGACTATAGAGAAGACCCCTAGTGAAAAATGATACGGAGTCTGAACCGGCAATCTGTAACCATGCAAGGCTGACAGTGGAGAGACTTGGAAATGATTTCAGTCACAAAAGTTTGATTTACAATTTTTCCTGCAAGATGAACAGGGACAAAGGTGGCACAAAGTTTGTGGGAGTGGCTAATCAATGGCTGGTCCAACTTGAGATTTATGTCATGAAAGAGCCAACTCCTGACATTGCCTGGAGACATGGGAATCAGACACTGGATAGCTCGGAGTTAAGAATTTATAAATTGATTATTCAAATGAAAACAAAGAGCAGATATGTCAAAAATATCAGATACTCTCTAATGTGTTAAAACATTTAACAGAATAGAAAAAGTGTAATATTTCTTCAAAAATTTTGTAGAAAATATTACAATATTATAATTAATAGAGAAAAACAGAAACCTCATTACTGTCATGGAGATCAGAAGCCCAATATCATAATTTTTATTTAATATTTTACTGATATACTATTCATTATACTCAGTTAAGAAGATAAAATAGCTTATATTGAAAAAATAGGCATAACCATCTTTATTGGCAGATAACATAATCTTGCAAATATAAATAATTTCCCTAAATTCAACAATGTGTTAATGATCATAAATGAGTTTCAAAGATTTAGTATATATAATTGAATAAAAATAATAGCAATGTCAATAAGAAAATGAAATTGAGAACACAATTCTACTTAAATACCACAAAAATATTTAGATGAAAACAGTATTAAATGTACAAAAATTATGACCTCCATGCAGTGAACTGTTAGCAGACTCAAATAACTTCATGTTGAAGAGATGTGCTGTTTTTCATCATAACATTTTATGAAATTCTAGCAGTAAAGCATTAATGTTGACAATAATTTATTTACAGAAGTGTCACTTCAAACCTCCCTTTTTTATCCAAGTATTTGAACACCATTGGATCATTTTCAATTTCAAGGGTTCACTATTTTGGGTATAGCATTTTTAAAAGTAGATACAATATGACAAAAAAATCAAACCGCAGGAAAATATATGCCTTCTAAATACTCTTTTTATAAATCTTGGCAACAGCAAAAGAATATTATTTAATAAAAAATGAAAGATTTTGGAAACTGTGGGGTTTAAATGAGTGATAAAAATGTATCTATCTACAGGGTACGGTTTTACATCATCTTTTGATATATTTTCAGATATACTGTACAAAGAAGCATCATGGAAACCTAGACATGAATACTCTGAAAATATAAAAAGCAAAGTGAAGAAAAAAGTTTTTAAAAGGCATAACAAAAATTTCGTTTTGTCAAACATAAGGTAAAATCTGAATAGAATATTTCTTGGAGAGAACAAAGATGAAAACAGATGTAAAGGTATTAAAAATACAGCAATGTATAGAATTAATAAAGAAAACTTCAGTGAAATTGTGGTCCAGATCCATTCTTTCTTCTTCGCTTCTTGGATATCAGTCCTTAAAGGCAAAGGGTAGAATGCATCAACAGAAATCTTTGTGGCATTCTGTGTGCATGAATGGAGACAGCCAGGTGAGGACCTGCTTTTGGTGAATCATTCCAACTTTATTTCAGAATATAAAGAATGTATAAGTTTGGGAGACTTGGTACAAACTTTAATTTGAATTAAGTGCCATGTTCCTATTATTTAGCTGGATTATTGGAAGCATGGCCCTACTAAAATGGCTGGAGCACTTGCATAACTACCAAGTGGATCATAAGAGGAAGAGCATTTGCAGGGAACTGTGTTAAAAGTCACCCTAAAGATAAATCAAGCCTTTGGCTTAGAGACATCCTCCAGATAAGGCTAGGTAGGGAGCAGGAAGCTTTTGCTGCGAGATAGGAGTGCTCCGCGTTGAAGAGTTTAGAGGAAGCTTCCAAACCATGGCAGACTGCAAAGACTGCAATCTCTGATTAGCCAGCAATACCTTCCAACAAAAAGACCAAGACAGAAGCTGAGTTGAGATAAGCAAGTGAATGGTGTAAGAAAGCAAAGACGAACAGCTCTTTCTCTGGAAAAAATGCAGTGGTAAGAGCACATCACGAAAGTGGAATATAGTAGAACTACCAAAAAGAATTCTTCAAGGCAGTTATCTGAAAACAACAAGGCTGTGACAAAGAATGTACATTGAGATACAAATAAAATTCTTGAAAATATAAAATAAGATGCAAGAAATAACAAAAGATTGGCTAATGAGAGAATGGTCACTTTTGAGATTTTAATAATCCAATGGGTGGTAAATGCATGTCAGGATAAATAATGTTTTTCTCTGAAAATCTGGAAAATGGAAAAATCATCGAGATTTATTATACTTTCTAACAAAATTATTACTTGTTAACAGAGTAAGAAAAGGAGTTTTTGTGTGTGTGTGTTTTGAGACAGGGTCTTACCTTGTAGCTCTGTCTAATTAAGAATTAGTAGAAACATATAGTAGAGAAAATATTTTTTGAAATACAAAGGTCAACAAGTAAAACAGAAAACAATAAAGGGTTTTCTTTAAATCTACAGCAATATGGGCTGAATAACTCATTTCTGACCAACTGAAAAATTCAGAAAGCGGCACTTGGGGGTTAAGTTCTCTGTCTAATAATGTTTATTTTGGGACTCTCTCTTTCTTTCTCTTTTTCTCTCTTACACTGTAAGTCTTTTGCACATAAATTATGGCTTCTTATTTTGTATCTTACAGGAACTGTGTGTACAGACACGGTATACATTTCTTTGTCTACATATGCATCTATATGTTTCTTGTGATATTTTTTGGAACTTTTTCTTCTCTTTGTTTTTTTTCTTATCCAGCTTTAGTTGTTCGATTTCATTTCACCTTTTTAAAAAATCAATTTTAGATACTTTTATTGTCATAGAGAAAGAAACAATGTAGATTTTTATAAAAAAGGGAGGTGGAGAGAGCTTGGGATGAGTTATGGAGGGGAATCATAATCAGAATATATTCATAAAAATTTATCTTAAAAAAAGAACAAGGTAAAATACAATACATAATGGATCCAACATTCTAGTTGGAAGCAAGAAGATGAATTATTCCCTTTAAAACTAGAACAAACCAAGAAACATCCCTTTACATATTCAATTCACCTTTAAGATAAAAATTCTTGTTAATACAGCAAGATAATAAATAAAAGAAGAAATGTCATAAATTGAAATGAAAGAAACATTTTTTTCCATAGATACTTGTGTCTAAAAACCAATAAATTTAGAAAATAACTACTATAAATAATGCATACATTTTACAGTAGAAAAACAATTAGTTTTCAATAGAGGAAGAATAGAACAAATAAAGTGGCTTTTAGTTTTGTATCTTACTGGGACCTCTTTGAGTACAGATACAGTATATATTTCTTTGTCTACATATGCATCTATATGTTTTTTGTGATTTAAAATTCAAAATTTTAATAAAATTTACAAAGATCTATTTGAAAAAGAAATGTAAATATACCACTTTTTTTTTAATCCATTCTTCAGTTGAGAGGCATCTATGCTTTTTCTAGGTTCAGGCTATTATGAATAATGATGCTATGAATACAGTAGAGCTAAAGCCCTTGGGATAAAAATGTGCATCTTTTGGGTATATGCCCATTAGTGATATTGCTGAATCCTTTGGTAGATTAATTCTAAGTTTCTGAATCACCATAATGATTTCTAAAATTTCTGTACAAATTTACATCCTCGACATCAATGGAATGCTACTAAGCAGGAAAAAAATGGCATTCTGAAATTTGTAGGCAAATGGATAGATCTAGAAAATGCCATCCTGGGTGAGATAATACAGATCCAGAAAGATAAACATGATATGTACTCACTGATAAGTGAATTTTAGACATAATATTTAGATACAAAGCAAAGGATAACCAGGCTACAATCTACAACCTCAGAGGAGGTAGGTAACAGGAGGAACTTAAGAAAGATATCCGCGGATCCTCCTAAGAAGGGGAAATAGAGAAGATCTCTTGAAACTTTTATGTAGTAACTGATGGAAGCAGATGCAGACATGCCTAACCAAGCACTGAGTTGATACCTCAGTCCAGCTGAAGAGACGGAGGAAAGACTATATGAATAAAGGAATCAAGATCAGGATGATCAGAGACGGCTGACTCAAGCACTCAGGAGCTCAGTAACTCTGAAATGGCAGCTGAGGAACATTCATGAAACACAATGAATGCAGATATCAGTTAAACAGCATGGGCAGTATGTGGGGCCTCTTGCAGTCAGACCAGAGTTTATTCCTGGTACATGAACTAGCCCCTTGTAGCCCATTCCCTACAGAGGAATCTACACCTCACTCAGCCTTGATAATGAGGGGAGGGACTTGGGCCTACCTTAACTGGATCTTCCAGACCTAACTGACTCACGTTTGGAGTTCTTACTTTTTCTAAGGGTGATGGGGTGGGGGGGGGGAACTGGGGGAGGACTAGGAAGAGGGGAGAAAGGAGGAACAGTGGGTATGAGCAAAATTTTTTTAAATAAAAAGATTCATCATTTAAAATGCAAATTTTATATAAGAAAGTGTGTTTCCTTATGTAATAGAAAACACTTTGAAGTTTAATAAAACGCATAACTGAGAATAGCATCCCAAGGCAAAATTAGCAAAAATTCCACAAGTTTTCTGTTCTGAGAAATATAAAACATTGCCAAGAGAAACTAAAGAAGACATCTAAACAAAAAAACCTAGTCATGGTTTTGTAGATGCAGTGTTATTAAGAAAACAATTCCTCAAAAATATATTCATACAATTATATTAGCCAGGCTTTTCTAAAAACCAGAACTAATGGAATAAAAACATAATGTGTAGATATATTGTGTATTTAATAAATCTCCTCTGAAAATAAGAGAAGAAAGTCGAGTCATGAAAGACAGGGATTGACGATCCAAACTTTTAATCCCATTACTCTGAAGGAAGGGATCCTCTGGATCTCTATGAATTCAGGGCCAAACAGAGTCAGGGAGTGGTGGCACACAGCTTTAATCCTAGCACTAGGAAAGTTGAATGAAGAAGTGAGATATCTGGGTGGAGAAAGAAAAGGTGGGCTTTCAGCATTTTGTCTATTACCTTATTATCTTTTTTGACTCAGAGGAATTTATTCTGAGGGTTCATTAAAAATTTTTTGGGTGAGAAGTAGCTGTGGCTTGTTCCTTTGACTCTCGGAGCTTTTGGCTTTTCCCCCCATATGTGGCTTGGGTTTTTATTATAATACCAAATAGCATGTTTCAATACATCTACATTAATATCCTATCATATCTGTGTCCCCATTTTTCTTTACTTCTTTTATTTAAAAAAAAAGAACCCTGAATCTAATCTCTCTTGTTTAGCTTTTACGATAAACACAACCAATAACAATTTTAACCAATTACTCTAAACAATGACAATAATCTATAACTGATTGAAAGACCAAAACCAGCCATGCCACTTCTTGGGATCTGGGCACTGTGTTCTAAACTTATTTCCTGCTGTCTGGGGGGTGATGGCATCTTTAGGGGGATCCTGAAAGGAAAGAATTATTAATTGTCAAGTCCTTAAATAAGTAGCTGTGTTATTTGTTGTCCAGTCTCTGCATAACAGGAAAGTGCATGGCATGTCTCAAGTCTTGGCTAGCATAGTCTGCAAAGAGGGTTCATCTCTAGGAGCTGCCTCGTAATTGTCCTGAGCTGTTGTTTGTAGGCAAAGTCTACTCTTTGGTTGGTGTTTGTCAGCCTAGGGCCTTTGTTATGCTACATGTGAAAACATTGTTGTGAGGCTCTATCTTCCTTTCAAATACTTCAAGATAGCAATTAGGTATTGTCATGCACAAAAATGATGAGACTCAAACCCAACACAATGTACAGGAAGCTAAATAAAGGTTTTTTTCTATAATTAATTAGTATTCAATATGAAAATCAAGATCACAAAAAATTAGTATATATATATACATATAATCTGATAGATTTCAAGTATGCTTGGATTTAGAGAAGGAAAAAGCCATACTGCAATTCTAAATCAAGCTTTAAGTAATAATTAAACTGGGATTCAATTTCTCTTACAAATAAAGACATATAGAGATTAATCAATGAGATTTTACCTTGTAGAGAATACTGGTAGCATTAAAGCTGATATTCCTTTGCTTGTAAATTTTTTTGGATAGTGTCTGTTCTGCTTTAGATGTCTTGATGTTCAAGGTCTTTTAACTTCTTGAACATGGAAATTTCTAGTTTTCTGTAAAGACAAAAACGAAAACCTGTCCCAACCCCACCCACCTTTTTTAAATTAAAGAAGTGTATTATGGGCAGATGAGTCATTAATTCTTATTTTCATGGTTTCTCAGGTTCAAATTGAGTCTTTATTAATTTTGATGGTATCCATAACTTTTCTTTGCTTGTGGAAACAAAAAGCAGAACCCCATTCCCAATGTAGCACATATCTTGGCTTCCACTGTGAGGTTAGTACATCTTTGAAGTAGACAGACTGAGTTAGCTCTGCTGTTTTTTTCTATAGAGCAATGCCTTTCAGCAGCTATTGTTCCTTTCTCATTAGCACTGAGAAAATTCAAAGTCAATAAAGCATTATTTAGTCTATCTCTGGGGGTTGATGTGGGAATGCCTTTCTGTATGCTGTGAATAGCAATCTTTAAATAAAGGAGCTCTATAAGAGCTTTTAAGATACACTCTCTTTAAGAGCTGCATAGCTTTTGCAGATAAATCTGAATCAATAAGTTCTCTTAAAGGGACCGTGTCTGTTTGTGGCCAGCAAACAGAGCAGACCCAGGAAAATGCTGCTACTAAGTATCTGTCTTTGTTTCCTTTTTGTTAAAAATAAACAGAAACCTTAAACCAATAACATGCTACTGAGTCTTCTGTGAGATTTTAGGAACCGGTCTGGTTGTAGCTTATACTGCCTGCCGCCAATCTGAGGGTGCCATTTTGAATGTGACCTGGACACCACGATTTATTTGCACAATGACCTGCTTCATATACACAATTTGGAAGCTTCTTTGGCTCAGTCTCTGTACTAAAACCCTTTTTAAAAACTTTCTCAGGCTCTAAGTGGCTATTTTGCCCCACGTTGGGCGCCATCTGTTACATTGTGGTTTCTTGGGTCCAGGGCAGCCAGAGTTTCAGACCCACAGACCTGCAGCCCCAGACCCCTTAGCCGCCAGCCACTTCTCAGGCCCCCCAAAATGACTCAGGTGCTTATATTAAGTTCATGATGTTTGACCTATGGCTCAGGCACATTGTTAGCTTGCTCTTACATCTTAACTCAATCCATGTTCAACCCATTTCCATTAATCTTTCCTGCCACATGGCCTGTGGCTCACCTGTGTTCCTTACATGTTGCTCCTTTGGGTTTCTGGCTCCTTCTCCCTCTTACTCTGCCTCTGCTCCTCCTACCTATACTGATTCCTCCTCCTTTTTTGATGGTGCCTGTCATGGGCCAAAACAGCTCCTTTATTTAAAGATTGCTATTCACAGCATACAGAAAGGCATTCCCACATCAGGGGGTCTTTGTTATTTCTTTTTGTTTATTTAGCATATCCTTTAGAGTTTGATTTGATCTCTCTATAACTGCTTGCCCTGTAGGATTGTGTGGTATTCCTGTAATATGCTTTATATTATGATAAGCAAAAAATTATGTCATTTTACTAGAGACATATGCTGGAGCATTGCCAGTCTTAATTTGTATTAATAACAGGTATTCCCATGATGGCCATAACTTCTAGCAAGTGTATGACTACAGAATCAGCCATTATTGAACTCAGAGCAGTTTCCCATTGAAACCCTGAAAACATATCTATTGTATGATTTACAGATCTTAATTTTCCAAATTCTATAAAATGAAATACATCCACCTGCCGTAATTTATTTCTATGTATACTTCTAGGAATTTAGTTATAGAAAAATATAGGTGGTGCATCCTTTTACATTTTCTTTGGCTTTTTGATAATGATAGAGAAATCTCTTTTAAATCCTTTATTATTCACTTGATTTTTTAAAATGAAACTCTGAGGCCTCAAGTACATTTCCTATTAATAATTTATCAATGTGATTATTATCTTGTGCTAAAGGATCTGGCAGACCCATATGGAATTGAATGTATGTTGTAGAAGGGATGATTCCTAGTCCTGATTATTTCTTGTAACAGAAAAAATAATGAAGTTAATTCTGACTCATCATTAATAAAATCAGCAGTTTTAATTTGCAAAACAATTCTTTCTGCCAGTGACTATGTTTGGTAAAATCCATTAATACCATCATTATAGCATATAATTCTGACTTTTGAAGAGAAATATAAGAGCTTTAAGTTAATCACTGTGATAGGCCATTTTTTTAGGTAACAGAATGCAAATGAATTGAAGACTGTAGAGAGCACATTGGCTGGATCACCTTGTTTATCACCCTTAGATCTTTTACCATTCTCCACTTTCCAGATTTCTTTTTAATAACAAATAAAGGAGAATTCAAAGGACTGGTTGATTTTTCTATGTGCTAAGTATTTAATTGCTCCTGTATCAGCTGCTTTAAGACCTGCAATTTCTCTTTTGTTAAAGGCCATTGATGAATCCATATAGGCTTCTCTGTTTTAGAGGTAGTTCTGTGGGTGTCTTTGAAGGATCAGCAGCTGTTATGCCTTAGTACTGTACAACCTGAATGATCTGTGACTGTTTCCAATAATACCTTCTAATTATCTTTTGGAAACATGTTAGTTTATGGTTTATTTCTGTGTTTGGAGGAATTTTAATCTGTGTGTTCCACTGTTGTATTAAATCTCATCCCCATAAATTTATAGCAATGTTAACCACATATAGCTTTAATATTTCTCTCTGTCCTTCTGGTCCTATATATTCAAGTCATCTTGTACTCTCTTTTACCAGAGATAATGACCCAATTCACAAAAAAACTGAACATTTTCCTCCTGGAGGGACAAAGTGGATGTAATGACTGTGGTGAAATTATTGATACATATGCCCCTATGACCAATAAGGCTTCAATAATAACATCAACGATTTGTACTTTTAACTTTGGCCTTTGTCCATTAATAGAAACTTGCAAAAATATTTGCTTTATAAGTTTTCTTGAGTTTTTTTCCTTTTCTATAGGTTTTCCGTCATCCAGTATAGTATGTCTTTTAAAAGTAGGTTTTAATTTCTTTAATTGTTCTGAGATGGTGTTTTCTCCATAATGGCAGGGTAAGATTGACCTGGATTTGATATGGGGGCTTTTGAAAGCTTCCTTGGGGCATTTCCAGAAGTTAGAAAGTTGCTTTTTCTGTCCCTTGTAGACCTGCATTCATTAGTCTACTGTCTCACTTTTCTACACTTTCTGCATACTCCAAAAGGCACTCTTTCTGGGAATGCCTTATTTACAATCTCTTTTTATGTGACCTTGCCTTCCACAATTGAAACATTTAACATTTTAACTTTTTCTTATACCTCTAGTAATAAGCTCTCCTACCCAGTTATCATCACCATCATAAGACTCCGGATTAATTGTTCAATGAATCCAATCTTCCAAGGGTGCTGATTTTGCTTCTAATGATCTAAGTATTCTTCTACATTGTAAATTAGAATTCTCAAAAGCCAGTGATTCAATTATTATTTGCCTAGCTTCTGAATCCAGTACCATTCTGTTTACTGCTACAATTAATCTGTGCAGAAAATCTTTAAATGTATCTTTTGTGATTTGAATTACTTTTGTCAAGGATTCAGGTTTCTTTCCTATTTCTTCAGTCTGATCCCAGGCAATTAATGCTGCCATTCAGCATAAATTTAGAGTATTTTCATTGTATAAAGATTGCCTTTTAATATCAGCATAATCCTCTTCTTTAAGAAGTTGGTCTTGGGAAACTTCTATGCCTCTGGCTCTCCTTCTTTGTTCTATTGTTTTATCCTCTTCCTTATACCATGTCTTACACTGTAGAAATGTCCAGCCTATAAGGCAGCAGTAACCATATCTAACCAGTCCTTAAGGGTGGTCCAGTTACATGATGACCAACTATTTTGCAAATGGTGAGTGCAAACCATATGTCCATGACTATTCTTAATTCTAATATTTGTACTGGAGCTCAACTAAATTCTGTACAATATTTATCATTTTGCAATTTCTTTAAGGTTACTGGATATATTAATGTTGGCTGTTTGATAGCCTTAGGCTATCTTTGTGTAATCTTAGAAAACATTGCTGATATTAGTTTTTTATATTCCTCTGTTTGGGTTTAAATATCTTGGTGTTCTCTCTTAACAGGCTTTTTAGATTTTTTAAAGACTTTCTTCTTGGTATTCATATTAATTGACTTTTCAAATGGTAAAACAGAGATTAAAAAAATTTTCATAATAAACAATGTGATAAACATTATGATAGTCCTATCTGCTTTATTTATCTTTTCCTTTACTGGTTACAATATTAAATTTTTTAAAGTAATTCACAGAAAGTCCAAACACCTCTATTACCTTATACAAAGTTCCCTTTTTAAGAAAAATCAAATTTACTCACCAATTTTGTTGTCAGTGATGATTCAAATGACTGTGAAGTGGGTTAGCTGCCTAGTGTGATAGCAGCCCAAGAAAGGGTCCAAAAAGAAAAACAAACAAACAAACAAAAACTATAACCCACCAGGAGAAAAAGTCCACTGTATTAAAAACTTACTCAAATGAAAGCAAAGAAGAAATATGTATGGCCAGTCTACCTAAGCCTGGTTGCTGACTCAGAACAGAAAGCCTAGCCAGCCAGTTATTATTACTCTTCTGTCCCCATGTTGCTTTGTCAGGCAAGCAGCTTTTTGGGAGGGGAAATTGTGCCCTAAAGTTGGATGCCAATTGTAACACCAATTAAGGTTGTTATTAAGTGAAACTCAGAGCCAGATATTTGTGAAAAGCTGGAATATCATAGAATGTGAAACAGATCACAATCAAATCTCACCCAGCCAAGGTATCTTATCTTCCAGCTTCCATAGAAGCTCACTTCTTGTTGCTTCTATAGAATAATAATCTATTTTTTCTATTCCTGCCTTAAATACCTTCTTTTCCCAGGTGTTTCACATCCAAACAAAGCTTAAAGGTATGAGCTAGTACTATTCGGTAGTTAGGCCTCAAACTCACAGAGACACAGAAAGATCTCTGTCTTTGGAGTTATGGGATTAAAGACAATTTGTAGGTCACCACTCCTAATCAGATGTAAGTCTTTCCCTGTGCTGGGATTAAAGGCATGAGTTACTGCTCTGTGACCCTCCTGGAATAACTATGGGTAGATCTGTTCACTGATATTCCAAACTAAGATAATGCAGAAATAGAAAATCTACTACAAATGCAAGAATAAGCAAAAGAATGCAAGAAATGAAGGAGAAAACTGCTAGCATGAAAAATGGGATAGAGAAAATAGATACACCCATCAAAGAAACCTCTAAAACCAAGATTTTATAGCACAAAACATTCAGGAGATCCAGAACACAATGAAAAGATCAAACCTAAAGAAAACTAGAGTTAAAAGAAAGAGAAGGAAACTTTCAAAAGTAAAGAGGAAACATGCCTATGAAGATACAAGAAGCTTACAAAACAGCAAATATACTAACCCCACCAAAAAGTCTACTTGTTACAGTTATTGAATCAAGCCACCAAAAATATAGAATATAGAATATTAAGATATGCAAGAAATAAAAGCCAAGTAACTTATTAACTTCAGACGTATCAGAGTAGCACCCTACTTCTCAATATAAACTATGAAAGTCATAAGGTCCAGAACAGAATTTACGCAGACAATAAGAGACCACAGAATCCAGTCTAGAGACTATTATACTCATCAAAACTCTCAATTACCATAGAAGGGGTAAACAAGACATTTCATGACAGAACCAGATTTAAATAATATCTAACCATAAATCAAGTCCTACAGAAAGCACTAAAAAAACCCTCCAATCTAAAAAAGTAACATGTATCCATGCTTAAACAGCAGTAGATAATCCCACAGAAGGAAACCTCAAAGAAACACATAAACACACCATTGCTCAAATAAAGGAAACTCAGAGCCAGATCTCATGGAAAAGGCTGAAATATCAGAGTAAACACCACAGTCAAATCTCACCCAGCTGTCTTCCAGCTTCCTCAGCCTTGCTCCTCCTGGCTTCCTCTGCCTGTTCTCTGTCTTTCTATGCCTGCCTTAAATACCTTCTTCACTCAGTTGTTTCACATCCAGGTTAAGATTAAAGACATGGCACTACCCTACCACTGCCTGCCTGGGAGCCTGGAACTCCTTCTGTAAACTAAGATGACCTCAAACTTAGATTTGCTGGGATTAAGGGCATAGGTCACCACTCCCAGACATTCCCTCTTCTGTGATTAAAGGTGTGAGTTACCACTGTCTGATCCTTCTAGACTGACTGTGCATAGATCCCTCTGATATCTCAGACTGGTTTTTATTAAATTTGAAACATATCCCTACAACACAATACCACCAAAAAATAAGAGGAATTGATAATCACTTGTTATTGGTATCTCTTAATATCAATGGCCTTAATTCCCCTATAAAATATAATGGATACAAAAAACATGATCCATTCTTCTGGTGCAAACAAGAAACACACTTCAATTCTAAAGATAGTACCTCAGAGTAAAGGGTAAGAAAGAGACAGTTCAATAAAATGGATGTGAGAAGAAAGCTGCTGTAGCTATTCTAATATCTAATAAAATAGAGTTTGAAATCAATAAAAGATGAGAAATGATATAACAGTCATCTCATAAAACTCCTCAAATCTGAAATTTTATTCCACAAACACAAGGGCACCCCCATAAGTAAAAGAAACATTATTAAAGCTTAATTGCAAATCATACACCACACATTTCAACACCCCACTCTCCCCGATGGATTTGTCTACTGGACACAAACTTAAGAGAGAAATGAGAGATCAAACAGATGCTATGATGCAAATGAACATTCTACCCAAACACAAAAGAATATACTGACTTCTCAGCATCTCATGGAACCTCCTCTAATTAACCATATACTCAGACATAAAGCAAATATTAATAGATACAAGCATTGGAATGACGCTTTGTATCCTCTGAGACTGCAATGTTAAAAAGCTAGATTTCAACAATGTTACAAACCACAGAAAGACTACAAGTTCATCGAAATTGAACACATCTCAACTGAACCACCTCTGAATTGAAAAAGAAGTAAAGAAAGAAAGACTTTTTAGAACTCAATGAAAATGAATCCACAACATGTCCAACATATGGGACACAATGAAAGTAGTGATAAAAGGAAAGTTCATAGCATTAAGTGCCTACACAAAAAAATGGAGGAACCTTACACAAGCAACTTAACATCATACTTGAAAACTCTAGAACAAAAAGAAGCAACCCCACCCAGATGGAGTAGATGGCAAGAAATGAATCATAAAATTGAAACAAAAAGAATATAAAGTATCAATAAATCAGAGTTGATTCTTTGTGGAAATCAACAGGACAGACAAACTCTTATCCAAACTAGCCAAAAGGCAGACATAAATATTAAAATTAAAATCAGAAATGAAAAGGGGAACTTAACAAGATACAGAAGAAATCCAGAGAATCATGAGGTCATAAATCCAAAACCAGTACTCCATAAAAAATGAAAACCTAATATAAACTTTCTACATAGGTACTACTTACCAAAATTAAACCAATACAAGATAAACCATGCAAATAGACCTATAACTCCTAAGAAAAGACAAACAGTCATTATATGTTTCCCAACCAAAAAACAAAAACAAAACCAAACAAATAAATAAAAAGCTAGGGTTTATCTGCAGTTTCAACATCATCCATCCTATAAACAAACTGAAATAAAAAAAAGTAAAACAGAGCACATGATAATCTCATTAGATGATATAAAAGCTTTTGACAAAATCCAACAATAAGATAAAGGTCTTGGAAAGATCAGGGTTGTGAAGACTGTATCTAAACATAATTAAGACAATGTACAGTAAGCCAACAGCCAACATCAAACTAAACAGAGAGAAACTCAAGCCACCCCTCTAGAATCAGAAAAAAACAAGTTGGTCTATGTTCTCTATACATGTTCAGTATAGTACTTTAAGTTTTATTAGCAATAAGACAACAAAAGATTTCCTTCAGCACATTGACACAGAAGACAGCTTCTTAAATATAACACCGGTAGCAAAAACACTGAACAACAATTATTAAATGAGACCTCCAGAAACTGAAATGTTTCTTTAAGGCAAAGAACATGGTTAATAAGACAAAACAAAATGTGTAAAGATCTTAACCAACCCAACATCTGAGAGAGGGCAGATCTCTAAAATATACAAAAGAAATCAAGAAACAAGACGTCAAATTACCAAATAATTTCAATTTTAAAACGGGGCACATATCTAAACAGAGAATTTTCAACAGAAGAATCTCAAATGACTGAAAGACACTTAAAGAATTGCTCAACATACTTAGCCATCAGGAAAGTGGAAATAAACGCAACTCTGAGATACCATCTTACATCTCTAGGAATTGTTAAATAAAAACCCTGATGGCAAGCGATGCCAAAAGGGATGTGAAGAAAGACAACACTCCTTTATTGCTGCTGGGGGTGTAACTTGTATAGCCATTTTGGAATCACTACGGTGATTTCTTAGAAAACTGGCAATCACTCTACCTAAGGATCAAGCAATACTACACTTAGGGCATATAATCAAAGTGTGCACATTCATACCACAAGGATATCTTCTCAACTATGTTCATAGCAGCATATCCAGAACCTTAAAACAACCTAGATGACCCCCAACTGAAGAATGGATTTTTTGGCTGTAAGCCTATCCTTTAATGGCTGAGCCATCTCTCTAGCTCCAAGAATTCTCAGAATGTCCCTGGCTAAATCTCCAACCAATCATGTAGGGGATGCCTAAACAGAAGTTTCTCTATAATCAAATAAATAACCACCTTAAGTGTCACCACAGAACCTACATCCAACAATGATTAGAGGTGGAGGCAGAGATCCATGGCTGAGCAGTGGTCGGAGCTTCTGGTCCATCTGAGAGCAGGGGAAGAGAGTTTGTATGAGAAGGGGGAAGAGGGATTATGAGGGAAATTCCCACATTGACGGGTGACTGGAGCTCTCGGGAGCTCATTGAATCAAGAACAGCCACTGGAGATCCATTGGGAAAAGGAGCTAGGCCTTCCAAGAGTAGGCAACTGTCGATTGTCGTGGGAACTATATGGAGCCTTTAAGAGGGATGGGATCAGACTGTGTTCCTGTGTGTGGGCTAGCACTTTGGAGCCCATTTCCTGCACAGGAACAACTAACCTAGTCTTGACTTTGTGATGAGGAACTCGGACTTGCCTGGAGTGTATGTACCATGCTGAGCTGACTCACCCTGGGACTTCTTGCCCTTTGAGGGGAGAGTATGATGGATGGGGAGGAGGGAGACTGAAGGATAATGGGAGAGATTGGGAGGAAGGAAAGAAAGGGGATCAGCGGGATACATGGATTAAAAAGACATATTTTCTAAAAAATAATAAAATAAAGAAAAAAGAATGGATTGTTAAAGGGTAGTACATTTATGCAATGAATATTATGCAGCATTAAAAAATGACATCCTGAAATTTTGAGGCAAATTAATGGAAATAGAAAAAGTCATCCTGAGTGAGGTAATCCAGACACTGAAAGACAAACATGGTATGTACTCACTTATAATTGGATATTAGACATAAAACAAAATATTGCCTGGTTATAATCTACAACCTCAGAGAAGCTAGGTAACAAGGAGGATCCTAAAAGATTGACATCCATGGATCCCCCTGGAAAGGGGAAATAAATAAGATTTCCTGAGTAAATTGTGAGTATGGGGTGTTAAAGGGACACGGGAAGAAAACACAGGGAATGGGATGATAGAACCATGGGAGGAATAATGAGAGAGAACAACAAAACACCTTGACAGAGGGAACCAGTTTGGGGTCATAAAAACCTGGTGCTAGAAAGCTCCCAGGAGTCTACAGGGATGACCCCAGTTGGGATTCTAAGCAATAGTGGAGAGAGTGTATATACATATAATAAAATGTGTCAAAACAAACATTAGAATAAGCAACAAAACACAGAAAAGCTTTGAGCAGACTTCAATAGAGGGGACAGTTAGTAAATGCTTTTCCTCATCCACTTTGAGATGATTATTTGTATCCTTGGGAGTTAGGAGAAATGGTCTTCTCCAGGAAAGAGATTTCCAATTGCTTGTGAAGTGCCTACCTTAAAAATATACATCAAACAATCTTTTAATAGACTGAACAGACTACATTTGGAAATATATAAAAATATACATATATAATATAGGTATGCTGTAACAATTAGTGAAGAAAAATGCCTCATATTTGATGGATAGTGGAGAGGGTTATATAAGAGAGTTTGGAGAAATGAAAAAGAGGAAGGAAATATAACTGCATTATAACCTCAAAATATAATTAGAAAATGAAAAATTATATACATCTACTTGTGATACTGACAAGTCACTCAAAGTTTTAGTTTAAGTGATCTGAGAATTTTCACAGGAAGCTAGTATATTAGTATAAAAACTTTACTTTCAATAAGTCAAAACTGCAACAGATCTCACTGTCACTGGGTAAATGGCTGAACGATGGTATAGCCAAACAAAGTAGTACAGCTCAGCAATAAACACAGTTAACTATTAAATAATTGTGGAGTGGATAAAACTTACAAAAGTACAGAATCACATAATGCATACAAATCATATGTGCATTTTTTTATTTATTGCATTCCTATCCTGTTTTTAAAAAGACAAGCAGACTTAATGTGATAACTATCACAGTGGTGAGGCATAGAACCAAGAGGACGTGATCACCAAAGAGATACAAGAAAACATTCAGGGTAATGGATATGTACGCATATAGGTGGCATATAAATTAAATACATCAAAATTAGTTGAATTACAAACTTCATTTGCAGTTGACTTTAGGACAGCTATACCTCCAGAAGGTTTTTAAAAAATTAAAAAATATAATAACAATTATAATCATAATAATCTAAGATCTAGTTTGTCGAAATGTCTGGAGGCATGAACTTTTTTTTTAAATCATTTAAATTTTTCCATTAGTTTGAAGTCCTGAGTTCTTGTTCTTTTTTTAATTGCCTTAAAATGTTCCTTACAATCCCTATGAATATAAACTTGAAGCACACTTAAAAATGATGTGCAAACCAATTGCAGCAAGAATTTTATCATTTTGTCAATATCACACTATAAAAATACAATGTGCAGGCAGGTGGAATGATGTTAATTGTTCTTCAGAAAATGCATGTATAAAAAAAAGACCATAGTCTTATTATTATAAAATTATAGAATTATAGGCATTTATATAGCTATATCATAATGCATTACACTACTCATTTACATCCAACAGTACTGAAGCTTTTCATTCCTTAGGTTAGGTAGCCTGTGATAATTTTCTGGTTGTGTCTTTTTTTACCTCACATTAAAACAATGTATGGAAATATACATTTACAATTTTATGCTAAAAAATCTATAAACATAGCACATAAAAAGAACTACAATAGCTATGTCCTCAACAAAGCCATAAACCATGTGAGTTGCATGATTTTCCTGAAGTAGAAGGTGGGAAAGAGCTAATAGATACTAGAATGTATAATAGTCTTTCTGGCAAAATGTCACAAGTATATCTATATTTCAGCTAATTTATTTATTTACTTATAACAGTGTGATGTGTGTGTATGTGTGTGTGTGGGTGGGTGTGTGTTGAATCTGTTTGGTGTACACGTGATGTTTGGAATTTGTATATAGCATATATGTTTGTGTTATATGCCTTTGTGCCTGAGTGTATACGTGGTACATAACTGTCTGTATAGTGTGTGGGGTAGGGGGATATGTGTGTATATTTGTATAATGTAAAGTATGTGGGAATGTGGGGAGGATATACATTTGTGTGTTTGAGTGTGTGTGCACTTGTGGATGTGTGAACTTGAGTGTTTGTGTGTGTTAGAGGACAGCCTGAAGGAGTGAATATCTTTCCAACACATATTCTCAAAGATTCAGCTCAAGTCAGCAGACTTAGTAGCTCATACTTTTATCTGTTAGGCCCTGTGATTGGCTCTATGAGCCTGTCTACTTGATATTTTTTCTTTTAGTGACAGATGATTGTCATATATCATCATTTTAAATAGTGCATACTAGCAAATATCATGACCATTCACTAACTGACTTTGCCTAAAAAAATATGACATCCCAAGAAAATTGGACTTTCCTGGAGTGGATGTGCCATGCTGAGCTCACCCACCTTGGGACTTCTTGCCCTTTTGGGGCAGGGGACATACAGACTGTTCAGCTTTGGGAGCCTGCACTCCAGTGCCTGGGATTAAAGCTCCCTCTTGCTTGCCAGGTGTGGTTTCCAGCTGGCTGGTCCAGTGCGCAGGCACAGTTTCAGTATGCTGGTCCAGTGCATAGGCACAGTTTTCAGCCCACCAGCTCAGCCGGTTTTCGGCTCAGTGCTCAGGCGCGGTTTCCAGCCCGCTGATCCAATGCAGAGGTATGGTTTTTGGCCCAGTGGCTCAGCATGCAGGCACGGTTTTCCACCTGCTCGGCCTACCTGTGCAGCACCTGCCCGCCTGGCCTGCTGGCACAGCACACAAGCGTGGTCTACCATCCCCTTGGCCTGCCACTGCCTGCCTGCAAGGCAGCTCCACCCATCTAGCCTGAGTAGCTGAGTTTAAAGTGCATGCATGCCCCTTCCCCCCAGGCCAGCTCAAGTGGTCGCTGATTGTGACCTGGGCAATTTTAAATTGCTTGCACAAGCAAACAAAGTAAACAAAAACCCTTCTATTTTGTGATCAACATCCTGTCTTAATTTGTGAGAATTTGCTTTTTCCAAAGATTGTATTCTGCCTGCTGGGGCCCTTCAAAACCATGTAGGGTCTGTAGGTAGCTTCCTGCAGCTGAGAGTCTCTGCATCTGCCATACAGTGAACAGGGCATTGAACACTACTGTGACACCTGTGGACTAAACGGTGGCATAATCACACCTGAATTGAGGTAATGGCTGACAATTATTCTTTTGATGACTTCAGGTCATATTTTGCCATGGTGGTTGACAAATTTTTAAATGAATATCTTGAAGGATTCAATACCCCAGTCCTACTATTTTTTTTTTTTTTTGGCTACTATTTTGTGTTTCAAAATAAGAGAATGATGAGAGAGGTTACAAGTGGAAACCAAAAATTACTGTCCAGATTATGTATTATGGAACTATCAAACACTACGGTGGCAGATAAGGTTAAACAGGTACAAAATGTAAATCAACAGTTGCTGTCCAAGGTATATGACATGGAACTGTCAAACACTAAAATGGTAGAAAAGACAGATACTGTGGAAATTGGTTATAACAAGCTTTCAGATAAGGCTTCCTCTTTAGATATGGATAACACTGTACAAAAAAATATAGACTTTATGTAAATGATGAAAACAAGAAACTTGTTGACTACATTAATGATGAGAACAAGAAAATAATTAATTATGTTAATGATGTGGATCTAAAAATTGCTGGCTTGATGAGGTCTTTGGAAGGACTGCTTCATCAGGACACTCAAGCTCTAGAAAAATCAATAGTATCTAAACTTCAAGAATGGAAACCGGTAGTATCCAAAATCCAGGAATGGGAGGACCATATTGCAAGACTGGAAAAGGGTAGTGATGCATATTATGCTCAGAACAGTTCAGGTCAACCCCCAATGGGATATTATGGTACAGGAGATATTCTACATAAGGTGGTAAACATGACAGGGTTACCCCCTTCCCCACCACTATTGTTCCCAGCTACTATTCAGACAAAGAGAGCACCTGTGGGATCCTCAGAATATGTAGAGTATAGTTATGAACCAGTACATATGAGAAACATCAAGGATTTTAAAGAGGCAATATCAATGCACAGTATACACTCTACTTATGTAAAGCAGCTTCTCATTTCATGGTCAGCAAAAAACTGGATCCCACCAATTGATTGGATGCAGCTAATGGCTGCTGTCTTGGACTAAAGTCAGAATTTACAGTGAAGAAGCTGGTTTAGAGAGGAGGCTAGGACCTTAGAACAACAAGGAAAAATTAGGGGTTTCTTTGCTTCTCAGGACCAAATCCTTGGTGAAGGCATGTTTGCTGATGTGAAGACTCAAACTACTTATGAAGAGCATTCTTTATTGCTATGCCATACTGCTGCACTGAATGCTTGGGAAAAGATTTTGGGTCCAGGTCAAAAAATTGAGCATTATACTAAGGTCAAACAAGGCTTAAAAGAGCCTTATACCGACTTTCTACAGAGGCTTACCACGGCTGTACATAGAGCAATATCAGATCCAGAAGTTAGGAAGCAATTAATACTTTCCCTGGCCTTTGATCATGCTAATATGGAATGTAGAAGAATGCTTATGCCTTTAAAGATCAGAGCTGCACCTATACAAGAATGGATTCAATATGCAATCAATGCTGAATCTCTCCATTGAAATGAGGAGAATTGGTTAGGCCAAGCCGTTGCTAATGTTAGGGTGAGGAACCAAGGCATCACTTGTTTCAACTGTGATAAACAAGGCCATATAAGACAGAATTGTACACAAGGTACTCTTGGAAATAATGCCCGATCTAGGTTTAATTCGAACAGAAGGCCATTGCCTTCTGGATTATGCAGAAGGTGTGGCAAGGGACAGCATTGGACCAATGAATTTAGATCTACCAGGGATAAAGAAGGCAACCCTTTACCATCTGGAAATGCCTTTCATTTGGAAAGATGAAATATGTACATCATACTATCGATATTTACTCTGAAATGCAATGGGAAACTGCCCTGAGTTCTGAAAAGGCTGATGCTGTACTTACTCGCCTTTTGGAAGCCATGGCCATAATAGGAATTCCCACTCAGATTAAGACTGACAATGCTCCAGCTTAAGTTTCCTGAAAAATAAAGCTAATTTTTGGATCCTATAATATAAAGCATATTACGGGGATACCACACAATCCTACAGGACAGGCAGTTGTGGAGAGATCTCACCACACATTGAAAGAGATGCTTTATAAACAGAAGAAAGAAATGAGAAAACCCAGGGAGAGGTTGCACAGTGCCTTATTGACTTTAAATTTTCTTAACGCTGATGAAAAGGGAACATCAGCTGCTGAGAGACATTGGGTAATATAGAAATCTTCTGAGATAAATCACCCATCTACTTCAAAGATGTGTTGACTTCAGAGTGGAAGCCAGGATATGTGTTTCGATGGGGTAGGGTTTTGCTTTTGTTTCAACAGGGAAAGAAAAGATATGGGTACCGACAAAACAAATAAACGTCCGCTTTGAAAAGGAGTCTCTTCCTGAGGAGGAGAAGTAATTGCTCACCCCTGATATGACAAATGGATACATGGTAAGGAAAACACATTTAACAAACCTGGGGCAGGGTCTCAATTTTGTCTTTACAGGAAGATGGATACACCTCTTTGTAAGACATTGACTAGACATTGAATAATTACTCACCTGCAATCGAGGAGAGAGCGATGATGAAGGAATGTAAATGACGGACTATGAGACCAACTGATACACATATGTACTACTGGGTAATCTCTCAATTCTTACTGCTTTGCATCTTGCATCTATACCTCAAAAAAAAAAAAAGTGGTCCTGATTTGACAATTAATAGGGCTGGATTTGCATTGGAAGCAAGTGGCTTTCTCCCTCTCTAAACCCAAGCATATTGGTAAAGAAAATGTGAAGAATTCTGTCTCATATCAGAAAAGCCACCTTGTGTGAGACAGAAGACAGAATGTTTAGGGACCAATATTATTGTGACTTCATCTTAAACCTTGTTTCTCTTTGTTTCTTTACCTTTCAAACATCCTGTCTGCATACAATCTCCTGAAGTCATAGAAGATATGAATATCTTCTTTGAGTATCAACAATGCTTAAGTTTTCCATTGTAAATAACATTTCCTCCTATCAGCTATCTACAAAGAATCTGGAACAAAGATGGGGCCCCCACCGCAGCAACTCCTACTAGTGAAACAAGAATAAAAGGGAGAGTATGAGAGAGAGAGTAAGAGACAGGTAGACAGACAGACAGAGGCAAAAATAGAAAAATCAAGAACCTGGTGTGCACCAATCAATGATTGTTTTCAGAAAATAGACTATTCAAAAATGGCTGCAAGATAGCTCTCTATGATTATTCTTCAAATCACATTTCTAATTAGAATTCCAGATGAAGTTAACCACTATTCTGAGAATGGTTATGTGATGTATATAGTCAGTCCATTAAGATCTAACCATTGCTTTAGCTTTTACATGATCCCAAAGAGATGCCATCGCCCTTAAGTCAGCAGGAAGCAATCTTATGAATGATTACGCCCCCTTTCCCAAGTTTTGTGCTCTGAGGATTGTGGGTAATTATTATTCTAATAGAATAGTTATAAGTTAAAATTGGGTGAAGGACAGAACTATAATATAGCATCAAAAATCTCTTTTGAAAGAGAGAAAGAGGGTAGATAGGATTGGTAAAGGTAGATTGTTCTACCTACCTATACATAATTCTAGCTGAATGTATGGGCTAAGCTAAAGACAATTTGCACTGGCATAGATATTTGTATATTTATACAAATGTGAAATCATTTTATATGTTTAATTGTGATAATTTGTACCTTGGTACAAAGTTCAATCTGAAATTGCTTTATATAACCAAAGCAACTTGTACTTCGATATAAATCTGAATCTGTAACTATTATGTAAAATTGAATCTGTAATTGCTATATTTTATATATGCTTCTATCTCTGTTTAAAATATTTTCACATCATTGTCATGTACACTATGCAATTACTACCTTCATTTAACTATACTAGATATAATGTATGATTGCACTAGTTATGTTATATGCACAAGATGTTTTATATACCTCTGTTTAGATGATATATATGTATATACATGTCTAAAATGCTGTGGCCAATTTACATGGTAATATACCCCTGGCTAATGTTTGATAGTCATACTAAAAGTCATTGTTCAGAGAGTATACACTCTTTATATAGGTATTTTAATTTTGAATATAGGGTTTATTCCTTAAGATGATAAAAAACACAGTCAACATTACTTAAGGTACCATATCCCAGTCATCTCAGGTACAGGTTAGAATATCATAGATAGACAAGAATCTTCAACCACTTCATAGACCCAGAGAATATGGCATTTAACATTTGAAATTCAGTCACGAGAGACACGACAACTCCTGGTGTCACTGCTCCTTTCCTGAGATGGTGTTGAGCATCAAGGATACTCCATTGGAGTTTGTCCTTTTAGTAGAGAATGGCCAGTTGGGTAAGGAACTGCCCTTACCTTGATTGCTGACAGTACACACATGATGTCCAAGCTGGATGAACAAGTTGATGGATGGAGACTGACGAAACCTGCCTGGACAGGATAAGACAGTCCCTCCAAAATTGCCCTGCTTGTGAAAAGATCGTCAGATACCATAGGCCTGTAGCCAATATGATAGATTCTCCAAACGGTGCACAAAACCAGAGGTGATTGTCCAGGTAGCTGTGCTGCTGTCCTCTCCCAAATTTTGGAAGCCACTACTTCCATGTATTTCTGACTTTCAAGTAATAAAACTTCCTTCTCAGGTCTTGAAGGGGTTGAAGAATAGGTATTTAAGGTTACTACCTCATAATAATTCCTATTGTACATTGTCTTAGGTTAGAACCTTCTTAGTTAGACAAAAGGGGGAGATGTGGTGGGATTCAGGTGTCAGCTGATAAGGTCCGAAGACACTTATCCAGGGTCCTGGGCTCCTGGAGTGGGTGTGGCCAACCTGGAGGGGGTGTGGCCAACCCCATTGATAAGGGGCTGCTGGGACACGGTGAGCTCTCTTCCTGGTTCCTGGCTGCTGGAGAGACTGGTTTGGAATCCATCATCTGTCCATTGCTCATCCATCGCTTGGATACTCCAGTCCCTGTTCAGGTGCCACTATAAGCTGTTACCTGTATCGTAAGTGTTGATTTATATTCTAATAAATATTAATCTTGGACTCGTGCCTTGTAAGTAAAACTCTGCCTACAGTTATTAAGTAAGGAATGTGATTAGGTCAATTAAAAAACATGGTTTCCAGACAGATACACAAGGGACGAAAGCCATACCAAGAAGAAGCAAGGGCTGAGGCTAAGAATCACGAAAGCCTCAAGGTAAATTTTCAGGTCCAGGACAGAGGCAAAAGCAATCCTTCCTATCCTGCTAGCTCAGAAGCAATTCTTGCCAATGCCTTACACCTACACTTCTGACCAAAAAACTAAGTCAGTAAATTTCTGTTGCTAAGTATACTGGTTTCCACCTTTGCTATGACCGCTGGTCCAAATCAAGTATGGAATGTCATCTAGTCATCTATCCCACAATGCAAATTGCCATGTATTTCCATTGCAAATTCACTACATTGAGATTGTGTCACAAATGTTCTAAAACAAAAACAAAGAGGTAAGCCAGCAGGAAGAAATTCTAGAAACAGGCATATAGATGATTACTGTAGTATAAGAGATACCTCAAAAGAAGAAATAGTTTAGTTGACAAAGAAAGATAAAGCCTGATACATAAAAAGAAAGGTAAATTACTTAAAAGAACTTAATTTACTTTTCAAAAGTGTATAATATTTTTAGCTCTGCACAAATACTGGAATAACAAAAAGTCAAATAAACAAATGAGAAATGAATGTTATTTTTTTTTAAAAAAAGAACATGTGTGTAGTTAGAGTAAATTGCCTGTCACGAAATAGCCACCATAAATACCCCACACATGGCTGATTTCAGTCCGCTTGCCCTGAGAAAGTCAATAGCCTTCCCAAATGCCTTACACCTAAAAAATAACTTGCACTAAGAAATTTGATGTGTCAAAAAAAAAAAAAAAATCAAACCACCATTAACATTTAGTGGTGTCAAAAATCTAAAACAAATGTTATGTTTTATTGTTGTTATGGATTTTTTTATTTTGCCTTGAGAGAGAAGCCATTATATTTTACTGTAGGTGTAGAGATGCTTTCTTTATAAGAAAGGCCAACTGTAAACAAAACCAAAACTAGCTAGCACATCTCTGCCAAGAATTTGGAAAGTGAACCTACCCTGACTATAGTGGAGTTTAGAAATATGATAAAGATGGCCAAACTCTTAGAAATAATGGTGAAGATCATGGTTCAAGTACAATAATTTTGTTCATAGTTGAACTTCTCTGCTGCTGATGTCTTCGAAATCCCACTCAGGGACTCTCCAAAACTCACTTGAATTCATACATATAATAGCAGTCTCCAGTCTAACTTTGAGTTATATCCACAGACTCCATTTACTCCAGGCATTCCTAATCCCATGGCTATGTTGATCTTAATCAACCAAGAGATCAGCTTTCTTTATTTATAAAGTCATGTCTGAAGCTTGCCCAAAGACTGTTAGAATCTTACACTTCTTCTAGGTATTGCCCTAATGAGGACTTTTTGTTATGACTTGGCTTCTATGACAAATGTCTGCCTTGCTTCCAAAGCTATTAATTACATAGTTGACATCTAATTGGGTCTGTTTGTATCTTAAAGCTCTGCTGGCATTCTGCTCATCTGGGAATTAGCATCATTAGCTATTATATACTTTGGCATGTATGTTGCAGTATGGTTTCTTGGTCCTGGGTGGCCAGAGGTCCAGACCCACAAACCTGCTGCCCCAGACCGTTTAGCCACCCACCACTGCTCAGGCCCCCCAAAATGATTCAAACACTTATATTAAGATCATGCTGTTTGGTCTATGGCTCAGGCACATTGCTAGCTAGTTCTTTCATCTTAATTAAACCCATTCTCATTAATCTGTCTTGCCACGTGGCCTGTGGCTCACCTGTGTTCCTCATATTTCTTCTTTGGTGGCTGGCTCAGTCTGTCTCTGACTCTGCCCTTCCTTTCCTACCTATTCTGATTCCCCACCTACTTTTTATATGGTACCTATCATGGGCCAAAACAGTTCCTTTATTTAAAGATTAATATTCACAGCATACAGAAAGACATTCCCATATCACATGTACCTACTGAAACAGTAGGTGGAGAGGATTTGTGACCACTTAAAATATGACCAAGAACCTTGCCTGTGTGGCAGTGCTACTCATCCTAAGAATTTTGAGGAACAACTCTAGCATTGAAGATGAGCAGAGTCTGAGTTCCCGCTGACACCTCTTTGCTGATGTCTTTATGATCCAATGTCTTTTCAAAGACACCACCTTGAGTTCTTACCAAGTTATTGTACCAACTGATCAGCCGAGAGTCCCTGAAAGTTCTGGTCATTTTCCCAGGATGCTGCTATGACAGAACATAGCCAGACACTTTCCAGGAATGCTTAAAAGAATTGACTTCATATTTGTTATGGTGACAAGTGTTCTTTTCTTCCTAAGAACCTGATCACTTTTTTTTCTGTTTTTAGAATTAAAGGAAGATTATGATGAGAAGTAAAATCAAGATATTATGATATCAAGACCTTGATTTGTGGAAGAACTCTTCAGTGTCTTGTTCATACTCATCTATTTTTGATCAATTTTAATTGTATATTAAATAACATCATTAGTGATACTGATAGTTTACAACAATGGTTTGTTTTTTTTTTTTTTCAGAATATACAACCATGTATAAACTACCGGAAAGATACCACTGGTTTTGTGTATGAGGACATTTTTTAGAGAAGATTAACTAATCAGGAGGAGAGAACACTTTATATAGGCTTAGGGCCTGGGTATAACTAAATGTAAAGGAGCAAAATAAAAACAAAGAATAAATACCTAACCAAATGCATTAAACATTACTCATTCTGCGTAGTGTAATAGTGTGTGTTACCATTACCTTCTTCAGCATAGTGTACTGGGACCTCTGAAACCATGCAGATAGGTCTTTCCTCTAATAATGTGAGACTTGTGGAACATAAGCCTAACTAATGTATTAGATTTCCATAGATATATCTACTTAAAAATTACTAGTATTTTTTCCATTCTGCTGATATGGCTCTGTTGTCTGTCTTGCTACTAAAAGACAAAGTATCTTTTTAGACTTTGATCTCATAGGAGCATAGTCCCTGTTAGTAAATGAGTCCAGCTGTGAAGCAACCTCTTCCCCTATCAACCCCAGCCTACAGAGAAAAGCCACTGCAAAGCATCTCAAACAGAGTTCTCCAGCACATTCCTCACTGTTAGGGCAAGCTGAATGTACTTTGATGTCACCAAAAAACAGAGGCAACCAAGTGCATTTTATATTGTTTACTAAACCTTATTACAGTTGCTACATTTCCAGATATTGTGTTTTTTATTTTCTCTAATCATTGCAGGACATCCTGGAATCTCTGCTAAACTTGAAATGTGCCACAAAATTTTCTAAGCTCATAAATATAAAAGGAGCATATTAGAAAAATGGCTCTGGATTTTGTCCAGACAATAAACCCATGCCCATAGGCAGGTTTTCCATGTCAAAATTTTCTTTCTTAATAAGTTTTCAACCCCTTCACATATCACCCATGCATAATGTCCTGCTTTGAGTGTGTTACCTCCTACCCTTGTAGTTCTTTTAATAGATAATTCTTTTCTTTGATATACATGATAAGAATTACAAACTATAGAACAGGTACTGATAGCCTTAAATTTTTGGTCCTCTTGTTAGTAAGTAAAGAAGAGATAATATATTCTGAGAACAGTAGGAGAAAAAAAATTACCTTCTGGTATCTGGACTTCCATGATGTTTCCAAGAGACTAAGGAGCAGATATTACAGCCGTTCTAAAATAGGGCCACTGACCAGAAGAGTTCAGGGAAAACTTGAAGGTCGTGTTTTTAGTTTCCTTTTTTAACTTACAAGGACTCCCTTAATGTGGGTGAATATTTCTTTATTGCTATAAATTCAGCTTATTTTGAATTAAACTCATGGAGGTTAATCTTAAGTTCAAAATTCATCAAATACCATACTTTTCTACTTTTTCTTATGCTTCTCACTTTTAATTGTGTTTGTGTATAAATATGTGTGTTCATGTATGTAGTATTGTGTGCATGTGTATGTATTTATGTGTGCATACACATTATATGTGGTGATGTATGCATATCTGTGTGTGTTTATAAGTGTTTGAGTTTGGGGTATGTATATATATGTGTGTGTATGAACATGCATATATATAAACATATATATGCATGTATAATCTTTATGACAAATCAAAAATTAACTGTAGACATAGCTTGGCTTATATGTGAAAGATACCTTAAAATAAATTGGTTTAAATAAGTGAAGATAGAAAGTTATTACATTTTGACATAATATATAAAAGATTATTTTTCAGATAGTGTTTACTACTGTTTATATAAAACACAGAAGGCTGTTTAACTTAGTATATAGCAATGTCCATTTAATTTAATCTACTAGTGAGTATTGGTGGACTTTGTTATTACTAACAAAAAAAAAATCCCAAATCTCAGTGGCTCCAAGAAAATTTTTTTATTAAAATTACATGAGAACAATAGTAAAGCTAAATAGTTTTCTTTTGTTTTCTGTCAGTAAGTCAAAAATATAAATATTTCTGGATATTACCTTTTGAAGGAAAATGTAATGATAATAAAACTTGGCTATTTTCAAGTTCTGCTCCCCTATTTGTGTTGTCTTCTTGTTAGTTGGTGATGTAGTTCAGGCTGTCCTCAAACTCCCTGTGTAGTCATGACCAACATTGTATCAATCTTCTTGTTTAAGCTGCTTGGAATTAGGATTGTAGGCATGTGCCACCACAGTAGGCTCAGAACTTTTATTGTTTAATAAACACATACAACTTCTATTTTTTTAAAATCTTTCTTCACTCATTTAATTCCTTGAGTTGTTGAGAGAAATGTTTTATTTTAGTGAGAAACTTCAAGATGCTATCGATTACAGCAGGGAACTCAGGCAGCAGGAACTGCAAACAGCGGGTCATATAACATCTTCAGTAAGAGTAGAGAAAAGTGAATGTGTGCTTGCTTGTCATCAGCTTGCTTTCCATTCTGCCTGGGAATGTCCCCATCCGTACTTGGCCACAGGGATGCCTTGAAATTCAAAAATCATTATCTTGATGCAGCATGTTAAATTTCTGAAAAAGGGAGTCCACTGTTGCTTCAAAAACTTTTGCGGGGAAATTTGGTGATCCCACATTTGTGGAATTACCATAACAGTTTAATGGACTGTTATGACAAACTAACTTAAAATCATATGATTTTAGTTGTTAACATCCCAAGAAAAGAAAGGCACATCTAGGTTACTGCCATACATTTTCTCCCTCCCCCTCTCTTCCCCCCCTCTCTGTGTGTGTTCAATTTTTTTCCGTTTGAAATTTATGCCCCTAACTTTACTTCTTCTTGAAGGGAAATTCACATGCACCTTTTCTACTTAACTCGTTGTAACTTCCTAAGATGTCTTAATTCCAAATTTTTATTGACTATTACTCAAATTTATCATTATCTATTCCATCTTCCTCAAGAATTTTCAACATAGCATAGGAGGATTTATTATCAGGTCAAGCTTCTGTACTGATTAATTCCGTATCTTGTGTGTTTAATGTAAAATACAATGAATACATTACTTCAGTACAGCTGTAATTTATCCTTGAATTCATAATACCTTTCAGGGACATTCAGTCATTTACTTGTAATTTGTAACTTATTCCATATTTATTGATTTTCCTTTATCACTTTCGGTTCACTAAGGATTTGCTGAATGATTATTTGATTATTATGTGCAGGGTACGAAAATTACATACTACATATACAAAGGTAGAAAAATAAAGCACAATCTAAACCTAGGTTCTAGCATCAGTGTTGTACAAACAATTATACAGTATGATTTAAATGTGGGAATGCAAGAGTAGGGTAAGCTCACAAAGCTTATATTGATATTTTTGTTAATTATCTTCTTATACTTTATTAATTTTTAAATAAAATATTTTTAAAAATGAATGAAAGAAGAGTGCAAAGTATGACTTGCTATATTTTATCACTTCTTAATTGTTCTTGATATTATTTTGCTGGGTTTTATTTAACTGCTATTTTGTTTCTGTTTTTTTTTTTTTCAAGTTAGTACAAGAAAAAACATTATTATTTTACAGGAGAAAAAGAGAGAGAGAGACACTAGACCACTAACAAATTTAAGAATGCCCTGGCTAACTACGTGAGCACCACAGAACTTTCATGTGAAACAAGAGTGGAAAATATAATAAGACTTAAAAGCTAGTTGGCATTGAGTAATTCATTGCTTTATTCCATGTCACCCTTATTAAGCAGGCTCAAATTTCTCTTGAGAACTCTGTTAATGTGTTAAAAGTGTTAAGTTGATGTGCATATATAGTAGATAAACTCTAACCCAAGAACCCAAGGCGGGTCCTGAAGCCATGGGTAATATTGAACCCTGTTAGTATTCTTTTCTCTTTACATGTATATATAATGTGATAATCTTACTGCCACCTCCTCCCATTGGATCAGAAGCTACAAACTTAACTGTCATGATACAGCTCTATGTGGAGATGTGCAATCTTTTAAAATATGGAATGTGTTGACAAATATTCAGGCCACAGGGGAAGGGACACATGAGTGTGTTTTTAAGACTTCAGCTCTTTCTCTTTATCAAAAAATTAACTGATATTTTAAGTCTGAAACATCAAAACGTCATGTGTTTTTGGAATGCCCTACAATATAACTTCTGAAGAAAACAATATAAACTTTTAATTTCATTTGCTTCTACTAATTTCATCTTTCATCATAGAATGAATCAATCTTTTCAGAAACAGCTATTGGACATTCATCCCAGGTGTTCTGGGAGTTCCCTTTGAGTACCAAATAACTTAAGATCACCTTTATCAGATTGGAAAGTTCAGGAAATCTTAAGGTCCTGGATGTGAATGACAGAGACAGATTTTTCACTTTTCTTTGACTGTGAAACAACAATCACAGCCCTGTTCCAGGATTCAGTGTTCTTTGTAGTGAATTAGAACTTTGGTTCAACTTCACTGCAAAAATGAAGTCTTACACAGTATTACACACACAATCATAAAACACAAATCACAAATTTTAGCAACATTTTGAACAAATATTTTTCCAATTGTATTTGAATAACTTGCAAGTGATACTAGAGTTGTATGTACTCCTTATGTAGTGGCTATTTATAGGCTTATAGAACATAATAATGAAATAGTATTAATGAATGTATCTGTGAAAATTAAAACATTTTTAAAACTTTTAATACAAAATCTTCCTACAATTTAACACTGTAGCACCTTAAAATTAAAAAAAATAAAGTTACTTCACAATTTGTATGTAAATTCTTGGTCACTTCAAAATATAAGATTCACATAGTTGAATCTGATTATAGTTAATAAACCAAAGATTTTCAATTGACATACATTTCAGATGAAAATTAAAGATTAAAAAATCTGTGGGAATTTCTTACCTAATTCATATCACTTTCACATCTGTTTTAATTTCAGTAATTATGTATAAAAGCTAGATTGTGAATTATCTTTTAAATACAAATAAAAGCTTGTCTATACTATTATTGCCTAAATAACACAGAAAGCTGAAACATGGCTCTGATGAAACTATAGCATAGATTGTTTAAAGTTAGAACTATTTTCCTATAATTCTTACACAGTGTGATATTTTGAAGAAAATTGATTTTTATGTAATATTTTTATATGAAAAATCATGAAATTAAATAGCACTCTAGTGGGTTACAACCAAGTCTTTGTCTTAATAGAATCTGAAGTGTGATTTTCTTTAGAATGAATAATTTTGTGAATTAATAAAAGGGCAAATGATATTGGATATCTTTCTCTACACTGTGAGTGTGCTTTGTTATTATTTGTTAATAAAAAGAGGTGTTTTGGCCTATAGCAAAACAGCTTAGAAGTGGGTAGGAAATCCAAGCATATGTGAAGAGGAAGAAGGGTGGATTCAAGGAGAAACTATAGAGTGCTGTTGAGAGGGCAAGATTTCATGGAACATAGGTAAGGCCACAGAGCCATGCGGCAATACACACAATAATAAGAATGGGTTACACATTAAGTTGTAAGATTTAGCTGGTAATGAGCCTGAGCCATTGGTCAATTTGTAATTGATATCAGCCTTTGGGTGATTGGGACTAAATGGCTGTGGGACTGCAGGTCCAGACCTTAGGTCTAGGCTGGGTCCAAAATTTCCTACCACAGCAGGAATTCAGAAATGACAAGCTGGATAAACATGGAGATGTCCATTAGTAGATGTTCTAATACATAGAAAAGGAGAATCACAAAACCATCTGAATGCACATATGGAAATTAAATGTTGTACTTTCTAAGGGATGTCAAGAATTGACAGTACCAGCAGAGCGAGAAAAGAGACAAGGAGTGAATAATCCTTTCAGTCTCTAGAAAGACATAACATGATCAACAACATGAAAACTTCTAGACCTCCAAAACTTCAGATTCAAATTTATTTGGTGCTACTAAGTTGTGGTAACTACTTCAGTGGCTTTAAGGAACTATCACACCTTACATGTAACTAAGAAGGAATTCATATATTTTTGTCCATGTTCTCTTATTTTTGGTATCCAATTATTATTCATCTCATACCTCAAAACTTTGGAAAAACAAAGACTTATTACCTTTGCTAAGAATCAGTATTTGGTGGAAAGGTGTGGCATAGACTTTAATCCCAGAATTTGGGAAGCAGAAACAGGCATATCTCTTTGAGTTTGAGGCTAGCCTGATATATGAAGGGAGTTGCACGACAGCCAGGGCTGCAGAGAGAAACCCTATCTAGAAAAAAAACAAAAAAGCAAAAACAAAAACAAAGCTGAGTATTTATTATTCATTCTGTTTAACTGTCTAAGCTAAAGGAACAGTTTGTTTTTTTTTTCTGTCTAAGTTGGCATTGGACAATAAGCAAAACTGATCTTTCTTTTTTAAAAAAAAAAAATCCTTTATTTATGCTTATTGCATGTGGCCCTACACAAATGTTTAATCATAGAATCTTAAATTGTATAAGGCTGTAAATGAGATGAGACTTCTTTGCTAGAATATACCCTACAAAAGGAAAAACAAAACAAAACATCCCAGGAATTGACTGCCCTTGTGAGAAAACACTGAGTTATTTGAAAGCTGGGTTTATAACAAGTCAATAATAAATAATGAAAGGAAAGTAAAAGGCTGTCTTCTCTTTGTCCCTCTTACCTGTTGGGTATGATCAGTGCCATGACTTAGAAAAGAATGGGTCTTTACCACCGTGGTGCTGCATGAGAATTACCTAGGAGATTTGAATTTCTGGATCTCATCTTATTTAATCAACTCAAAAAAATCATATGAGGATGAGGAATAAAATTTTTAAAGTTATTCAATTGTCCTTTTTATGTCTCTAAAGATAATGTGCTGGTTGCTGGTAGCATATTATATAGATATTATGAACTATCGATAGTTCATAAAATATATGCCAGGGTCATTTTATTTTATCATCTATTTTGTTTAATTTGAAGTGTTTATGGTCATTTTTTTCCTCAGCTTATTTTTTATGAGAATTAGAGTATGCCACTCCACATTTAAATAAAATGCTGTATTAATTGGTCTGCAATCTAGTAATGGTGCGTTATTGTGAACATTTGAAATAGAATAAAAATGTTTACTGGTTTTAAAAAGGAAGAAAAGTGAATGAATATATCTTATTAACAGAAAAAAAAGAAATAAGTGAATGAATAAATCCATAACATCTAAGTATATCCCCAGAAATACTGAGCAAGGCATTCTGAACATGAAGTTTAGAATCTGTTCTTATTTTTAAATCTTTCTAAATGGTTTTAGTGTATATTATAGTTGAATATACTGATTACAATATCTTAATTTTATAAGCTTATAAGGTACCCCTGTAAGCTTATATTTTATTATATATTTAAAATTAAACCATTAAGAAAATCTAAGGTTGATAAAGGGAGAATTCATAACACATAGCTTGTTTAAATATTATAAAATGAAAAACTTGCAGTTGGATCTCCTGTAATTTTGTACATATTTTAATGTCTTAAAACTTGTATTATTTTAATTTTCTCAACTGCAGAAAATAGAAATGTAAAATTCATACACATGAGAAAACTGTATATATTTAACTTTGATATGTAAATTGGAAGAAGATATTAAAAAAATAGGCCTATTTTCTTTGTTGCAAACAACCTTAAATAATTACTACCCATAACTTTTATTAAATCAGAATATTTGTAAAAACAAATAAAGAGAGAGAAACCCTATGATAGAGAAATCTTCATTAGTTTAGCATTTATAAAAAAAATACACATTTAAAATTTAAGCATTGTTAGAATTCTATAAATTTTATATAGTGAATTTGTAAAGAAAGACTTCTATGCATTATAATTTTTGTACATTTGAATATTTTCTTCTATTTTTCTTATTGAACAAGTTAATCTCAAGGTAAGTGAGTCAATGAGCCCAAACAGTATTTTTTAAAGTGAATGTGTCTCAAAAGATAATGGGTTTAAAGTCAGAAAAAAAGACATGGAAACTAAAATTCCAAACCAAATTCTTCCTATTTTTTTTTGTTTTTGTTTTTATAATTGTTACTAATTCCTTTAATAATTCTTCTCCTTGAATATAATATTAGTAATAATTTGATGATTTCTTAAGAATAAAATAGAAAAGTAATTTTTTATAAAATGGTGAACGTGAGTTTTAGTTTTCATACAAACTATTTTCAAATTTTAAAAATCTAACTGTGGTGGTTTGAAGGAAAGTGGCTTCAAAAGGAGTGACACTATTAGGAGGTGTGGTCTTGATGGAAGAAGTGTGTCTCTGTGGGGGCGGGCTTTAACTTCTCTTTGCTCAAGCTTTGCTCAGTGTGCCTGACAGTAGACTTTCTGCTGACTTCTTATCAAGATGTAGAACTCACATTGTTGGCTCTATGCTCTTCATCATGATGATAATGGACTGAACCTCCTAAACTGTCAGTGAGCCACCCCAGTTAAATGCTTTTATTTTAAGAGTTACTGTGGTCATGGTGTCTCTTTACTGGAATAAATCTTTGACTAAGAAGTTTCCTATTATTTATTTTCAAGTTTAAAATGCCAAATGTATGAATGTATAAAGGATACCTAAAGAGTGTAGATGAGTTGGGTGTCTGTATTATAATAAATCCCACTCTGAGAGCAGCAATCTAGAAAAGCTGTATCCTTGGGCTCTCTAAACTGCAATCACATTGACTGCCTTATTCCTCTGAACATTTGTCATTGCTTATTCAGTTTTTGATGTTGGGGCGAGGGGTGAATCTTGGATCACTATAAATTTCTTCAGTTTACTAGATTTCATTAACAGCGTAAGTCTTATAATTTTTTCATCTTCCTTATTGATTTGTCTTCTCCCTCAAAGACGAAATATTTAATTTTGTAGGAAATAGGTACACAACTCTGTTGTACATTTATGTTTGAATTACAAAGTTTCAAGTGTGTCCTACACAGAAACTTCAAGTTATTCTAACATATATTATAGCATCTCCATATTCTAGACAGCCCCATTTCAAGTGTATCAGATAGAGTTATGTGTAGGCACATAAAGGATTATGGAAATGTGTGCTATTACTCTCTGTCATAAAATTGTTGTGAAGTGGGTACTTTGTGTACTGGAGAGGAAATGGGATATCTGACAACCTTCACTGCACAATTGCTCTACAATGAAAAATTATCATTGTTCTTACATTATGACTAGATATCTGTAGATGAAAAATTTGTTTGAATTATATGCGTCTAGAATATAAATCAATTTTACATGAGAGATAAATTATTTCTGGCATGATATTAAGATTTTTTCAGGTTTTTCTTTACATAATTTTTGTGGAAGTCAAAAGCAACACCATTATGAGCTTTACCAATATTTTAGTTGTTTATGTGAAATCACAATACTTATGAGAAGCTATGGGGGGTTTTCAAACTAACTGAAAGGCAATGTAGGAAGATTATCTAATAAAGAATAAATTACAAATATAGAATCAAATGCAAAGATTTAGTTTTGAATTCTGTTTCATGTGTAACAACCTGAGTTTGAGCTATGCTATCACTGAAGATACATCGCTAGTCTCACCTAGATTCCAGGATACTTGTCAAGATAATTAAATTCTTATGGTTTCTTTAAATATCATTCTACTCTAAAGTTAAGAAAAGGCTTAGGCTGAAATTCCATGAGAATTCTTGTACCAAATATTTTGATCAGGTATAATTTATACAACATATGTAACAATATATAGATACCAGAAGTATTATATGTAGTCTACTTGTTAGGAATGCCATGAAAAGTGATCAACTCTAGAATTCAAAAGAATTTAACATTTTATAGAATTATACACAAACTAAAAAAACCACTCTTTGCATAGGGTCATGACCTTTCACATTGGATAATGCCATTGGTGACTAATTTAACTCTCTTCTTGGTGGTGCTGTGGTCTACAACACTGCTCAAAATAGAGGTGTTTTGTTGATTGATATGTTTTGAATGAGGCATCTGTCAAGATTATGCTTTCTTAGTTTTTAATGGAAAACTACCAATTGTTCACTTCTTAGGCATTTTGTCATAGTTATATTTAATAATTCATTTCATAGTTTAATCATTTAAAGCTCTAAAATTGGTATAAAATTGAGGTCAAGCAAAGGAAAGTTACAGCTAGGTTAACCCACAGAATATTAATATATTAGACTAGATATATAGAAAATATCAGAGACTTAAATTTGTCTTTACAGAAAAAGATAATGAAGTACTTCTGGGCATAGATATGTCTCAAGCTCAGTAACATCACATAGAAATTTTTATTAATTCACAGAGATATGTGCTTGTACTGTTGTGATGTGTTTAGGGAAGCTGAAGGATAAGATTAAGAATTGCCAAGAAGTTTAGAAGAGTGAAAATGAAGAAGAGATTATAATTGTATGACTCGTATCTGTTTGGAATGTAGAACAAAAACTACATTGAAGAAAATGCCTGTCCTTTCCATTTACGGGCTTCTCTCTTTGGAGCCATTTATGGCTCAGAATTGCAGATGTTTAGCTATTTTTAAAACCCCTTAGAGAAAGCTCCACAGCTTGAATTCATTTCCCTATAAAATATGTGACTTGTTAGAAATGAGGCTTATTGATAAGGTCAACCTAAATTCCACTTAATAAGCCAAAGGTAAAAACTGAATCCAGCTTATAACATTAAATATAGTACTAAAATTTAGGCTTTATTTTCATTGTTTAAATTTAAATTGTTGCTGGTGACGTTCTAAGCAAATACTATTGCTGACGAACTTGGGAATCATTATGAAATTAAGTGTACAACAATATTTTCCTTATAGTATTGGCAATCTTGATGAGACAAGTTTCACTAAATATATTTTTAAATATAAAGCTTTACTTGTGGTTTATATAGTTATAATTTTAAGGCAAATGCCATCTCTTTTCAAGTCATGGAACCATGGAATCATTTTTTTTGTCCATATATTGGCCCATTATGATTATTCTCATTTCCGTCCATCCATCATCATTAATAAAACACAGGAGGCAGGGTCAGCTTGGTTCATCAATAGATTTTTTTATTTGTAAAAGTCATTATTAGATGGCTGTATAAAGACATGTATGACTATTTTTCAACTCTGTGGATTTAATACAACATGTCAGGTCATGGCTGCAGGGAGACCTGAATATCATTTAAAAGCACAAAAGTGCAACAGTAGTCAGTCCACACAGGTCACAGAAAGGATGGCCTTTAGAAAAAAATATCATTAAAAGACAAAAGACGATCAAAAGACAGAACTCTAATACCTGGTGTTTTGCCACAGTCTTTCCTGATAACAAAGAGAAAAATCCACATACAGTAAGTCCATAGCAAAAGAAGGAAAAACATTTCCATGAGCTGCACACAGGGAAAATCTGAAATTTTACAAACTGCAGTTTACTGTGGGCTATCTGCTTTCGCCACAGTTAGCAGATATTTCTGAAGAGATGTTCTGGATGTCCTGATCTGCCCACTACTTTTATTTTTTCCATTATTTATGACTGGAAGAATTAGACTCTACTATGTTTTTATTTTTTCAAGTATCAACCCACTTTCTTATCAATGATTAAGCAGTCACCACTCCAGGAATCATTGTGGTTCTAGAAAATTAGGCATAACTTGGACACAGTATCATAGATACCTCTTGGATAAGATGAAAACATTCCGCTATAGTTGGAAGCAGAAGACACAGCTCTTTGACAACAATTTAACCTTTGAAAAAGAGAAGAAAGACCAACTTTACAGATAAAGTCAGGGACAGACAGAAATCTGTATGACTAGCAAGGCAAGACTGCCTGATGTCTATACAGCCTTATCACAAACCCATGGCTTATTGCTTTGCTTTTATAATATTGCCTTTAACTCAGAAGACTTTTCTCTGAAAATAAAACTCCTTCCAAGACATTTCTTACATTCTTCTTTGCACTGCAAGAATTTCTGTGGTATAAACAACATCAGTGTTTGTGGTTCACAAACTTGGTGAAATTGCAACAGCTTGAGGTTTACTCTTTATGTAAACACTGAGTTTCAAGTCTTCATGTAGAGATCGCTAATTTTTTGCCCAGATAAATAATGTAGAAAGTGCTTGATGAGATCAGGCTCCATATAGTCTCTTGGAAGAAGACATTAAAAGGAATTCTACGCATAAAATATAAAAAAACCACAAACACCAGATATAAAGTAAAGCGAATATCATGAGAAAAATAAACGTTAACAATAAGCAAAACGTTATCAGTCTACTAAACCAATAAACCTTGATGATGAATGATGAGAAAAAAAATCAAACATTGTTAAATTAAGCAGGAAAACATAAAAAGTATTAAAGGAATTATCATATACTTCTCAAAACTAATGGTAAGTGGAAGTAGTCTTAACTCCTCAATTAAAGAATACAAAAGTAATTCATTTGATCATAAAATTACAGCATCTTGTTTGTTGTCTCTAATAAATACACTCCATTGGCATAGAAAGTAAGTGAAAAGTCGGAAAATTCCCAATACATGTAACTTGACAGTAAGTTGAAGTAACTATCATCACATCGGGCAAGGTAGTCAAGTTCAAGTCAACACAAGTCAAGTTCATCCAAAGAAAATTAAGATTTTACTACACACTTCTACTAATTATTGGAGTATGCTTGTGTAGAAGATTGGATTCCCTGTTTAATTAGAAAATACAAATATAAAAATATGGGTAATTTCAAAGATCAATTCTTATCAGTAGATTATTTTTGTACAAATTTCAATAATAAATTCACAATAAAACTATATCAAGCATCAAATGGCCTTAACAGCCAACTCTAGAATATGCATCCCCACAACTGCATGGTGACTCTCTCTGTCAGAAGTCCATGAATCTTTGTCCAAAACAGATTGTATATTAGGTCATGAGCTAAGATTATCAATACAATAATTAAAATAATTTTTATACCTTATAATAGTATTATAGAACTCAATAACATTAGGAAACACAGAAAATATACAAGAATACAGAGACTGAAAATAGATATTTGAAAAATGAGTGGATTTTGAAGAAATGAGAACATTTTTAAAAAGTGCTAGTATTAAATAAAAGTTAAAATAGTATAGCTGAACTTATGGATCCAGATATATTATTTCAAAGACAGAAAGTTTATACATAACAATACCTACGTTAACAAGTCAGAGAACTCAAGTAAGTTAAATAAGTATAAGTGTGTGCATAATTACATATAGAATGTGTATACTGCTGTGTCTTTATATAATGTTTTATCAAAAGATGTAGCAAATGTCTAGATTTTTTAAATAATCACATCTTATTCATCAGAATAAGTATGAAAAAGTAATTTTTTTTATCAAAACCAGAAAAGCTAACATAGGAAAACCAATATTACTGAAGGGAGATAATATGTGTACTAAAATAAAATTATTTCAAAATATTTTTCAATAAAATAAGAAAAAAGTATAAAGAGATCTGTCACAAGGTTGAAGTGGTTATAATGAATTTCCATGTAAGGGCATCCAAGACAAGATGGATTCACTACTAGTTTCAAATGCACTTCACTTCACATAAAAATACATATAAAAGTAACAGGAAGGATTCCTCCAAATGTATCAATAACAATTATCATGTTCATGCTTTCAAAATTAAAGTCAGACAAAGAAATTCTCACACACACACACACACACACACACACACACACACACATACACACACACACACACACACACACACACACACAAGAAGACAGGCTGAGAAAGACAGAGATAGAGTGTGTGAGAAATATAAATATTCTTGATAAAATTAGCCAAAAAGTTCTTAATAAAATACTTTCAAACTAAAGTTAAGAACAAATTAAAAAGACCTTAGTACTATGATTAGATTGGCATTGCTGAGGGATTCAAGGATGTTTCAGTGTAAACATATCATAAATTTAATATAGCATATAAATTGAACCAGTGGCAAAAAGTAACATGATCATTTAACATGACATGAAATAAACCTGGACCAGAAACAGATACTGTTTCTAGTAAAGTACTCAAGTAAACTAATAATAATATAATAATGATACCTTAACATAGTAAGGACTATATGTGACATATTTAAAACCAATTTTGTACTAAGAGGAGAATTCCAGAAATTATTCTTTAAAATTAAGAATGATGGAAATTTCCTTTTGTTAATATTGTTTTTAACAAAAATGAGGAATGGTCTTATCCAGAACAGTAAGATAACAGAAAAAAAAGAAGGTGTAAAAGTAAAAAATGATGCAATTAAATTATGTCTTTTTATAGGTAATATGAAAGAATACCAGAAGTATATTAGTTCCAATAATCATTTACAGCAAAGCATACAAAAATACATAGACAAAGTTACAAATAAATTAGTAGATATTTTATAAATTAACAGTGTAACTCACTTAAGCCGATGTTTATAATAAGAATATTACTAAAATTTGTTATTTTCGTTTCTTAATTTTCTTTTTACTTTATTTTTACTATTTGTTTTTAAGTTTTCTTGGGGAGTTACTACAAATGTGAAGGGTAGATAGAGAGGAATTGAGTAATGGATGGAATTGGGATGTATGGTGTGAAATTTCAAACAATCAATTAAAAGTTACGTTCCTTTTTTAAAATAAAAGGATGATTCCAATGCACTCAACAAAGCCTCAAGACACAAGTCACAGCAAAACTCAGGCATAGAAATTACAGAAGAGAGAGGACACTAGAAACAATAAAAACATAGAGATATACCAGCTTAATAAATGGTATAATTAATTACTAAGCTATCATATTATTGATAATTCACAGATTCAATGTAATTTCAATAGAATTTCAAATTTATTCTTTACAATAATAAATACATAAGTATAATGTTTATGTACAGCTTAATATGGCACCTGATATACAAACAATCTTAGCTGAAAAAAATTGTTTTTGATGGTCATGATGGTGCATGATTAATATAGTTTCAATCAATGCAGTTATAAATTATATTTACATTTTCATGTATTTTAATATGTGCACTTATACAAATTTTTTTATATAACCATATTTAATTTTTATTTGTTCTTTTAGTAATTTTATACCATTACCAAGTATCTTCAATTAAAGTATATTTTATTATTCTTCTATATTTTCCAACTGTTCTGGGGAAATAAAAGTTATATTTACTTAAAGGCTGTATGTGATTTTATATAGAAGATATGGAAGTAAATGTCAAACTATCCTTCCTGAGTTTTTAAATACTCATATGAATATAGATATTGACTCAGAAGTGCAGTCTAATGTTGTATTTTGAAACACAAATCTATAGTACTGAGCAACAAATATTCTTTAGGTCTCATATTGTTTTATATTAACATGTCACACATGCTTGAGTCCAGCCTGGGCTACTACATATTACTTTTAGTCTCCAGACAATAGTGGAGGGAGTGCCTGAGCAGGACTTTCCCTATGGTCAGGTGGGTGACTACCCTGGGTGTCATCGCAGAACCTACATCCAACAGGGAGTACAGGTGGTGCAATGGGGGGGGGGTGTTCTGTGTAAGCAAGGAGGTGAGGATTATGAAGAGAGTTGCTGCAGTGGCTGGCTGGAGCTCTGGGGAACTCACCAAATCAGGAGCGGCCACTGGAGATGCATCGGGAAAGACAGCTGGGCCCTCCAATGGTAGGCAACTGTAGACTGGCATGAGCAGTGTGTGGAGCCTCGAGGAGTAGGATCAGACTGTGTTCTTCTGCGTGGGCTGCCATCTTGGGGCCCATTCCTGCAGAGGAACACCTAGTCTAGCCTTGACTTTGGGATGAGTGGATCGGACTTGCTTGGAGTGGATGCGTCACTCTTAGCTGACCCATCATGGGACTTCTTGTCTTTTGAGGGAGAAGCAAGACTGAAGGCTGACTTGGAGAGATTGGAAGCAGGGAAAGGAGGGGAGCAGGGGATACATAGATAAAAATGGCAATTTTTAATAAGATAAATAGAAAAAACAAAAAAGAAAAAGAAACAAATAAGCTACAATAAAAATAAAGGAGGAGACACTGAGGATTTTTCAGAAGACTTGGCATTACAATTGAACATTAGAAAAATTTACACTAAAGTTTTCATGATCATACTTAAATGCTCTGTAAATAAAGATATTTAACTTTTATACTGGTTTTGATTATCTGATGAAAATCTTTTGTATATAAGAAACTTCTTATTCTCCAGCATTCAGTTTGTATTCTTAACTAGTCAAAGAACAGATGACAGTTTCCCTACAGCTTGAACAAATTAGAGCAGGACTATCTAATAACAGCATGAATTTCAAAACATATTTACAAGAAAATGGCTGGTGGTGTTGAAAACAAGACATCCACTCAGCCCTGGTATAGCATCACAGGCCCTTTTCCATTGCTGTTATGCAACCCTGTAGACATTGCACTGAATATAAAGCTGATTAAAATAAAAGCAAACATAAACCTGTACACAGCAGAGAATATATTGGTGGCTGACCTTCTCTTGACCTGAAGTATGTTACACTTTAACCTGTATTTTAAGAAAGGGCACAGAGATAAATTTTTATTCTTTCATTGTCATTAAGATACACTGACCATTCTTATTTTAAAGTTTTTCTTTGGTATTACAATTTTAAAGAATTTGTTATTTATTTTTCAGGCAAGTTCTATTTGATGATCTATATTAGCTATTAACATTTTTTCAGAGTAAAATATTTGAGATCTAGCACAGAATTTCAAAATTTTAGTTAAATTTAAGTGATATGACAAAGAAGTAGAATCTGTCCCATCAGATATAAATATAAACAGTTCTTTTACAATCAATTATTATTGCTTTCAGCTACAAAGAATGGACTTATTAACTTACTATTTACTATTAACCCTGCTGATATATATATATATATATATATATATAAAATAACATGAAGGTATGTTGATCTTTATAGCTCACTTTAAACTATCAAACACCTAGATGCAAAATACACTATGTCCTGTGGAGACACTAGCATTTCTTTCACCATATTGAAATTATGTGTGTGTGATTGAATGTGTGTGTGTGTGTGTGTGTGTGTGTGTGCGCGCGCAAGCATGCATACGCGCATACACTTAGGAAAGGAAACATTTATTTAGTACACTTATACACTCATACAGTAACGATTCAAAATCCTGATGTTTGCACCAGTAACTTAAAATAGCAGATATCCAGCCCCCAAAGAACTTTGTTTTAAAGCCAAGAATAAAAGGGAAAACTCATTACTCACTGAGCATGGCACTCAGGCACACTCTTGGTTATGGACCATAACCCCAAAATTGCTTTCTACTTGGCTTCAATGATTGCCACTTAAGGAACTTAACCCAGGCTAAGATTCTAACAGCTTTTCTGAGACAAATTTTGCTCTAAGATTACATGACAAGAAATGTAAAAATGTTTGTTAAGAACTTACGATTCTGTCAATCATTTTAAAGAGTCATGAAATACACATAGGAATATGTTTATAACCAGAAAATATCTAATTAGACACATCAGTTAGTTTATTGTTTAATCTGAAAACAAGCCATTTTGAGTAAAACGCTAAAACCAAACTCTCAAGTGCTGTGGTTTAAAAATGAAGTCCCACTGATGCAGCACAGACTGTTTCCACAAGCACAGCCAGTAGCAAGACAAACTGCAGTAGATGCCAGACAAATAAGTCCCCAAGTTTTTCTTAAGGACGCCATGCTGCTGCCATGGAGGTTACACAGTAGCCTTGATCTTTTTTTTAAACCTGGAATTCTACAAATTCCAAAACTGATCAGTTGATTTATCTTGTGTAGTAAACAGCACCAATTGTGCCCACTGATACAATTCAAGCCTGACTTTCTCAGTTCTCGTTTATGATGAAAACACTGTGGGGACTTGTGCGGTGACATCATCTTACAGAGGGAAACAGTTCCATTCAAAACATCTCACCAGGTTTTCTGGAATAACAAAGAACAACATGGGGCTGAGATTTAAGAAGGGAATAAACTGAGTGCAGATAAATCATACAATTAAATTAAATGGCATCCCTGAAAAGAAACAAAATAAGAAGGGAGCCGTTGGTACCCATCTAAAAATATTCATTGAGCTCCAAAGATTGTTTGCTATCCTCACCTACAGTCATGCTAAGTGAGCTGCAGCTGAGTGGAAGTCAGCTTGACTCATGGGTGTTAATGTTTACATTCTATTTCTGCAATCTCTCGAGAAAGCAAAAATAACTACAGATAGTCCTATGTCAGAAACTGGATTCTTGACTAACAATGCCCTGTCAGCACGCAATGAACTGCTTCATTCTAAAATGGTCACTGCTGACGATGACAAGAGGCTTTGTATGTTTATACGGCACATCTTTCGGTCTATGTGAAATCAAGTTTTTTCATGCTAGCTATTTTCTGACACTTTGGAGTTACTGTGTCACCCTGACCATATATTCTCCTAAACTTTATACATCACGATAATACTGCTAGTTACATCTTCCGCAGCAGTACCAGCAGATAGGAAATTCCTGTCAGTGATCGTGTTTAAGACAAACAAACAAAAAACTCAATGTTTATGTTTGTCACAGTAAATGCTACATATTTGTTTTCCTCATTTACTTTCTCTCCATTTAATTAATTTTTCATGAAATATATTTTGACCATGTAATTCCCCCTTCTTAACTCCTCCCAACATCCTTGGACTGTGGCAACAACAGAAATCTGCACAGATTCAAGCCAGAGTGGTACCAGCACTGAGGGAAACAGGCAGGTGGACGCACCTTTGTATTACATGTTTACTGTTGTTATGTCCTTCAGTGTCACTGGGGATGTTAACCGTATCCCAGGGCATGACATGACCAAAAATACTTGTCTAGCACAAAACAAACTATATCTTTTATTCATTATATTTTAAACTTTGATTTGATTACATTTTCCTTGGTATTTTTTTCCTTTCTTTTGATGTGTGTATGTGTTTTGTGTGTGTATGTGTGTGCTCTCATTGAGGAAAAAAAGGTACATTTAAAAAATTTAATTATGTGTAAGCATATATGTCTGAGTATGGAAAGTACACATTAGTGTTATTTCCATGGAGACAGAGGAAGGTACTGGAGCCTCGGGAGGAGAAGTACAGTAGTTTGAGAGTCTCTGTGCTGATCAGTTTTGGTTGGTTTGACACAAACCTAGGCAGATTTTGGAAAGATGGAAACTTATTGATAAAATGTCTCTATGAGGTTTGCTTTTAGGCAAGTCTTTGGGGGTATTGTCTTGATTGGTGGATGATATAGGAGGACACACACCATGGTGGGGAGTCTAGACCCTGAAGGTCTGGTCCTGGATCATATAAGAAGGTAAGCAGAGCAAGCCATAGAGATCAAGCCAGTAACCTGTGTTCCTCCATGGCTTCTCCTTCAGATCCTACTTATGGTTTCCCCGCCCTGTCTGGCTTACTTCAGTGGACCATGACCTAGAAGGTAAATAAATGGTTTTCTTCTCAACTTTATTTTGTTGATGGTGTTTTATTGTTGTTGTTGTTTTTAATTTCTGTGAAGAATTGGTTTTTCTGCGAATATCTGCAATTCTGTAGGTTTCTTTTTCTAAGTAGCGTAGCCATTTTTACAATATTGATTCCCCATAGGAATTGGGAATGTGCATATTCTGATATCTTGTGTAGAATGCTGGTTTTAAATAGTATTATAAATTTAGTTTTTTCTATATAGAAGAAGAACTCAAAACTTCATGTTTACAATTATACACTTCTGATCTAAGAGAGGATATAACCAGAGCCCTCTCTCTCCTTTCTCCTCTGTCTCACTTGAAGGTTGGCTCTTTGCTTTATTTGTCTAACCCTTCACTTTTCTCTCTGATATTTTCCTGGAAACATGGCCACAATTATTTAATTATAGAGATTTTGGGAGCCAACATTAACCATTTTTCTGTTGTAATGTTAGCTGACTGACATTTCTGACAGTTATCCTATGACAGATGTGTGATATTCTTACTTTTTTTTTTACTACAAAATAGACTATGAAATTTCTCTTTGCACTCAAGAACCAAATATACCTGTTTTTTAAATAACTAAATATAGCAGATTGCATAACTTTTCATTAAATGAAGAGGCACTGTAGTTTTTTGTGTTTATTATTTTTCTGTTGACAGTGTAGAAATGGCCTCAATTTTGCAGATGCAGAACTTTTCATTGAATTTAAACCTGTTGATTTAGTCTAATTCTAAGAGAAAAGGCTCTTTTTAATTTAGTTTTTTTATGGAATCAATTTCTATTTATCCAATGACTTTTATTCTCTTTTTGTTATGCATTTGAATTGAGAATAAAAGTCTCTTAATGGGGAGGAGCATATTCCTGCTTCAATTTGATGTGCTTTGCTTTGTTCATATTCACGGGTGGCCTGATCCTTCCTTAATGGAGATGGAGAAGAGTGGATGGAAAGAGAGAGAGTAAATGGGATTTGAGGGGAAGGAATAGAAGGAGAAGGAAGGGAAACTTTGGTTAGTATTTAAAAATAAAATAAAATACTAAAAAAGAAACTAAGTTTCATCTTATTTCACAAAAACATGAATATCATTTAAAGGATGTATAGGTAAGTATTCCATGTACATTCATATTCAGAATGTGATACAATGCTAACACTTGTTTCCATAATAACTGGAATCAATTTATGTCTAGTCATTACTTCTAATTAGTACAGTATTTACCTGGTAAGTGCACTAAGTTTTTCTTTTATTTTAATTTAAATATAACTATCTCATTTTTCCTGCACTTCAACATTTCCATGGCTCTGAACATGTATGCCACCTGCCATTACTCTCACTCAAATTCATGGTCCCTTTTTATTTGTTATTGTTACACACACACACACACACACACACACACACACACACACACACACACACACACACACATACTGACTCTCATCATTAGTTACTGTAGTAGCCTATGGTTTGTGACCATGAATTTTTCTCTTCTTTAGTGTATCTCCTGATATTTTATTTGATCAATTCTTATTAAGGTAGCAACTTTGTTGAGCCATAGTTGGTGAAGCTGGCCTATCTTTCTAGAAGACACACTCACAAAGAAGATTTTCAGGTCCCCTGGAAATCCCATAACCTTTCTGCCTCCTTTTTCCCTAATTTTTCTCATCCTTAGGTTCAAGAGGTGTGATATATGGGATATATATATTACATATATATATTTATATAGAATAACTTTTCTGAATTTGACTGTGTTTTGTACAATATTAGGATATTAGTTGCAAAAAGATATATCTTTGATTATGGATGAAAGTTACACTCATTTGTATTAGGATAAATATTAAGAATGCATTTTGGAATCATACTGGTCTAGTAAAGTGTGTGTAGAAATTTCTCATTTAAAACCTATGACCTCGGTGGTCACAGGTAGTTGGATAGGTTCCAAGTACCAGACATGATTTTACTCCTTTATAGTGTCACTTATAATATGATCTACATAATTTAATCTCAGGTTACTAAATAAAAATCCCAATACACCAAATAGCAGGCATTATTTGCATAGTTCTGTCTCTAACTGATGATTCTCAGGCATCTTTAGAATAAATCCCAATGGTTAATATGAAATAAATCAAAATTTGATACATGGCATAAGTAGTGTATCAGTTACTATTGGTTATAAAATATGTCTCCATTGGGTAAAAACATCAAAACTTTCAAATTTGATATATATGTTTCTTGTTTATTTTAATTTTTGCTCCTATATTTCCAATATTTAGTTCTCTTTTTATCTTCTTTTTCGATGTTCTACCCAAAAAAGTTGAAAAGTAAAATTTATTTCTCATACTGAGTTAGACTTAACATTTATGCATTTTCTAACTGTTTAAAAACTCACAAAAGCAACATTTTACTGTGATTCTATGATGGGTTTGCTAACTCTAAATCAGTTATATACTCTCAGCATGACAAAAATCACAATGTAGTACTCTTTCCGAACTTTGGATTTAGTTCATACCTTGGAATATAGAGTTATAACAAAATAACCTTACCATCTGTAGGTCTGCACAACATAATATCTTTTTATCTTTATTATCACAACATTTCTTTACAAATACATAAGTTTATGAAAATAAACTTACTCTATTACCCTCTGATTTTGTCAGTAAAATAGACATTCACGATAAGTAAATTGCCCAGAAAACATTTACACTCAACATGATTTTAATGATATGTGGTACCTATAAAAGAGACATAAAAAATTCTGCATTTTATATTGTAGACTTGGGAAGAAAAAGTCATTTGAAGAATTAAACATGCTGACACAGAATAACAACAAGGACATTAAACCTTGCTAGGTGCAGTGAGCTATTGTTAGGAATGAACTTTAGAGAAGAACACATTTTCTTTCACAGAAGCAGAACAACTTACACCGTCTCATGAAAGGACATCATTATAGAACTTAGGGATAAGTGTGTGTTTTGTTTTGTTTTTGATACTTACAGGTTAGAATTACAAGAAGGTACAATGAATGATCTCTGAGATGACATCAGTAACATTTTGAAATAGAAATATTGAAAAGTAATTCAGTAATCCATAAACATGAAACAAAGCATATATACATATATTTATATATATATGTAAAATTTAACAGATTCAAATTTATTTTACTTATAGACAGTTAACATAACATTGCTGGGTATGAGAATGCACAAAGCTATACAACTTGCTAAATACCTCTAGGCATACAGTGACCTCTAGAATAGGAAAATACTTGAACTCAAAATTGCTTAGAGAAACTGTCAGAACATCCTTTGTTAGCTTCTGATTTAACCTATATATTTGTTCATTTAAAAACACGTTTTAGCCTTATTTTATTTGTTCTTATTTTGGAAATGATGCTTGTAAAAACTGTGCCATCAGAAAAGGGCAGCTCTTCACAGAGAGACTGCTCACATACTGCATTTGTAACATGAGGCAATATGAATCGTAATGAAAGTAATGCAGGAAGATTAACACATTGAGAATCCAGTCAATCTCACTTGACAGTGAGTGATAGGAGTGACATGGCTCACTAGGAATAATGTTGGAGCTTAATTGGAGATTGTGAATAGTACAATAAATATTATGGTTAGATGAATATTTTATTAAACATTTTATCTGAAAATAACTTTTTCATAAAGTATATTCTGATAACAGCTTTTCTTTCCTTGTTTTCCCTAGAGTCTTCTCACATCCCAGTCTCCTCTATTCTGCCCTTCTTTTCTCTCACATATTTTAGAGAACAGACAACATAAAACAAAGAAAAATCATAAAACACTCTTCCCACTCTCTTATTCTTTCTTTGTTTTTTCTTCCTTCCATCCTTCCTTCCTTCCTTCCTTCCTTCCTTCCTTCCTTCCTTCCTATCTTCCTTCCTTCCTCCCTCTCTCTCTCTCTCTCTCTCTCTCTCTCTCTCTCTCATTCTCTCTCTCTCAAACACACACACACACACACACACACACATCTCAGAAAATTAAAACTTCAATTTCATGGCCAATGATAAAAATGTAAATTTAGTTGTTAATGTGTTCTTTTAATGTAATATTTCTATATGGATCATTCATGTGCCATTGGATTTTAAATTAAAAAGTACACAAATTAAGTCAAGTGATTATGAATGATTTTTTAATCTCTTAAACCAGAACTTATTTTATATTAATTAAACAAAATATATTAATGTAGTATGAAACACTTGACTGGAGATAAGGGTTAATACTCTGCTAATGTACTTAAAATATTACATTTGTAATATGTTATTTAAAGCAATTTTAGAGTATCATCATACTATATCTCTGAAATTCTGCAAGATTTTTGTAAACAGACATGTTTGTACAATTGAACTAAAATAATTTGTTACTAGATTCTTACAGATTAGATTCAAGTAGTAGACTATATTCTTTTCCATTGATTTACTAGTTAAATGAAGGATTAATTTGTTTTCCATTGTAACACATGCATAACTGAGCTGTTTGAATATTTGGAAGTTGAGTTATACATAAAATTGGGTGTCCTGTTATGATACTCTTTAACTGACCAACACACTTTACCTTCCTTCTTTAATCTGCAGAAGTCTGGTGAAATCTGGGAAGAAGATGGTGTTAATATTCAAAGATACTATGAGGAGAGTGGATGATAAAAGCTGATATTTTAGCCCTCAGAATCAGTTGTTTACAGATAGCACATGGTTAAAACCTAGAGGTTTTTTGGCCTCTTGACATATGATTGTCTAAAGTGATTCCCAATTGTTTTCATTGATAAAATTTCCTTTTTGGAATAAACTTATTTACTTATTTATTTTACATCTTGCTTACATTTCCCCTCCCTGTCTTCCCCCTAGTCCTTTTTTCTTATACCCCCTCTACTCCTATTTCTGTTTAGGAAAGTGCAGCTCTCCCATGAATAGTAACAAAACACGGCATATCAAGTTGCAGTAAGACTAAGCACCTCCCCATGTATTAAGGATGGACAAGGCAACCCAGGTTGAGGATTAGGTTCCTAAGAGCCAGTAAAAAAGTCAGAGACAACCCCCTTTCTCACTATCAGAAGTACCACAAAAGGATCAAGCCACATGACTGTAACATCTATGCAGAGAACCTAGGTCAGTCCCATGCAGGCTTCCTGGTTGTTGGTCCAGTTTTTATGAGCCCGAATCTAGCTTACTTGATTCTGTAAGTTTTCTTGTAGTGATTTTGACCCCTCTGGTTTCTATAATCCATTTTTCTCCTTTTGTACAGGATTCCATGACCTTTGCCTAATGTGTGGTTGTGAATCTGCATCTGCATGAACCTCTTTGATGACGATTGGGCTAAGCAAAAATATATGCATATAACACAACAACGTTAGTCACCATTCTATTGACATTTTCATTTCCTCCAGTCATGTTTGGTTCTATGATAGGTCTCTGTGTCATGAGACCTGTGTGTTCTGGTGATCTAGGCAGTCTCATGGATGTGATTACTTCTTTGCATGAGTTTTAGGTTAAACGAGTCATTGATTGGTCATTCCCTTGATCTCTAGGCCATCCCTACCATAGCACATCTCATAGGCAGGACAGAATGTAGGTCAAAGATAAATTATGTGACTTGAAAGATTTCCAACTACTTCAACTTGAAACCTAGCCTGGTCACAGGAGTTGGCAGTTCAGTCTATGTATCCACGGTTGCTAGAAGTCTTAAGTAGTGTCTTCCTTATAGTTTCCCTGGAGATTCTCTTCTGCTGGGTTTTTAACTTAAACAGAAATCTCTCCTCCCATCTCCAGCAGTCTTCTTCAGTACTCTCCTCCTCTGTGCTCCCCCCAATCTGATCATTCATGTTTCCATCCTCACCTACCATTAGTACACTCACAAAATCTTTTCTATTTCTCCTTCCCAGGAAGATCAGCTGTCACCCAATAAACTGTCCTTGTTACCTAGTCCCCTTGAATCTGTGACCTGTAACAACGTTATCCTTCATTTTACAGCTAATATTCTCTTATGAATGAGTACATACCATGTTTTCATTTCTCAGTGTGGGGTTACCTTACTCAAGATAAATTTTTATAGTTCCATCCATTTGCTTTCATTTTTTTTAAATAGTTGAGTAATGCTCCACTGTGTAAATATTCCACATTTTCCTTACTCATTATTTGATTGAGGGGAATATAGGTTGTTTCTAGGTTCTGGTTATTACAAATAAAGCTGTAATAAACATATTTGAGTTTTTGTTTTTGTGCTGTGATTGAGCATCCTTTTATGCCCAAGCATCCATGCCCAAAACTGGTATAGCTTGGTCTGGTGGTAGATTGACTGGCAGTTTTCTGAGAAACTGCCACACTGACTTTCAAAGTAGCTGAACAAGTTTGTCGTCCTACCAGGAATGGGAGAGTGTTCCTCTTGCTTTGCATCCTCTTCAGCTTGAGCTATCACTTGGGATTTTAATCTTAGTCGTTCTAAAAGATGAAAGAAGAAATTTCAGAGTAATTTTATTTACATTTTCCTGATGGCTACGATGTTAAATATCTCAAGTGTTTCTTTTTCATTTGAGATTCTTCTGTTGAGAATCCTTTGTTTAGGATCTACACCTGCTTATTTTGTTTTGTTTTTCATGGTCTCAGTGTAAAACAGTCATGGCTATCCTGGAACTTACTCTATAAACCAGGCTGACCTCAAATTTACAGAGATATGCCCGCCTCTGTCACCCTGCCAAGTGCTAGGATTAAAGATGGGTACTACCATCACCTGGTTACATGCTATTTTTTATTGAATTGTTTTGTTGATATTAGGGGTTTTTTTGTCTTATATATTTTATGTTTTGGAAATCAGACCTCTGTCAGGTGTGGGGTCAGCGCAGTTATTTTTTTTTCATCCTGTAGGCTGTTGATTTGTCCTACTGATGGTGTCCTTTGCCTTACGGAAATGTTTTAATTTCATGAGGTCCCATTTATTAGGTGTTGCTCTTCATGTTAGTGCTATTGGGTCCTGCTCAGTAACCTGACTCCCATGCCCGTGTGCTCAAGGTCATTTCCCACTCCAGTAACCTGACTCCCATGCCCGTGTGCTCAGTAACCTGACTCCCATGCCAATGTGCTCAAGGTTATTTCCCACTCTCTTTTTTTTCTGTCAGGTGCAGCGTATCTAAATTTACTTTAAGGTCTTTGATTCATGTGGACTTGAGTTTTGTGCAGGTTAATAGGTATGAATCTATTTGCATTGTTCAACAGGCTGACATCCAGTTTGAATAGCATCACTTGTTGAAGAGGTCTTCTTTTTTCTATTGTATAATTTTTACTTCTTGTCAATAATCAAATGTTCATAGGTGGGTGAATTTATTTGCCAGTCTTCCATTTGATTCCTTTGATTCACCTGTTTATTTGCCAATACCATATGTTTTTATTACTATAACTCTGTAGTAGAGCTTGAAATAAAAATCAATGATGCTTCCAGGGTGTTTTGTTTGTTTTGTTTTTTTTACTGTACAGGATTGTTTTAGTTATCCTGAATTTCTTTTATTTACCTTATGAGGTTGACTATTCTTGCAAGTCTGTAAAGAACTGTGTTTGAATTTTTTGGGTATTTCATTGAATGTGTAGATGGCTTTTTGTAAGATGGTCACTTTTACTCTGTTAATCCTACTGATCCATGAGCATGGGAGTCCTTTCCATCTTCTGACATCTTCTTCATTTCTTTTCTTCAAAAACTTGAAGTTCTTGTCATGCAGATTTTTTTACTTGATTAGAATTACCACAAGATATATTATATCATCTGAGCTACTGTAAAATTTGTTGATTCCTTGCTTTCTTTCTCAGACCACTTGTCATTTTTACATAGAAAAGCTACCAATTGTTTTAGTTAATCTTGTATCTAACCACTTTCCTAAAGGTGATTATGGGCTGGAGGAGTTCCCTGGTAATTGTTTTAGGGTCACTCATGTATACTATCATATCATCTGTGAAAAATGACACATTGACTTCTTCCCTTCTGATTTATATTCCGTTGATTTCCTTTAGTTGTGTTATTGCTCTAGCTAGAACTTAAGTGCTACAGTGAGTAGGTGAGGAGAGAATCATTGCTACAGTTTCTATTAGAAATCTCTTTCTTTATCAATAAATCTCAGCAGATCTTCTTGTCTGGGACTTTTACATTAGTGTAATTGGTCTTTGCCTTTCCATATGGAATCCTTGTTTGCATTTTGTCTTTGCTCAAATTTGGGATGTAAATGTATATTTATGAATAAGAGATTAAATTTATGAATGTATATAAAGAAGAAATAAGTCCTTCAGGTGTTTGTTGAGGTTAACATAAGAATAAAGGAATTTACTGAGAACTGTCTACGTAGGGGCAGAGTGCAGTATAAGAAATGCTTTTTATTATTGTGCTGCCAGGAGTCAACAAGTGTTGGAACTCAGCTGTGACTGAAACAAGACAAATCAAACTTTTAGTTGTTAGCATCTAAACCTGAAAGAGAGAAAACCACTCATAAAGTATTTTATAATAATTAAAAATTAATGTATACTACAGACATAGTAACATGCAATAAAGGCATAATGTTAGTAAGGCAAAAAACAAACAAACAAACAAACAAAAAAACAACTGATTCATACATTATAGCAAGCAATCAAAGGTCTCCTAAACAGAACTGAACATACGACAATTGAAGGCTGCCTTTAAGCTTCCAAGATCCTCTTTACCAGGCCAGGGCATTTTCCTATGGGCTATTGTCTGGAAATTCCACTCGGAGGACAGAGCACTGCCCTCATCTGGATTGAAATTATCTTTGCGTTAATAACATAGCTAATTCTGGGGTACAAAACAGCTACCACTCTGCCCTTTTTGTTTCAAAATGGAAGGCACACGTTGCTTGTGAGAATAATTATTCCTTGCATCACTTTTAAAGGATGCTAATAGACAGCTGGAAGATAGCTGACTAGGTAAAATCAGCTACTGTAGAGCATATATGAAACTGTAACACACCACAAGCCTAAGGTGAAAAGGGAGCTTAGGACAGAAATGATGATAGCTACATACATCTGTGGGTTTCTGGGATCTAAAGAGAATCCTTCCTCACTCCCAGAACAAGATCTATTCCTTCTGATAAATTCATGTCAATCTCTGTTGATACTTAGAACAGATCTTCAGATAGACTCTTCAACCCCTTAAAGCTATCTCTGCCTGTATAACCCCTAAGTCCACAATGACACATGGGCACAATCTCTATTTCTGCAAAGAGACTGTCACTCTTCACTGATATAATTATCTTCACTGATATAATTAGAGGATAATTCATTTCTGTTGAAAAGTTAAATTTATCCTTTTTCTATTTCTATATCTGCTAGGACAATCTCAACCTAACAACAAGGATCTAAGTTCAAATACCAGCATATATATAGAGAGATATAGATAGATAGATATAGACATTATTAATAAAAACTGATTTAAAAAGGTAAATATTTATTAAAGGGTTTATAGGGAAACACTCACTGATACAAGAGATTAAAGTTATAGGTCTATCCAAGAGCACAGAGAAATACAGCAAAGAAAAGGGCAGGGGGGTTCACGTACCTTTTATTATACTGTCCATTCCCCAATCCTGGGCTTCAAGGCCTATGACTCTAGGTCAACTTGCCTGCTCTCTACTGTAGATGGAGTTTTACTTTCAAGGCGCCAGTCCAAATTTAATATTTATTAGAATATAAATTAACACTCACAATATTAGTAACAGCTTATTGTGGCACCTGAACAAGGACTGGTGGATCCAAGCGATGGAGGAGCGATGAAAGCACGATGGAAGCACGATGGATTCCGATTCTGTCTGTCCAGCAGCCAGCAGCCAGGAACCAGGAAGAGAGATCCTCCTGTCCCAGCAGCCACTTATCAATGGGCTTGGCCACACCCCCTCCAGGGTCCTGGAAGTGTCTTCTGACCTTATCACCTGACACCTTAATCCCGCCACACTCTACTACATACAATTTTTTTTTAAAGAAAAGTAAAGAAAAGGCTTGTTATGGTCAAACCTGACTTAAGCCTAGTTTTTAGAAAGCTGGAGATAGAAAGAGTTCTTGAGCTTCCTGGTTGCCAGCATAGCTCATGGTTCAGTGAGAGGCCCTGTCTCCAGGGAATAAGGTGGGGGAATACCCTACATCTTCCTTATCATTGTATGTACCCAGGCATTTATATACACAACATGTGAATATAAGACACACACAGAGACAGAGACAGAGAGAAAATAAAAACCAAAACCTCTGCTTTTCTGAATTCATGATGGAAGATAACCATAAGCATGATCCTTAGAGAAAAAGGATAAGAATTGATCCTTGGGAACATAGTGCTCTAAAAGAAGACCACATGCTGACAGCTCAATGATTCAGACCTCATTGAGGCAGGTGAAATATCACAAGTTCCTGGAGCACTGTGGCAGATCTACCACTGACTGACTGGAACAGACAGTTGTGGAAGGAGCTTCTCCAAGTAGTACACTGTCTCTAAAGTGCATGTATGAGATTTGAATAGTAGTGATTTGGAATATGAAGTTAAACTATTGTTGCTCTGTGCAACTCAAGGTTCACGTCTGATATTAGGTTTATGGGAAGAAAAGAAAATCTTCATGGTTTTATTTTTAAAGTCTATGTAAAGCCACATAAAGACTAGCCACAGGATCTAAGTGCAAGAGCTAAATATTTATTAAGAAGACTGAAATTTAGAATGGGCAGTTATTCTATGGTGAAAGCAGAGCCACTTTGTGGAAGAAGAAATTCTGGAGACTTTATATTCGGACATATAGGTAGAAGCCCCTGAGGACCTGGATCATGGGGATCTTTTGGTTTTGGCATATTTACTACCATAATTTTCCAATATGGAGTTCCCTTGTCAGAAACAGATTAATCACAAACTGGTACTTATCTACTAATATATATCTCACCTACCTTCCTGAAGGTCCATCATTACAGAAAAAAAATTCAAGTGAAATACTTTGTCTAGTTAAAAACAAATGTTTGAGAAAGCATTTGTGTTTCATATATGAAAATCCTTATGTCAATGCTGAGCTTTACTTACTATACAAAAGCTTCAATAATCAGTCTAATATTAAGCAAAACATGGTCGAGAAGAAACTTGACCATAATGACTATTTCCTAAGATTGTGGAGGGAGTAGAGAGATCAGCAACACTGATATGAATAGCTGCTCATTTTGCTGTCTTCTCTACTATGGCAATGATGATGGAGGAGGTTTTATTACAGGCAAATGCTACTTATACCTGTGAGCCAAGAGCATCCTGAACTAGTAATGGACAGTGGGTTAGAATGGTAATCAGGAAGACTTAGCTCAATGTAGTCAATGAAAGTACTAGTAGAACACAATAGATCCAAGTTAAGATGAATAATACAACATTGTGCGTGTGCGTGTGCGTGTGCGTGTGCGTGTGTGTGTGTGTGTACACATGCACAAGTGAATAAGAAGATGCTAAAATTGTTGGAAGAGCAAAATTACATTTTATTAGCTTGAGCTGAAACTTAGACATAAAATTGCTTGACTAAAATAGACTTCTTGATGGAAGACTTTGCATGAAGAGAGTGCAGTTAGCATATGCCAAGAAATTCCTTCTCAAAATACCCTTGACTAAGATATTGGGAACAGAGGTGAAACACTGCTATATCCTTATAGAGCTTTGTCTTCTAAGGAAAGATCATCTCACTTTGGTGATCATGAGACCATAAGTCTCTAATTCCTGAGCCATCTTATGTTTTCAACTAATATAACATTAAAAAAAAAAAAAAAACCCCTCAACTTCCCCCCAAAATAGGACCAACATGGGATTCTACTAATGTTCCAGAATGAAGTCAACTGAGACTACTTCTTTGCTTGGCTGTCTCACGAATAAATGAGACTCAGGGATAGGTCTCTGAAGAAGTCAGAGATATTAGAGAGAATAAACACCATAGTCAGATCTTACCCAGCTGTCTTCCAGTTCCCTCAGCCTCGCTTCCCTTGGCTTGGCTTCTCCCTGCTCTACGCCTGCCTTACACTTAAATACTCTCTTGGTAAATTAAGGCGTGGCCCCACCACACCTGCTTGGGAGCCTGGAATTCCTTCTATAATCTGAAGTGACCCTGACTCAGTTGAGATTAAAGGCATAGGTCACCACTCCCAGGACACTCCCTGTGCTGTGAATCACCACTCTGATTCTCCTAGACTGACTGTGGGTAGAGCTCTGGAACTTCTGGAGCTTTTACTAACCCCCCACATAGACTGTGGGTGGATTCCCTCTGATGTCTCGAGACTTCTGAAGCGTTTATTGAATCCCCACACTTGCCTCTCCTCCTCAACCTTGCTTTCCTTTTTATTCATCTTCCATTGTGCTATCGCTCCCGTAATAACTTTCAGAAACAGCTGCAAAGTTTTAGATTTAGATTTTGTTTGTAAAATAACTCCCCATTAAAAACGGCACATGAAGTAAAAATGTTGTCTGTATTGAGCATGCAGGAAAACTGGCCCAAGCAAATGTGCTCCTCTCATTTCTGCTCCGGGTTTGACATATACAACCATATGGGCCTTATTTATTTATCTTACTATGCATTAGTTCCAGTTTCAGCTAAGTCTGGTCAGCAGTGGTGTGTTTGATGTTTTAGAGAGCAGCATCCTGGGAACGCCTGAAGTGTTCATTACAGAGCTAGCTCAAAGTATTCACTTCAGTTTGACCATTTTGGTAAATTATTTTCAGTATCTATGAGATTTCTTTCCTTCGTTGGAGACATTTTAAGATTTAATCTTAAGGATGATTTCTAATATAAGTTGATGTATATCCTTGTACAGGATTTTATTTGTATTAACATAGTCCTTTCAGTCATACCATGGGACTAATTTTGATACTGTTAATTATTTCTGTGCTTCCTAATGAAGAAGGAGAAAATAATGAGATAGAAAGAGAGGAAAGGAGAACCTCCAAGTATTCACTAAAATTGTTCCTATGGTAATATTTTTAAATGTTCTATTTAGAAAGAATTGTGTGTCTCTCTCTCTCTCTGTGTGTGTGTGTGTGTGTGTGTGTGTGTGTGTGTGTGTGTGTCTGTGTCTGTGTGAACATTTAAATGCAGTACTTGGAGAGGACAGAAGAGTGAATCATATCTCCTCAAACTGGGAGTTTAGCTGTGGTTGTGAGCCATCACTTACTGCTGGTGGAAACTAAACTTGGGTCATCTGCAAAACCAGTGCTTTTAACTACTAAGGCACCTCTTCAATTCCTTATGATAGAATATTTTAGGAAAAAGTATAAACACCCTTGTTTTCTTTAGTACAATAGCGTATCACTATTTTATATTTCACACTTTTTGAAAGTATTCAATCACTTGCCTGGACTGTATGTAGATAAATTAAGCAGGGTAGTATATATTACTTTTACTGTTTTGTTCCTATTGTATTTCTAAGTGTTTTGCAGGGGAAATTTTCAGAGATTATTCTTTATCAAAAGACTTAGAAAGAAGCTTATAGAGCTAGTATTTTTTTCTTAATAGGAATTGAGCTTTTACAGGTTTATTCTCAGTGTGAGCATTAGCTATTCATAACTAATCTGTGACTTGGCTGAGAAAGTTATTTACAGAAGGAAAAATTTGTTCTTTGATGCTGGTATTTCCTTGGAAATTCATTTTGATTATAGGTATTCCACAGTCATGATTTCATAAATGATCAATAATATTATAATTTACAGTAAATTGAGTCTATTTTATATAAACTATACATTTTCCTTAGGAAGAACAGCAATCACTGGAGTAAAAGATAAAAATAGCTTCACAGGTATGCTGCTTTTGCCCTGATCAGCTTTACTCAATTTCCAGCCTTTATTTTATAAATGAAAAGACTTGAGCCTTAAAGATGCCAGGATCCTGACACATTCATACAGCTACTATGTGAGTGTGGGAATTAGAACAAACCCAAGTAATACTCACCTATTCTCTAAAGAAGAGAATCAGAGTCATTTGATGTTTTAGAGAGCAACAAAAAAGGTACGAATCAGACATGTGGGGTACTTGCATTCAGAAGACAATAGTGTGCTGTAGTGTTATGCCTTTTTAAAGAACCTAGGTTTATTTAAATAATTGTTACATCTATATGGGCACTTTTCTGTTGATTTGTTTAAAAATATAAGTATAGATGTCTTGATATCCAATCAGTTCAGTTAAGAGAACCCACATTTAAAAAAATCTATATACCTACAAAAAGAGCTAAAAGTAGTATAGAGCAATTGCATAACTTTATTTTGTATATAGGAGAAATTCCTCTTTCCACTGTCCTAAAATTGGAACATTATTGCCTCATGCATATCGTTGTAGAGGAGATTAAAGATCATGTACCAGGTACATAAGTATTCTTATTATCATCATTAGCTAGAATTAATGACACCTATCTACAAGTCTCCAATGTTATCTTTCACAATACTAACAACATAATGCAGCACAAAATGGTATCATTATGATCATTGAAATAAAGTAAGTAGCCACTTAAAATATATTATGCTATCTTTTTGTTTAGTGTGCAATGGGTTGCTTATATTAGTTACTTAAGGATACTGTGCATATTATTACAATTTAAGTAGCTAACTGGGGAAAATTACTCTCTTCTACTTCTATAGGACAAGAGTTTAAAATCACAGTGTTGGCAGGGTCATTGTTCCTCCAAGGACTCTTAGATGTAGCTTTTTCTTAGTCTATACTATTGTCTGATAATTATAGATACAGCTTGGCTTATAAATATATCATTACAACCTTTTCTCCACTGATGACATGAATGTTTTCTCTAGTGCCTGTATAAAATTCTTCTCATCTCATAAGATCAAATTAGACTAAGAACTAAACTATATTCTGTGGGAATGCATTTGTGTGTGCTGTATCTTTAAATAAAGGAGCTGGTTTGGGCCATGGCAGGTACCGTAGAATAGGTGGGAGGAGAGTCAGAGCTTAGGTGGGAGAAGCAGGGTGGAGTCAAGGAGACCGAGCTGAAGCCGCACAGAGAACAACATGTAAAGAACACGGGTGAGCTACGGGCCGGGCCCACGCGGGCCACAGATTAATAGAGATGGGTTGATTTAAGATATAAGAGCTAGCTAGCAATGTGCCTGAGCCATAGGCCAAACAGCATGAAATAAATAGAAGCGTCTGAGTCGTTTCTGGAGACCCGGGCGGCGGCGGGCAGATAAGTGGCGCCGGGCAGGTCTGTGGGTCCGGGATCTCTGGCTGTCTGGGACCCGAAAAACCTACTACAACAATATTCCTCCATGGCCTTACTACCTTTAATCACCTTTTTAGTAAAACTATTTCTAGCACACATTAGTGGATCACCTGATTCCCTATATCTATTTTCAAGAACACAATATTTCTAAAATATTGAACTTGATTTTTAAACATTTAATCAAAATTACGGATCTATTATGGTGTTTCTAGTTTTGTTTATAGTAATAATATTCTTATGAACAATCAAATTTGAGATTAATCTCTCTGTCTGCACATTCACTTTTTTCTCACAGCTCCTCCTTATTGTTATTGTGGTTGTTGACATCCCATGGCTTTATATTTTATGAGTTGTGATATATCACACATTCTGTAGATAATTCTTTTATTCAGCATGAGCTAGAAAAGTTATACCTAAAGTGCTCAGTTGTATTGACTAACATGGTGCCTTTTTCTAGTGTCTAGGGAAACATTATTAATCATCAAACTTACTAGTTTATAGATGCTCATTAAAAACAACAACTTCTCTATAATATGGATGGAAAATGTACTAGACACCTACATGGACATCACAGAAAACCATTGGAGTACTGAGCTCAGTAAATCACATTGCTGCTATAAAACATCGTCTGAGATTTTAGTTTCCTGCTGCCTTTTGCTCTTTCATAAACCCACCATATTTACCACTGCTATATTTGTGGCATATGTATGTTTGTTTACAAACTCTTTAAATTTTCTACATTAATATATTGTTAAGACAGACTGCTGAGTGTTGGTTCTGATCTTTCTCATAGTATGAATAATGATTTCATAACAAATTCTGTAACAAATGGACATGATTTTTATGAAAATAGAAGTAAACAACTTTTCTTTACTTATATTCAAAGGATATTTTTGATTGGTCAAACAATGTGAGTTCGGATGTGCCAAGTGAAATAATTTTAACATGTCTATGCAACAGGTATTACTACCAGCAGCATGGACTATTTTTGGAAAATAGACAGAAACCTCTTGTGGGGTGTGTGTGTGTGTTTGTGTAGCTGAATAAGGATACAAAAAAACTAAATCTAAAAGCCTAGAGCACTATGAGACAGGATGGGGACAGTGTGTTATAGTGATGAGCTGTGCTGTGACTGAAACGGGGATAAAGGGACTTTCTTTAGAGGAACACACTCAAAAGGAAGGAAGCACAAAAGTTCCAGAATTCACTAAATTAATTATTTATTATAAAATATAATCTAAGGGTAACAGTCTTTGTTTAATGGTATATTAGACTTATATTTTGTCTATAATGCTTCTAATAAGTAATAACATATCAAATCCATACTGTTTTTTATCATCTCTATGTATGTTTAATTTCATGAGTATATAAGACCCTGTGATATTTTTCTTTAATTTCTTTGCCTGTCTAATCTACTATACTAAGTTTAGTCATTTAAATATTTTTCTTTAGCAATAAATGTGCTATTATACAATTGGTAATTAGTATTTGTATAAATAAATTTACAGAGTTAAATCTGTTATTGCAGCACATAATCAGGACATTCTGTTGTTTCATCCCCTTTGTAAACACCTTGTCTTAAGAAGTTTCCCTTCAAAATAGAAGATTTTAATCTTGGAGAAAAAGGCTACATAATGCTGAATCTTAATCTAATATTTTATGATCCATCCTCATATTGCATAAAGATTTCTTATAAAATATGTAATTCACTTATTTTAGTAGCAGTGTTCTTCAAAGTCTATAACAGTGACTCATAAAATAAAAATAAATGAATCAAATATTTTTTACCATATTTGATAATTGATAAGAAGACTGGTAAACTTGCTAAAATAAGCTACATACAATGAACATCCACAGGAGCCACCAAGAAATGAAAGCAAAGCTAGTGATAGATTATCAGCTTCCTATCCAGAGTGTAAATTAATGTAATCCTCATGAGTAAATCCTGTTGCCATGGACAGGAGTCATTTGCATCACTATTGGGGGATAATTTACAAAGTCCTAACAGTTTATCCAAAACACAGTTCAAATCCAAACTGACTTAAATAATTCTAGAAGAATTTTTTAGAAAGTTCTCTGTTTTGCTTCACCTACACTTGTGTGTTTAGTTTCAAAGTTTTCTTGCAATGACACATATGTATTTATCACCTTTGCTTAGTAACCACTTAAAAACCTCATTTTTGAATGACTGCATTAGGCTTCTTTAGCCCCTTTCCTATGGAAGTGTGAAAGGTAAAGCTGCCGTTTTGTAGCAGAAACAATCTTTATTTTAATTTTATTTTTTAATGTTTAATTTTCATTTCATTAATTTTTTTAATTAAAAAAATGTCCTTTTTTACCCATGTATTCCCCTGCTCCTCCTTCCTTCCCTCCTCCCAATCCCTCCCAGTCAGCCTTCAGCCTCCCCTCTCCCCATCCCCTCCCAAAAAGGGCAAGAAGTCCCAAGGTGAGTCAGCTTAGGGTGGCACATCCACTGCACACAATTCCTATTTTCTCATCCAAAAGTCAAGACTGATTTAGAAGGAGCCTTTAAATGGGCACACAGACACAAAAAACCCCTAAAAGTCTGTGTAGTAGCCCCAGCTCCATCATTAAGTAGTTGTGCATGATTGCATAAGTTTGAGCCTCTTTTATTTACTTTTGTCTGGAATGTCAGAATGTTAATATGTACTTTGAGAACTTGCTTTGAAAATGCAAGATCAAAAAACGAAAATGCTTTGCAAATGGGAGAGTGCTATCTTGGAGCAAATTGCTGTTTTATGGTATTTTTCCACCAGGGTTTTGGTGTAGATACATTCCACCTAAATTGCTTTTTGTCCACTGGTGTACCATTAAGTTGATTGCTATAGGAATGATACTTCTCTCTAAAGGAGGAAAATGTGTCTGCATTTAACTCTGCTTTTAAATGCTTAATCTGAGAAAAATGATGTGCTCTTTTTGAAATGTAGTCAACCCAAACACTTGAATGAACACTTCAGGGATTTATGGTTTTTATTGACTAAGGGTTCAGGTCCTGAGCAATACTTTTTTTACTAAAATTATTTACTTTATTATTATACTTTATACTTTATTTATTATTTACTTTAATAAAAAAATACTATTTTTTTAATTAATTTTTTAAATTTGCTTTGCGTACCAACCACAGATCCCCCTCTCATCCCTCCTTCTGCTCTTCCCCAGCCTTTCCCCTCCACTAGTCCCCATTCCTGTAGCCAAAACGGTAAGGCCTCTTCCATGGGGAGTCAGTGCAGCCTGGAACATTCAGGTGAGGCAGAACTAAGTCCCTCCTCCCTTCATCAAGAGTAAGCAATACATCCCACCATAAGTAATGGGCTTCAAAAGACCAGATGAGCAAGACTTTCAAAGAACCCTGGGCCTGTGGAGCTCAGTTGGTTCACTGAAAGAATTACTGGTTTCATTATTTACTATATTCTTGCAATTTTTTGTGGAAGGCTAATCTTTCTTGCATAGAGCTTATCCATAGTGAGTTAGTATTGTGAAAGATGTATAATTGACAATATTTTCAATTTTAAATAAAAATTTATGTTTCCAAGCATACAATCCATGAGGTCCCAGAATGAGATTGCTCTGAAGGCATTTACATACCATGATATTGCTCAAGACTGCTGAAAAGTTGGAAAGGGGAGTTTAATGTGTGAATGGATCAAAATGATACGAGTAAAGGAGACACTGATAAAAAAAATAAATCACTGTTCATTTAAAAAGCTTGTGTTATGTCAGTGTTTACATTAATTATCATTGTATGCACCTGTGCATGAGTGTGTGTGTGTGTGTGTGTGTGTGTGTGTATGTGTGTGTGTGTGTGTGTGTGTGTGTGTGTGTGTGTGTGTGTGTGTGTGCAAGCCTGTGGAGATCAGAAAACAAACTTTAGGCTTCTCAATTCTGTCTTTTCTTACCATTTCGTCTACACTGTATCCTCAGAGTGGCAGGACTGGAGCTTCCAGTTGACGGCCTTATCTGGGCATGCCATCTCTTTAGGAGTGCTGGGAACACAGATGCACACCTCCGCATCTGCCTCTTTTCCTGTAGCCCAGGAATTGAATTCAGATTATCTGGCTATTCATTAGTGCTGTGATTTGACCCACTGAAAAAACGTATTTTCCCAATTTCATATTATTTTAATGTAGGGAATTACAGCCTTTGTTTTATTTTTATCTTGTTTACATACCAAACACTAATTTGTCTTTTATTAACAAAATTAAATAAACAGACACAAAAAATTAATGGAGTGTCAAAAATCAAAATTAAATTTTGTTTTAGCAAGAATGACAATTTGACTATTACTAAGTGACTTACAATAGAAAAGTGGACAGAAAGGATTTAGTGAGACATCTTGCCAATAACCATTTTCTCAGTGGATTTCTAAGTTACTTCTAAGTTAATTACTAGGAGGGACAAACTCAAATTTACCTCATGTTAGTTGGGTCCTTCCTGACATCTCCCTAAAATGAATAATAATAATAAGGTAGAGCAAAATGAAAATGGCTTTTAAAGCATGGATCTCACAATTTTTCACTTTTATTGGACATTTTCAGCAGATGCTCCCAAAGCCAATTTGGTAGGTGTGATGCATCCTACATTCTGAAGCAAATGCCAGGCTTCCTAATGAGGATGTTCAATAGTGAAAGCAGTTCTGTAGGTTGAGACTCATCACTAGCCACGTGCAATACAAGCAATGATATTTAATGTGTCAGGTGCCTGATAAGGCTAGGGATACAATGTGTTTAGAATGTATAATCAGTGTTCTATCTAGTTATTGTCCCTTACAAAAGGCCATGTTACAGTGAGGGTTATCAGGGACAATTTTATATCCACTGCATACAGAAAGTTTCAAACCACACGCACATAGTATAGGTGGATTATATATTAGAGAAGAATCATATTTTATTTTAATGTGAAAGTAATTGTGGAAAACAGTGCAAAGAAGGCTCCGTGGTTAAGAGCACTTGCTGCTGTTACAGAGGACCAGGTTTTGTTCATAGCACCCATACTGGATAAGTAACAACCAGCTAAAGTGTAGCTTGAGGGGATTCAATACTATGTTCTAGCCTGCACAGTACACACACACACACACACACACACACACACACACACACACACACACCACACACACACACACACACACACAGAGAGAAAAACAAACCAAGGAAATTCTCATATGTTCTATTCTGTACTACTGTGTAAAATAGTGCTTTTACAGCAAACAAAATTAATGCACAATTTATTAGAAGTAGAAAAACACTGAAGATATCTAGTCCATGACAAAGATTCATAAATACTTATTTCATGCATGCATTTATTGGAATTTAGCTAGAAATTGCAAATTGGCAGCAATGTCCCAGAATTACTCAAGGTAACTCTCATGAGGGAACTTAAAAGAGCCAGGGATGAAGGTCTCAACCATAGAAAAAACTCAGTTCTCAGAAAAGAATTTTGAGAAGATTCTTGACAGCTAGCACATTATGTGTTTATGTAAAGCATAATTTCTTTAAGAGAAGAGACTATTCATTAAAACAGAAAGGAAACAAAATGTTATTAGTTCTAAAGTAACATTATACAAATAGAGACTTGTTCAGCATCCATAACCATTTCTGCTTCCATTGACATAGGCAGACAAAAGGCAATATGAAGCATAGGCATCTGAAACATTAGAGACACCTGGAAGGAAGATGACAGTATTATTAAATAGCAATACTCATAACCAAAGCAAACAAGTCATGCTTCTGGGATCTATGCACCCAGGACAAAATAGAAAAGCTCCTGGTAACTGAATGCCAGTGAGTGCAGTATCAGTCCATCTGAAAAGTAAAACATCTACCATGAACGTGAACTTGAAGAACTGTTGGGAAATAGCAGATGGCTGAAGTCATCAGACTGCTTACCCTATATTTATAGGAATTCTGTTTTAGAAATGAAAGTTTCCTGAGGCCAATGATGTAGGACCACTCCAGTATGTTCAAATTTGTATCCAGTGTGCTTCTTCTTTAGTAATCCAAGAAAGGCGATTATCACCACTAATCTTTCTAAGTGTGTATGCAACAAAAAAAAGTGAAGATATTGGGATTTTTTGGATGTCCATTAAAAGAAAGCTCCTTCCTCTTGGTCAAAATAAGGGAATATCCCTCTGATATTGGGTGGTGGCACAACATTCTATTCTGCTGCCAACATTAGAATATTGCATACTGTCCTTTCCAGCTAAACCTCTCAGACAACAGTCCAAGAGACCACACTCCACAGGGGTCTAATTCATCTGCAGAATCAGGCCAAAGGAAATGTAATTATGCCTTTAACAAGATAATGCACATATTCTTCACACAGGTTTACTCCACCTGTCAGTCACTTAGAGAGTTTCCCTCAAACTGCTAATGGTATTTCCATTTCTTTTTTTGTAGATGCTTCCCAAGCCTGGTTTTTCTGAAACCTCGAGCTTCCTCCCTCACTCTCCTCTGAGGAACTCTCCCCTCTATCATATAGTAGCTTGCCTACCTCAACTTCACTGTGGAGCACACCAGCTTTCTGAACCATAAATCAAAAAGGTAGGACTTTCCCTCTGCCTCTTCTCTGTTGCTTCCTCTCAGAAGCTGCCAAGATTGATAGCTGTAGCCTGACTTTTTTTTTTTTCTGTCAAAGTCTAATAAAGTTGAACATTCTTCTGAGTTCATTTAAAAATTCTTCTAATAATGAAAATAAGGCACCCATATTTCACTGGTAACATTTTCATAGATGCTCAGTTAATTTATACTTACAGTGTAACAGGCAGGCACCCCTACAGTACCCAAAGACACCCAAGACCACGGCTAATGACCACTGTTAACTTTAAAGAAAAAGAGAGTTTAATGAATATGAATAATATACCAGTACACACATAATGTGTGGGTTCAAAGCACTGTAGAAGCCAAGAGCCCCAAATGCTTTCGGGTAGAATTTTTATAACCACACTCTGGGTAGGGGAGGGGGTATGGGTGGGCTCAGCGTGATAACAGGGCAGGGCCAAAGTTCAGTTTAGGACTGAGTTTAGGAATGCAGGCAGGAAGGCAGGCAGACAAGCATATTTCTTGTGAAACAATAGGACCACCTGAAGACATGTTTCCTGGAGCAATGGTCATGATGGGCACATTGTGCAAGCTTCAGAAAGTTCCTGCCTGCTTCCTGCTTCGGTAAACAGTTCTCACAGTAAGGCTTTCCTGGGTGGCCTCACCCAGGTTGCTACATCTGGAATGTGGAATGCTGTCCCAGCCAAGTAATGGAGGAAGTACATTCTGTGTTACTCAGGAGGGGGTTCTTCTTAGCAAACAGAAAGTTAGCGTGACAGTACAAGAGGTCAAATCTTAGGTTAGGCCTGGAAAATCTCATCCTTACAACAGCACCCCAAACAAAGGTGAGGAATTTAGACATGCTATATGCAGGAGTGAGCATATTCATGTAGGGTGAGTAGAAAACCATGTGAGGCATCAGGGAAATGACTGCAACTGAGGTGGCCATCTGAGACGACATCAGCATAACAGAAGTGAATGTTATCCATCTACAATATTACCATGGTCAGAAATCCACTCAGTTGCAATTTCTAGCTTCATGAAGAAGGATTATATGGCAATGAAACCATAAAAATATAGCCCAAATAACCCTAATCCTCCTCCACTAGGTAATTAAACAAAGAGAAATAAATAAATAAAGAGAAAGAGAAAGCTAAAGCAAGCACTGTGGCACTTTGCCTAGTCATTTTATTTCCTTGAATAAAGCTGCTGGAGATCAACACCTGCACATTTTCCAGCATGATCTCATTCGATAATGGGACTTCGGTGAGCGTGCTGTGCTTTCAGGTGTCACTGTCTTTTCGTCTTTGGCATCTAGAATGTAGCATTTGCATGACAAATGATGGCATGAGTTTTGGCTCCATGGCACATTCTGCTCTGGGAATATGCAGAAAGGAACCAGCCACTGAGGCCAGTTAGACATAACTCTCTTCACTTGACTAATTTCTTTTGGACTCCTCTGGATGCAGTGGGGCAGAGGCCCTGTATGGCTCTGTTCATACTGCAGCTGTGGCAATAAATGGCAAGCAAAGTCGTTGCTGCTACTCAGAGTTTAATCTACTTTCATATTAGTCATCCAGAAGATACTTCTACTATGTTAATGGAATAGGTTATTTAAAAAAAATTAAAATGGGTCAGTGATGACACATCTTAATAACTCTCTAGTTCCTTTTAAGTATTTATGAAAATTGAAATATAAAGCCCTTATGGAGCAGGTCAAGTTTCACACATACATAATCCATTCTTAATGCTTTTTTTTCTCCAAAACTTTGTCCTAGATTCTGAAGAATAAAGTAATTTTAAAAGGCTGCTCCTTACCAATCCAATATTCTGGCACGCTCTTACCCACTCCCTACTTCTGAATGACTAGCTTGTCTCAAAATAACAAGAAAGAACAAAAATAATCTTCTGAGGAAGATATCTGTTAAGTACATAAAACAATTGAGATAGTGGCTGCTTGCAAATACTTATGTATGTAAGTAGAGTCAAAAGACACAAGTAAAGCAAGTGGCAGGGTGTTGCATTTAAGTCAGTGTTGGAATAAAGTCACTAAAAGCCACATTTTAAATCATAGGAAAATTCTGAAGCTGATACTGTTTTAGTTGATAATTACAATATGCATTAACTCATAAAATAAGTTTTCCTTTCTTTACAAGGTACAAACTACCATTTTGAGTACTAAAATTAAATTTCCTCTTTGGTTCTTTAGGAGATTGAAAAGTTGTTGGCCGCAGAATTGTTCTACATGTTCAAAATAGCTGCCAACTATTATCATTTATTACCAAAAGATGAGACATTTCTTCAAAAATCACAGAGCAAGTCTTGAGTTTAAAAAATATCCACATCCAAAAATAAGGTGAAGACTTCCATCATTACCTAATCAACAAGAAATTTTCTAACATCAAGTGCCAGCTTGAACTGTTCAGTTCTCCAAACTACAGATAAAGTAGTATTATTTTTTTTTTCCCCAAAAGTCAGAACTGTCGCTGTCAGCTCTGATGTTAGGATACATTTATGCTCCTTAATAAATCTCAGCATCTTCAGTCTCTTAGAAGTAAGAGCCAGAAAACTCTCCCCAAGCTGGCTGAAGCTATCAAAGCACTTCTGAGTGCTTTGGTCCAGGCTGGAGATCTGGGGAGTGGCACTTCTAAGGCACAGCATGTAGAGCCCATTCTCCCTACCTCTGTGTCAGCCTCAGTCTCCTAGCAACACCCAAGGCATCTTACAAAGACATAATTGCTTATCATTATAAGCCACATATACCGGAGGATTTCCTCATTGCAGTTAATGTAGAGAAAACTTAACGCAAATTTTTCTGTCTGTGAGTGGGGTGATGTCATCAACATAAAGTCAATGGCTTTATGAGATATTAACTAAAAGGACAGAAGACGACACTAAGCAATATCCTAGGGAAGGGAGAATCACAGACTGGTACAAGATTTTATAAGCTGATCTTTTGGAGTTTGTGAATAAACATTTAGCTATAGATAAAATTTTTGTGCCAAATGCTGGTAGAGTGTGATTTATATTATTTAATTAATGAGAGAAGCTATTTTAAGTAAGAACAGGGCATGAGTAACTAGCTTCCAAGTAGAAAATAAATGGGAAATCACTGTATCTAGAGACTTACAGAGAACACTGAGCTCTTAAATTTGAGGGCTTTCTTCCTTCTTTGTTGTGCTTGTTTCTAAATAAAAGATTCTTAAATCAATAGAAAACCTAGTGGTAAAAGAAGTCAAAGATATGTATTACCAAGTTGGAGATAAAGCCTAAATAAAAATGTTAGTCTCAAAGCCATTCTGTGATGTGGCGTCTAAGTTCTCTAGTTTATGACCTACCCAGTGACTGCCTGTTCTTCCCCTACCCTACCACTGTGTTCATGAAGCCTTTCTCTCTTGATTTCTTTAACCTCTCTTTCTATAAATGGCATCCTCTTCTAGGTTTTAAAGGAAAACTTTCCTGTTTTTATAGCCCCATTCATCTTGGGTCTGATATAATGTGTTATTCCCTTTTAATGTTGTTCCTCTGCAAGGCCTGTTCATGGCCCCATTGTCTCCCAGCCCTTTCTGTGAATAAATGAAGGTCAATTTTATGTCAGATCCTTGGCTGAACTACCTACCTGTTTCAATCACTTGTCTCTATTTAAGACCCAGAATTATCAGATTCCCCAAAAGCTTGCCTTTTCTTAGACGACTAGCCCATTGCTGTATGAGAAGCCATTTAGAAAAGTATTTGGAAGATTCATCTTTTGTAGACAGTGGTAACAACATAGGAATCATACCTTGTTAACCTCATCCAAACCAATTTTCCTTCCCGCCCCCCTCCAAATTCTACCCAATTGGAATTTTAACAAGTAACTGTAGTTAGAAAAGCAATTTAACTTGCAAGACCTCAAATTAAACATAATGAAATTAAGACATAAAAAATGAAGAGGGTAGATGTCAAGAAGAACAGTGACATTTTTGACATATAAAAGAAAACAAGCAAATTTTTAATTTTTAATTTTATTTCTTTCAATTATATTATCAACAACTGCTGTCTGTCTTAATTTAGAAATATTCTAAGTAAGTATAAAATTCCACCTTTCCTACTAAGTTTCTACAGGTATATAAACAACTGCAAAACTTGTTCAGTGATAAATTTGGACCATCCTCACAGCTATGCTCAAAGACAGTGTTGTAGGAGAGACAAATGTCTGCATTGAAATAGACGTATGTCTGCATTATATGCAAAAATAGGGATGACTTGATAGGCATAGGGCAGTCTAGCATTTCTATATAAGTATTTATTGCAATTGAGCTATTCTTGTTTCCTTAATATAATTTATATACTTATGAGAGGAAGTAGCTTTGTGGGCAAACACCATTAGTCACCGTATGCAGTTCTAGAGTGTGTCTAAACATTATGAATCTGAGTTACTGTGAAAAAAATATTCTTCTTTGGAACATTAACTTTAGCTATTAATCTTGGATCAATTTCTTTTTGAGTAATCAATAGCAGTGAAATATTTGTAATTAAAGAGTTTACCTGTCTTAGTGGTGTGTAGATTACATACAAGTTATTTTTTCCCTCTGATTGGGAAAAATGACATATGTTTTTATAAAAAATATAAATATAAAGTATATATTATATATTTTATATAAAATATAAATATAAAATGAAAAGAATTGGCAAAGTATATTGATTTTATGTCTTTCAGCCTTGCTGGTATAGAGTATTTGATTTCATGATTAAATCTTTATCCTGGTGCCTCAGAATGAGATTGCAATTGGAAATTTGATTTTTTTTTAAATGGCAATTAAAGTTAAACTAGATATGGCGGGCTCTAATCCAGTATGAAGTGGTCCTTTGTAGAGGCAATCACAACATTGAAATGCTCAGAGGAAGATGGTGTGACTAACAAGAGATGGAGTCATCTCTAAGCTAAGGACAGAGGCTTCTGAAGAAACCAATCCTGCTAATGCCTTAACCTCATACTTCTGGCACCAAGAACATGAGAAAATAAATCTGTGTTGTTTAAATTTTTTAAAAAGTTTTCATCTTCCACCCTTAGACACTAACATTCACAACTCTTAGGCTTTCTGGCTAACATAAGTTACACCAGTGAATTCTGGTTCTCTGTCTTGTAAACACTTTTTCTATAATAGGTCAGTGGATTCTTGTCATCAACACTTCTTTTCTCGTTCCTTTCATTCCTCTCCCTCTAAGATGTTCTTTTTTGTTATAGCAGCAATAACTAAGTTGATAACACACACACACACACACACACACACACACACACACACACACGGTAGCTATTATATGATTTCTTTCAAAATGATTGCTAATATCTTAAAAACCAATAAGAGATTCAAAGTATTTAAAACTGAAAAATTATAATGTTGCAGTACTAACTGATAATAGCAAGGGTTTAACTATTTTTTTAAGCATAGGTTCATTCCAATTACATATACATGTTTTGGAGCTATGTATAAATATTATAAGAAGAAAAATCACACACAAAAGAAAGCCATGGTTATTTTTAGACAATGGATTTGAGAAAGGGTTTATATTTTATAGTTAGGATATTAAAATAAATTCCCTGTTCAGCCAATGACTAGTCACATGGTTTTCAGTGAAAAAATTTCAATTCTTTCCCTCAATTTTATGACTTTTATCACGTTTTTTACCTTCCTGGGAAATAGTCATAGATGTATAGTTATTGATTTATAATTTAATTTATGTACTACTTTCTAAAAGTTGTAAATAAGTGTTGGCAACTCTGACAGTTGTTTTGAGATTTGACGACATCTCTATTTTCCACTTATTTGTGGAGTTATGTTTTTGTGTATGTGCTGTACACAAATGTGTCTAGTGTGTGAGTAGATTTAGGAGTTTGTGTTTATGTATGTGGAGTCAGGTACCTTCTTATAACACTTTTCATGTCTTTTAAAAGAGTCTCTCAGTTGTTCTGTTATTAGTGTTACTTGGAGAGCTGGCTTCTGAGATGGGCTCATCTCCAGTTCCTAGCACTGAATGAAACAGTAGGTGCACTTTCCCACAAATGGCTTGCATGTAGGTGCTTGGGATAAAAATTGAAGTCTTATTACTTATACAGCAAACCATTTATTCAACTGATCCACATCCTGTTTTCGATAAAATCAAAACAAAAGCAAACAAACAAAAAAAACTGGAAATGATACTGTAAGACAGACAAAAAAAAAAAATCACAAAGCTAGAAAGTTAAACCACCACACATTAAATTTAAAAAGCATAAATTGTTAGTCTCTTGATGAGAAAGAATGGCACCTGGTCAATACAATGGTGAACAGCCACATTACAACCAGACTACCACAGAGCAAAGCACATCAGAGCTATTCTGATTAAAAATCTATGGTCTTCAGAAAACCTGGCTCCTTATCTCCAGGCACTGTAAAAATTGCTTGAAAATAACCTAGAAAAAAGGAGTGGAACATTCATTACAAAAAATTCATGTCCCTAGATCTTCCTAACATCCTCTGTACTCAGTGGGATACAGTTTGATGAAATCCTAGTATACATGCTAATAATGATGATGATGACGATAAAACAGGATGAACCCAGTATGAATAATCTTAACATATTCTATACAAAGCTTCCAATGTGCTTCTGAGAATACTCAATATTTCAGCTTGTTACTTAAAACAATTCTAGAATTGGTTCTAAACTGCCTACTTTTGGAGCAAGTCCTTCACAGCTAATGTTTTGCCACTTTGCTATATTAAATGTTTATATTAAGTGCTACTAGTTTTAATGCTAGAATCCAGAGCAAAAGAATAAAGACACACTATGTATCTATGTATCTCCATGTCTTTAAAGACAATGGGAAGTAAATATAACTTTTTCTGTCATGTGTCAGAAATATGGTTGTCCTTCAGAAGAGATAATACTTTAATAATTATAAGAAAGGAACTTTGAGAGTGTCTGGCAATGGCTTGTCTTGTATGTGATGGTTACACTGTTGTGCACTTGTGGGAATCTACTGGCCTGACTGTGTACGATATGTTCAGCTAGTATATCATTAATTTATCATTTGGAATAGACTGCTACTTAGAAAATATTTATTTTTTAAGCTATATTCATGTCAAATGAATTCAACAAGAAAGATACAATATAGATGTGGAGTTTTTTTCAGAGCTTAAAGCACTGACTGTGTTCTTCCAAAGGACCTGGTTTTAGTTATTAGTAACATCATAGTGAATACAATTATGGGATAGTTCTGTCCCAAGGGATCAAACCCGTTCTTCCAAACTAGGTTGACACTCACTCACGTAGTACACACATGCAGGCTAAATACCCATACACATAAAAGAGATGAATAAAAATTAAAAGAGAAAGATTAAACATAAAAGATTATTCAAGTTAATCAAATTTTAGATAAATAAACAACCTGTATCCTAAATGGCTTAAGTACTATACAGAATCATGGTGTATTTCGCTATGCAACTTAGCTGGGGTTTTTGATACTTCAGTATATATAATCAATGAAATTTATTCCTTAAGCTGGAGATACACTCAGTGATGAAGTAGCAGGAACTTTCTGAGCAATGGCTTGGATTCAGTCCTTCTTACCGCAAAATACATGTGTGTTGTCTTTAAATGAGAAGCATCAAGAAAGTAATCTACAATCAATTTTGATTTCTCTATAATAATATTTGGGATAGAAGTGCACTAGTAAGTCAGATGCATGTTCCCAATTCTTGTAAAAATATACGTTATAATTTTACCATTGACTTAACATTTTTCTGTTTGCTTTGTCCTCCAAAGACCCTCCTAATCCAAGAATCTGTGCCTGGAGGAGTTCCATGTTTTGCTCAACAGTCATTCCCTAGATATTTCCTACTAAACACCTGTAAAATCTGAGAATTCAATATATATTCTGTTTTGGCAGACAACAAGCCAGGGGTCATTAAGCGCACAGAAAGCTAAGTGATTTGGCTCTTTTTGCTTATTACTGCTAAGACTAGAGAAACTCACATTTTTATGCAGTCTTTATTGCTGACAATATAATTAAGAACCATTGTCAAAAATAATTACAAAATAAATGCATAATTATGGCTCTAGACAAGAAAGAACTATCAATGGTTTCAAAGAAGATGGATCCTATGATAAATTATATATCCTATGGGGCTATATGTTGATGTCATAGAAAATATTTAATTTAAAAATAATATAAATACTACACAAAGGACCTATTGAGAAGCATGCAGTTAGAAATAACTCAGTTAAGAGAAGGGATAGTCAGTCAATCTTGAGCTTATTCTCAAAAGATGTGTACTCGTATGGCAAGGAAACTTGCACAATTATGTTAATAGCAGCATTATTCATAATAGCCAGAACCTGGAAACAACTTAGATGCCTCTCAACAGAAGAATAGATAAAGAACATGTGGTACATTTACATAATGGGGTATTACTCAGCTGTAAAACAATAGCATCATAAAATTTATGTCAAATTAATAGAACTAGAAAAAAAATCATCATGAGTGAGGTAATCCATAGCCTAAAGGACAAACATGGTATGTATGCACTCTTGAGTAGATATTAACTGTAAACAATAACCAGGGTACAATCTATAGCTCCAGAACTAACAAGGGGCCCAAGGAAAGAAGTAGATTTCCTAGGGAAGTGGAAATATAAGAGATCTTGGTTAACTGGAAGAGGGAAGTGGAATAATGTGGTTGGGTGGGTGGGAAGATGAGGGATCCAGCTGAATGGGTTTGGTTCAGGATGAATTTGGAGAGTAAAAAGATAGTTTGATGGGGGAGAGTAATTGGGAGTTAAGGAGAAACATGTTGCCAGGGAATTGCCAGGAATCAACAAGAATAACCCCAACTAATATACCTTGCAGTAGTGGAGAAGGTACCTGAACTTGCCATCTCCTGTAATCAGGTTGGGAACTACCTTAATTGTCATTAGAGATATTTTATCCAGTAACCAATGGAAGCAGATGCAGAGATCCACAGCCAAGCAGTAAGCCAAGCTCAGGGAGTCTTATTGGAGAGGAGAGATCGTTAAAACAAATTGAGCCAAGGTCATGGTAGGGAAACCCACAGAGACAGCTGGCCTGGCATGAAATCATGGCAACTCAGGGACTCAGGACTGACAGCTAGGGAATCTGCATAGGACACACTGTAGTAAAAGTTTCTGACTCAGCCTAGCCTCAAAGATCTGGAGCAGCAGTCCCAAATAATCACACAAGATCTTATATTAATTAGATGCTGTTTTGCCTATGACTCAGGCATATTACTTGCTAACTCTTAAAAAACAATCCATGACTAGCCATGCAGCTTAGTACCTTTTTATTCAGGGCAGCATCTCTGCTATGTTCTTCTCCTTCCCAGAGTTTTTCTAGTCTTGGAGCCCCACCCATACTTCCTGCCCACCATCTGTCCTATTATTATTTTATTAAAACAGTAAGAAGGACGAATATTTATAATGTACAAGAGCATAATCTCACAGCAACAAACGCAGGCTCTCTGCATGTGTCTGCCAGTTATATAACTTAGTCTGTTTGTGAGGCTCTTAGTGGTGCGCTCATAGACCTGTTTCTGGTACTGGAGCTGGCTGGTTTGTGAAGATAATATCTATTTATGGCTTAAATTTTTCATCCTCTTGAACAAATTGAAAATGATCAGAGAGTAAATTTTAGAGCTAACATCCTTCATCAAAACAGCAAGCGGAAGAATATAATAAAGAATCCCCCAAAGGTGGAAGGTGTTCCTGGAGGAGAAAAACATGCAAATAAAAGATAGTCACAAGACTTATGAAGTAAAGTATTTATGAACTTATGTGGGAATATGTGTGTAAAATGTGGAAACAGTCTGTGATAGTAAAACTGTAAACTGACATAATAATGTTTTGTGTGTGCTGGTGTGTAGCTATCAGCAAAACTACTCCTAGGCACTTAGAAGCAGAATAAAGACAAAAAAAACCCTCAAGGTCATGTACAGTCAAACACACAGTAATCCAGGCTGCCCTACAGGATGCTCAGTCTCAGAAAAACAAAACTAAAGCTATTAACTAAAGTAAGCAAACAAGTAAGAACATAGAAAATCTGAGAGAAAACTCAGTGCTGAACTTACATGTTAAACAGATATTTTCTATATGAATTATGTAGAGTGAATACACAAGAAAAAGAGATAATAAATAATTTTATAACTAAAAGTAAGCTCCTTATTAGAATATTAGCTCATAAAATTTTCTCTCAAGAATTCCATTCAATTAGTGCTAATTACTTATTTTTGGCCCCAAGTCCCGCATGACTGTGCATATTTACAATAAGTTAAGTTAGAAATAAATGTGACTTTAATAGCAAATGAGTAAATAAAAGAGTTTATATTATAATACAAAATTATAATACACATATTAATTTGTTGGATTAGGATTTATTAGAGTGGTTCTAGACTAGTAGCTAACTAGTTCAACAATGGCTCTCTACCATAGCAAATCCAAGAATCCAGTAGATTTTTTGGTCTACAAAATTGATGTCCTTCAGTATATGCTGGAATCCCAGAATAGTAGGCTCTACCACCAGGGAAGGAATAAATGAACAATTCAGAGTAAAAAGAAAAGAAAGGCATAGACAAAGAACTTTTTTGTTCCATGTTCTTTACACCAGCACCAAAATTCAGACTTAAGGACTTAATGTGGGTCATCTAACTTCAAATAATTTAATCAAGAAAAATCTCTTAAAGGTGTACTTAGCCTCTTCTCTCTGTCTCTCTCTCTTTGTCTCTCTCTATATCTCCTATATATCTGAATATATCCATATATCCATATATATATCTATATATATATATCCTCTCTCTCTCTCTCTCTCTCTCTCTCTCTCTCTCTCTCTCTCTCTCTCTCTCTCTAGTAGTGGATTTATGATGTTACATTGTAAATAATTGTTCCATCTATGAGTTTGATAAAAAAAGCACTGTTTGGCCAAAGGCAGACAGGAAGTGTGGGTGGGGCTACCAGACTAAAAAAACTTTGGGAACAGGAAGAACAGAGCAGAAATGCCACAGAGACTTCAGAGTTGCCAGACAAGCCAGAAGGTGCAGAGGACAACTATACTGCTCTGATAAAAGGTTCTGAACCCCATGGCTGAACAGGATAAGAGTCATGGGTTAGTTTAAGGGTAAAAAGTTAGCAAGTTATATGCCTGGGCATTAGGCCTATCAGGCTAAAGTTAATGTAAGCATCTGTGTGTCTCTCGAGGTCTGTGGGTCTGCGGATCTAAACCTTGAGGCTAGGCCTGAAAGTTGGGGCCATAAACCTAATACTACAATATATTATATATATTTTTATTTAAAAAATTACCTTTGAAACATGTCTACAAATAGAATACAGAAATTAAACAAGCTTGAGAAGTTGATGTACTTAGCCCCATTTTATAGATATAAAAATGGTGTATATAAAAGATTTACAGGAAAGAATAGAATTGTGCTTTTTACAAGGGATAGCAAGTCAAATCCTACAAGAAAACAAATCAGCAAGATATAACCAAGACATATTTCAGAAGTACATGGATGATACCATGTAAATTGTTCAGCTGTAACAAAAGCAATCCAGGCCATCCTAATGGTAACATATTTTTTTTCTTTTGAAATACTCATCTTTCTTATTTCTCTGCTGAGTATGTGATCAGTGTTTTGCATAGGATACATTATGCGTTTCTGTGAGTTATCTGACTGTCCCTGAAATTTTAAAACCTACTTAGGTAAAGTTTTGTTTTACTGTTGAGTTGAAATTCCATTTTGTCTAACAATTTTCATGGCTACACTTTTTACTAGATCATCACTCTGCAAGCACCAAGATTCATCTAACTTTGCATTTTCAGTATCTAACAGTTTTTATGGCAAATGAATATTTTGCATATTCATGTTGAATTAATGATTAAACATATGCAAAAAATCTATAAATATGAGCTATAGGAAAAAGGGTTTTTTTGGTTGTTGTTGTTACAAGATTCAGCACCCTAAGAGTTTGGGTAAAAGTATTGGCATCAGCAAGCAAAGCATGAGTCTGAGTAAATGTCACAGCATTCAATTGTACATTATACTTTTGCAGAGGATATGGGTTCTATTCTCTTCATATGTCAGTAACCTCACACCTGTAAATTCTGTTCCAGAGGTCTGATACCTCTGGCCTCAGGGGGCACCTGAACTTAAATGAGCAGCACAACCTCTCCACCATACACATGAGCAAAATTAAAATGAACCTTAAATAATATCTCAAAATATAACATAATAAAAATGCTGTCTAATTGTTAGGAGAGGGAGCCGAACATCAGAAAATATATAATACAGTCTATTCTAATTTATATTGGCATGTAAATTATAGCTATTTATCTCTGTGTCCAAGGGCTTACAATGGTAAGAATGTAATTAATAATTTCAAATAAGTCAATAAATGACAAATACAAAGATAATTAATATGTTCATCATTGTCAAAATGGAACACCTGTAGCATTGACAAATAATGAGGTAAAAATAATTTAAAATTTGCTGAAGGTCTATTAAATTTTTCATATAAGATAAGCATTCTATTTACTTGACTATAAAATCTCTGATCAGGTAATAATTTAATTTACTTCAGTGAAGGTTATTTTAATGTTTCATAGCATCATTTTAATTTTAGTGACAAAAATAATACACCAACCTATATAATGATTTTTTTTTCCTATGGAAGCACCCATTCTTTGTCAAGAATACAAGGAACAGCAGTGATATTACAAAATGCATAGTAGGAAAGCTTGTCCAAAATGCTTCTTAGCCTCTATTCACAAATATACCTGCTTGGCAGATGAATGTCCAGGTGTTACCTAAGTGTGCCATTAATGTTCATTATTACTTATTTTGTCACAAAATGCTAGAGGTTAGTTTTTCCAGAGGAAGTATATTCTTCATGAAAGGAATCAAAAAATATATTTTTTTAAAAATAAAAATTTGCAAACCATACTCATATGCTAAGGCTATGCTGAGACATCCAAGATAGCCTACTTCCATGTCTGGCTGGAGTTTCACTGATATTAGGAGAGGTGTTATGAGTGTTCTTATGGGTATTGCTTCTCACTGAATCATTAAATTTCGGGACATAATAGTATCCACAATGGAGTGCCCCAAAGTACAAATGACAAACTTCTTCTGGCCTAGTTTCAGAGATTATGTATAATACTCTGTCCAGTAGTGTGGACTAAATAAACTGTTTTGCATATCCAAAGGAGAAATTGAGAAATAGATGCTAACTCAGAAGATGAGAAATAAAAGATCTCGTTTCATTTTAATATAAGATATCATCAGCTTGACTTTCCACCATGCTGCTGGGATACTTCTAAGTGAGACTAGACAACATTAAAAGTTGAAGGATGTATCTGATTTGAAAATTTCACAGTTTGATTGGGCTACTCTGTGGTGGGTTAAATAATCTTTACAGTGGGACATTTTTATAATTCATTCTATTTTTATAAAGTAAATACAATTGCTCTCTTCACTAATGAAAACAAAATATCCAAACTGATTATATGTATATATGACTTAAGCATTTTTCATTTCTCAGAAGATGAAAGTGTAGAATCTCACGGTGTTTTTCTATGCACCTCTAATTTGCTGTTCTCAAACAATATGGCAGCCAGCAACCTATTTGTTTCAAAGATCAAATACATTCAGGTCATTGTCTGTTTTTTAACTCCAGTTGAACAGATCTATTCTATTACCTTTATCTAGGAATTTCCAAAGGAGTTCATGGTATTAATTCAAACTTATTAACTCAGAAATTCTGGAATTTTAGAATATACTCATTTAAAAGCTTCAGATATAAGACACATTTGAAAGCTTTCAGAGCCAGAGTGAATATTTGACATCTTTTAATAAGTTAATAAATCCAGAGAAATTAAAATTACCATTCTATAAAACAAAAATAAAACATAAAACCACCATAATGGGTGTTCTTCAAAAAAAGTGTGTTTCATCTGAACTGAAAACCAAAAACTATAAAAAAGAAATGTTACAATTTCTTTCACAGTTTCATGCATATCTAAGATTTTAAAATTACAATTTTAAGAGAAATATGTGAATAAGTGGGCCTTTGTATTTGCATTATATATTAACAGGAAAAGAAAAATAATTATTATACTAGTTTATCAAGTGAATTATATTTTACCATATCAGTTTTAAAAATTAACTTGATATAAATTTAGAAATATAAAATGTTGCAAAATTCACTAGAGAGTTTTAACATGTCTAATAATTTATTTCTAAGATAATTTAAAAATAAGTACATTATGATCTAGAGCATAAAATATATACAATAATATTAAAATCATAAATATCATATAAACATTGTGAAATGTCCCATGATGTGATTTAATCAATTTCACATACTTTTAATGTTTTTCTAGTCTCTATAAGTTCAGGACAATTTTTTAAAATAGAAAATTTTTTAAGTGCAATGAAAAATTTAGAACTAGAATTTGAAAGCAGTATTACTAATTTGTGTGTTAGAATCTGAAAGTATGTGAGAATATGCTCAAGTTTTCTAAATCTCTTTCTCTCGCAAATAATTTATTTACTATTATAATATTTACAGTGATTGAGTTTCATAGATAAAAGTTTGACATTTGATGAGAATGATATCCATTTCTTTTGGACAAGATGTTTCACGCTTGTACAGGTTTTTCACTGCCAAGACCCCTATCTGTGAGGTTTTTAAAACAAATTTGTATAATATCCTGATATTTTATGAGGATACATGAAAAAGCTAGAGAATGTATAATTTCTTAGAATATTTAACATTTTGCAAAGAACATGGTGTTCTCTGTACAAGTCTGTGTAAAAGTCAATCACTTCCATTGCTCAAAGAAGTATAAAGTACTTGCTCATCTATGTTCTTTGAAACAAAGTAGACCATACCAAAAATTCCATAGGATTAAATATCAGTATATATCATAGACATATATGTGTGTAGATTTGTGTGCACATATGAAACATGTAGTTTGTAAAGCTACAATATCTTCCAAATCACTTTCTTTTTACTTTCCTGTATTTTCTGATCAATATCCCATCCCCCATAAATTCCAACATCCTCTATACTATGCTTTTTTTCTCTCTATCTTTAGCAAATAAACAAGAAAAAGAAAATAGCATGCAAAGCATACCACATACACACACACACACACACACACACACACACACACACACATAAATGTGCATTGAGCACACAAGCACATCACATGAAAACATAAAATGGAAATCATACCATTTAAGCAAGAGGTCAGTAATGCAAAAACAAACAGTGCCATACAAAGCAATATGAAGCAAAACACCTTCCAAAATACTGCTGAATTTGTATTGTGTTGACCATCCCTTGCTGGGTATGAAGCCTGCCTTTAAGTGTAGTTTATATATGCATGAGACTCCATGGAAGAAAATGAAAATTTCCTTTGCAAGCTGCTGTCACTTGGAGATAGGAACTCTGTTAAGGATGAAAGTTTATGCTCACTTACCCTCTCAGAGCTAGACCTCCATCTACTTGGAACCTTTGCAGGCCCTGTGGAAGCTGCCATGATATCTATGAGTTCATGTGTGTAGCTCAACAGTTTTGTATTGTATGGAAGACACTGTTTCCTTGATATTATTAATGTCCCCTGGCTCTTAAGATCTTTCTGCAGAATTTCTTGAGCCCCACATGGAGTGGTTTGATACATACACCTCACATAGAACTGATTGTTCTAAGGTCTCTCACACTCTGCACATAGTCCAATGGTGGGTCTCATTATTAGTTTCCCTCTACTGAAAGAGAAAACTCTGATGATTGTTGATCAAGACAGTGGGCTATAGATACAACCTGAATGTTATTAAAATCATTTTATTGCTATTTTCCTTTAGCATAACAATAGTCAATCACTTTAAACAATATTAATATTTCTCAGTTCTTTATTAATGACTTTTCTCAAATAAATTTTCAGAACTTCTTGCATACATATAATTTTCTTTGATATAATTCAGGCCTCTCTATCCTTTTTCATATAAATTTTCTCTACCCCATTCATTTCCTTTATCATTTTCCCAAACTTGATTTTCATGGTCCTTCTCAGGTATTTTGTCAAAAGAAAATTTGATAATACAGAGATTGAAAAGTGTTTTCTAATAAGTAATTGGATTCCTAACACCTATAGACAGAGCTTGAATAGGCTGATATTTTGTGTTTTTGCTGATTTTAATACAACTTTGCAATGGTTGTTGGTACATATTGAAGAGACATATCTCATGTTAGGGCACTTATGGAGAGCATTAGAAACCATTGGCATTTAGTTATTACTTATTTAGTAACATTTAAGGCTAATGATAATCAATTATAAGTGTATAATGGTCTTTTAGACTTAATTATTTTTAATTGTTTGTGTATGTGTCTCTGTGTGTGGGTGTGTGAACATGAGTGCAGATGTCTGTGGAGACAAAGGATTGTATGTCGTGGAGTGGAAGTTACTAATGGCTGTGAGCTACTGGCAATCAAACTGCAGTCCTTGAAAGAGTGGCAAGTACTCTTAATTGGCTGATGGCTACCATCTCTTTTAATGTCTTTTTTTTTTAAAAAAAAAAAAACATTAATTTTTATATTTTAAGCATTTTTCTAGATGTTAAGTAAAGTTATATAAAGATATAGGAACACTAGAAACTGAGCCAAATATATGAACATTTATGTGTGGGCATAAAGAATAAGTTCATTAGGTTAGTTTTGTGAGTCAGTCATAGATAGGAATAAACAATATTTTCACTGTTTGGCGAGGCTTTTGTGTTTACCATTTCTGATTTGTATGGGATTTTTTAACCCATCTAGCCACATTTGGATCAAATGTAACAGTTTTCCTTTGATTCAAATGGATCAGAAATTTTTACCAGATTTTTCTCCCACGATTTCCTTTTAATTTCTTCATTTTATCTATTAGTTTGCTTATTTCTTTTGTGTTATAAAAATATATAAATAAGCTTATAGATCTATATTAAATAATAGAAAACATGGTATTTGTGGTTTTGAGTCTGTCTGACTTGCTATATGAGAGCCACAAAACATTGCAAATGACATAATTTCATCGTTCTTTATGACAGAATGAAACTCATTGTTCCATAGTGTCTATATTAATTTACATTTCAAACAGCCAGAAGAATGTAAGAATTCCCTATCTCTTCTATCCCTAAGCACTGAATCAATGGGTCAAGCTCCCATTTAAGTCCAAGAGAGGGAGGAGAGATTGTATGAGTAAAGGGATCAAGGTCATGATGAGGAAAACCACAGACCCAGTCGACCCAAGCTATTGGGAACTCATTGAATTTGGACTAAGAGCTAGGTAAACTTCCTGGGACCAAACTAGGCCCTCTGAATGTGGATGACAGCTGTGTGGCTTGGGCAGTTTGTGGGGCCTCTGACAAGGAGACCAAGATTTATTCCTAGTACATAAACTGGCTTTTTGGAGCCTACTTTTTATAAAGGAATGACTTGCTTAGCCTTGATACTGAAGGGAAAACCTTGGTCGTTTCTCAACTTGATATGCCAAAATGTATTGACTCCCACTGAGGGTTTTTACTCTCTCTGAAGAGTGAATCAGGATTGGGGTGGAGGGAAGCTTGGAGGTGACTGGAAAGAGGGGAGGGAGGGGGAGCAATGGATAGTATTAAAAACACTTTTGAATAATATAAAGAATGTCTTATTTTTTTCTCATGCTCATCATTCCTATAATAAAATGTTGCACAGTTAAAAACTCATTCATACTATAAAATACTGTATATGAATACATAAATACTGGCTAATGGGAAGTTAGTTGCAGGAGTCAGCCTAGTACATAAGGGGATAATAATAATAATTAATGGGGTATTTAATCATTTTGAACCCACTTACAGTGATATGAATAATTTCATAGTTGACATTGCAGACAAGAGTAGGATTATTGATAAATATTTTACCATTCATGGAATAAAATAAATATTTCATTTTGTTTAACACTCACAGAATGAAGTAAATAATGTAAGAATAGTTAACTAAACTTTACTTGAACAAACTGACCAAGTTAGAGACTATCTTTGACCAAGAATGCAGAAAACAAAAGCCTTATTCTCAAGGCATCTATGTGTCAACTAACCACAATAAACTCATTTAAGTAGCATCATAGATCAGCATAATAAAGATGGACACATATTGACACATAGCTTTTCATCATATTCTATTGGGTATAAATTTTGCTGATGAGATACTGTGATTAATGATCTATATCTCCTTTCATTCATGAATCCATGTGAGTGAGGAGCCTGGGTCTCATTAAGAAATGGCAGAATGAATTATATTTGTCACTTAAAAACCTTTTCAAAGTTATGTGACTTCTGAATTTTTTTTTTTTTTAATTTAACTTCAGGCACTGATACATCATTGAGAGTAATGTGGAAGCAGCCTGAAGCATATACTGTCCCTGACTGATACCTCCTTATAAGGTCATCGAGTATATAAGAAATAAAAATCTGCATGTTATAAGCCACTGAAGTTCTACTGCAGCCACCATTACACCAACAGTTTTATCTACAGAATTTCTGTAATTCTTATTTTAGACTGAAAAAAAAAATGGCAGGAGCAATCGAAAAGCAAAGGACAAGTGGAAAGCGCAATAAATAAATAAATAAATAAATAAATAAATAAATAAATAAATAAATAAATAAATAAATAAATAACAAAGAAACTGGGAATTAGTCACATGCTCATACCAGTTTTCATAGGTAAATACATAAACTGTATTGTTGCCTGCTATTCACATTGGTATTAGGGATGAGGTTGGCTCTGCTATTCCTGGAAAACCAAGTTGTCTGCTGTTGCCTCTTACACCATTATATGGTATAAGTAGTTGACAAATTTGTCTCTACCATTTTTGGCATTAGCAGGAATCAATAATGTGACACATGGTGAAGTTTCATTCTTGAAGGTCATCAGAGGAGCACAAAATGAGCATGTAATATATTCATTTTAAGAGATCAATTGTTACTGAGTAATTTAAACCCAAAAATTAATAATCAAAATAATAAATGTTGAATTTCATGTAGTTTTTCTGAGTCACAAATTCATCCACAGACCAGCTGAATGATTTCAGTTTATTATATAAGGGTCTTTGTAGGGCTTTTGACATGTACTCTATTCATGGTGGTTAAAGAATCTGATACTTAAAATGTTCCACTCATGTGACTTTTAGGGGGATAATTAGTCACTGCCATGTGATTCTCTTCATGGAACTTACTGTGGTCATGATACAGCACCTAGATACTGAAAATTGAGTGATAATCAAACAAAAGAAGACAGAAACTACACTGTCTACTATAAATTATCCTCATAAATCATATTCTTTCACTTGTCATATTTTATTTGACCCTCTCTCCAGCAATAATGTACTCTGTGAGGGGCATGCACAATGATGCAGTTATCAAAAGACAGGCTATCAGTGAGAGTCATTTCAGAGGTAAGCCACTGCCCGAGGACTGACATTCATACTGTCATTTTCAATTTCTGATTGACTATGCGATTTTTTTTTCTTTTAAAGTTTTTTTTAATATATATATTAGTTGGTATATATATATATACCAACTACTGTTTCTCTTCCTTCTTCTTAATTACTCCCCAGATTCCCTACCCCACTTCACCATCAACTCCTCAGAGAGGGTAAAGACTCCCAGGTGGAGTCAATACATTTGCCATATCAAGCTGAAGCAAGACCAATGGTGCTCCCCACAATAGTATCAAGGCTAAGTAAGGTATCTCTCTATAGGGAATTGGTTCCAAAATGCCAGTTCATGAATTGGGGAAAAGTTCTGGTCTCACTGCCATATCCCCACAAAACTGCACCACACACACACTCCTCCTTTACTGGTGGGAATGTAAACTTGTACATCCATTCAGGAAATCAGTATGGCAGCTTCTTAGAAAACTGATAACCAGTCTGCTTCATTATCCATCAATACTACTACTCTTGGGCATATACCAAAGGATGCACATTCATACCACAGGGACCTTTGCTCAACTATGTTCATAGCAGCATTATTTGTAATACCTAAAACCTGGAAATAACCTAGATGTCCCTCAACTGAAGGATGAATAAAAAATTGTACATCTACGCAATGAAGTACTACTCAGAAAAAAAAAAAAAAGGTCTGAAATTTGCAGGCATATGGATGGAACTGGGAAAAGATCCTAAGTGAGGAAACACAGGCCCAGAAAGACTACATGGTATGTATTCATTCATAAGTGGATTTTAGACCTAAAGCAATGGATAACCAGTCTGTAATCAACAACTCCTGAGAAGCTAGGGAACAAAGAGGTACATTAATTGATTTTCCACTAGAAAGAGAAAATAGGTAAGATCTTGGTAAGTTGGGAAGGGGTTGGTAAGGGTAGGTAGAAAGGGAATGTGATGAAATGGGATGGTTGAGTTAGGGAGGGGCAGAAAAGGAGAACAATGAAATAGGTATCATGATAGAGAGAGCCATTTGAGAGTCGGGGAGAAACCTGGTGCTAGGGAAATATTCAAGAATCCACAAGTATAACCCCAGCTAAGACTCCAAGAAATTGGTGAAAAGAGTGCCTTACTGACCTTCCCTTATAATAAAATTGATGACCACCCTAATTGTCATTAAGAACCTTCATCTAATAGCTGATGAAAGCATATGAAGAGATCCACTGCTAAATACTGGGTTGAGTTCCAATTCCAGTCAAAGAGAGGGAGAAGAGAGTATATGAGTGAAGTGGCCAAGATCATGGTGGGGAAACTCACAGTCACAGATGACCTGGTCTACTGGAAGCTCACTACTTTGGACTGACAGTTGCAAAACCTGCAAAGGACTGAACTAAGCCCTCTGAATGTGGATGACAATTGAATGTCCTGAGAAATTTATAGGGCCTCTAACAATGGGATCAGAATTTATTCCTAGTGTATAAACTGGCTTCTTGGAGTCCATTTCCTATATGCCAGACTGCATTGACAAACCCTGGGAGTTCTTACCTCTTCTGAGAAATAGATGGGGGATGGATTGGGGGAATCTGGAGGATAACTGGGGAGAGGGGATTGTAATAAAAAGGTTCTGTCCTGGAGTTTCTGGCTTAGCCCAGAAGTTTGCACCAGCTCTCAACTTTGCTACTGCTTGGCCCCAAATAACCACACAAAGGTTTATATTAATTTCATGCTGATTGACATATGGCTCAAACATATTACTAGATAGCTCTTTCATCTTAATTCAGTCTATTTCTACTAACATATTTAGCCATGTGCGTTGGTACCTTTTCTCAGAGGAGCATGGTGTCTTCTTTCCTCTGCATCTTCTGTCATCTCCCCTGGTGTCTCTCTTTGATGGTGTCTTTTCTCTGTTCTTTCAGTTCCCATAATTTTCCTAGTCTTGTAGCCCCACCCACATCCCTGTCTGCCTTCAGCAATCAGCATTTATATTAAACCACTAGGCAGGACAATTATCTACAATGTAACAGAGAAAAATTTCACTATGCAGGAGGAAAGGAACACTGATGGGTATGTTAAAAAAATCTAAATAAAACATATACAAAACAAAGTGGGAAAAAAGAGAGATCATGTGTAGTATGAGGTTTCTGGCTAACCTCAAGTTTTAGGCCCTCAAACCTGCAGTCCCACAGTCCCTTAGTCCCACAGAGACACACAGATGATTTCAATAGTTTTAGGCTGATCAGTCTAAGGCCCAGGCATGTAAATTGCTAGCTCTCTACCCTTCATCTATCCCATGACTCATCTTGTTCAGCCATGGGGCTCAGTACCTTTTCTCATAGCAGCATGGTTGTCCTCGGCTTGATCTAGCTTCTCTCTGGCATTCTGCTCTGTGCTTCCTGTTCTAAGAGTTTTCTTAGTCTGGTAGCCCTGCCCACACTTCCTGCCTGCCTTTGGCCAATCAGTACTTTTTATTAAACCAGTGGGTGGAACAATTATTTACAATGTAACAACATAATCTCTCACATATCCCCTTTTCTCTTTTTAAAACAAAAAGAACTCCAAATGTAATATTCTTTTCCCCCCTTATCTATAACAACTTATAAACAACACTGTAAATAAACAAACATCCATAATCCATGTTTTGGGAATGTGGGCGTTGTTCTCTAGGCTACTTCCTGCTGAATGGGGGCATTGACAATCTCATGGGAATCCAAAGAAAAATGTAGGATTATGCACAAGTCTTTAGTGGAGTATTCTGTAAAGCTGGGTCATCACAGCCCGTCTCCTTGAAATTGTTCTGGATACAGAGCTCTGGAAACTTCAACAGAGGTGCTCTGAAAAGCTGAATAATCTGGGCCATCCATTTCCATTGGAGATTTTTCAGGGGGTCTTCCTCTATCAAGCTTAATGTTCTTTATCCAGTAATAAATCCACAGCCTCTCATTTTCTGCAAAAATAAAAAGAAAACCTCTTCTCAAAGTAGCATATCTTTTAATTTCAGTTTTAAAGTCAACTCATTTACAAAATATATAGGTTGAATTAAACCAACAGCACCTTTTTAAGAGCATTTACTAAGTCATTTTTGGTCAAGAAGCTTAAAGATAAGACAATAATATACAGTATCCAGACATTCCTTGTATTTTCTATCTTTATGTGGCTTATTTATTTATTTATTTATTTATTTATTTATTTATTTATTTTACTCTATTTCTTTTTTAAGGGCTTTCTCTACCTTTTCTTTTCTTTCTCTAAGCCTATGTAAATATATTTTCATCACTCTCTAAACCACTTAGCTTTAAAAAAAAAAAAAACTGTCTTTACTGTATATTTATTTCTTAACTTTTTCTGTCTCTGACCACACCTTTGCTTGGCTAGGGTGATTTGACTCCACCCAGATTCTTCTATTTCTTTCTGCTTCTGAACACACCTTTAATCTGCCAGGATTCAAGGTTGATAGGATGAGTGGATGGCTCCACCCAGCTCCTAGTCTAATTTCATAGAATTTATCTTTTTAGCCCTGGTACTCTGGGGAATTTTAGGGTCCATATAATCACCAAGTAAAGCTTTGCCATCTGCTGCTCATTAACTCCATTTAAGTATTAAGCAGCAGGGCCTCTTTAAAAAACTCACAAGTGTTTTGCCTTTAAGGCTGAATCAGGAAGCTTCTCTTCAAAAACCAAGCCTCTGCTTGCCTCTGGCAAACAGAGCTGATCCAAGAAAATATCATCACTAGAAAGCCATTTTGATTCTGTTCCCTCTTTTCTTTATGAACAGAAACCTTAAATATATCATTTACAACTTTTTGCTTATATTGAGGGTCCTGTGAGCCTTCAGGGAAAAGCCATTTTACACCATAAGTTGTACTTCAAAAGCCCGCCATTGTAGCTCAAGTCCATGTGCCTCACCAGGGCATCTTTTATCTTTTAGAAACTTTGAACTAAAAAAGTTTTTTTTCCTGTGTAAAAAAGAATTACAGTACTCCCCAGTCTGATTTTGAGCTGGGCTTTTATTAAAATAGAAAGGAAGGTTATGAGAAAGACAGTTACTCAGAAAGAAATACATACCTGAAATAACATGTGCTGTTTTCCAAAGAACCCTGAGTGTCACCAAACAGGACTACGATTAATATACAGATCATGGCAATGGAAGAACTGTTAGTACTGAAAGTGAATCACTGTGCTCATGATTCCTAGAAAATGTCTAGGAAAGGTAATGAGGCCCTAAGTGAAAACATGTCTAGTCATGATAAAATGCCTATATATAAACAGAATAACTCCTATATGTTGACAACCTTTAGATTAAATGTTGTTAATAGTTCTGGACTTCTTTTTTCCTCTACAGGTAAGAAGCTTTAGTCGGCCTTCAGAGTGAGGGGTTTCTTTCTCTTCTTATAGGATCATCATTTTATGAATCTTCTTCCTGTACTTTATCAGTATTATCAAAGACGTATCAACAAATGGAATATTAAAATGAAATGGATGAGATGAAAAGAAACAATTTTCAGTTTATGGTAGAGAGCTAACACATATTACTTAGATGCTAGTGCCTGTAGGAAGAAAATAGAGAATTCATTTGCTGACGGTGCAAAAGAACAAATGCACACTTAAGGCCAAGTGCTGGCTTGGTTTATGCTTTACTACAGGAAAGAGTATAGATAAAGTGAAGATACAGGAAACAATGTAATGAATAGAATGAAAAAGATTATGGCAAAATCTAATGTGGGAATGCATTTGTGAGTGCTGTATCTTTAAATAAAGGAGCTGGTTTGGGCCATGGCAGGTACGTAGAATAGGTAGGAGGAGAAATCAGAGCTTAGGTGAGAGAAGCAGGGCGGAGTTAGAGGCAGACCGCGCGGAAGCCGCCCAAGGAGCAACATGTAAGGAGACACGGGTGAGCCACGAGCCACGTGGCCAACAGATTAATAGAAATGGGTTGATTTAAGATGTAGGAGCTAGCTAGCAATGTGCCTGAGCCATAGGCCAAACAGCATGGACTTAATGTAAGCCTCTGAGTTATTTTTGGGGACCTGGGCGGCTGGGCCGCTAAGCGGTCTCGGGCGGCAGGGCTGTGGGTCCCAGATCTCTGGCTGTCTGGGACCTGAGAAAACCCATAATACAACAATCTAAGGCACACAAAGAATGAGTGTGAATCAATTAGCATTTCATCAAAATTATAAGGGAATTAGATGGCAATACATATAAACATGTTTTAAATGCTTTGTATGCATGAGAAGCATTTTAAAATGGTTAATTGAATACAGAGATAATAAGGAACAATGTAAGAAGACACACAATGAAATAGAAGTATTTTAAAACTTGTATGGTCAGATTAGATACAGGATTCTCTTTGCTGATAGAGGCAGGGTTTAGTCTCCTGAATTGGCTGTGAAATATGGAAGAAAGGAAAATGGCAAATGGACTCAAATTATTGGAGACCTGCAGATAGTGAGCCAAAGTTAGCAACACTTGGTTTTTTTTTTTTTTCATCTGTGGTGAGAAAAATGTGAAAATAAAGATGTTGATTTGAACCTAGATCTTAGTCTACAGAAAACACTAATAGTTGTTTTCTTATAGAATATGGGCATTGTGATGTTTAGAGATATGATGAACAATAATAATTTATTAAAAGAAAGGTAAAAATAAGTAATATCTACAGTCAAGGTGGAAGCTTAGTAAGCCATTTCAAGAGGTGAGTCAGGAAAATGAATTGACCAATTCCATTGACAGGTAGAAGGTCATGGGGACAGAACAATGAACATGGGTAAGTCACACTGTCACTAACCATCTTGAAATTCTTCATTTTGAATCTACATAATAAAACATTCCATAGAATTAAATAAAAAAATAAATAGAGCGATTGGAAGGAAGTAGCAAGGATCTCCACTGCCAGAGAAGGGAAAAATGGAGTATATAAGGGGTATGGCAAATAAGAGATGTATACCCTATAAAACTTGAAAGATTGTGTGTGTGTGTGTGTGTGTGTGTGTGTGTAGTGGTGGTGGTAATGTGGATAGCCTTAAAGAAGGTATCATTCCTTAGTGGTCTCTCACATTGTACCACAGAAATTTCTGGCTAAGCTGAATAACTAGTAAGCTCCAACATTTTGTTTCTACCCTCTGCCTGCAGTGATGCTGTTATAGGAAAATATATTTTTATATTTTATCATATTTTTATTATTTGAAAATTTTAATATATGTATGTATATATATATATGTAATCATATTCTTCTTCTCCCCCCAGTCCTTCTGGATTCTCTCCCCTTCTCTACCCATGTAACTTTAGATTATTTATCATAAAACAAGAAAATTCCAGTAAAATAACAGAAATTCATAAAATCAAAGGGAAAAAATAAACAAAAACATCATCTGCAGAAAAAAAAAAACACGACCATAAAATCACACACACACAGAAAAAAGGTGGAGTCCATTATTTATTGGTTAAAAACTCATGAAGTAAAGCCTACTTGGAATGGATGATATACCCAATGTCACTCCATTGGAAAATACTTATTTTTCCTTTTCTAAGAAAAATGGCAGTTCAGATGTCATCCTTTACCTCAGTAGTTGGGTGTTCATTCATTACAAATATAACAAAATAATATATTGTAATATAAAAGACCTTCACTTCAAAGTTGTACAAGAAAGAGAAACAGAGAGAAAATAGCCCACAGGAGTCAGAGATCCACTTTTTCACATATTCAGAAATCCATAAAACACTGATCTTACAGTAATAGTATATATGCAGAGGACCTGGCAAAGACCCTTGCATGGCGTTTCAATCTCTGTGAGTGTTTATAAACTTTGCCCTTGTTGACTTAGAGGGTCATATTTTTTTCTTGGTATGCTTTTGCACGATTGGAAGGGACCCAGACTCAGGTCCTCATGATTGATTAGCAAGTCTTCTTCATGAGTCATCTTCCCATATTTGCTTTTTGAGACACTACATAATATTAGGTATCTGATTAGACTTTGCATATTGCAGCTTAAAAATATGTCCCTAAGGTTACTTACATAAAACTTTATTTGTATCTAATAGTATTTGTTAGTGTAGACATTATCCCAGAGAAAAGGTGGACTACTTTTTGAAGTAATTATTTTATATGTTAAGAGAAGTGGAAAATGTATCACATGAGTCTATACCCATAAATAATGCACTCTACCTTTTTCTGCTCTATATTATTAAAGCTTAAGAGTCATTAGTAACATCCAGATAGTTGGGTAAAGAAAATCCTGATATTCATTATTTAGGCAAACTTAAGTATAAGACAGTTTTAATCTAGTGAAAGTGCTTGAAAATTAACCTGCTTTATCCAGCAGTATAATAAGAGATTGAATAATTATTTTCCAAGTTATGCTATAGATTTATATTTGTTTTGCCACAGAAAATGAAAAGCATATTTTTTTCTGATTACATACAGGATTATGCATGTGGTGGGATTCAAGTGTCAGCTGATAAGGTCAGAATACACTTATCGAGGGTCCCGGGCTCCTGAAGAGGGATTGGCCAGCCCTATTCAAGGGAGGCTGCTGGGATCTTGGGGAGCCCTGTTTGTTCCTGCCTTCTAGAGAGACTAGATCAACATCCATCGCTCATCCATCTGATTGTTCAAGTGTATTCCTAAGTTGTAGCCTGTTACTGTGAGTGCTAATTTGTTTACCAATAAATATTTATTTTATATTGGTATATTTTTAAGTGAGATTTACTGCCACATATACATATCATTTTAGAGATTACAATCCAGTTTTTAGGATATTATCATAGCATGATATGTATATAATGCAAATTCATAGCACAATACTAAGAAAAAAAATGAGACTATTTCTTAAGAAAGAAAACAAACATGAAATTGCTTAGAACTACACTGTAATTAGAAGTTCTAATGGTTTAAAAAAAAATAGAAACAGCTGGATTTAATTTGTTCTTTGTAATTTCAGTCGGGGGGGGGAGGGGTGCTAGTCTACCACCTCAGCAGCGTTACTTAAGTTTCCAGTGATCTTGAAACTCATCTCTCTGTCACTGTCTCTCTGTCTCATGTCCATCATTTATTCCTCTCTTACCCTCCTTTGTTTCTTTGTTCATTCCTCCCAACTCCAGCTCCATCTTCTCTTATTTAATTCCTTTCTTCATTTGCTTCCCTCTCCTGTCCCTCACATTTTCCTGTTGTATTCACTTGTCTCTGCTGCTCGTTATTATTTTGAGTCTTGATATTTTAGTATAATTTTTATTTTGGTTACACCAGTAGTGTTTCTTTTTTAAATAAAAGAAGACATGTATATACAATACTGTGTTCTCCTTGCACATACACAGGTTCAACAGAAAAGGCACACTATGAGAATATCTCATTACAGATATTTTTGAGGCACCATATGATTGCTGTGTCCTCTGGAAGAGGAGCCAGGATTCTTAAACCCTCAGCCATCACTCCAGCCTGATTGTATCAGTCTTAATTCTGGAGTCACTTTACGGCATCCACTGAGCGTTTACCAAACAAGCATAGACTTGATTTGAAATTTTTAATTTAATTCATATGTATTGTTTCTTTAAGTGCTCTTAAACTAATACTAAAGTGTCACCCAATTTGGAAACCATTACTGTGTATATATGTATTTACCTACTCTATATATACTTCTAAATACTTGTCAGTATCTTCAGTTACTATCATGGGACAATGATTCATGATAAATAGTTGTATGGTTTTAATGCCTTTCTAAACTGAAAGTTCGTAAGCAATGTCATCACAGAGTTTTCATAAATGGGCTATCTTAAGCTTCTGCAATTAGGAGATTTTAGCAATATTAAAAATAATGTAAATGGTTGAATACTGTGGTTCCCTGCATAAGACAGGATAAAGAAGAGAGCATGATACAGAAGTACGCACACAGCACAGATTAGGGCATGTGTTTTTTATAATTTTTAAGTTTTGTTTGATGTGGGAATGCCTTTCTGTATGCTGTGAATCTCAATCTTTAAACAAAGGAGCTGTTTTGGGCCATGACAGGCACCATAGAAGAAGTAGGAGGAGGAATCAGAATAGGTAGGAAAGGAACGGCAGAGTCAGAGGCAGATCGAGCAAGTCACCCAAGGAGCAACATGTAAGGAACACTGGTGAGCCACAGGCCACGTGGCAGACAGATTAATAGAAATGGGTTGATTTAAGATGTAAGAGCAAGCTAGCAATGTGCCTGAGCCATAGACCAAACAGCATAAAGTTATTATAAATGTCTGAGTCATTTCTGGGGGCCTGAGCTGTGGAGATGGGCTACTAAGGAGTCTCAGGCAGCAGGTCTGTGGCTCTGGGCCTCTGGCCGCCTGGGACCAAGAAACCCCACTACAACATTTGTTCTTCATGTATGAATGAAAATTAAAGTGTATCTTGATAGGGGAGACAAGCTAATTTGTATTAGATGGGTTCCATAAGGGAAAATAAGCAGGAGCATTTATACAAATGGCTTGCACCATACAGTCTGCGTAATCTGGCAGTGGATATTTTCACAATGGGGTGTGGTGGTGCTGAGGACCCTCAGAATATTAGTCTATGATTTTGATGCCTCAGCAGACATGACAGCTATTTAAAGACTAGAGAATTTCCAGAAAGCCACTCATCTTCAGAGCACTATGGTAACTAGAGACGCTACATTCTGATATTAGCAGAACTTAGCAGCAACAGTGGGGGCAGCAGCAGCAGCAGGACATTGAGACACAAAGACAAATAATTTCGTTTCAATGTTTTGCTAACATTCAGCAAAAATTATCACCTACATTTACATTACATCTTCCTATACAAATAACAAGAAAATCCTAATCAACTGTGTCCCACAGCTAACATTTAGGTAAATTTCAGATTAAAGTTGAGAACCTGTAGTAGTTAACATAACACTATTTAAAGGACTGAAGACAGACAAAGAACAACAAAACCAAAACCAGAACACAAAACTAGAATTTGTTCAGGATGGATAAATTCCCTCTACAGAACTGCTCCTATCTCCTTATATATACACTTCTTTTTATGTGCTTCAACAATGTCACCAGAGGTTTTCATTGTTGGAAAATGTTATAATATATACCACATTTTGATCAAATTTACTGTTATTAATTCTACTTAGGAAACCACCATGCATGTTTATAGCACAAATTATCTACATTTAAAAGATGAACCTATCTTAAGCATTAAAAAAAAAAAAAAATTAAGACTTCTCTTTGAATACAAATGAAGCTTAAACCGTGCCTCCAGTGTGATGGAAAGTGTTCTGTAGTAGTGGGGTTCTCGGTCCCGGGTGGCCGGAGACCTGGACCCACAGACCCGCCCGAGACCGCTCAGCCGCCCGCCCTGCTGGGACCGCTTAGCCGCCCGCCGCCGCCCGGGTCCCCAGAAACGACTCAGACGCTTCTATTAACTTCATGCTGTTTGGCCTATGGCTCAGGCACATTGCTAGCTAGCTCTTACATCTTAAATCAACCCATTTCTATTAATCCGTGGGCCACGTGGCCCCGGCCCGTGGCTCACCCGTGTTCCCTACATGCTGTTCCTTGGGCGGCTGGCTAGATCTGCCTCTAACTCCACCCTGCTTCTCCTACCTAAACTCTGAACTCTCCTCCCACTTTCTCTATGGTGTCTGCCATGGCTCAAAACAGCTCCTTTATTTAAAGATTGAGATTCACAGCATACATAAAAGCATTCTCACATCAGTGTTCTGTACAGTTGATGTGTGCATCTCATAGGACTTGACATCAGACATTTCTTTCCCCTCATCTGGTCTTCTTCATGCATGAAGGGGTTCAGTAGAGGTGAAGTCTAAGGGTAATTAAAGGGTAAGAAATGACAATAGTCTCCTGGTTGAACAAACAAAGGCTACAGAATCTAAGAAAAATTCACTTAATCTATGCTTTATTGGAACTATTCTCCTGGGCAGCAAGGTAGTGCAAACCATTCAAGCTATGTTTGACAGTTTGCTGGGTGTCAAAATTAGTGTATTTCTAACAAAATACCACTGTAATAAAACTTCTCAGAATAATAATCCATTATTTAGTGGCTATATTCAATACTTATATGAGTAAATGTATTTATGCCTTACATTTGAAGTTTTATATTGGAAGTCAAACAGCATATAATCAAATAGTACATGGAAAGTTTAAAGCAATTGGTATAATCTTGGGGTCATGTATAAATGTTAAAAAACAAACAAATAAACAAAAAACATACAGAATCCTAGAAATATGAAAAAAATGCCTTCATTTTTAAGAATGTCTTATAGAAGTAAACATGGTGTTTGATGAGCAGTGACCAAAATCAAAACACCAGAGCAGTATATTTACAGGTTTGTTGGTCAAGTCTGTCATGCAACTTTCTGAAGACAGAGTATTAACTACCTGCACTGTCTTCTCAGATGTACACATTCTGTGAAACTCAGTTAATCTGACTGTAGGCATTGGTTTACAATTCTTTCTTCATCAACCATCTGGTCAGTGTCAACCCCCTTAATTAACACAGAATCTTGAGCTTGATCTAAAGGTATTCCTTTTGCATCAGTAAATTCCCCAATCATTAATTCTACTTCTTATTGACAAGAAAGTTTATTTTTATGGAATCATCTTGTTTTGACTGAGCATCTTTAATTTACTCTAGTTTAATTGAGTTCATTTATTTATTTGTGTTCTTCCCTGATGCTACTGGAAATGTCACCATGTGTGGCTTGTTGTACAAATAACTCATGCTACTGAATAATCAGTTGTTTTTTTTCTGTTACCAAGCTTTTAAATTGTTTAATGATATGAAGAAGATTCTTTAAATACTGCATGCTGACACTATAAATATCACAAATCTAAGTATTAAAAATGCTGGAGTTATGTTTGTTTTATAAAAATTACTGAGGAATTTTAGCTTACTGAGAAACTCAATGTTTATTCATCCTTTGCCAATTGGAAAACCAGTCTAGGTTGACACAATCAATCAGTTTCTAATTTGCAAGAATAGATTATTATTACTATTCAGAAAAAGTAAAGTCTGGAATTTTAAAGTTAGTAAAGCTCTAAGGGTATGAATTTATTAGACCATGGTGCAATCTGATGTAAATGTGAAAACAGGAACAAAGAGCTATTCTTGAGACTGTGAGGCTAGTTAAAAGGTTAGAGTGGTAATCTAGACAAAACAAATGAATGATGTCAAAGAAAGAAAGTAAAGAAGAATAAATAAAAAGTGTTTTATTTTAGAAAGTATTTTACCCTACTATTGAAAATAAATTTTCTGACATAATGGATTATGATTACGGTTTCCTTCCTTCTATTCCTCCAGGTCCTTCCTTCCTATTTCTCAACCCATTCAAATCTGTGCACTTCTGTTTCTCAATAGAAAACAGGCATCTATGGTATAATATTAAAATAAAATAAACTATCATAAAATATAATAATATAAAACAAAAAAAAAAAAAAACTTCACCAGAATTGGACAAGACAAACAGAACAAACTGAAGGAAAATCCCCAAGGAGCAGGCAGAAGACCCAGAGTCAACATTCCCGCACTTGTCCACAGTTAGTCTACCCTCTTCCTGGACAAAGTGGCCTCCAGGTTCCCAGAGAGTGCCTACAGAAGTGGAGGATTTAGATAAAGTGAAGAGAAAAAGCAAGGAAGGTTGAGGAAGAAGAAGATCAGAATTCTCCACAGGAGAGGAGGAAAGTAGGAGTCCAGGCTGTAGCAGAGAGGTTGCTACCTAGTAGGGGTACAAAAGGGGGATTAGATTTGGAGGAGAGAAGGGAGAGGTGAATTCCTTCAATTTGTCTTCAATCAACAATTTGCAATGCAAAAGAAGTAATGAGTTAAAGGGTATTTTCAACAGAAAACACAGTATTTCAAATGTAGGTATTAGGTGGTTTGCCCACTGGGTATGCACTAAACATGGTAGGAACACCAAGAGTTCGAAGTCAGTGTGAGCTGCAGAGAAAGACTCAGATGAATAAATAAACAAAAAAAATCCCTTGATAAAACATTCTCAAACACTTCAGGTAAAATAGTAGCAATCTTAACATTATGTCCAGTAAAGCTTCCTTTCTTCTTGGTTGGAAGACAATGGGACATTGTCATATTCTGTGTAGGGTGTCAGATATCCTGGAATTGGAGTCACAGACAGTTGTAAGCTAACTAGCACATATAATTATTTCTTTAAAAAAAAAACAAGACAAACAAACAAGCAAAAACTTATTTAGTGTTCCCTTGCTTCACATCCCCTCCAGCATAGGCTATCATCTGAATTTTTGATCTTAGCCATTCTGACAGGTATAAGATGGTATCACATAGTTGCTTTGATTTGCATTTTTCTGAGGCCAAGGATGTTGAACAATTCTTTAAGTGTCTTTCAGACACTTACAATTCTTTTTATTATTATTATTTTATTTTATTTACATTGAAAAAGTGTCATCTCCATCAATGTATCCCCATGCACCCCTCCCCTTACCCCTCCTAATCCCTGCAAGCCAGCTCTCAGTCTTGACGCTTCACATCCACCCATTCCTTCCCCCAAAAGGGCAAGAAGCCCCAAGGTGGGCCAGCTCAGTGTGGCACATCCACTCCAGGCACTTCCAATTCAGTCATCCCAAAGTCAATGCTGATCTAGGTGTTCCTCTATAGGGAATGGGCTCCAAGGTACCAGCCCATGAAAAGGAACACAGTCTAATCTCACCCTTCATGACTTCATATACTCATGGCAGTCAAAAGCCGCCCACACCTAGAGGTTCCAGATCCTTCTCCTGATGGATCTCCAGTGGCTAATTCTGATTCAGTGAGCTCCCCAGAGCTCCAGCCTGCCACCACTGTGGGAACCTTGCTCATATTCCCTATTCCCCTGCCCCCTGCTTATACAGACTCTCCTCCCCATTCTCAGTGGGACCAGGAGCTCTGCCCAGTGTTCAGCCATGGATCTCTGCCTCCACCTCCATTTCCTGTTGGATATAGGTTCTGCGATGACACCTAAGGGGTTTACTCATTTGATTATAGGGGAAATCCTATTTAGGCAACTCCTCCACCACTGTTTGGAGACTTGGGCAGGAACATCCTGCAAGTTCCTGGACATTTTTCAAGCACCCATTCTCTTTCCAATCCCACACTGGCTTCCTCTATTGAGATATCAATCTTCCTCCATCTCCCTCTTTATTCCTCTCCCTCAACCATCTTCCTTCAAGATTTGGTTCCCACTCTTCTTGGTAGCAACCTGTTATGACCCCAATTTGCTAAGGTGATCTTTTCTATTTTCTCTTCTTAGGGGAAGCTCTGGATGTCTCTCTTAAATTCCTTCTAATCTAATCTAATGTTCAGGGGTTGCAGTTTGCAGCTTGGGTATTCTTTGATTTGTGTCTAAATTCCACTTAGGAGTGAGATCATTCCAGGTCTATCTTTCTCGGCTTGTGATACCTCGCTCAGGAGGATAGTTTCCAAGTCCATCCATTTGCCTGAAATTTTTAGGATGTCTTTATTATTATTATTATTATTATTATTATTATTATTATTATTATTATTATTATTATTTCCTGCTGAGTAGCACTCCATTGTGTAAATGTACCACAGTTTGTTAATCCATACTTCAGTTGAGGGGCTTCTAGGTTATTTCCAGGTTCTTGATATTATGAATAATGCTGATATGAACATAGTTGAGATAATTCTTTTGGAATACAAATGTGCATTCTTTGGGTATATGCCAAAAAGTGGTATTGCTGGATCCTTGGGGAGATTGATTCCCAGTTCTCTGAGGAATAGCCATCTTGTATTCCAGAGTGGCTGTTGAAGTTTACACTCCTACCAACAATGGAGGAGTGTTCCTCTTGCTCTGCATCCTCTCCAGCATAGTCTGTCATCTGTGTTTTTTGATCTTAGCTATTCTGAGAGGTGTAAGGTGGTACCTCAAAGTTGTGATATGGGAATGACTTTCTGTACGCCATGAATAGCAACATTTAAGTAAAGAAGATGTTTGGGCCTTGGTGAGTACCTTAGGATAAGTAGGTGGGGAATCAGAATAGGTAGGAAAAAAAGGCAGAGTCAGAGACAGATAAGCCAGTCTCCTAAGAAGAAACATTGACGGAACACAGGTGAACCATGGGCCATGTAGCAGATAGATTAATTGAAATGGGTTAAGATGAAAGAGCTAGCTAGAAATATGCTTAAGCCATTTGCCAAACAGTATGAAGTTAATATAAGTGTCTGACTCTTTTTGGGGGGCCTAAGCAGCGGCAGGAGGCTAAGCACTCTGGGACTCTGGGAAGGCAGGTCTGTGGGTCTGGACCTCCGGCCAGATAGGGCCAGAAATTCTATTGTAACAAAGTTGTTTTTATTTGATTTATTTGATGGCTAAAGATGTTGAGTAAATTTTTAAATGCCTTTTATCCATTTGTAACTCTTCTGTTGAGAATTCCCTTTTTAGCTCTGAATGCCATTTTTAAATTTGGTTATTTAGGTTTTGGGGCTCTAGTTTCTTGTGTTCTCTATATATTTTAGAGATCAATCCTCTGTCAGATGTAGGGTTAGTGAAGATCTTTTCCCATTCTGTAGGCTGTCGTTTTTTCTTATTGACTGTGTCCTTTGCCTTACAGAAGCTTCTCAGTTTCAGGAGATCCCACTTATTGATAGCTATTCTTAGTGTCTGTGCTGCTGGTGTTATATTTAGGAAGTGGTCACCTGGGCCAAGGCATTGGAGGATTTTTCCCACTTTCATTTCTATCAAGTTCAGTGTAGCTGGGTTTATGTTGAGGTCTTTGATCCACTTGGATTTGAGTTTTGTGAAGGGTGATAGGATTGTTGAATACTTAGAATTATTACAATATTTTTGAGTAACAAAAACTCAGAAAGTGCTATTTATACAAACACAATATTTATGAAATGCTACTCTAAAAAGATAAAGATATCATATTATTAAAATATTAAACATTAAAATTAATTTTATTTTTCTGTAGATTTTGTTTAAATTTTTAATTGGATATTAGAAATGGATCAAATATATAAATACTATATATTGTATAGTGTTAATATAACCATGGTTTTAGCTAATTTCTAGCTATTCAAACTTTAGAATACTTTGTTAGAACTCATTTTTATGTGTGTGTGAAAATGTACACATTTCACCATATAATTCATGTATTTTAACATTAAATTAGGAGAAACTATGGTTGAGATAAATTACATGAGAGAATCTATTTCAGGTTTTAAAAAGAGACTAAAAAGAGATTATGCTTTTAATATCACACTGAATTCAATTATTTAGTATTTTATCAAAATATTTCCTCTTGAACTCAAAATGCCATTAGCCTGTTACAATTAGATTTCCAGCCCCATCTAGACAGAGATCCAGACCCACAGACCTGCCATCCCAAACCGCTTAGCTGCCTGCCACTGCTTATATCCCCCAAAATGATTGAAATATTTATATTAACTTCATGCTGTTTGACCTATGGCTCAGGCACATTGCTAGCTAACTCTTTCATCTTAACCTAGTTCCATTAATCTGTCCTGCCACATGGCCCGTGGCTCACCTGTGTTCCTTACATGTTGATTCTTTGGGCATCTGTGTTCCTTACATGTTGATTCTTTGGGCATCTGGCTTGATCTCTCTCTGACTCTGCCCTGCTTCTCCTACCTATTCTGTCTCTGGCTATGCTGTTCACCAAGGGCCAAAACAGTTCCTTTACTTAAAGATTGATATTCTTAGCAAACAGAAAGAAATTACCACAATATTAACCTGTAATTTTAATGTCTAGTCTTTGTATCAGAATTCAACCAGTTTTATATGATAATAATATTTTTTTTTGTTAAAGTAAACCTCTGTGTGCATTGAAGTATTTGTAAAATATCAGTTAAGGAAAAGTTGATTTACAGTTCAGTGTACAACTTTGTTATTAGTGAGGAACTGAGTTTCCTCACTACCAATAAAACAAACCAATTATGTAAATTACAGAAAAAAATATTTAAAAAAATCAAAACTCTCATATATTTTAACGAATCTTGGATTGGAAACATATGATTACACCTTCACATATCAATAAAGTTGAATGCATGTAAATTTGAAAATACTCCAATTTATACACATTCAGCAAGAATGCCAGGTACACACATACACACACATATGTACATATTTCCTTATTTAAAAGATTAACCACGTGGTGTTGAGGCCTAAATATAATTTACAGGTTTATCAATCCTGATATTTGCCTGACAATAAGCTGTATGCATGTAGCTCATTTTATCTGGTAGTTGGGTGGTTGGTCAAGTATAGATTTACCTGCAAGAAAAAGAGACATGAGAAGGATCTTAGGAGCCTGGAGAGATGGTTCAGTAGTTAGCAACATAGTAGTTGTAGAGCGTCTGTGTAGTATTGTGATTCTGGCTTGTCTGGCCTATGGTCCAGACCCACAGACCTGTAAGACCCTCAGATCTGTAGAACCACACACTCTCAGTCTCGCAGAAACACACAGATGCTTCATTAATTTTATGTTGATCAACCTATGACTCTGGCCTATTGCTAGATATCCATAACACTTCAACTAACCCATGATATTTATCCTGTTCAAGAATGCATCTTGGTATCTTTTTCTCAGAGCAGCATAGTTGTCCTCTGCATCTGCTGGCTTCTCTGGTGTCTCTGTGGCATCTCTGCTCTGCTCTGCCTGTTCCCAGAGTATTCTTAGTCTGATAGCCCCACCTGTACTTCCTGTCTGCCTTTAGCCAATGAGCATTTTTATTAAGCTAGTAGGAAGGACAATTACTTACAAAAGAACAGAACACAATCCTACTAATGATCTGTGTTTAGTTCTCATTATCCACATCTTGCACGCAGCTCACAAATACTTTTAACTTTATGTTTTAACTTTATGTCAGCAGATCTGACACTCTCTGGTTGCCTCTGAAGATGCTGTACTCATATTCATAAACTTATAAAACTTACTTAGAGATATAGAAAACATACATAAATAATCATTGTTGAAAAGAAACCTTTAAGATTTGTGTGCTGACAAAGATGGGCATTCCCAATGAAATTAGGTGCTTAAAGACTTTACCTCCAGAATAAGTGCTATTTTTTTTAGAGCTTATTGATGATATGTACACCATTATAATTGCTATATGGGTATAATTGTAAAAATAAAAATAAGAGAATCATTAAGCTCAAAATAAATATTAGAGAGTTTAGTGAGGGAAATGGTGATCCAAGGAACACATTTGTTTAAACTTCTTAGTGCTATCATGGCATGCTTTCTGTGTCTTTTCCTTCATTAAGACAGTATGCTTGCTGGCATTCACACACTGTCATACATGAACCACTTGAGGTGATGTCATTGTTTTGCATGAAGAGTTTGTGTAACTTCAGCTTCTTCACTGTAGATAAAAAGCTGAGCATGCAGCTGCCTTTGAATTAACTCTTAAAATAAGGTTCCTGTAATATTTTTATTATGGGGGTATTATGTCATATGCTTTCAGTTGCTGCTATTTACGTTAGAAATTATCTGACCAGTCAACTGATGCAGCAGATTGGTTGTCAAAGTTACTGGCCAGTGTCTGCATGGAAGGAACTACAACCCAGGCTTTTCTGGTTGTTCCCTATACAGCACACACTCACTCAGCCTTCAGTGAGAACAGGCTCCCAGGACAGCTCTGGAGTTGGAGTCTCAGACTATTAGACTTTACAGAAAACACAGAGCACCACTGTCCTTCCTTGGTCAAGAGAGGACAGCCTGATTCCTTCTCAATTCTGTATCTTGCCTCGGGTATGAAAAGCCTCTTTTCTCTGAGGGGCGATGAAACTCTTCAAAGTTTCTTTTTGACTGGAATTTTTCCCTTTCCTAACAAGGTCTCCAGAGGCTTGACAGTGAAGCTTCTGCAAGTAATCTTAATTTGCACTTTCCATTATTAATATATTTGATAGAAAAAAATTTCAAGTCTGTCTGTTTTCTCATTACGGGTGTGTATGTGTATGTGTGTGTGTAAGTTCTTTGGAATTTTAGCATTTTAATTAAAATGGAACATCTTTTTAATGTTATTGAAGCTAATTTTTCATGACCCATTGTGTGTATAGTCACTGATTTTTAAGTGAATTTACAAATTGGACAAATACCACCTAAAACTGATTTTAGAACATTTCTCTCAAACCATTAAAGTTCTTAAATATCACCTACAGTTTAACTTTCATCGTATTGTCCATTACACCTTTTCTAGAAGATTTACCTGTCCAAGTAATGAAGCAGTGATGAATGCTATCTGGTTCCTTTCACTCTTCTGTGTCAATAGTTCCTTATTTTTTCACTGAATACTACTTTAATGTAAAAGTAGTCATGAATAATATCATTTAACTCACTAGCTGTTAGGCATTAAGTTGTTTCAGCCTTCAGGTTTATGGATAAATCTACTGAGACTTTTTCCATATAAAAACTCTTTTATTGAAAAGTGTTTTCCTGTGCAATGCTTTTATTTTCTTTAAAAAAAAACCTGAGGTAATATAAATTTATATAAAATTTAGTCAACTAGGCATTTAATTTTTATTAATGAACATTTAAATAAGCATGGTTTTCAATGTAAAGTGCTCAGTCTACAAAATATCTTTTATTACAAATATATGAAATTACTATCATTCACTTTAGTAAATATTCTCAGAAGATATTTACACTAGAATGACATAGGAAATGTTCCCTTCCAATGACAGTGTAATAACTGACTTTATGTATGTGTCTGTATTTTTATACTCTGCTTAGACATTTTCGATTATAAACATTTGGTGGATTGTGTGTGTGTGTGTGCTTTTAAAAAATTTAATATTAGAAATCCTTTTTTTGTATTACAGCTTATACATTCAAACAGGTCAAAAACAAGATTTGATTCAAGGAGTCAGAGTTAAATACTTAATTTTTTTTCTTTATATATTTAAAGGGAGAGGCATTTTGATCATCTTGAGACTGTTGGGAACATAGAAATTAGTAGTCTCAGCTGCCAACACAGAATCTGAATAAACCAGCACTACACATTTTCCTGTTTGTTCTCAGAAGCATTTCATTTCTAAAGAATCACCCTCCCGTGGTGCTTATCTTTTTCTGGGCTTGCTCAAATTCCAGGAGGACTTCTGTTAGATCGCTTTCCACAAAGATTACATTCTCTTTGGAGTTCAGATACCATACATCAAAACACAGGAGCTTTTGCAAGTTTTTTTTCTCAACGGGGGCAATATTTCCCCTACAAACTAAAGGCAAAGTCAAAAGAGAGTAAACAACTTTCTAACTCTCTTCTCTGAGTTTCCTTATTTGAAGAATGTGAGTGCACTGCACAGTGTTTATTCTGCATTTCATTCACAGTGAACCAGGGGCAAGAACAGGGTATATATACAGTTATAATGGAGAGAATTTTATGGTATAGTTACTTTTTTGGTTTAAAAATTGTTTAGTTATAGGCAAAATATCTAACAGTAGACAAAGTTAATTTTGAAACAAATCTTTTCTAAATTTGATTTTTGTGTGCCTTTTATAAATAAGATTGATGTTTTTATTTCAGATCTGTGAATTGTATATCATGTCTGAGGTGAATTGTGTATCATATTTGGGGCTAGTAACTCCTCATTTGTTTAATCTTCCTGTAAAAGTCATAACGGTTTTTCCAACTCTACAGGCAGCCCTTATTTTAACAGCTTAATAGTCATAGAAACTCAATGGCAACATTAGTACATAGCATAGTAAAACCTTGGCATTTGCTCTTTCTTGCATTATTGATTCTATCATGGTCCTCTTTAGGGATACATAGCTACTTTTATTTATAGCATCAACAAAAAATGGGTGAAATATGGAGATCCTGCTTCAGTGGACCTGATAAGTAATAGCAAGAGGAAGTGTGTGTGTGTATGTGTGTGTGGCGGGGAGGGGAAGTGTGATTGTGCAAGGAAAAGTCTTGACTCAATTGGAATACCTGTTATGGGTGGATGCAGATCAAGCAAGCATTAGTTTTTCCTTCATAGGAGACAGACTCAAGTTTCAAAGAAAAGACTGATGTTTTGGGGTGACACTTAAACAAAGTGGCAGAGCTGGTGATTCAAAATGATTAAGATTATTGTTCCTTTTTAAATAATGGAAAGATATAAATAAAAGAAAACTGTATTTTTGGAATGATTATGCTTGGTGCTTGAATCTTGAATTTTACCTTCTCTTATGATAAGAAACAACTAAACTTGGGCTAATTTTCAACTATCAGTTATTTAACTGCAGCTGCCCAATTTTATGAGTCAAAGCATTTGCAAATATTTCTGTATTTACATTAATCTTTCATTTATAATTGTTAGTTTTGAGTTTTCTGTTATCTATGTTTTAATTTGAATATGCACACAGATACACACACACAGATACACACACACACACACACACACACACACACACAGTCACACACCTTGGGACTTACATACCTTTTCTAAACTTGCCTTTTTGTTACCCTCTATCCTCTTTTATTCTGTTTATTGCTTTTAACCTTAAATTATGCCTTGTAAGATATTAATTTACGTTTTCTTGTATTCTGATAGCATATCTATTGTATCTGTTCATCTCTTAATTTTAGCTTTTAGTTTTCAATATTCTTGAGGTATGTGTGATATAAATATCCAGACTGGGTTTTCAACCTCTATCTGACGCTTTGTCTATTTTGATGAAAGGATTGAGTGGACAAACATTATATTAAATGCACAGTATACTGAATTCATTTATTTTCCTTCCTGTTGCTTGCTTCATGTTTTCCTCAATGTAAGTTCTTTGCTTCTTTTAGTAAGATGCTCTCCCTTCCACTCCCTTCCCCTTGCTGTTAAGGAGTCTCTGCTGCAAGTCTCAGTATTTATGATTGGATTTTCTTTCATCGGCTCTATGCTCAAGCCCTGTGTTCCAAATGTTTCCCCATGATTATTTCCACTTTCCTGAAGTGGAAATAAATGTTTCATTTTGCAATTTATATTATTCTTAGCCATTTTTTCTTCCTTTTGTCTTTTGATTTATTAATTTCCTTTTTATTATGTCACCATTCATCATTTTCATCTGATGATAGCACTGCAAATTATATTTTAAATTGTAATTTATTTATAATATTTATGAGTATTTTTGTTTGTGCATGGTATATGCGCGTGCATGCATGTGGGGAGATATGGTATGTGTGGAATTCTGCCAACAACCTTGTTTTCCTTTCCTACGAAATGGATATCAAGAACAGAATTTAGGTTGTAGGCTTGTGTAGTTGGCACTTTTACTTACTGAACAAAATTGTCAGGCTGCAATTCATTTGTCTCTTTTGTTCTTTTGACTTTCTTACAATCACCATTTTGCTTTCATGGTGATAATCTAGTAGTGACTTCTACTAACTTAAGCAGTACAACCTCCCAAACCACAGTAAATTTTAGAAAGTATATCCAAGAAGAAGAAAATAAATTTTAATAATCTTAAAATGAGAAAAATATCATTGTGAGTATTTTATTTTAATTAACTAACTAATTGGCTTGCTATGAAAGAATAGTACTATTCTTCTTCAAGATGGCCATTATCTGTGTCTCAAGCTCCAGTTTACTAAGATTTCAGTGGGGGGGGGGGCTAATGTGTTCACCTCTACATGACCATTTTAGAGCTGTGAATCTCATTCATGTTAGAAAAGCAATATAAAAATCCTAGGGCATTATAATGTGAAATTGAAATACTGGATTTTATGACAGCATTACTTTGCTGGATTTTGAGACTGTGTGTAACTTCCTCACATAGCAAATCTTTTCAGCATTCTTGCTTTGTGCAGTATTTTTCATAAGAAGGAAGAATTTCCAAGAAGTATAAGTGCTGACTTATACATCCAGTCATATGAAAAATAACAACGGTAAGTGGGGAATCAATACTACATTATTTAATTAAAAAATAATGATCTGGTATATGTTAAGGCATGACCACACACACACACACACACACACACACACACACACACACACACACACACACACACACACACACACTCTTTTTAAAATTTACCTAAAATGCCACTGATATTTCTTCAAATGCCAAACCTGCTTCAAAAATGTAAGCTTTTTGGAAATAAGGTTGCTCAAAAAGGTCCATGGCTACTCCATTCATGGCACGTGCATGAGAAACTGTTGTAAAATAGCTGTAGGTTATAGACCTCATCACATGCATGGCTATTAATGCAATGAGACATGACAGAGCATGAAATGTAGAACAGCCATTTACACTCAGAGCTCAGCACTGAGCCCAGCACTGATGCACTCTTGTGTGAATTAATGCATATAGCATCCTCCTGAACCTAGAATATCTCACAAGTGATGTTGATTTCCATTGAAAAAATGCCTCCATAAAATTTTATTGGAAGTGTAAGTCTATACCAACATACTGATGATGTGCTTTAAATGTTTCAGCTAGATAAAATACACTGTGTTACAATGGGCAGCCTACCAATTATTTCAGTTTCTTGATTGTATTGAATTACTTTACTTGAACTCTGCTTGGATTCTGAAAACATATAAATCATGGGAAATTAGAAAATTAAAATACAGTCAATACTATGTCCTTTAATTACATTTCCACAAATTTAAACATACATGAGGATATAAATCTGTTAAGTTTTATGTATTTAGAGACCCTATCACCTTCTGTTACTAAATCTTAATAAATCAATATTGCTCTCTGTATTCTCTATCTATCTATCTATCTATCTATCTATCTATCTATCTATCATTTATCTATCTTCATCTTTCTGTCTCTTTCTCCCTTCGTTTTTTTTGCTCTCTTCTACTGTGTTGCATAGTCTCAGATGTTCTGTGTCACTCTTAGATTATCTGTTTCTGTCTCTTTAACCTTTCTGACTTTTCTGCCAACACTTACGTCCCCGTACGTAAATGTATAAATACATATTAAAATGTCTTCTTGCATTCTGAATGCCTTTCTCCACCCTTTCACAGAAATAATCTCAATAAAATTTCCAATTACTGTTATTACATCCTACGACCACTCCATCTTTAACTGAGAAAAATCAGCTGTTTTCCTGCTACATCTATCCCTATCTGAAGTCCTTAATACCAAACTGACTGCTTAATTCAAGTTAGGAGTTATGTCTTGATCCATAATTATAAAGTTGGGTTGCATAATTATAAAGCATTTTAGTTGTTCTTGGTGGCGGTTTGTCATTGTTATTTCATGATTCTTTTTGGTGCCACCTTCTCTGTATTTTCAGATTATTTTTAATGGCCTCTTCTCTGTTGCTGGATGTTACTTAATGATACTGCATCACTTTGGATTTCTTTTCTCCTTTGATCTCAGTCTTCTCCAGTTCATTATTTTAAAAACATCCTATTTTCTAAGGTTCTATTCTACCCCTTCTTTAACTCTCCATTCACAGGACCAAGTAATTAATAGAATCTGAATTTTCAGTGTTTGACATTAAAAAAACAAAAAAACAAAAACAAACTGTAGCTCCTAACTTTTTGAAGGAGTAATCATAAATATATACTCCTACTTGGTGTTAATATCTAAAGGATCTTCAAACTCTGTGGCTTCATTAGCTTTCTTGTCTAGTCTTAGTATGTGAGAGCCATCCTCAGTTTACCATTTCATTTCCTTCATCAATGTACGGGATCTCTATGTAATGTGATTACTGTTGAATTTATACCTGCACTTAGTCTGTTTCTTTTAAACTTTTCTCTATGTAAGAATATGATTTATTATTTCAAAGAAAGCTGTATTTAATATTTTAATCTCAACATATTAAATAAACTTACTGCACTAAATAGTTTTTTATTTAGTTTTTAGTTTAATTTCTTCATTGACTACATTTTATAGAGTATGCATGTTCAAGGTTGAAACATTGTTTCCTGATTGTACACATTGATATGTGATAATTATTTTGTGTTTGTTTATTTTATAAAATTTTATTGCATGTATAAATTTTTATGTTCATGATTGTGGTCAAAATGCTAATTTCAAACAGTATAATTCTTAATATTTCTCCCAATATCACATGAATGTCATTCATACACTTGATAAGTGCACTATTTAAGAACTATAAATACTATGGTGTATTTTTCCACAATGCCAGAATATACTTTATAGTAAAAATTCACATGGCATCTCCATTTTAATGAAAAAAATGCCAGATATTCTTATTTTCCTTGATAACTTTGCCTAAAGAAACAGAGATACTTTCATTATTTTAATCATAAATGCTAGACTCACAGAGATATATCTATATGCATGTGTATTTTACAAAGTAACTAAAATTGTTTAGAGCAAGCGGCTTCAGAAAAAGCTGATAGAAATGTAAGTTCAATATTGAAAAGGGAAGGGAAAAGCAGAGGAAGCAGTAGCATCTATTAGTGTCAATGGTGTGAATTGAACTAAAGTAAAGAGTGTGACCAGCATCCAAGGTGAAAGGAAAGCAGTGAGTCCCTATGAAGGAACACATGGATAAGTGGATAAGTGGATGTTATGTTCAGGTCCAGAAGACTGGCAGACAGCATGTAAGCGGGCTATAACAATAACATGAACTGAATGCAGGGGACCATTTGAAGCTCTCTAGATCTCTATATGCTATTATCAAATGTACACCAGGTGGCCAGATGACAGGTTATCAGTAGCTGACTATCAGCATCACAAAGCTGAATGACCTTTTCTTCATGTGGCTCTGGTGAGGGATTTCCCACTTTTCTGGGTTTTATTTATCTGGTAAGTTCTAGAGCCTGTTTTCCCTTGTTTAATTTTAGTGCCTCCATCTATGTACTCTTTCGGACTTGATTAGCCCTAATAAATTTATAGTGTTTCACCTTTTCTATTTCCAAGAATAAGCCTGTGATACATGAATGAACCATATGTACCCATCACGTGCACAGTCATCCTTCATCTTCTAAGTGAAGTCTCCCAGAGAAGGTTTGGAAAACCCAGTTTTACACATGGGAACTATAACTTACAGTAGACACAGTTCCTTATTCCGCTTTCTTGTGTTTAATTCCAGTAAGTCACTAAACATTTTCCACCATTATACAATTTTATTTTAAGAGAAATATGTAATTGGATAAACATGTTTTTTATTTGTGCCATTCACTTTTATTCCTATGTGATTTTGAGTTTTTGTACTTAATATTTTATTACTTTTATTTCTAGTACTGTACTTAATGTTAGAAGAACAAATGTGAAGCCAAAGATGAAAAGACATATCAATCATACATACAAGAGATTTTCAAATTGATGATAATTTATTCAAGAAATATATACCTATTGTAATTAAAATAATAATTTTCCAAAATTAATATTTCCAAATTTAACTTCAACCAGATGTAACACTAAGAAAAATATCTCATTTCTTATTTCTTTAATAAAAACACACCTTGAGTTTTAGGTAGTAATATATTAATATTACATTGTTATATACTTAGCCAAACTATTTATAATCATATTACTAAAACATAGAAGCTTAAAACTATAACCATTTATTACCATCCAGATCTTTTGGCCAGAAATAAATGTGGGCTTGCACGAATTCTCCACTCTGAGTGTCAGAGGAAAAAACACAAGTGTTCACTGGTTTTGATATGATAGAGGAATTCATTTCTCACCTCTTTAGACTACTGCAAATTATCTCGTGTGTGATCATAGAACTAAATCCCTCTTCTTTTTTTTGGCCCCAGTTCTGTTGAATGTCCTCGTCTCTCCTCAAAGCAGCATCAATCCTCCACTTTCTGCCTCGTGGCCATGTCCATTCTCAAAGCATCTTGTTGTCATTGAAACTTCCGCATGCTTTGATCCTCCCTGAAACTTTTCTTGCTACTAAGCTAAGAAACTGAGTTTTTAATAGGACTTGAACTTCACTTTATTTTAGTTTTATTAACAATAAAAACAAGACAGGTCACTTGGACTGAAACTATTAGCTGATGTATTCCTTTAGTAGGTTGGAGATTCTAACAACATTTGTTCTGCCACAAAGAACAACTCTATCTTCTGGAGGTATTGAATTACATATTCATTTTCTGATGATTATCATCAGTAAGTATAATAGTAAAAAATGGCTACACAGAAGTGAATGTTTAAGAGATAGTATTGTCAGCCACCAGCCTTATTAAGTATTTATTACTAGCCTTATGTATTTATTACCCTTATGTATGCAGGGGTATGTCATGAGCAACAAAGCTAAACCTACAGAGAATAAACCCCTTGGAAATAGAATAGTTGTAAAGTATAATCTCCCCAAGGGACTATAAAAAATGTGCATCCTGATTTAAAATGTGAAATGTTTTCTATTTTTGACAATGAAGGAAAAGTATTTGACTCTTTGAACTTGACAGAAATACATTTTTATAGTGCCAGGTGGGTAGCTATCAGCTTACCTGGTACCAAGTGGCCCAGCCAGGTGGGTTCCACTATGATAAGAAGGTATGTGATAGAGAAATGAGGGAGAAGGAGAAGCAGAGTGGTTCCTAAGAACCACTCTGGAGGAAGGAAGAACTGAAGATGCAACTTGGGTGAAGAATAGATTGATATGAGTGGGGCCATGTCACGACCAGGCCTGTGCTTCTACCAAGGGCCATGTCTAGATTCATGGTCCTGTCACAGCTAGATTATGTAGACATTCATGGCCTATCTACATAAGGAAAGCTATATGGATGCCTGTGGTCTGGGCACCTGAAGCCCTGTTGATTTCCAGACTTCATGCTGCCTCAAGAATAATACCTGTGTTGTCATGGTGACTGAGTCTATTTCTGGCTCAATGGGGGCCTTTGTTAATATCTATGGCCTGTATTTCTAGCAAAAGCCATGCAGGTACCCTGGGTCTGGGCTGCCACCTGAGGCAATGTTGAGGTCTAAGGAGCTTGCTGCTGCCAGAGCCATACCAATCTGAGTGGCCTATGCTGCCATTTGAAGCCATGGTAAAGTTCAGGCCTGAACTACAGACAAAGGCCATGTCTGGGTCTGTGGCCTTACTCCAGCAGGGGTCTGTGATGATGTCCATAATCTGTGTTACCACTGGAGCCCTGGCAGAGCTGATCCCTGTAGCCTGAGTACCTGAAAATTGGTCTTGTCATTTGATGGACATATCAGTGGGAGAGGTGCCTTCCCCTCCAGAGAGAACTGGCCCTGGTGTTGTGGTGTCTCTGAGACCCTCATAAGCCCTAGGAAAATGCCTTCCACCTCACCAGCTGCTTAAACTCCAAAGCTGAGCCCACCCTTCATCATCTTTACAGGAGAACTGCCCCTGATGCTTACCTGAAAAATGGTCCCAATGGAGGACCACTGATCAGCTACCACTCACACCCATATCCAGGGCCTTAAGCTGACCCACCCCACACCTACCTTATCTATGACCCACTATAGGATGTGAATGGAATGGTTATGAAGGACAATAGACAAGATCTTCATGACTTAGAACAACAGCAGGGGACCTGAGAAAAATTTCAGTGAGGGTCCAGTATTAATGATGTAACAGACACCGAAGGCCTTACACAGGACCAAAAACCTTTGTGTGACAGAACACACTGCATGACACACTGAAGCTGCAAGACCGTTATGACAAGTGGATGTGTGATCAAGAGATGAGAAAGGAGGAGGAAAAAGGTTTTTCTTTTTTTTTTTTTTATTACTTTTCTGTTTTAAAATTTTTTTTGGGGGGGGAAGCTACAAGTGTGTAGGGCAGATATGAAAGGACTAGAAAATGAGTAGTATTGGAATACGTGATGTGAAATTAAAAATATATAAATATATTTCTAAGAAAATAAATAGGCAAAACTAAATGAATCTTCTCAAACGTTGAGGAGTTGGCTCTTGGTTAAAGTGTTTAAGTGCACTTGTTTCTTTTCCAGAGGTCACAAATTTGGTTCCCAGAACCTAGAAAGCAGCTCATAAGAACCTGCAGCTTAAGTTTCAAGGGACAATACCATCTTCTGGCCTTACAGGGTTTGGCACATATATCCATGCAGACAAAACCACTAGGTGACACAAAATAAATATTTTTGTCGAAGGATGTTGAATATTGGCTGTGTACTGACCAGAATCTGAAAACAGTGAAGGGCACTGGTACCCGGTGGTACAGGGTGAAAATTATCCACTGAGAAAAACCATATAAAGATATGAGAATATAGAAGGTGTATCTTATAATGATGTAGAATAACAGAATATCCTTGAAAATACAGTAAAACTTCATTTTGAGTACATGTATAAGTGGAATAAAAATCTCAAGAATTAAACAGAGAATAAAGATAGGCTTATCCTACTTACCTTTTGAGAATAATATAAATTTGAAAAATGGATGTATAAATATTTTGGAAATTTAAAAGGTATAATTAAGGATAGTACATAAAGACATCCTTTGAGAATACTGAAACTATATCATTTTGTTTATATTTTCAAGTAACTTCTGTGAGTTGAGGCTGGCCTGGAGCTCATAGTCATCCATTCTCTGCACCCTCCCATCATATACTGGAATTAGCAGCATGTGCCCCCACATCCAGTTTCTAGATAAAAGTGTTAAACTATTGCTAGAAGGAAGACAATAAGAAAAAAAAATGACACAGTGATTTTAGTTTATAAACTATAGCTCTCAGAAACTTATTATATTATCATAATTAATAATCACTGGCAATTGATAAAGAAGACTTAATATTTATTTAAAGGTTCAGAGGTAACACTCACTGTAAAAGGAGGTTCAACAGTCGTGCAGTTCCAGGAAAGCTGGGTTAGTCCAAGAGGCTTCACTCAGCAGGTCAGTAACTCCATCTAAGAGCAAAAGAGAGAACTGGAAGAAGGGGCTTCTGCATACATGCATCTCAATCTTAAACTGGTCTTCCAGCCATGCCTTAAGTAATGGAACTCCAAGGTCATAGGTGATTTCCATATCTACCCCTAGGTCAAGGTGATGTTCCTCGTCACATTATTATGCTCAAGTTAACCATGAACTTATTGTGTTGTAGCACACACAGACATCATGACTTAAAACACAACTAACTATGTTTAAAGCCTTTAAAGCCATTCTATGATCTCTATACAAATGAACTAATTCTATGATAGGAGTTTAATATTAACATATATTCTTTCCTCCTCAACCATTTTTAGGACAGATCACCGAGATGAGTCATAATTTGATTCGCACCCTTGCCTAGTCACCAATGCATGCCCAGGGTAGCGACCATCACACAGCAGGAGAACACATTGATGAGTTGAGTAATGAGACATAATATGCATAATTTTTAAAAAGTGGCAAATGTGGTGTGATAGTTTAGATAAAATCATCCCCCATAAACTCATAAACAGTAACACCATTAGGTGGTATGGACTTGATGAAGGAGGTATGGCCATATTGAGAAAATGTGTCACTGTAGAGGCTGGCTTCGAGTCCTTTTTGTTCAAGCTAGACTAATTTAGTTTATTTCTTGTTGCTTTCAGAACAAGATGTCTGATTCTCAGCTCCTTTTCCAGCAACAAATCTGTCTGCAAGCCACCATGTCTTACTGTAACAATAATGGACTAAATCTCTGAACTGTAAGCCACTGTATTTAAATGTTTTCCTTTATAAGAGTTGTTCTGTTCACAGTGTTTCTTCATGGCAATAGAAACCCTAAGACATGGATGAATAAAAAAACATAAAAATATAGTATGTTGTACGAGGTTTCTGGCCCTGACTTTGGGGCTTTGCCTCAATGTCTAGGTCCACAGACCCTCAGACCCGCAGACCCACAGTCCCACAGAGACACACAGATGCTTTCAATAGTTTTAGGTTGATCAGCCTCAGGCCCAGGCATATCACTTGCTAGCTCTCTACCCTTCATCTAACCCATGTTTCTTGTTCAACCTTGTGGCTGGGTACCTTTTCTTAGAGCAGCATAGTTGTCCTCTGCTTCTTTTGGCTTCTCTTGGGCATTCTCTCTGGCATTCGCTCTGTGCTTCCTGTTCTCAGAGTTTTTAGTCTGGTAGCTCCACATATACTTCCTGCCTGCCTTTGGCCAATCAGCGCTTTTTATTAAATCAGTGGGTGGGACAATTATTTACCATAAAACAGCACAATACCCCTACAATAGTAATTACTGCAGTCTTTGCCAATTTGAAGTCAGCAGAACAAATAGAAAGGTTGAAATTTCTCTTTTAACTTGAATAAAATTGATCATTTAATAACAACTGATCTAGATTTTGTTTAACATCTAAGAAACAATAGTCTCCATAATCAATGTACTAACATTTGGCGATTTAACAAATCATATGCAACTGATATCCATATGGCAAAAAAGCCAGATTTGGATGTACAGTTTTGTTCAAAAACTGTGACATACTATAAAAATGCTACTGCAGATTCAAATTATTTTTCAGCCATAAGGAGTCATACTTTGTGGCCAAAGTGATGTCTACTTGGTAGTGATTTAGCAATTTCAATTTTTCCATCAGTAACAGACTCATTTTTGACCTGTGCTATGTTCATTGGCATAAAATCAGAAATAGGAGGAAGATGTAGAATTTATACAAAGAGGACACTGCTGCATGAATGTTAATTGATCTGTAAATAAAAACTTAGAGTCAAATTTCCTGGTAAATGCTGAAGGATCAGAGCAAGGCAGTTCTCACTTCACCAACTCTTCAGTCAACAGGGAGTGATCCTGCCTGCACATACTCAGAGGGAATGTTCCAATTTCTCAGCAGAAAGGGTTGAACTCCTGTCTCCTCCTGCCTTATATTCCTTTATCTGTTGAGATATAACACTTCCTGTCTCAACCTTCCTGGTGCTGGGATTAAAGTTTAGTGGTTCTCAAATACTGGGATTAACGATGTGAGCCACCACTACCTGATATGTTTCTCCTTTAGCCTAAAATAGTCCGCTGCAGCCCAGGGTGGCCTTGAACTCATAGAGATCCATATGTTTCTGCCTCACCAAGTGCTAAATTTAATGATGTGTGCTACTACTGTCTGACCTCTATGGCAAAATGTGTGTCTGGCTCTGCCCTTTGATCTTCAGGCAAGCTTTATTTGTTAGAGTATACACAAAATATCACCATAGGACACCAGGTTTTTTTAAAAAATCAAATAATCCAGGAAAGCCTGGGTATTTATATTTTGAAACAAATTTTCATCGACATTCTGTTTGCTAGAACTATCTGCACCAAACACAATTGGAGTGAAAAAAAATTTAGTTTGGCTACATTTCAAGGAGAAAAAGAAATATGCTTAATGGCAAATTGTCTCTACTGTACTGCTTCTCTGTAAAAGTTTTAGAACCCCCTGATTTTAAGTAAGCAGCTTAATTTTCTCTAGTGTGTTTTTTTCCCCAAAAGCATAACTAAATTATTTTAATGGATGTTTGTTTTTATTTTAGTAGTTTTCTTTATATATTTATGTCTTTAAGTTTTTGAAATTAAAACATTATACATGTTATTTCGCATTTTCTTTTTATTTTTGAAGGAATATAAGTCATTGTGCAGAAATTTCTGACAAAAGAAAGTCATTGTTATTTTTAAAATTTTAGTTATTAGATATCAGTCTATCAAATATCATTGACAATAATGCTTTTTAAAGGGTTTACTTTTGAAAACTAATAAGAATGTGAGGTATAGCACAAATCCTAAATGTATCATGTATCTTAATTGATCTTAGTAGAAACACAGAGCCAAATACCGGAGTAAATGCTGAAAGATCAGAGGAGTGGGCACAGTCAGTAGAGATACCTCTTCTACAAAATCATCAGGCCCAAAAGACTGAGCTTCTGTCTCCTCCCACCTTATATTCCATTCCCTGCCCAGCTGTATCACTTCCTGTTTCAATATCCCTAGTACTGGGAGTAAAGACACGTGTGCCTCCCAAGTACTGGAAGTAAAGTAATGAGATCCAAAGTGCTAAAATTAAAGGTGTATACACCATTGCCTGGCTTTTATGGCTAACTAGTGGCTGGCTTTGCCTTCTGAACTTCAGGCAAGCTTTATTAGAGTGTATGCAAAATATTGCCATAACCCTTTTTGTCTAAAAATTTAAAAAAACAAGTTTATAACAAATATAAGGAAAACTATATATACTAAGTACAATAACCATTTACAATATACAGGCAATAAATTACATCAGCAATGTCTAGTCCATTAACATTTGACAAACTCAGAGAAAATACTTGGAGTAGAATCAGACTCTTTTCCTGTGCATGAACTGGCACGTTGGAGCCCATTCTCTACAATGGAACACCTCATGGTCTTAATAAAATCCCAGAGGACAAATATCAGGGTAAAGGCTGAAAGGTCATAGAGAGAGATAGAAAAAAGAACTATTCCCTCTATTCTTCAGGCAAACTTTGTTAGAACATACACAAAATATCACCACATTTAGGATAATTTAAAAGAGATAATACCTATGAAGTGATTTTGTAAGTAAAAAAAAATATGAGTTGCTATAAATTAGAGAATATTGAGCCTTTTGAACAATAGGATTAACATGATTATTTTAAGTTTAGTGCTATCATTTGCCAGTTACCATGAACATGTGTTATGTTTCACAGAAAAGTTTGTTTGATAATTTAGTGTAATGAGTTGACTCAAAACAAGTATTTTTAGATTTTAATTAAGTAATAATGATTGATTTTATAACTGCATGAATTGTAATCATGTACATTATTACATTAACATGATATATTGACTCAGAAACAAGAGACACTGAGAGGCTATGGAGGGTTAACAAGACCTCACAGTAGAAAATAGCTCTTCCAAGGCTACACATTGAAAGGCTACTACATTGGGCTTGGATAAGAAGAAGAGTAGGGGTGGATGAGAACACCATGGCCACAAGAAGAAGGATAATATAAAGGGCTAGACACATCAGTGAAAAGTTCTGAAAGTCAATTTCAGCCCTGACTTAAGTGTGAAACTAATGGAATATGTGAAATAAAATCAATATTAAATGAAATCAAATTCCCAAGCACATTATCATGAAAAATACATACAGTGCTAGAGAAAACTTCTGTGAAGAAAATAGAAATGAGTTAGATAGGAAAATTATGCAGAAAGGCCAAATTAATGTCTATATTGTTTCTTCTCTAAATTTGTTCCATCATAACTTCCTTTCCATGATACTTTTCTTCCAACATGTCATGTAGTTTTCTTGATTGTCACATCACAACATTCAACAAACAGCAAACAAGAAAGGAACAATCTGAATCAAAGTGTACTTTCAAATCTCTGTTTTTAATGCCCACATATATCTAATTTCATTGAAGGTACCAATGATTCTGAATCTAGATTTCATAGAAAGTTTGTGTTCTTTATTCTTCCTTGAACTCAGTAAAATTCTTCAGCAGTGGAAAACTCTTTGAAGTCTGGTTGATATGCCAATGTCGAATCAAATTTTATGAACTTCAAAGCCTGCTCTGTTGTACTGGATATCCTGGCAAGGTTAGATATTGCAAAGAGAAATGAGAATACTACCTGAAAATTTTAACTTGATTTTAAAACACTATGTTAACATTCTCCCTTTGTGAATAATCACAGTATCTTTATGCACTTATAATATTTATATTTTGTTATTATTCACATATTTTGAATTTTTGATGTCTGATCATTATATGCTATAGAATCTGCTAAGCTTATGTGAGCTGGGATATTATTCTGTTTTCTTCCTGGAAGAAGTATTTGTGAGAAATCTGAACTCCCATGAATTTTTGATTTTTGCATCCTTAGATAAATTACATTCAAAGATGTAATACACAAGAAAAATCTGCATTACAAATATTTTAAGAAGGAAGAGCACAATGTGTGTCCTTAAAATCCATTTAAAGTTAATTTAAAACATTTGATTAACATTATCTTCCTTCTTGTTTCTTCATAAATTGCTGAAAACTATTTACACAGTTAATGCTCATGTTAAGTTATGTTGACTGTTTAGCTGTGGTGGCAAGGATATAAAAGATTGTATATTAGAATGAGGATGTACCCTATTACAATGCTATTTTATAGTCTTCTTAAAGTAACTCAAAAGTTCTATGAAAAGACAATAATTCTTGTAATTTTTCATTTATATGATTTTAAAAAATAAATAAAACAAATATGTCTGTCCTTATCAAGCTCATTTTTACAATATGCAGATAACCATTAGTGACATAACAGAAAATTAAGTTAAATAGTAACAGTAAGAAGCAGTAAATGTATAAAAATATCCCCTCAAAAAACTAACCACAGAGCAAGATTAGGAAGGTCAACTATGAAGATTGTTGATTAATTTTGTGTAAATTTCTAGGGATCAAAAGAATTAAGCCTCAGTGATCTAACTCATGAGGTAAGACTTGAAGGGAAGAGAGTGAGTGTGATGGTAAGCCAGGATGATGAATATAAGAGTTTCCTATGATAAAAATTATGTGCAGAGCTTATCTGCTGGGAAGGTAGTAGGGGCAAGAGGAGAGTAGAGGAATATTATGGAGGCCACTAGTGCTACTTTAAAGACCAAATGATAGTTGATTTCATAGGAGCAAACCAAATTATTTTAAAATATGGTGTTATAGTTGACTTGTTGAGACAAAGTTATTGACTTTTAAGTGGAAGAGATATCAGGGTTTTGTGAGATCACTATTCGCACAGTGGCAAGAAATCCAAAAGACCCATATTTCATTATCAGAATGGAGCCAACAAGATTTCCTCCCGGATAATGTGGGGGCACAGAGATGAATTGAAGGATTACAGATAATTCTTTTTTTTTTTTTTACATTAAGTGACAACAAACAGTGGAACTCTCATCAAGACAGAGGCACAAATCCAAGAGGAACAAGTTTTTGTTGCTGGTGTTGGTGAATGGCTATACAGAAATTCAATTTTTGTGAAATAGCCTTATGACACAATCTCTTCTTTGTATGTATTGCAATAATGACACTACTTAATTATAGTTAAAGTATTTGGGGACTTCTCTAAGAAGACACACATTTCATAATTAATATTACATCAATACACTTTTGGACCTCATAATTTTCGCAAACTTTCCATAAAAAATTAGGGTGACCAATTCCTGTTGCAACAAGTACAAATTATGTTTCCTGTTTTTTGTTTTTGTTTTTTTTTTTCTTATTGAATAAAAGCCTGGATTACAAAGAAAGTGTTGCTCTTTCTTATTTTATATTGAAAAAAATTTTAATTAAATAAATAAACTTTGGAGTAGTAAATGTATTTTGAATAAGTATTATGTTCTTCCGACAGAAGCATTTCAATCAAATCATTTTAATATGAATCGTGTCTTTTGGAAGAAAAGGGCAGAATGAATGAAAATACAAACTACCAAAACTAATGACTTTTAAATATCAAAATAGAAGTAGAAAAGTTAAATTCTTTTAAATGTAATTCATGCCACAGTAAGTATAGTAGTGATTAAATTTATTTTTAGAATTAAAATATTTTTGATATGACTCAAATCGTTAATGCACTTAAATATCTTTATCTTTCTTTACCTTTTTTTTTTAAAAAAAGGATAGACTTCATCATTCATACTTGCAAAATGGTTTTAAGTAGAATATCATGCAAATATCTATGCACTAGAGATCTAGCAACCAGCCTAAAATAGCATTAGGAGAAGGTAGAACTTTTTGGAAGTAGGTTTTGGGAAAGAAAGTTAAGTCACTGGAGACATAGTCTGATAATGGTTTCTAGCTGCAGATGGTGTAGCTGAGCTTTGAATCTATTTTCTTGCAGCTCTCTCCTAACTCTTGTTTGGTTTTCCAAACATGAAATAGGAGAAAGCATTGTTTGTACATTCACTTAATACCAGAAAGTTCTGTCCTCTCCCTGGTCCCAAATTGTTAGATTAAGTCAGCATGGGATGTGGCATCCCAAACTGAGAGCTTTACCCCTTTGTAAGCTTGTTGTGTTGGATATTTTTCAAAGCCATAGAAAGCTGAATTACATTATTTAATGTTATATGCAAAAATGTTATGAAAATTGAACATAATTTTAATATATACACAATCTATATATACATACACACAGATAGATACACACATGAATATGATATACATTGTTCAATTTCTTTTTGCTATATATCAGCATAATAATCCATGATATTTTAAGAAATCTGTCCTGAACTTACTATAGAATCAATAGGACTTTAAGAATCATAGCTGATTCCCAGTGTGCCAATGAAATGAAATTAGAGAATTTTATTAGCTAAAGGTATTACTGTGTCAGTCTATAAATCTGAAGAATAAACAGTCATTTACTGACTACCTTTAAATGACTATCTTATGTTATATTCTTACAGTAATTTTTAAACAATTCACCAAAAGAGCATAATTTAATTTTATAAAGAAACTTTCTTTACCTGCTAGAATTTTGTGTAAAACTAATTTTAAAGTCAGTGTATATACTTATAAAAAATAAGAGAACCGAAACTACACAAGATGTTCTGATAGTTCTCAAATTTGAACTGTATTATTTATTTTGATTATGTTTAATATCTCTGTTTCATTATAAAATAGCTTAGCAGATCACAGTCTACACTGTTGACTATATGTCCAGATGAAGATGAGATAAATAAGAAAATGACTAATACAAAAAGTTATTTTATTTAATAGTATGAATGTTAATATAATAAAGAACCAGTACCACATGAAAAAATTTACATGATGTTTCTATGTCAAGAATCATAGCTATTATGTTCATTGTAACTGTTCACATTAATTACATAGCATATTCTCAATCTCCCCTCATATTAGTCATTATCCACAATGCCAGACAGGATGGTGTACAAATGACTGGAAGACAAGCTGCAAGGATGCTGGGTTCACTTCACAGTCAGCTAACTACTATCATTATTCAATATTACAAAACATGTATTGTTATTTGGGTGCTTTGGAAAATTCACAAAGGCAATCTTGGCTCTTAAAATAGCCCATGCTGAGTAAACTAATTGCAGGATGGTTCATGCTGTTGCTCCAGTGACATATACATAACTCTCTTTGTAAACATTGCAGAACAGAACATAGATTGTCTTTGAGCTGTTTTAGGAAGCGATTGACATTGACATTTTGCCAGAAAAAAAATTATTGCAGGGGACAACAGAGGCATATAGTCTATCCACTCTCACGATGCACACAAACAAAAAGGCCTTGTAGGCAATGGTTTCAGTTCGGAACATTCATCACCTTTTAATTGCTTCTAAATTGCATTGTGACCTCTCACATAAGAAGCTAAATCTATCTGACTGAAACTAGCAGAGAATGGCATGAGCACTGTGTAAAACCTTTTTGTCAGTTAGTATGTATAAATGTGTGTGTGTGTATGTGTGTGTGTGTGTGTGTGTGTGTGTGTGTGGTCATGCTTATGTTATGCAGCTGTAAAATATAATTAAAAGGTAAATGCATTACTGTGAAAATACTTCAATACTACAAATAAGCATATTTTACTTAGTTATTTATCATGAAGTATAACATTTAATCCAGTGTAAATTAAAATTTTAAATGCCAAAGTTTTCAATAAAAGTATTAAAGGGTCATATTTTGTAAATGTCTGAGAGAAAATGCAGAAACAATTTCAAAATTAAGAATTTTATTTGTTTCTTTGCTGTGACGAATAATTCTAGAATGAAAGATAAGTGTGAGTATTTTAGATTGGTGCATAGTAAGTACACTGCCATAAAAATAAACTACCATGCCATGCACTGTGAGAACTGAGGTATAAAACTGGTGCTTCCTGGGAAGATTTATTCAAAGCTATTTCTCCATCGTTCATAGATGGCACACACATCATCCAACTTTCAAAAAAGTGCAATAGGAAAGCTCATGTTTCTAGGACTCTAAAGAAAAATGCCATAACTCAGAATCCTAAGTAGAGTTTTCGGTTTGCCTCACCGATCTACATTTCTTCTCTATATCCTCTAAACCTGTTTTCATAGTTATGCAAAACAAAGTAAAAATGTCAACAGGGAGGAAGCTAACTGATTTTTTTCTTTCAATCTTAAGTCAGTTCTTTATTACCAATTAAAGTTGTTTTCAGAAAAGAAATTAGAAACAGTAAGAAGTGTATCTCCTTTCTAAGCAAGAAAAATACCAGTCATATTTGAGCAAAAAAGCCAGCAAGTAGTCAGTGGTACTGAGCTGGGTGACAGAATATCATCAGTGTTAAGTTTCATCTTTGATGTCATAAGCAGGTGTCTAGATGAAGTCTTTCAGAATTGTGGGAGACCAGTATAGCAGAAGACAGTGTACCTTAATAGAAATGAAGGAGAAACTACCAAAAGGAATCATAATTTTTTTTTTTTTGTTGTTGTTGATGATGTGGTTTCATTCATTATACAGTCTTTAAGATGAGAAACATGCTATTTGAATGCTGATGAGAATAATCAAGTAGTTAGGGGAATGGAATTCTAGCACTACAGACATATTGTGGTGACAGAATTTTACAGTAGTATTCTTAAATAGACACTCAATGGTGGAATTCAACACACACACACACAAGCACACACATGCCTACACATGTTCACAAATGCAAAATAATTATTGATACTTCAGAACTCCATCAGCTGGAAAATGGGGATAGGTAACACGATAAAACCATTGGTAGGAAAAGTGAATGAGTGCCCTGATTCTGAAAAGAAATGCAGGGAGATAAGAACTGGCATCAGAATGGAAGCACACAGAGATTGGAAGAGTAAAAATAATTTGCAACTGATCTCTTCACTGCCAATAGATTATGGAAGTTCTTATTTAAAGACTATGAGAGGAAAATAATGGGCAGTTGTCAGAGACTAGAAAGTATAAAAAACAAAAGAGTGTTAAGTGGAGAGCAATGCATGCATCTAGATGATGACCATGAAAAAAAACTGACTCAGAATATCTTGGCTAACAAAAATTATATAAAATATAGGAAAACCTGTAGATAGAGTTTGTCTTTCATAACTGACTGCTCCCAAATAACCAGCAGCCACTTCCCTTATAGGACTCAGAGATGTAATATAAATTAAAAAATGCTCAACTGATAACTTAGGCTACCTAACACTTACATTTAAATTAATCCATATTTCTGAGGTATGTTTTGCTATCTGGCTCATTGTTTCTACGTTCTGTTTTTGTGACAGCTGGCTGGTCTCTCCAGCATTCTCAGTTTGACTGTCCCACCGATACTTCCTGCTTGGTTCCTAAGCAATAAGCGCTTTATTAACAAATAAGAGTGATGCATATTCACAGTACAGAGAAGGATTATTCCACAGCAAAGGCCAGGTCCTGTTCAAGTGTTCAGGGGAATAACCTACACACATGACAGTAGGCCTGGCACAAACAGGATAATTATGATGGTGAGCTCTGAAAGCTAGTGAAGTTTTCAAGTGGATAGTTCCAAACTTATAGCCTCACAGACAGCCCGGGTTGTTAAACCCAGTAGAATAGAAAGGAAGCTAGGTCATAAGTATGGGGAAGAAATTTGTAGGAATGTGAAAAGGACAAGCAGGTTTGGGAAGAAAATAAGAGATGCTAAAGGAGAATACTCAGAATACATTGCATAGGTTTATAATTATCAAATAATATCTAATATGAAAAGTAGATTATCAGATTTATATGTGTTGTACTACTTAACCATTATTTTTATATAATAATAAATAATAACATATCTGTTACAATGTTTGGTTTCTTGGGCAGCCAGAGTCCCAGATCCACAGACCTGCCATGCCAGACCCATTATCCGCCCACTGCTCTCAGGCCCCACAAATGACTCAGACACTTATATTAACTTCATGCTGTTTGGCCTATGGCTCAGGCACATTGCTAGCTTGCTCTTACATCTTAAATCAACACATTTCTATTTATCTTTCCTGCCACATGACCCATGGCTCACCTGGGTTCCTTACATGTTGCTCCTTTGGGCTTCTGACTCCATCTCTCTGACTCCGCCCCTGCTCCACCTACCTATTCTGATTCCTCTTCCTACTTTTTCTATGGTACCTGTCATGGGCCAAAACAGCTCCTTTATTTAAAGACTGCTATTCAGAGCATACAGAAAGGTATTCCCACATCAGTTCCCCCTTTCTTTCTAATAAAAAAGGAAGGCTTCAACTTTAACAAAGCAAAATTACATATAACAAAAGAACTATCAAGCAAGAATTACAGTTACAACATATAGTCCATTTGTATTTAGCAAACCTAAAGAAAATACTCTTATCAACCTTATCCTTATGAATCTAAAGTTTCATATATACCTTAAAATAACCAAGAAAAACTATACCTATGACTATCTAATATTTAACTACAGCAAAGACCACAGAAGGATATATTTACCTAAGTAAACCGGAAGTGCAAGCAACTTCCAAAATCCAGAAATGATAGACATGACACCTATCTGCGTGGACAGTCACTCAAAGTTCCTTTATAATGTTGAGGCATCTATCTTCAGCCTACAGGCCCAGAGTCTCTTTTTATTTCAGTGAAGCAGAAAATCTGCTCTTCCCATTCATCAGTCTCTTCTCCTTGAGTCTTGAAGTATGTCTGACAGTTTTCTCTGCAAAGCGGGATCCGGAATGACCATCTGTGCTTGTTCTGCCAATATTCAGAGGTCATCTTCCTATGGAACCTGCATGTCCAGTTTAAACAACATACTGTCAAGTAGTCAATATAAGAACAGGTTCATGTCCAGTCGCTAACCAATGCCACAAAGAAACTAATCTCCATATGGAGTTTCTTCAATGCCCATTTTTCTCTTGAAGTAAATTGGTGCTGCCAGGAGAAGACCTGTCTCACTGTCCAGAAAAGTCTATGTTCTTAAAATATTTTAAATGTCATATTCTGTAGGTCTTAGAAATATTTGAAGATTACCTATCTAATTGAAATATATCTTTATATACCTAAAAATCCTGACTAACCTAACTATTAGTTTGATTATCAAAGGTGACTATTAACCTGCATTTCTTAATTATACATTACAATTTTAAATCAGTTACATGAACATCATACCATAAACAAGAGTAGAAAAATACATTCAGCATAACAAAATTGACCTTAAATTTGTAGCCATAAACCAAAGTCCATGCCAATGTAAAACATTTTGAGGTTAACAGCTGATTTCCTGATCTAAGTAAATTCAATAATCGAATTTTTTTAAAAAATTATTCATATACCACATCCCATTTTCCTTCTTACAAAGAGATTAATTATGACCATTAACTGTTTTTAATGAAAACAAACATTTAGAAACAATATTTGGGTAATTTGGGTGTAGTTTTCTATTAATACTAGTGCTGATTAAGGGGCATTGAAAATCTCATGGATTGTTGAGACTGGATCATAATCTGCAGCCCTGAAGCTGATATGGCCATCTCTTCCCATCAGAGGTTTTTTCAGGGGGTCTTAGTTGATGAACCCATATTTGCCTGGAAGCAATCCACAGGTTCTCATCTTCTGTGGAACAAAAGCAGAACTCTTCCAAAGCAATAAATCCTTAGACACAAATTTCAAAATCAAAATAACTTTACAATATATATTCTTATTTAACTTAGTAGCCTTTGCATTTGTAATCCACTGTCTTTCTGCAGTTAGCTCATTAACATTTAAAAAATTAAAAGAAAACACAATAACAACCAAAATCCAGATTTTGTGTCTATTTTCCATCTTTACATGGCTTATTATATTTTTATTACTCTATTTCTCTTTTTAAAGAATTTCTCTATCCTCTTTCTTTTCTCTCTGAAGTCTATGTACCTTTCACACACATTATAACCCATTTACAGGTTTTTCTTTCCATATGAATCTGTTTTATTGTGAATCCTTAATCATCTTCTAACCATAAGAGCTTTTAAAATACTCACACTCTCTTAAAGAACCACATACATTTTCAAAGCTGAATCAGTTCTCTTAAAGAGACTGCTTCTGTTTGTGGTCAGCAAACAGAGCAGACCCAAGAAAGTGCTGCTACTAAGTATCCGTCTTTGCTTCCTTTTTGTTCAAAATAAACAGAAACCTTAAACCAATAACATGCTACTGAGTCTTCTGTGAGATTTCAGGAATTGGTCTGGTTGCAGCTTACACTGCCTGCTGCCAGTCCGCTGGTGCCATTTTGAATGTGACCTGGACACCACACTTTCTTTGTACAATGACCTGTTTCATATACACAATTTGGAAGCTTCTTTGGCTCAGCCTCTGTGGTAAAACCCTTTTTAAACCTTTTTAGGCTTTAAGTGGATATTTGCCCCACATTGGGCACCATCTGTTACAAAGTGTTTTCTTGGTCCAGGGCACCCAGAAGCCCAGACTCACAGACCTGTAGCCCCACACCCCTTAGCCACCCATTGCTCAGGCCTCAGAAATGACTCAGACACTTACATTAACTTCATACTGTTTGGCTTATGGCTCAGGCACATTGCTAGCTAGCTTTTTTATCTTAACTCAACCCATTATCATTAATCTATTTTGCCACATGGCCCATGGCTCACCTGTGCTCCTTACATGTTGATCCTTTGGACTTCTGGCTCCTTCTGTCTCTCTCTGACTATGACTCTGCCCTGCTCCTCCTATTTATTCTGATTTCTCCTCCTACTTTTTCTGTGGTGCCTGTCATGGGCCAAAACAGCTCCTTTATTTAAAGATTGCTATTCACAGCATACAGAAAGGCATACCCACATCACATATGGTATACACATAAATAAATAATAGTGTTTTATTTGGATAAATGACTCCATAAGAATATTAGTATATGTTATCTTTTCCACATATTATAACAACTTTTTATTGTTAACTTTTTGTTTCTCTGACAAAATGCATGAGGAAAACAAGTTAGGAAAAGAAATATTAATTTGGCTCATGGTTTTAGAAGCTTTGGCCCAAGGCCATGTTGCTCTAGCACTTTAGCCTGTGCATGGCAGAGTATCGCCGAATTGAGCTCACGGGTTCAAAAGGGTCTTAAGAAATGTATCTCATTTTTAAAGATCAGCTGTCCAACTTCCAGTTTGCATAATGACTAATTGTCATTAACATAAACTTTCTGTTTGACTTATTTGGGGTTGACACTTCTGGGCTAGGTGGGATTGAGAAAGTTATTACATATGAACATCTTCTTTCCACAGTTACATCCAAGGCCTATGAACCTTCAGCACTTCAAGTGTAACTCAGTGGCCTCTGCCACCTTTTCTGGAGCCCCTTTGCTCTCTCACAGTCCTGACTGATGTACATGCTTCTCAGACAAAAATTAGCTCTAAACTCTTAGTATTGGTTTAGCTTGTTTCCACTGTCAATATGAACTGCCAGTTCTGTGACTACTTCAGATATGTATTCAAATATATAAAGTTTGCCCGTAACATTCTATTTAAAATCGAATTCATTCTTGAACATTGTGGAGATTTTTGTTTGTTTTTCTGTGCTACATATTTTTTTGGGCAGGTCTTTTTTATACAACAGAGACCTTCAACATGAGTATCATGTTCTCCAAATTTATTATAAATCTTGATTAAGAAAAGAAAATTTAGAACTTGATGTACACCACTCAGGAAGATAAAAACAGAGACCTGCATAAATCAACTGATCTGAAAATAGACTAGTGAGTCACTAAAATTTGTAAATATGGACATACATATGAGCTAAACCTGAGGTCGGGATCAGATAATTATGCAACAGTAAGTTTATTATAGTTTATAAAGTATCTCCAGAATACATTGTGGTCAGATAATAAGACAAATCCTTTAAAATTGCAATGTTTATTTTAGGGATTTATAATAGTAGAAACTAAATAACAATAACTAGTGGTGAAACTCAACCTTTTAAATATATTTTGTGTGTATTTACTTATCATCTTTCTGTCATTCTATAAAAAATTATACATATATACAATGTATATTGTTTATCCCATTCCAGTTTTCCCCTTTAAATTTCCCTGGAATTTTCTCCAACATTTCTCTCTCCCAATTTCATCTTACATGTTGATTTTATGTTTTTATTTTTAATAATATTTTAAAAATTATTTAATATTTTAATAATAATATTTAATAATAATCATTTAATAATATTTTTAATTTTGTATAGATATGCAAAGATTTGCAATGAATGCAGAGGCATCAGATTTCCTAGAACTATTGTTAATATGGTTGTGGCCACTGGATCTGGATGCTGAGAACTAGACTGAGGTTTTTGTGAGAAGAGCAAGTGTTCTTAACCACAGAGTCTAATATTTAGCCCCAATGAAAGTATTTAATAAAATGCTGCCCATGTAAACATGTGTATGGGGTCTTTGACTAGGGTATAAACAATCTATAAATGGTTACCTCCTCAAAAAATGTGATTTCTTCCATCAGTAATATCAATAACAATAAACCAGCAGCTTGAAATGAGGCAAAAGGAGTCCATTTTTGCTCATAATGGAATTTTAAACTAGCTTGATCTTGTGCTACAGTTCATGTGAGCATGTATGCGGAACACAAATATTTAGAGTAGTTTGATGATATGACCAATATACTCTCTCTGAAGGCCTATAGCTGCCCTGGTCATGTTTATCTGATCTGGTTTAAAATACTGAACTAGTAATACCACTATTTGGCCTGTACACAAAGGGCGCACACTTTTACACCAAGCGTGTTAGTTAGCTCAACTGTGTTGATAGCAATATTATTCATAATAGCCAGATCCTGGAAACAACCTAGATGACCCCTAAACTGAAGAACGGATTAACAAATCATGGTAAATCTACACAATAGAGTAGTACACAGGAAAAAAAAAAAAGACATCCTGAAATGTGTAGGCAAATACATTTGGAGAGTATCATCCTGAGTGAGAATGGGCTCAGGAAGATAGACATGGGATATACTCACTCCTAAGTGGATTTTAGACAAAAATCAAAGAATATCCTGGATGAAACCATAACCCTTGAACATATTGGCCACAGAATTAACTTAAGAAAATTAATCAGGAAGTACCCTAGGAAGAGGAAATAGAGAAGATCTTCTGAATAAATTTGGACCATAATGGGAAGCAACCAAGGAGAGGTGGGAACAAACCATGAGATAAGGAAATGGTTGAGTGAGAGGAGAAACAATGAAGGAGAAAAAAGAGATGGATATCTGCTACAATGAGACTTGGTCCCGGGTGGCTAGAGGTCCTGACCCACAGACCTGACACCCCAGACCCCTTAGCACCCCTCCAAATGACTCGGAAGCTTATATTAAGTTCATGTTGTTTGGCCTATGTATTAGACACATTGCTAGCTAGCTCTTTCATCTTAACTCATTTTCGTTAATATGTCTGCCATGTGACCTGTGGCTCACCTGTGTTCCTTACATGTTTCTTCTTTGGGCCTCTGGCTTGATCTGATCTGACTCTGCCCTCTGTAGGGGTATTGTGTTGTTTCATGGTAAATAATTGTCACACCCACTGGTTTAATAAAAAGAGCTGATTGGCCAAAGGCAGGCAGGAAGTGTAGGCAGGGCTACCAGACTAAGAAAATCTCTGAGAGCAGAGTGCCAGAGGAGAGCAGAGAGAAGCCGCAGGATGCAGAAGACAACCATGCAGCTTTAAAGAAAGGTACCGAGCGGTATGGCTGAATAAGAGACATGGGATAGCTTAAGGGTAAAGAGTTAGCAAGCTATATGCCTGGGCCTAAGGCTGATCAGCCTAAAACTAATGGAAGCATATGTGTGTCTCTGTAGGACTGCGGGACTGTGGGTCTGCGGGTCTGTGGGCCTAGACCTTGAGGTTTGGCCAGAAAGTCCGGGCCAGAAACCTCGTACTACAGCCCTCCTCCTACCTATGCACTGATTTCCCCTCCTACTTTTTCTATGGTGCCTGACATGGGCCAAAACAGCTCCTTTATTTAAAGATTGATATTCACAGCATACGAAAAGGCATTCCCACATCAGATATCTCAATAGGGGGAGCCACTGTAGGGTTGGAAAGAAACTGTGTGCTAAAGAAACCTCTAAGAATTCACACGTCCCTGGCTATGACTCTAAGCAATAGTACATGGTGCCTAAACAGGATTTCCCTATAATCAAATGAATAACCACCCTAAGTGTCATTATAGAACCTTCATCTAGTAATGGATAGAGGCAGAAGCAGAGGTCCAAAGCTAAACAGCAGGTCAAGATCCTAGTCCAACTGAATAGAGAGAGTGGATAGAATATGTGAGCAAAGAGATTAGGACCATGAGGAGCAGACTCAAGAGATGGTTCACTGGAGCTATGGGGAACTCACTATATCACAAACACTCACTGAGGAACCTTCAGAGAAAAGAACTAAAGTCTCCAAAAATAAATGACTGCCAAATGGAATGGGCAGTTTCTGCAGCCTCTTGCAGTAGGATCAAACTATATTCCTGTTCCATGAACTGACATCTTGGAGCCCATTCTCTACAGAGGAAGACCTAATCCAGCCTTAATGTTGGGATGAAGGACTCAGACCTACCTCAACTGAAAATGCCAGATGGAACTGACTCATCTTGGAATGCTTTGCCATTCTTGAGGAATGGATGGGGGTTGTGTAGCAATATATTTTGTATTTAATAAAATCAGTGTGGAAAATCAGAGAACAGATCCACCCACAGTCAAGCCAAGAGCATCAGAGAGTGGTAACACATATCTTTAATCCCTGAATGGGAAAGACTGAGTGGTGATATACACCTTTAATCCCATAAATCCAGAGACAGATCTTTCTGTGTTTCTGAGTTCAAGGTCTAACTACCAAACAGTAGTAGCACACATCTTTAATCTTAACTCTAGAATTATGATTCAGATTTGAGCCCAGACGTTAAACAACTAGGTAAAGAAGATATTTAAGAAGGCATAGGCAGAGAGTGTGATATTCTGTAGAAATAACATGTCAGGTTGAGGACTATGGAGATAGCTTTTACCCTGAGAAGTTGGCTTGGTGAGAATTGACTGTTGTCTGTTTCATCTTTCTGATATTTCAGCCTTTTTCCTAATATCTGGCTTTGAGTTTTCATTTAATAACAACTAGAATTTATGTTTCATGGATGGGGTGGGTGGAGGCTGAGTTAAGACTGTGAGGGACTGGGAGGAGGGAATGGAGGGCCAGCAGCAGTATATATTTCCAAACATTTGATTGTCATGACCAGAAGGAGGGTCTCTTAAAATTTAGTGGGAAAAGGCAAATGTTTCTGGTAAACATCTACAAAAAATACAAACATTTCAATGCAGTCTGGCATACCCATTTGAGTTAGGATCATGCTACTTACCCCAATATTAAGGCTAAGAAAAATGTTTCTCTGTAGAGTACAGGTTCCAAAGAGCCAGTTTATGCACTAGGAATAAATTCTGGTCCTATTGCCAGACACTCCACAAATATCCATGTCATTTGTCTCTCATTCACATTTAGAGGGCCTAGTCCAGTTCCATGCAGGTTCCCCAGGTGTCAATTCAGAGTCAGTGAACTTCCAATAGATTGGGACAGCTGTCTCTATGGTCATCTATGCGTTATGATCTTGGCCCTTTGTTCATAAAATTTCTCCTTTTCAATTGGACTGGTATACTCTTTGTGGAATGGATGGTTGCAGGGAAGATAAGGAATGACTGGAATTTATATTCAAAAAGTTTTCTATGTTCCATGCACTGATATATTATGTATGCACATATATTTACAAATCTTATATACATATGAAATGTCTATTTATTTTTTATAGTACCTTCTATTAAATTTGTAAGGGTTGGAAACAAATCTTAAAAGGAGATCGTTGAGTGAGGGGAGCAAAAAGAGAGAAAGAAAGATGGATATCTTGATAGAAGAAGCCAATGTGGGATTGGAAAGAGACTGGGTGTCAGGGAAACCTCCAAGAACTCACAGGATGTCTCTGGTTAGGTCTCCACCCAAGAGTGAAAGGAGTGCCTAAACAGGATTTTCCCTATAGTCAAATAAATAACCACCCTAAGTGTCATCACATAACTTACATTCTCCAAAGAATAGTGGTGGAAGCTGAGATCCATGACTGAGCACTGGCCTATGCTCCTGGTCCAGCTGAGAGCCTGTGAGGAGAGTTTATATTAGCAAGGAGATAGGGACTATGAGGAAAATTCCAACAGTGATACCTAGCTGGAGCTCTGAAGTGCTCACCAAATTAAGAATTGCCACTGGAGATCCATCAGGAAAGGAGGTAGGCCCTCCAGTGGTAGGCAACTGTCCACTGTTATGGGCAGTAAGTGGAGCCTCAAGGGGTGGATCAGACTCTGTTCCTGTGCATGGGCAGGCACCTAGGAGGCCATTCTCCGCACAGGAATGCCTAACCCAGTATGAATTTGGGATGAGTAAATCAGACTTGTCTGCAGTGCATGTGCCATGCTGAACTGACACACCTTAGGACTTCTTGCCCATTGGGGGGAGGGGATGGAAGGATGGGGTGTGGGGAGGCTGAAGGCTAATTGGGAGGGATTGGGAGAAGGGAAGGGAGGGGGAGCAGGGGGATACATGAATAAAAAGACATTCTTTTTAAATAAAAAATTAAAATGAAGAAAATAAATAAATAAATAAATAGGTAAGAGTTTTATCCTTGGTTATTTTTGTGCTCAAGGTTTCAGAAATAAAACCAAATAAAAATCCAAACTGATATCTCCCTCTAAAACCTTTCTATCATGACTGGGTCACATTTACCTCACTTCTAGCTTGTGTATGTACTAACATGTCTCTTTATGCCTATGTACCAACCTCCTATAAAACCTCTTACTCCAATTGCAAAACTGTTTTTTTTTTTAATTTTAATTTACTTTATTGGTGGGCAAAAGCAAAAGTACTAGGTATGTAATGAATAAAAGAAAGATTTCAGATATACTATTATTAAATATTTTTATAAGCTGGGAGAGAGAGGATGTTCTCTCAGAGGACCTGAACTTGATTCCCAGCAAACATATGGAGTCTCACAACCATCTCTAACTCCAGTTCAAAGATATATGATGTGCCATTTTGACCTGTGGAGACATCACTAAAGTGTTTTATGTAAGCAAACCACTCATGCATACAAATATTTTATTTACAATTAAACAAAAATATAAGTTTAAGCAAAAAAAGAAAAATACAAAGATTTAAAATGTTAGCTAATCTGCATCACTGATAGAATGTCAGCCTCAAAATAGGTACCACAAATACTTTTTTATTTTTTTAATATAAAATTTTTATACATTATAAGAAAAATATTTTTCAGGTGCTTTGACAGCTGTGAAGATTTTATTTGAAGATTGTTTCATGGCTACTATTCTGTTTTTCTGTTCTACAGAAACAAATTCATTCTCTTCTAATGCCTTCTTTACGTTCATGTTCTCCAGCTGCACAGGACATATCTCAAAAATAAACAATCATCAACAATATAGTTGTTTCTTAAAATTTATGAGCAGAATTTAAGTCATGTGTGTTCATGTATACTATAGTTAAGTAGGTAAGAGAATTTAATTTAAAGACAAAAAAATTACTAGAGAATGTATTTTCATTGATTGTAAATTTTTTAAGAGCAACCCCAACCCCAATAAAACAGAGGTCAATGAAGTGGTTCTTGAGAGCTTAATGAGCCAGTGGGATTTAGGCAGAGTGAGTGTTGTAAAATATATTGACAATATTATTGCCTTAATTGTTGTGGAGGCACCTATAAAAGTTCAGAAGTTTATTATTATGTTGAAAAACTCTGTTTAGACTAATTCTAATATTTACACTAACAGAAAAGTTATAGTTTGCATATAATTCTAAATTTAAAGATTCAAACAGGTTTATTTAGTGAGTAAACTCAGAACTTTGTGAAGGAGACAAAGATGGAATTGTGTGTGTGTGTGTGTGTGTGTGTGTGTGTGTGTGTGTTGATATATTTTATATTTAAGAAAATCACAGGCTTGAATATCAGAAGACAGAATCACACACAGTCAAGCATAGAGAGTCAGAGGGTGGTGACACATGCCTTTAATCCCAGCATGGGAATAACCAAGTAGTGACCTACACCTTTAATCTCATATCTTAGTAGACAGAGTCCTTTCTGTGTTTCCATGAGTTCAAGACCTAACTGCCAAACAGTAGTAGCTCACACCTTTAATCTTAAATCTAAGATTATGATGTAGAGCTGAACTCTGAAGTGAAACAACTGGGCAAGGCAGGCACAGGCAGACACTGTGGGATTTACTTGAAGTTATGAGCCAAGCTGAAGATACTTTTTACCCTTAGAAGTTGGCTGAGTGAGAATTTATTGTGGTCTATTTCTTCTTTCTTATATTCCAGTTTTCCCCCAATATCTGGCTTTGAGTTTTTATTAAATACCAATTAGAATTTGTGTTTCCATGTATATATATATATATATACAAATGCTCACATGTGAGTGCACTAAAGCAGCATAATCAAGCTCCAGACCAGGCTTGTCTTTATAGTAAAGTTTTATTTCAATATAAATAAAATATTAAGTAGATAAATATAACATTTCAAATTTTAATAACAACCTAAAGTTAAAAGTTGAATTTATACTTTCTTTTTAACCCTTTTTTTAATAAGTAGATTATTTTCCCATACACTACATCATGGAGTTTATATTTCAAATTAAAAGAAACATTTAAGAACTCATGACATAGTTTAGAAGTCACATGTGCACATGTGTACAAATTCTAGATAAATAAATACATGTGAATGTAAAAGAATATTTCAAAGCTTATATAAGCTTATATTGTTTTCAAAAAATACCTATACAACAAATAAGAAAGTGTACTTAAATTAACTCAAAAGATTATAGATCTAGTTTTTGAATAACTGTTCAGTATAGTTAAAATTTCTCGACATTACCCGTTAAAAATTCTCAACATTACCAAGTGTAATGTTGCACACCCTTTACCTAGAACTTAACAAAGACAGATGAATCTCTGAGTTCCAGTAGAGTTGATTTGAATCATATTCCTAGACTGGTCTGACAAAACTATAGTTCATATATTTGTTCAATATATTTAATTCAATATTAGCATTTGTGTTGTTTGTGTGTGAAGTATCTACACATGTGCTTGCATGTGTGGAACTCAGGTGTGTGGTGCTGTGTACACAGGTGTATATTTGTATAGAAACAAGGGCTTGACATCAGGTGTCTTTTCCAAATGATATTTGCTTTATAAATTGAGGCAGACTCTCTCACTTTAATGCAGAGCATATCAACTGAGTGATTCTAGCCAAACTGCTTGCCCTAGGGAACCCTACTCATCACTTCCTTCTGGGATTATGGGTAAACTGCCATGTCTGCTCAACATTTATGTAGATGCTGTGAATGAATTCACACTGTGGTTCTCACAGTCTTATGACAAGTGTTTTGCCTACTGAGCCATCTCCCCAGTAACTAATGCAACATTTTTTTTTCAAATTTATTTGATCACAGCAGTCCCTCCCTTCATTTTTCATCATTGAAAGTAGTATTCAAGAGATCTCACTATAGAAAATTCTTGGAAATTTTGTCAAGACTGCTGCAAATATTCAACTAGCAATGGTATCTGCAACAGGGAGAAACAAATCTTTATGAAATTCTGAATGCTGTTACAATAATTTTTCAGACCTGTTCCATGTGTCATGGTGCAGAAGGCTCTGACTCCATTCTATGTCACTTAAAAGAGATATGTGTTTTGTACATTATATAGTTAATATCATGTAATGCTACATGCCTTCTTAATTTTTACCCAATATACATGTGGTTTACACTGCATTTGTATCAAATGGCTGGATCAGACATTTGTAAACTTTCTTTTGCCTACCATCCAAAAGATCCAGAAAACAATTTTAAGACATAAACTATGATATTTTGACAAAAAGGTATATTTTTAATATTTTAAACGTACATTTTCTACTATATCTGTTCTCTTCTGATAACCATTTTTGTACTACATGACTTCTTGAAATATAACTATACCACTTACAAATGTATAAAACCTTAATACTTTAACATTTATATTATAAATAAATATTATTCAATATACCAAAATGTCTTTTTATTTTTCAGATAAACTTTTATTAAACTATCACATGTTCAAGAAGGAAATTGAATGTTTTTAATTAGCACATTAAAAACTAGATATTTTTCAATTTGAAAAGGATTTTACCTTCTCTCTGTACTAGCTTTCTTAATCTATTTTCTCCATCTCTCCTCCCTTAGTAATCCATTCACAGATTCAGGTTGTATTTATTTCTTATGTTTTTAATTATAGGTAATGTAGAACTATCACAGCATATCTCACTGGTATAAAAAGCTAATGAAGTTTACTAATTACAGATGAAGGACTAAAATGAAGCAAAAGGAGTTTTCCTTAAAGATTCTTATATTTTGGGTTGTGAGCCTAGCCTTTAACACCTGAGCTACCTCTCCAGTACACAAAAATCTTCTTAATACCATTTAAATAATAGTATAAAGTTAGTAATTTAACCTGTTTTAAAATATTTTTGAAGGATGATAAAAAATATACCCCCTAAAATAGGTCATATCCATTCACTTTGCAAAATTTTTGTAGTATGATAACATAAAAAATTATTGCTAGTTTTAGGCTCCTAATCTTATTCAATTAAGAACAGATATTTTTATTATTCTAAAAGGTTGTAACTTTAATACATTCATTGAGTTTCTTAAAACTTCTTTCCTGGCAAACGCTATAAATTCAGCAAAATTTTGTCTTTTTCTAAAGTGCTTTTGTAATTTGTTTTCTCATAGATGTATAGGGAAAGACTCATGGTTCATTAATGCTGGCATGAATATACATTTGTCATTGGATTAGACAACGTCCCAACTGGGCAATGCCACATTTCCAATGGCTTCCCTATTAATGATTGTCTAATTGACTCATCTACAAATCTTGCAAAGCAATATTTTTACTAAGTAAATTGAACCTGCCACTGCAAAATCTCTGCAGTGCTACAACATAATTACTTGGAGTACTTGATCTAGAAAGCCCTAGGGATAATCAATGTTAGTTTCATTTGGAAATGGTTTTGTTGCTGTTTCCATGACACAGTGTTTCTGAATTACTGATGTTTTGATGACTGTTGCTTATTTGGTTTAGAACAGAAAGCTGTGGCTAACTCAAACTTTATAGCACAATAAATTTTCCAAAGTATCTTGACTTTAAAATCAGTCAGATTAATTGAAGTTTCAAGACTATTTGTTTTTCAAAATATTAGTGCTTGTCAAAACAAAAGAGGCCATCTAACATTCTCTCTATAGCCATCACCTGGGAAGTTAGAAAGTGGCTCTACTTCCTTCTAAAATGAGAAAGGAATCTTTGGGGTCTGACTGCTTAATGATCATTTTAATTGGTGGCCTTCTAGGCAATTTCATGGCTAAAGATTTATGGGACTCACCACTTAATTAAGAGTGAGAATTCTGAGTAGAGAGACCATAATCACTATAATTCACATAGTTCAATAATTATGGGATCCATTAGTTAGCAAAGTGAGCAGACAGAGTTGAACATTTTGATGATCTAATAAGAATTGCAAAATCAGAAATTATAAATGGAATACATTCATCGAACTCAAAATACAATTCATTGTATATGCTTTGTTTTTAAATAATTGTTTGATTTTAAATAATTATTATTTGTGTGTTTGTATGCATGTGTTTATGTGTAGGTTCACTTGTGCCACAGCTTGTGGATACAACATTTTGGGGTAATTTCTCTTCTAACTTTTCACAGGTTTTGGCAAATCAAACATACATCATCAGGTTTTGCAACAAGTATTTTTATATACTTGGCCATCTAGCTGGCCATAGATGTTTAAATCTAAAATCATGGTAATGTAATTATGTTTTTTTTTTAAGTTAGGGACAGAAGTTAAATTTTACTACTTATGCCTCTTAATTTCTGGGTTGATATTGGAGCAATTTGACTTTTCTCAATAATAAGGGAGAAATCTTTGTGCTTTGAGTATCAGAGGAGATTAAGTACTCATCCATATTAATAGTAAATTTCTTTTCTATGATTGATGTGGCAACAAACAGTGCACAGACTCACTCACACACACACACACACACACACACACACACACACACACACACACACATACATACATACATACACACAGACACATGTTACATTGATCATATTCACTTTCCTACTGTTGTGAACATAGTGAATCCAGTAATGGAGAGTAGAGACCAGTAGTAAGTCAATTTTATAGATATATGTTAGTACTCATCAGATTTAAACATTTTCCACAAACAATGCTAATACAGAGGGTTTCACAATATTTAGCATGTATTTTTTTTTGTTAGCCAAACATATGATGACGCTCAAGATATCCACTAAACAAGTGAGAAATATACAGAAGCACAGTATAATTTTCAATATCTCAGAAGTGAGATATGCAGAGTAAGAACAAGCCTGAGTCATTACTGTGGCAGAACATTTCTGGGAATTGAATGTATTAATGAGGTTTTTAAGTAGTGGTTATCCAAACTAAAGGAATTTTACAAAGTGAGTTCTTATACTTCTCTGTCTTATAAATCGGGATATATAGAATTCATTTAGTATCAAAGTGCCCCATCCTGAAATAGTGTTCTTGGTAAGCTTGTCCATAAAAAAAGAATGAATGCCAGAGAATCAAGGAATTTAGGAATTTTCATTTTTATTTACAACCTCAAAAAAGACTTCTATTTTAATTGATGCACACTTTTAACACTGAGTGTAAAAAAAAGTCTCTATATGTGTATTAGTCAAGAATAGAGAGACCCTGTTTTGAAATGCACACACACATTGTCAATATAAATTTTTAGAGTCATAGCTGTGTTCTCAGAATCATTGAAGTTTGATTAAAATTTTCATTGTTTATTAACTGTGTGATCTCTGACTGCTTATAGAAGCCATTCATATACTTTGAGTTAAAACTCAATACTTATCCTACATGAATGTTTGAGGTCATGTAATAAAACATAGAAAGTTCTTGAAATAGAACATGAAAATTATGTTCATTAGTCTAAAATATAACATTTAAAAATTTAAAGATAATTATAACTAATAATATTTATTGAGCATTGTTACATTGAAGTTTCTTGGCTCCAGGCAGCCAGAAATCCAGACCCACAGAGATGAGGTCCCAGACCGCTTAGTCGCTGGCTGCTGCTCAGGCCTACAAAATGACTCAGATGTAAACATTAACTTCATGTTGTTTGGCCCATGGCTCAGGCACATTGCTAGCTAGTTCCTTCATATTACCTCAACCCATTCTCATTAAACTGTTTGCCACATGGCCCCTGGCTCACCTGTGTTCCTTACATGTTTCCTCTTTGGGTGTCTGGCTCAGTCTGTCCCTGATTCTGCCCTTAATTTCCTACCTGTTCTGATTCTCCCACCTACTTTTTCTATGGTGCCTGTCATGGGCCAAAATAGCTCCTTTATTTAAAGATTGATATTCACAGCATAGACAAAGACATTCCCACATCAGAGCATTAACTATGTTGAAAATTGAATATATACTTATTCATTTAATTATTCTAACTATGCACACATAAATAAAATTTATAGATAAGAAAGGAAGACACACAAAAATAAAATGTAACTACTAGCATACAATTCATGGTTCTACATACTGTGAGTCAAACAATAGTGCCTGAAAAATATTAGGGAAAACCTACATATATATTAAACTTGTGAAACTATATTTCTCAACATTTATTAATCATCGCCATATATAAGTACTTGCATAAAGATTACCTTGAATTCCATACGCTAGATAATCTTGTGGTTATGTGGAGTGTGAATGAGGAGGGAAGTAGATGTACATGATACACATCTTTCATGATATTAATGTAAAAGGAAGTGAAATAAATGCTACAATATTTTATGAAAGAGAATTGATCATCAGGGCATTTTGCCTTCAAATGCCCTGCAGCTTATCTCCTGTGGCATTTTTAAGGTAACTATAATTAGCCCAACATTACGTAGATAATAGATCTGGGATGGGGGTGTTTATTGTTAACTACCATAAGAAGCTGTGTTATTTAGACTCACTGCTTGGTAAATCCATTGTAGCTGAAATCTGAAAGCTACAAAGGCACAGGGGCTACTCATATATGGATAGACAAAAAACAAAACAAACAAACAAAAAAACAGGCCTGGAAAAGAATTATTGTTTTCAGTGCTAAGATAGAAATTAAAGTTCTACATTCTTTGTCTTCTACATTCCATAACGTAATGCATTTGCACGTCTTAGATACTGTTAACGTGTTCACAAGCATATCAGTTAGTAGTTTTGAGTTCCTTTTGTTTCGTGATTACCCATCTTTTATAATAAGTTACATATGTTGAAATAAGATATTACCTTAATATGTCTTCAAATACATATTTTAAATTTATTTTCTTACTAAAATGTGATGGAAACAATGTTGTATGAATCTAGATAGAACTTGGAGAATAATTTTTAAGATGTATTTTTAGAAGAAATTTGTGAGTATGCTCTAAATTTTTAAAATATATTTCAAACTCAATCTGTAGATATGTTTTATCTTTTTAAAGCTCCATTAAATGTTAAATATTCTGCCCTGTGTCTTATGTCTTAGAAGTCTATGTCTTATGTCTTCTATCCTAGAAGAGTAGAATAGGAAAGAGATTCCCTGGGGATGAGCAACAGTTGTCCCAGTAGCATTCTTTCCTCATCTGAGAACCATACTCCAGTATAGTATGAAGTTTCTGGCCTAGACTTTCAGGCCTAGACGCAAGGTTTAGGCCTACAGACCCACAGACCCACAGAGACACACAGATGCATACAGTAGTTTTAGGCTGATCAGCCTAAGGCCCAGGCATATAACTTGCTAACTCTTTACCCTTAAACTAACCCATGACTCTTATGTTCAGCCATGTGGCTCAGTACCTTTTCTCAGAGCAGCATAGTTGTCCTCTGCATCTTCTGGCTTCTTTCTGGCATTCTGCTCTGTTCTTCCTGCTCCCAGAGTTTTCTTAGTCTGGTAGCCCCACCCACAATTCCTGTCTTCCTTTGGCTAATCAGTGCTTTTTATTAAACCATGGGTGGGACAATTATTTATAATGGAACAACATAATCCCCCTACACTCCTGTATCATATATTTAATAAGGTATTAATAAACACTACTCCAATTGCTTTGATGAGAGATTAAAAATAAACTTTTAAGAGCTTAGTTTCCTTTTAAGTAACAACTTGAACTCTTGCAGAAAAAGCACAGTGGGCTGCAGTTTTCAAAGCTAACTTTACCTTCTGAAGCTATTTATATTCTTTGAAAAATGGAAGAAACACATTTTTTTAAATCAAAATGAGGCAAAGGCAATGTATTAGGCTGTGCTCAGAATATAGTATTTCCTGAAAATTTGGCAGTAGAGTACAGCACCGTGTATAGTTTTTCTTTAAACAATCTATTTCTTCTAGCACTCTGTTTTGTTGTGAGGACTTTGAAAACCAATTAAAGCCATATTGAATAGTTTGGACCAAAAATAAGCAATGATGAATTTTCAGAATGTTTTCTGTGCTCTAAGGTTTAAATTTTCCACAGAAAGTAGCTTTACCTTATGACCTCCCTTGCCCTGGCATTCACTTCTTACAAAACCTAATATAATTTTTTTTAAAAAAAAAAAACAAGATTTAAAATCAGAAATTTAGACATAAAATGTCATTCAATTTTCATCTTTCTAAATGATTATTGTGAAACCCCAAAAAAATGTTAAATTCTGTTATGTTAAATTTTTACAAGAAGATGGTGGTATTTCTAATTTTAGGGTCACTTAGAGACTTTATGTGGCATTAACTATCAAAAAACAATAGGTCAAATATAATTTTATATACCTCAGGTACATGGAAGCTCAAATGCCATCTTATTTGAAGTATTTGAAAAGATGTTATCATTTACAGAATTAGGGAAAAAAGACAATAAAAAGGAGATACTGTATTGGTCTCATACATTAAATATTAGCCTAACCTTAAGGTTTAAGAAAATAAATTTAATTATCTGACTATTTTAGCCCATATTATACTGCCATTCTTTTCACAAATGATAGCAGATAATTATTATTCAAATTTCCAAACTGAATTTATTATTTCCCAAGACACCCTAGTGATTACATGCCACTTAATTCTGAAATGATTGCAGCCAAATTTAAACTAGTCTTCTGAAAACTCTTCTCTGGAGTATCTGCCAGGAAGCCTCATAGAGAACATAAATTCAGTAATTAATCTATACATATATTGTATGTTCTTAGATTTTTTAATCAATCAAGAACAATTTTTTATTGTTTTACTTTTATATTATATCCCTCAAAAATAAAGCTATAAAACCACTATAAGAGACCTCTGTAAAAGTTTCTCCCTTTGACTTTAAATATTTACCAGAATAATATATATTTTTAATGTCTCACTATTTCTTCGCTTTGGAGATAATGATTCCTGCCTATGTACTGTTTGGGAAGGAGTTACTTCTGATTGTATCTTCTCTTATTTGAATCAACTGTAATTTACAGTTTATCAATATCTCAAAATTTTCCAGCAATATTTTTAAGTATAACTTAATTGAAAATATCCTGGCTTTGGTTATCTTTTATTTTTGCTAAGAAAACAAATAACCATCCCTCTAGAAAATTCTTATTCCATTACACTTCCTGATACCTATTCATTACTTTACTGCCCACCTTATGCACATGGTATTGTCGGAGGTAACAGCAAGTAGGCCTTATTAATTTTCATCATTTTAGAGTATTTTCAGCCTACATGACATTACTACAATGAGCATTGTACTCAAACCCAAGTAGCACTGAACACACAGTATTTATTGCAGTTAACCAGAGATAATGGGATTTTGTATTTATATTTGAAGATGGGATTGATGTTGATTATCCATTGTTTGAAAATTCTGGGTAAAGGCAATACTGAATACAATTGTTTCATGTATAAATTTACAGTTTCTCTATGCTGTAGGTTTTGAAAGCTGGATTTCAAAAATCAACAAGAGCCTTTACCTTTATTCATCAATTTCATGAATAAATTTTAGTTTTCAAACTCTAGGAAACTGGCATATGAAAAAAGCAAATATTCATAAAGTTACAATGTACCCTTAAGTATGATTATGTATTTTTAAAAAATGCTTTTAAATGTCACAGAATTAATATTAAGGACATTATATTTTCTAAATCTGACAAATTAAGAATATTTGATGACTAGTTAAATAACATTAAAATGTTTTATTTTTGCAATTGTTATCTACAAAAGGAATCCAAGATAGCGAATATAAGTTCTAGTCAATGCAAATTAAAAATGAAATTTTAAAGACCACAATACATCTAATCATGTTCCTATAAAGCAAGTATATTCAATAGTACTTCTTTTAAATGAATCTTTGTCTACTCACTTAATTATTCATCAAGTTTCAATTTAAATGTAATGAAATATCAGAAACTCTCTCATCATTGTATTTCAACAATCCTCATCATACTTATGACTCTCATACTAGAATTTCTATCAGCAAAAGACAAATCTATTTTTTTAAAAAAAGTCAAATAGCTAGATTATTTTAGAATATGTCATTAATAGGGTAGTAGAAATCATGTTTTAAGTATTAGAATATCAATTTGCCAGTGAGAACGCCAAACTGTCACATATCTATTTTTTAGTCTGTATCTTCTATAAAGTCGGAAATAAAAATGTTAATGCACTTTTAAAGGTTAATAGTTGCCTAAGTGGTCCATAAAATAGAAGCTTAAACATAGCTCCTTGCAAAATTTAATGAGAGGGCAAACACAAGTTCACCTTGTCTTTTTATCTTCCTTAGCTTTGTTGTCTGGAGACTCATAAGTGCCCAGAGATGATTATATCAATTGCAGGATTCGGAGTATAGGCTCAGAGCATCTTAAATCATTCAACATCTGTTCAATTGAGGTTCCCATGACATAGTATTCAGGATTCGTTCAGAGGACAAACACATATTCCAGAGGTCCATGCTATCCTTCAAGCCTGGTGAATACTGCAGAAATCAGAAACTAGAAACATCACTTGTATTCATATGTGAGTCAAAGTACTCTATTTACTAAGAACTGAGACACCATAATGAAATTAAATGGGTTTTTCTTTATATTCAACTATTGCATACAGCTAAGCTCATCAGTATACTTAATCACAGAAGCAGCCTATTTAGATAATCATTTAAAATGGAGGTATGTCCAAATTCTGCCTAAAATGTCTTCTTTGTTTTCTCATATTACCTTATAATAAAATGAAAGGGTTAAAATATTCTCAGTTGGGGACCCTAATTTTAGTAGAAATGAAAACTTTAAAATAGCAGTATCGAGTACTTTGTTAAATTTACATTTCAGCTCTATTTTCTTTGATCCATATGCTACTAACTACATATTATATTGACTACAGGAAGGGAATGTACATATATTTGAAAATGTGTGTTGGCTACTAATTTGGATTTCAGACTTAAATAGACATAATGTATCTTATCTAAGACACACATATGGTCTTAAGTTGTATTATATTTAGAGAAGAAGGGTAGGAGTAGCTAATACTGGCATTCTTGGAATAGAGACTCTATGTTTTACCATGCTCAAGAAAATCTCTCCTCAATAAAGAACTATTGAGCTCCAAAAGCTGAAAGCATAAGATCTTAAAAAGTATTTCCTAGATTTTAATGGAAAGATGCACAATATCTTTCAAGTTCTTCCTATATTTTTATAGAATTCATATTTTTGTGCTCTCACAGTAGCTTCTTACTACTTTCAAAAACCAACCTGTACATTTTGTAAGGAAAATGTAGAATGTGTGAGTAGTGGCTAAAAGAAGGTTTTTTTTTTAATGAAAGTTGCTGAAAGACTGTTTACTTTAAAGAATGAATGAAAATAAATTATATTTTGTGAAGCCATTGGACAGCACTACAGGGTGGTAAAATACCAGCAGGACTACTTAATAAGAACAATTACATTTCTTAGAAACTAGACTTTAAATTTCAATACTAAGAAGAGTAAGAAACAAGTAAAATATTAAAATGTACTGAATTATCAGAAAATTGAAATTTTAATACTCAACTTTTATTTTTTTCCCCATTTCTTTAACAGCTATGAACTAATATTTGTTTGATAGTATAAAGAAACAGTAAAGAACAAATACAGAGCTATGCTATGTTTATTTTCTGAGTCTAATAAATAAAATGCAACTTATATACAACAACAGATGGTATCATTGAAAATAAGGATGACATAACAATGGATAACATCAAGCAATCAAAATAAAACCTAAGGGATGAAGACTCAGCTTTGCACTTCCACAAATTTTTAGATACTACATCAAAATGTAAATTATATGAATATCAAATGAATTACTTTTATACAAGATAAAAATTCAAAAATGTCATGTAAACTGTCTTTTGAGACAAGGTGATTTAGATAAATGAAAATAAAACAATAGAGATATTGAGTATAACTTATCATTGTCTAAAAATGAAGTACTATCCAACAAGTACATTATGTTGAAGGGTTGTCCAAAGTGACATATTTACATTTTGGACGTTGTAGCTGAAGACCTCTAGTTTAATGAATGAATAAACCTCTTGATGTGTTCAAAGAATCATGGCATTGTTGATGTTAAGGAAAACAGTTCATTGGGTTCACAAACAAGAAACACAGACTTTGTTCCTAAGCCTGTTTTTGTTACATTTTTATTTATGTCCTCCATGATGCAATCAGCTATATGTCATCATGTTGCATTTCCTCTCCACTGTGTGAGGCATAAATAAAGCCTAATGACCCTGGGTTGAAAACTATAAAAAAGTGAGCCAAAATAAATATTGCTTCTTAGTTACTTGCTTATGTGTTTTATTCATGATATAGAAAACTCATTGTGCATTAATAACAGTAAGGGAAATGTAATACTTGCACATATTTTACATTTTATATAGAAGTTCCTTCTGAAGTCACTTTTAATATTGCCTCTGCATGCTTAGTAACTCTTTCTTTATAATTTCTTCTTATGTAATAGTGATAACCATGGCCAGTAAAACTTTCAGTTTATAGCAGATTTTAAGAAATTTAAACAAAATATTTAAACAAAGTAATTACTCTTAAAATTTTTCATTTCACAGTAGCCAATCTGAATTATAAGAGGCGATGATCTAAATTAAGCCCATAAAGAGAAAAAATTGAATGTATGTGTACCCAGGCACTTACTTACAGAAGGAAGAGTCTCCTGACATGGATACTGGAGATTGAAACAGGGCTAGGTTGGAGGGGTCTCAGATAGTAGAAGCTGAGACAAATTTATATTAAGCAATTAGAATTTTTTTATACACTTATCAAACAAAATATAATGTTGTTGGGGCCTCTGGCCCCAGCCCCTCAAGATGGCGCTGATATCCAGTGCTGGCCAACCTGCCTGAGTCAGTAATCAAGGCAAGGGCGCATGCCTTTGGTAATTTTCCAAGACTGGTCTCTCCGCCTCTCCCGAGGCGTCATGTGGGGTGATGAGCTGCAGCCTATAGAGAGGTGACACGTCCAAGGCGGAGGTCTTTGGTCTATATAAGGATTGGGCTTTTCCTACCTCAGTCTCTCCATTTTCTGTAAGCTGATGCTCTCCCTCAAGACGCATTAAAGCTTTGCTGCAGAAGGATCCTACGTGTGTTGTGCCTTTTCTTGCGGGCGAGAAGTTGGCGCGGGACATAATGTTACTATTATTTTCAGGAAAATGCTATATGCAGATACATAATACCTAGTATGATTTTATTTTATATGAGTAGGGCCATCTGCCTTTTCAATTTACTTTTACTTATTCTTTAACTCCTATGAATAAAATGCCCCACATATCTCATTACTATTCACACAAATTAGAATTATACAAATAATTTTTCTGTTTCTATGATGTTATCTCCTCAGAATTAACAATATGTTTGCATTCAAACACAATCTTATATATACTTGGATTATCTTAAATTCTCAATTAGGCGACCTTTTATATGGATTTGAAAAATATTATTCATATATTCAGTGTTGCTGAACTGATCCTTCTAAAATTCATATGGTATCCTAAAGTAATTATATTTGATTAATTCTACTTTAATAACTTTTCACTGATGCTCAGAATTGTCTCTCATAACCAAATACACAATAACTAATATTCTTGAAATTAAAATACCTCATAATTCTCTTTACCTTTAATAATATACTTCAATAGATTTGGAGCTTCACTTAATCATATTAGGAAAATCTCCTGAAAATAAATATATAGCATTAATATAACTAAATTTAAAATGCTTTCTCTAAAATAAAAATCAGCTCCATGTTTCTTGGTGTTTGTATGAAGCTCCTGATATAACTTATTTTCATCAGTATTAGAATTAAACTTGTTGAGTGCTCTATAAACAAACTATTCAAAATCACAAGCAGATAAATTATTTCCAAAGCAAAATCTTTTTAAAATTTCATAGTTTATTACACTATCTTAATTGATGACCTTAATATTGACCTTTCTGTTTAGTTGAATTCATTATGTTTACAGGAATTAATCCATAGAATTGAACCATTTCATATATACAGCAGAAATGAAATAAGAAAAATTCTGCAACATATTTTGGCATAAATTTTTTGTATCTTGTAAAGATGTGCCTTTGTCTGACTCACCTTCTTATTGGTTTAATAAATACTTGAATGTCCAATAGTTAGGCAGGAGAGAACAGGTCAGACTTCTAGGAAAAAAGAAGAACTTGGGAAAATCTGGGACATGCAGATTAAGCTAATAAGACACAGAGTTGGATTTACAGAGTGGAGAAGATGTAAAGAGTCATGTAACAGAACTTAGATAGAAAATAGAAATGAATTAATTTGAGTTATTAGAACTAGTTGAAAATAAGCCTAAGATAAGGCCAACTTTTCATAATTAATAAATCTCTGCATCATTATTTGAGAGCTGGCAGTCCAAATGCAGTATGACTAAAACATTATTCCACTATTGTGAATCTTCTGTACTAAGCAGAATACCAGGGCAATCTTATCATCCACCACTATAGGAAATAAACCCCAGAGTTGTAATCCTCAGACACTTCAAAAGTAACTAAGCTTTAGTGTATTAAGCCATTCATACATAATAATTTGTCTTATGACATTACATTTCCCTTTATGATCTTGAAATTTAACTTTTCTAAAGTTATGTAATATGTCTCATAATGCTACCAGATATTGCTCCATGAATTTGTTTATGCAAATGAAGGCTCCAAAAGGAATTACAATTACCCATTTCCTGACTTTCTTAATTAGTAAAAATTTTGATCTGGTGACCATGAACTTGACCAGGTCCAAGTACTAACAAAAGTATACCATAGAAATAAAAAATGGGATCTAAAATAACCTACTGTCCTAAGCTTAAATATGAACATAGGATCACCAACTATATGTGAGCTAAGAGGCAAATTGATTTTTCCAACCCTCTCTGTTCATTCATTGTTATGAATAGAATCATGACCATGATCACTCTTATAAGAATGTCATTTAATTGTGGCCAGCGTATCGGTTATGAGGTTTAGTGCATTATTGTCATGGTGAGAATCATGGCAGAAAAGAACCCAAGAATTCTACTTCTGGATAAGCAGGCAGAAAAAAAAGAGTGAACCACTGGGCCTGGTTTGAGCTTCTAAAACTGCAAAACTCACTCCCTAGGACAAACTTCCTCCAATAAGATCCTACCTCCAATAGTTCCCTTCCTATGAGTCTGTGTATTCATTCAAACCAACACAATCTCCTAAAAAAAAAAAAAAAAAAAAAAAAAAAAAAAAAAACCAAGGAAAACTGTGGGAATGCATTTGTGAGTGCTGTATCTTTAAATAAAGGAGCTGGTTTGGGCCATGGCAGGTACTGTAAAATAGGTGGGAGGAGAATCAGAGCTTAGGTAGAGAAGTTTGTGTGTGCTGTATCTTTAAATAAAGGAGCTGTTTGATGGGTCATGGCAGGCACCATAGAAAAGGTGGGAGGAGAGTCAGTTCAGGTAGGAGAAGCAGGGCGGAGTTAGAGGCAGACCGCGCGGAAGCCGCCGAAGGAGCAACATGTAAAGAGACACGGGTGAGCCACGCGGGCCACGTGGCCCGCAGATTAATAAAAATGGGTTGATTTAAGATATAAGAGCTAGCTAACAATGTGCCTGAGCCATAGGCCAAACAGCATAAAATAAATAAAAGCGTCTCAGTCGTTTCTGGAGACCAGGGCGGCAGGCGGCTAAGCAGTTCCGGCGGCAGGTCTGTGGGTCTGGGACCTCTGCCTGCACAGAACCGGCGAACCCACTACAACAGAAAACATAATAACTTTCTATAGCATTGGTTCTTACTCTATTTACATACATACATATTTATATTGGATTCCTATACCTCAATTCCTATACATATGATATTTCCTGCTAGTGCTTAATATATAAAGGTGGTAAGCTTTTTGCATAGCAGTTCTATGTATAATCTTTTAGACCAGAAATAAAACAATACTGAGTATGGAAATGTTTAGAATTTATACTCACTGGAGTATCCCTGCCTTGGAGTCTGCTTAGGACATTTGGATGGGAACTTGAGTTCTCAAAGGACTTTATTATATAGCCTTTTATGTTCTGTCTTTTCCAGTTCTTGACCAAGCCTTTCCAGTCAGACCTCAGACCTGATAAAGCCCCTTATACTTTGCTTTCTGTTGCTTGTGTTTAAACTGTATGTTTTCTTACAGTGTACTCCAACAATTATTTTGGTACTTTGATGAGAGAATGCCTTTCTGTATGCTGTGAATATCAATCTTTAAAAAAGGAGCTGTTTTGGGCCATGACAGGCACCATACAAGAAGTAGGAGGAGAAATCAGAGCATAGGTAGGAGAAGTGGGGCAGAGTCAGAGACAGATTGAGCAAGCCGCCCAAGGAGCAACATGTAAGGAACACAGGTGAGCCACGGGTCACGTGGCAGACAGATTAATAGAAATGGGTTGATTTAAGATGTAAGACCTAGCTAGCAATGTGTGTGGCGGGATTAAGGTGTCAGCCGATCAGGTCTGAAGACACTTATCCAGGAGCCTGGGACCCTGGGGGAGGTGTGGCCAACCTGGAGGGGGTGTGGCCAACCCCATTGATAAGTGGCTGCTGGGACATGAGGACTCTCTCTTCCTGGTTCCTGGCTGCTGTCTGTTGGAGAGACAGGATCAGAATCCATTGTCCTTCCATCCTGCATCCATCGCTCGTCCATCGCTTGGATACGCCAGTCCTTGTTCAGGTGCCACTATAAGCTGTTACTAATATCATGAGTATTGATTTATATTCTAATAAATATTAATTTTGGACTGGTGCCTTGTAAGTAAAACTCCACCTACAAATGCGCCTGAGCCATAGGCCAAACAGCATAAAGTTAATATAAGCATCTGAGTAATTTCTGGGGGCTTGAGCAGCAGCGGCTGGGCAGCTAATGGGTCTGGCATGGCAGGGTCTGAGCCTCTGGCCACTCGGGACCAAGAAACCCCCATTGCAACAGTACTTGATTTGAATCCAATTTAATCCAGAAACAAGTTAATTGGTACATTATATTCACATACTCAACTTACAGAGAAGATCATTGGTTTTCTGGGGAACAAGCAATTCATTTACTAAGTATTTTGAGTGTCATGATCTAGGTGTTTATTTCCTGCAGAACACATATGCATCTTAGTCTACCAAGTATGTAAATGTTATTTCAACATAAGAGATTTAGAAGAATGGGGATTAAGTGAGGCTATAAAGATTGGATCCTCATGGTTATATCTGTAGATTTTAAAAAGAGAAACATTCTATCGCACTCTGTTTCTTCTTTGCCATTTTGGTGACTTCCATGTGGTGATAAACAGATCTTTATTGCACATTATTAAGATGTTGCTAACTAGTTGTATAATTCACAGCTCTAGAACACAAACAATATAAACTTCTTTATGACTTATTCAGTTTGTGGTGTTCTATTATAGAAACAGAAAAATGGACTTGGATATACAACTATGAATCAATGTCAAGATTTGAAATCCAATCGACCTTATTATTTTCTGCCTTTATCATATGCCACAATGTTTTTTTTTTTTGTGCCTATTACTTAAATAGCAATTCAATTCTACATTAATTTAAACATAAAGTATGTGAACTTTAGGTTAACACTCTGAATTTAGTGCAGAAAGTAAATTCTCTTAACTTATAACTAATGAGAAAAACATATTTTACAACTAAATAAATCTATATTTAAACATATCACTCATTCCATTTATAGCTTTGAATAGTACAATTAATTTCAAAGGTTTATTGTTTTATTCGCTTGCTTGTTTCTGAAGCTTTTCAAATGACAATATTGTCTACCTTATTGAACTTTCTGTAAACTGAAAATTTAAGCTTTTTTAAGATTTAACCTGTTTATAAAGTTAGGAAAACTATAAATGATAATAGTTTATATGTCCAAGGAGAAATGAATCAAGAATTATTTAAGCAGTTAAAATTATGTACATGCCTAATATTATGTGTAAAGGTTTACTAGATATCTGGTTTAAAAAAATATAGATCATGTATGTCTAATAGAAAAATTAGCATGAAGATCTTCCAAGTCATTTATTTCATCAAAGAGAATGGCCACATGAATGAATGCTTACGTATGTGCAAACTACGTAATTAAATTGCTGTGGCCAAAGTGCTCAATGCTGTACTAGAAATGCTTCTCCTCCTGTAATTCATGTGACACAAGAATAGCGTGGGAAAAGTTCAACTCCTGCTCATCCTCTTTTGAGGAAATAATAACAGAAGGTAAAAGTAATTAGATCAAGAAATTTTAACTGGAAGTCTGGAAAACTTTTCAGCCTCTGTAATTTAAAAATTGTGAAGTTTCAGTCTAAGGACTAATTTCTGTGAATGTAGATGTCATTTCAAAAAAACTGGGTCACCTCATATTAAAAGAAACAATATGATTCTAATTGCTCTGATTCCTATTTTCCTTTTTACTCAATAGCAGTGATCACTTGGTCACGGCATCATCCTTGACTTTTGGCTGTTAGGACATCCCATAGTTCTATTTTTATATTCTCCCCAATTAAAGCTTGTTTCTGGATTCCCCTAATAGTATCTCCTGACCTCTGCAATGTTTCAATGATTCCTCTGGGCTCCATATTTCTCTCCTGTGTGTTCTATCTTTTAACAATTCCACTTAGTCACATGAAGTACAGTATGCATCCTACTGGCTTCCAAAATTAAATGGTATTCCTGGACCCTTTTTCTGAATTTGACACTTAATTCATTTTACTGCTTTCAAAGGAGAGCCACTGGGGAAGTCAATAAGCACTTATGCTTACCAATGGTTATCTAGCTCAGGTTTTTTTTTTTTCTTCTTCTTTTCTTTGTCATGGTTTAATTCAGGCTTTCTGACACAGCTTTTGCTATTTTCAGGACTGGTTGCCATATTTTAATCAGACTGATCCCATAAACAACCCATTATTAAACTCTGTTGAATACTTTCCATTTCACTCAGTGTTGGGAGCTGCTGGCCCCAGCCCCTCAAGATGGCGCTGATATCCAGTGCTGGCCAACCCGCCTGAGTCAGTAAACAAGGCATGCATGCCTTTGGTAATTTCCCGAGACTGGTCTCTCCGCCTCTCCCGTGGCGTCATGTGGGGTGATGAGCTGCAGCCTATAGAGAGGTGACACGTCCAAGGCGGAAGTCTTTGGTCTATATAAGGATTGGGCTTTTCCTACCTCAGTCTCTCCATTTTCTGTAAGCTGATGCTCTCCTTCAAGATGCATTAAAGCTTTGCTGCAGAAGGATCCTATGTGTGTCGTGCCTTTTCTTGCGGGTGAGAAGTTGGCGCGGGACAACTCAGGGAAGAGCCAATCCAGTTACACACTTCCCTTGTCATACTGGTCCTTATACATTGTGTGAAGAGCTCAGGGGACAGCCATCCTATATTCACCAAGGGAAGCATTTTGGACTGAGACTATGATAACTACAAATGCCTTACTTGTCACCAATCCCTCCCTGGCATGTTTAAACCTATATAAAACCAGCATAGAATTTGGACTTCTAAAAACTTTATCTTCAACTCTAATTTCTTCTATTTATTGATACTATAACCTTAAACAAATTTTTGAAGAGGTAATTGAGCAAGAAGTCAAGAACTACTAGTATACCATTTTTTATTTCCCACATTAATAAATACCTTTGAGTATTTTCATTGAGACTATTTTAGTGAGATGCTTTAAATGTTAGAGATGGTTCACTGAACAAAAGAAAAAAAAGTTCTTGTTGCTATGGAGCCCACATTTCAGTGACTTGAAAACACACCTGAATCAAATTATATGGAAATTCTGGACAGAAGTGTGAACTGTGTGGGTGGTATTTGTTGATGCAAATTGAGATGGAAGGAACACTTGAACCCGGGTTCACATGAGTCTAAATTCCAAGGTATTTGTAACATTTTGATGCTGCTCTCTGACTCCACTTCTCTAATGTCTCCATAATTGTGAGGAGTACAGTAAGACAAGAGTTGGATAAACATGTGCTCATTAAATTTTACCCTAACTATAAAAAGGATTAGGTATGGAGAAGAGAAGAACTGGAAGGCAGACAGCTTAATGAGCAGATGTGAACCACACTGGCAGGTTTGAAAAAGAAGCAAAGGGAATCTACTGTCCTTTTCATGAGGAAATGAAGCCATTCCCTACAGAGACTGCTGTGAGTTTTGCTTCATTTCCACGGATTGGGTTACTAAGAGGTTCTAATCAAAAAATAAATTCAGGTATGCCTCACACTAGTAAAATCTGATTTTTTAAAAGTGATATGTGAAATGTTATTTTTTAGAGATCTATCGATTAAAGCACCACAGGAGATTACATTGAAGAAAATAGAATAGCATTTTAAAAATTCTACCATTGTACTTATAAAAATACTTCCAAATTAACATGCTAAATTTAGTGTACATTTGTATGTTAGTCCATATGTATTTAGAGATAAATGGTAGCAATCATTGCATATGAACCATTTGTGATTCATGTTTATCTTTCTACTTTATTAGCAGCTAGTGGTATATAATAAATCATCAACCTATCATATCACAGTACTACCTACAATATTTATTTGATTTTTTCACCTTTCAGAGTGGCAGTTTCATGCCTCCTCTATTTTTGGTTTTAATATGTTGCTTATCACTGCCTGCAGGTTATTTTCAAACACAAAATTTTATTACTTCACTAAAAAAATATGCAAATGAAATTGATTTGATTGCAACAAAAGCTTGGTATTTAGGAGTTCACCAGGTATTCTGACAGCCAAGTAAACCTGGGAATCCAGAATCTATGATGATGTGAACCTTTCTTCCCTTTGACCTTATTCTCTCCCTGATAACCCAGCCACGTAAAATAGCTCTGTGTCATTATTTCTACTTTAAAACCTTATCTCCCTTCCCTCCATATTGTTTCTTCAAAGAGTTTCAGCAGGAGATTCTCTCTTAAGGGAAGAATATGGATCTAAGCCTGTCCCCCTCACAGTCTAACCTATCCCTTATTAAGAGAAAATATTAAATATAGCCTTCAATTTGAGACATAAAAATTTGACATTTTAAACAGAATGATAGGTGGAACATCAATTTTCTTAAGATTTAGAATAGGTTTTCCATATGTGTTCCTTATTTAGAAACTGTTTTCTTTTTCATTATCTTATTCTGTGAAGCTACACACAAAAACTTAAAATAAATATTCAAAGTTGACTGTACTCAAAATATACTTGCTTCCAAGAAATAGATAAACAATCTGCATTTCATATACTGAATGGAATCAAAATATCTTGTCTGAGTAATAGAAGCATAAAATATTTCTAACAAGTATATATAATCTCATCTCTTTTGTTTTCTTTATTTTAAGACTTCTCATTTTATCACTAAAACTGAGCTATATCAGTCTCTTTAATTTTGAGGCAGCAAAAATTAACCTGTAGACAAAGGTTTCTAAACTTCAACTACATCAAAGATCACAGAAGGATATAATATTACCCAAGTAAACAGAAAGTGCAAGCAACTTCCAAAATCTAGAAATGACAGAGACAACACCTGTCTGCCTAGATAGTCCCCCAGAGTTCCTTTGTTATATTCGAGGCATCCATTTTCAGCCTACAGGCCCAGAGTCTCTGTCATATCTTTTTCAGTGAAGCAGGAATTCTGAAGGACTTCTATGCCCATTCTGGCAATTCTGGCACAGTTCATCATTCACCTCTTGTATCTTGAAGAGTGTCTGGCAGTTGTCTCTGAAAGCAGAAACCTGAAGGACCACCTCAGCTTGTTCTGTCAAAGTTCAAAGATCTCATTCCCATGGAACCTGCATGTCCAGTTTATAGCACATACTGTCAAGTAGTCAATACAAGAATAATTTCTTGTCCATTGTAATAAACTCCACATGAAGTTTCTTTGATGGCCATTAGTATCTTGAAATAATTTGGTGCTGCCAGAAACACCTGTTTCACTGTTAAAAAAAAAATCTAAGTTCTTAAAATATTTTAAATGTCATATTCTGTAGGACTTAGATGTGGGAGATTGTGTTGTTTCATTGTAAATAATTGTCCCACCCACTGGTTTAATAAGGCAGGCAGGAAGTGTGGGTGGGGCTACCAAACTAAGAAAACTCTGAGAACAGGAAACACAGAGAAGAATGCTAGAGAGAAGCCAGAAGAAGCAGAGGACAACCATGCCGCTGTGAGAAAAGGTACCGAGCCCCATGGCTGAACAGGATGAGTCATGGGTTAGATCAAGGGTAAAGAGTTAGCAAGTTCTTTGCCTGGGCCTTAGGCCGATCAGCCTAAAACTATTGAAAGCATCTGTGTGTCTCTGTGGGTCTGTGAGTCTGAGAGCCTAAAACTTGAGGCTAGGCCTGAAAGTCCAGGCCAGACCTCATACTATACTTAGAAGTGTTTAAGATTACCTCTTAAACTGAAATATATGTTTGTATACCTAAAAAAATCCTAACTAACATGACTATAAATTTGGTTAACATAGATGACTATTAATCTTCATTTCTTAATTAAACATTACAATTTTAAAGAAACTACATAAACATAATATCTTAAGCAAGAGTAGAACTACACATACACTATAGAAAATTGACCTTAAATTTGTATCAATAAACCAAAATCCATACCTATGTAAAATATTTTTAGATTAACAACTGATTTTTGGCTTAAAGTAAATTTAATAATCTATCTTTTAAAAATAATTCCTATACCATATCTCCCTCTTTTCCTTGGAAAGAGATTGACTATAACCATTAACTATTTGTTACAAAAATAAATATTTATAAACATTATTTTGGGAATTTGGGCATAACTTTCTATTACTACTTCCTTCATGCTTAATAAGGGGCATTGGCAATTTTACAAGGGTCTTGAGACTGAATCATCTTAGCCTTGAAATTGATGTGACTATCTGTTCCTATCAGAGTTTTCAGGTAATCTTGGTTAGCCAAACCATAATATCCTGGAAGAAATCCACAGGTTCTCATCTTCTGTGGAAACAAAAGCAGAAACTCATTTCCAAAGCAACATATCCTGAGACACAAATTTCAAAGTCAAGATACCTTTAAAATATATATGTTTGTTTAGCTTAGCAGCCTTTGCAATCAGTTGTCTTTATTCAGTTAGTTCATTAACTGTTAAAAATTATAAGAAAACACAATAATAACCATAATCCACACTCTGTGTATTCTCCACTGTATGTGGCTTATTATATTTTTATTACTCTATCATTTTTAGGGACTTTCTCTACCCTATTTCTTTTCTCTCTGAAGCCTATGTACATTTCACAAACATTGTAACCCATTTAGAATTTTTCTCCATCTGAATCTGTTTTCTTGCTTATCATAAATCATTTTATAACCAGAAGAACTTTTTAAATACTAGGCTGTGAAACATTGCTTTGGCTGCTGACTCTGCTCCACTCTGGGGCTTTTCAACATGGCATAGGTTCCAGAGCCACACTTACCTTCCCAATTCTAAGAAGCAATATTATATATTGTGAAACCTTTTACTATCCCAACTCTGGGGAATCTTAGGGTCCACACCGTCATCATATAGAACACTTCTGCCACTATTGCTCATGAACTCTATTTAAGTACTTTGCAGTAGGGTCTCTTACAGAGCCACACAGTTTTTGAGCTAACTCTGAGTCAGGAAGCTACTCTTACAGGGGTATCTCTGCTCACTGCCAGCAAACAGAGCAGACCCAAGAAAATACTGTTACAAAGAAGCCATCTTTGACTCTGTTCATCTTTTTGTGCAGTATAAAAAGAAACATTAAATCAATCACATGTAGCTTGTTTCTTATACTGAGTCTTCTGTGACACTTCTGGAACCAGTCTTGTTCCATCTTATACCCTTCAGCAAGTCCACCGCCATTTTGTCTATGGCCTGGACACCATGCCATATCTGTACTATAACTCAGTTCAAAGACAAAACTCAAAAGCCACTTCTGGCTCTGTTACTGTGCTCAAGAACTCCTTTTAAGCTTTCTTGGGCTTTATAGGTGTGCCAGATATTGCAAAATATACACTAGCAATATAAATATATCATAGAAAGTATTAATATTTATTCATGGGGTTATATAAACACTCTCTGAATCAATTGAACCTTTAAACAATTCTTGGAGAATGGAAATGCCCCATGATGGACAGATTGATTGGCTCTCCAAGAACACAGGAACAAACAGGAAGGAATGTCAATGCTCCTATGTCTCAATGGTGTCTGACCATGTCCCATTGAGGATCCCAGTATTCCAGAGACATGTCTCTAAGCTTTGTCAGCTAATACCTGAAACCCACTACAATGACCCCAATTTTTGCACTTTAGTATCTATATATTTACAGAATTTACTCAAATTAACTTATTGGAGGTCTTAATGATAAGGAAAATATGCTGGGTACAGGCAAAGTTATCTTTTAATAAAGGCATAAAACATTGAGTGAATTATTTAGGAAATTTTGAAAAATTTAGTTATTTGGGCTTATATTAAAAAATGGTACCATCAATGAAAATGGAACCTGGCAGAGATGTAGGACTATTGATATAAAACAGACATAGAATGTAATTTGGCGATGAAGGCAGGAGGCAAGCTCAAGATTGTTCTCAGCTACATAGTTATGAAACTGGAGAGGAACACATAACTTTAAAAAACAAAAGGATAACCAATGAATCTCAGCAACACGATGTCTACTTTGACTTCATAGTTCTAACGTAGGGGTTGTTACATAGTGCAAATATTATTTTGAACAATTTTCTCCCAGAGCTCTTCCTTTAGAGGTAAAACTTTATCAGTGAGATAAAAAACCAGTTCCTGTGAGAGAGCATATTTTAAAAATTTTTAAATCTTTTTATCATATCCAATTACTAAATAAGCCCAGTATAAAAATATAGACATCTATACAAGCTAAATTGTGTGAATTAAATTATTATGCCTTATAATGCAAATTCACATTGTAGCTATATATATTTGTAGAAAAAATTTGAACTTTATATAAAGGGAAGTACAAAGAGGAATTATATAAAGCCACAATATTATTTGTTTTATATGTTATTATTTTCCCTTTGCTTTATGTTTTGTATAAATCCATGCACTGTTTGTATGTATGTATACAACATATGTGTACAAGTATACATGTGTTTAAAAGTTTGTGGAGGCCAGAACTTGGGGCTGTATGTCTTTCTCAATCATTTTTTACTTTATTTCTTGAGGCATAATTTCTGAACAAAGTTTAGACCTTTATAAATGTGCTACTCTAACTAGCCAACTTGCTTTGGGGAATTTCTGTTTGTACCTCTTAAGCACTGAGATGACATAAGGGCAGTCACACCTTTGTATATTTTGTGTGAGTAACACAGGTCCAAGCTTTAATACTCACAAATGTACTAAAACATACTTTATCCACTGAATTATCTTCCCAGTACCTTATTCATTGATTTTTAATATATAATATGAGATGTGTACATTATCCTAGATAGTTTTATACATATGAAGACATATGAGTTTCAACAGATACAAGTGTTGGGCTTGTGAGATATTTCAGCAAGTATTTGCAGATAAGTTTAATGTCCTCTAAAACCCACATAGTAGATGGAGAAAACACTCTTACAAATTGTCCTTTATCTTCATAAGCTTAAAACTAGCATATGTATTGACACACATAGACATATTCACATACAGAGTAATGATGTGGGAATGCCATTCTGTATGCTGTGAATATCATTCTTTAAATAAAGGAGCTGTTTTGGACCATGACAGTCACCATAGAAGAAGTAGAAAGAGAAATCAGAGCATAGGTAGGAGAAGCAGGGCAGGGTCAGACAGATCAAGCAAGCCGCCCAAGGAGTAACATGTAAGGAACACAAGTGAGCCACAGGCCATGTGGCAGACAGTTTAATAGAAATGGGTAGGTTTAAAATGTAAGAGCTAGCTAGCAATGTGCCTAAGCCATAGGCCAAACAGCATGAAGTTAATATAAGTGTCTGAGTAATTTCTTGGGGCCTGAGCAGCAGCTGGCAGCTAATGGGTCTGGCGCACGGTTCTGTGGGTCTGGGCCTCTGGCCACCCGGGACCCAGAAACCCCATTATAATAGATGGCGTCCAACGGGTTGATCATCCACTTAAAGCCTGAGAAAGATTAGAAGGGGTTCTAGATCACAGAAACTGAGCCAAGTCAGCTTCCAAATTGTGTATACAAAGCAGGTCATTGTACAAAGAAAGCATGGCATCCGGGTCACATTCAAAATGGCACCAGTAGACTGATGACAGGCAGTATAAGCTATAATAAGGCTGGTTCCTGAAATCTCACAGAAGACTCAGTAGCATGTGATTGATTTTAGATTTCTGTTTGTTTTGAACAAAAAGGAAACAAAGACGGTTTCTTAGTAGAGCTTTTTCTTGGGTGTGCTGTTTGCTGGCCACAAACAGAGACATGGTCCCTTTAAGAGAACTTACTGATTCAGCTATATCTGCAAAAACTATCTGGCAAGAGAGAGTATTTTTAAAAAGCTCTTCTAGTTAGTTAAAATGATTAAGGATTCACCATAAAACAGATTCAGAATTTTTTTTTTTTAAAAAAAAAACCTGTAAATGGGTTACAATATGTGTAAAAGGTACATAGTCTTCAGAGAGAAAAGATAAAAGGTAGAGCAAGTCTTTAGAAAGAGGAAGAGAGTAATAAAAATATAATAAGCCATGTAAAGATGAAAAATATACACAAAATCTGGATTTTGGTTGTTACTGTGTTTTAATTTTTTAACTGTTAATGAGCTAACTGCAGAAAGACAATGGATTGCAAATGCAAAGGCTACTAAGTTAAACAAGAATATATATTTTAAAGATATTTTGATTTTGAAATTTGTGTCTAAGGATTTATTGCTTTTGAAGAGCTCTGCTTTTGTTTCCACAGAAGATGAGAACCTGTGGATTGCTTCCAGGCAAATATGGTTTCATCAACCAAGACCCCCTGGAAAAAACCTCTGATGGGAAGAGATGGCTGTATCAGCTTCAAGACTGCAGATTATGATCCAGTCTCAATAATCCATGAGATTTTCAATGCCCCATAATCAACAGGAAGCAGTAATGGCAAACTATGTCCAAATTCCCAAAAGATTGTTTATAAATATTTGTTTTCATTACAAATGGTTATTGGTCATAGTTAATCTCTTTCTAAGAAGAAAAAGGGGATATGGTATATGAATGATTTTTTTAAAAAGTTAGATTATTGAATTTACTTAGATCAAGAAATCAGCTGTTAATCTCAAAATGTTTTACATTGGTATGGATTTTGGTTTACTGATACAAATTTAAGGTCAATTCTTGTATGCTATATGTATTTTTCTACTTTTTTAAAGATATGATGTTTATGTAACTGATTTAAAATTGTAATGTATAATTAAGAAATGCATGTTAGTTAGATTTTTAGGTATACAAAGATATAATTCAATTAGATAGGTAATCTTCAAACCCTTCTAAGACCTACAGAATATGGCATTTAAAATGTTTTAAGAACTTAGACTTTTCTAGACAGTGAGACAGGTCTGCTCCTGGCAGCACAAATTTACTTCATGAGAAAAATGGGCATGAAAGAAACTCCATATGGAGTCTATTTGTGGCAATGGTTAGCCACTAGACAAGAACCTGTTCTTATATTGACTGCTTGACAGTATGCTGTTTAAACTGGACATGCAGGTTCCATAGGAAGATGACCTCTGAACTTTGGCAGAACATGCTGAGATGGTCATTTAGGTTCCTGCTTTACAGAGAAAGCTGTCAGACATTCTTCAGGACTCGAGGAGAAGCAACTGATGAACTGTGCCAGAATGGGCAGAGCAGATTTCCTGCTTCACTGAAATGAAAAGAGACTCTGGGCCTGTAGGCTGAAGATGGATGCTCCAGCTGAATAAAGGAACTTTGGTGACTGTCCAGGTAGATAGGTGTCATCTCTGTCCTTTCTAGATTTTAGAAGTCGCTTGAACTTCTGGTTTACTTGGGTAAATATATCCTTCTGTGGTCTTTGATGTAGTTGTAGATTAGATAGTTATAGGTACAGTTTTTCTTAGTCATTTGGAAGGTATATTGGATATGAAACTTTAGATTCATAAAGATAAGGTGGATGATAAGAGTATTTTCTTTTATTTTTCTAAATACAAATAGACTAGATATTATAACTGTAATTCTTGTTTGATGGCTATTTTGTTATATGTAATTTTGCTATGTTAAAATTGAAACCTTCCTTTTTGATTAGACAGAAAGGGAGAAGTGATGTAGGAATGCCTTTCTGTATGCTGTGAATATCAATCATTAAATAAAGGAGCTGTTTTGGGCCATGACAGTCACCATAGAAAAAGTAGAAAGAGAAATCAGAGCATAGGTAAGAGAAGTAGGGCAGAGTCAGAAAGATAAAGCAAGAAGCCCAAAGGAGCAACATGTAAGGAGCACAGGTGAGCCATGGGCCATGTGGCAGACAGATTAATAGAAATGGGTTGATTTAAGATGTAAGGGCTAGCTAGCAATGTGCCTGAGCCATAGGCCAAACAGCATGAACTTAAAATAAGCATCGCAGAGTAATTTCTAAGGGCCTGAGCAGCAGCAGGCAACTGGGCAGCTAAGGGTGTGGCAGGGTCTGGGCTCTGGCTACCGGGCACCAAGAAACCTCCATTGCAACAGAGTAACATCAAAATAAATCTTAAATTTTACTCCTATAATTATTAACTTAATAGTGATAAAAGTAATAACTCCCATTCACTGTAATAGTAATAATAAATATAAAGATAGTACAGTAATAATAGTGGAATCAGTAAATATAATAATAGTATAATATATAATATTTCAAATTTAGAATGTATCATTCTTGATTCTAATCTTACAACTCATATAATGAATGTATTATTAAGGATAGTAGAATGCATGTGTTATAACATGATCAATAACTAAACATAGAGGGAGTTAAATGAGGAAGGATGGCAGGTCAGATTGAATAAATATAAACATATGTTAATAACAGATACAATACAATATATTGGATAATCTTTTAAAATATTTTAATTTTATACTCTGTTTTACATTCTTAACTACGATTTTCTTTCTTTCTTCTCTTCTTATTCACCACCTACCTTTCCCTCCTCAACCCCCAATCCACTTCTCAAAGAAGATAAGGCCTCCCAAGGAGAGTCAATAAAGTCTGAAATATCAAGTTGAGGCAGGACCAAACTCCTTTCCTCTGTATAAAAGCTAAGTAAAGTATCTTTCTATAGGAAATGGTTTCCAAAAAGGTAGTTCATGCACTAGGGATAAATCTTGGTCCCACTGTGAGAAGCCCCTAAAACTGCCTGTGTCACACAGCTGTCATCCACATTCAGAAGTCCTAATTCTGTCCCATTCAGGTTCCCCTGCTGTCAATCTAGAGTTAGTGAATTCCTAATAGCTCAGATCAACTCTCTCTGTGGGTTTTCTCATCATGATGTTGGCACCTTTGGTCATATAATGCCTCCTTCTTCTCTTCAATTGGATTGGGAGCCTGTCTAATTGCTTATCTGTAAATCTCTGTACCTATCATAGATGAAGGTTCTATGATAACAATTAGAATGGCCATCAATTTTAATATAGGGGAAGACCAGTTTAGGCACCTTCTTGGCTCTTGTTTGGAGTTTTAGATAGGGTCATCCTTGAGGATTTCTTCAGCAGCAGTTTTCTCCATAATCCCAAAATGACTCCCTCCATCAAGATATCTATTTTGTTGTTTTCCTCTGTCTCTCCTCCAAGTCTACCATCATATTCCATCATGTCCTCTTCTAATACTCCTTTATACCACCATGCTCTCAATTTACTAAAGAGATCTTACCCATTTCCTATTTTCAGGGGGGATACATAAATATGTCTTAGGGTCCTCCTTGTTACCTAGCATTTTTGAGGTTGTTGATTATAGCTTGGTTATACTTTCTGTCTAATATCCACTTAGGAGTGTTTTTTTTTTTTTCTGAGTCTGGGTTATCTGACTCAGGATGATTCTTTTTCTAGTTACATCTATTTGCCAACATATTGAAGATGTCATTTTTAACTGGTACATAATACTCTTGAATAAAAGACTTTCTTCCATATGCATTTCAAAAAGATCAGAGGAATTGCTACACTAAAATCATACTGAGGATGCAAGGCAGAAAGAAGAATAGATTGGTTATTATCCCAATAATCAGTGACAGTTTTTGAATCTTGAACTGTATGGTAGTAGTGAAAAGATGAGAAGTAGTCTAGATGTATTATTAAATTATGCATGGCAAAATGCATATTATCACAAGCATTTTGGGAAAAAAGAATGTAGAAATGAGTAACATCTAAGTGAGAGTGTTATCTTATAGTATTTCCTCAGCATGAGCAAGGTTCATGGCTAAGTTTCTAGCAACATAGACAAACTAAAAGACCACTGAATAGAGCCCATGAGATAATTTTAAGAAAATCTTTAGAGTCTCAAGTGTTATTCAAAGGAAAGTATTGATAAGGTAGCACAGATAGCATGATATATCTGAAGCATGTACTGGGTATGCAAATGTTGTAAAATAAAGATGTAAAATCTTGGTTTCGTATATAATTTGGGAATTTTTTGAAAACTAGTAAATGATATAGCAATGAAAAATGATGAATTTATCAGGAGATAGCCAAAATGAAATAAAATTTTCTGATGAAATCAGCAAGCAAATAAGGACAGGTCTGAAAAAAACTAAAATTTTGAAAAAAAAGATAAAAATTAAATATCAAATTTAAGCAGAATTATATAATTGCTGCTAAAATAAGAAACGGTTAATTATGTTGAATTATCAAGAAGTTTTGTGAAAGTCTGGTTAAAACAGAAGGTAAAATGGCCTTAAAATTACAAGCATTATACATAGGATAGTGCTATGTAACACCAGTAAGGTTCGTATTTATGAACAAGGACTAGAAATGTTGGAATAATTTATAATAAACTTAATTCATATTAACATTACGACAAAGGGTTATATGAGAAGACATGTTAGGGATGGACATGGAGTCAATATCTAAAGCAGTCACTTTTAAAGTATGTGCAAGGCATCAGTAAGCAAATAGATAAGGAAGGAGAAGTGGAATGCTCCATATGGTGATTAGAGTTTTTCAAGATTGAGAAAACAGTCCACACAAATTAAATACAGAGTCCTATGAGATGAACAGTTGAGCATATTTTAATAACTTAAGTGTCCAGCAAGGTAATATACTTTCATTTCTATAAGGAAGGCCAAGAATGAGAGGAAAATTAATTTAGTCTATTTTGGTATAGTATATTAGCTTTTTTTGAGTCTTGAAGAATGTCTTACAGTTTTTCTTTGTTTTTTGTTTTGTAAAGTAGGAACTTGAAGTATTATCTTGGCTTGTTTTTTTCGTTTAGAGGTCTTTTTTTTTATGGAACTTGTATGTCTAGTTTAAACAGTATACAGGTTTTTGTCACAAAGAAAGTAAACTTTATATGAAATTTTTTATGTCTATTTTTTTTGAAGTAGATTGGTGTTGCCAAGAGTAGATCTGTCTCACTGTCTAGAAAACTCTAAGCTATTAAAATAATTTTAATTGTTATATTTTGTAGGTTTAGAAGTGATTGAAGATTATCTATATAATTGAAATATATTTATGTATATTTAAAAATTTAACTAACAAGTATTCTTTAATTATATTTTATAATTTAAAATTAGTTACATAAACATCTTAAACAAGAGTAAAAAAATATATAGCATAACATAATTGACCTTAAATTTATATCAATAAACTAAAATCTATATTAATGTAAAACATTTTGAGATTAACAGTTGATTTTTTGATCAATGTAAATTTAAGAATCTAATTTTTAAAATATTATTTATATATTTTATTTAATTTTTTAAAAAAGAGATTAAGTATGACTATTAACTATTTATAGTGAAAATAAACATTTGTAAACAACATTTTGGGAATTTGGGCATTGTCTTTTATTATTATTTTTGTTGTTTATGGGGCATTGGTAAACTTATAGGTTTTTGAGACTGTATCATCTTAGTCTGTAGCCTTGAAGCTGATGTGACTATTTTTTTATTTTAATCAGAGAATTTTTAGGTGGTCTTGGTTGATGAAACTATATTTGTGTGGAAGCAATCTATAGGTTTTTATCTTTTGTGGAAACTAAAGCAGAACTTTTTTACAGTAATAAATCTTTAGACATAAATTTTAAAATCAAGGTACATTTAAAATATATATTTCTGTTTAACTTAGCAGTCTTTGTAATCTATTGTATATTTGTAGTTAGCTTATTAACAGTTAAAAAATTAAAAGGAAACACAATAATAATTATAATCTAGATGGGTACTACCTGTTCAATAAGGTTTTTGGTCTAGGCAGCCAGAGGTTTAGACCTACAGACTTGCCACACCAGACCCTTTAGAAGCCCGCTGTTGATTAGGCCCCCAAAATGACTTAAACATTTTTATTAGCTTTATGTTGTTTGGCCTATGGCTCAGGCACATTGTTAGTTAGCTATTTTATCTCAACTCAACCTATTTTTATTAATCTGAATTTTCATGTGGCCCGTGACTCATTTATGTTTTTTTACATTTTTTTTTAGGGGGGCAACTGGGTCTATCTGTCTTGACTCTGTCTTTTATTTTTTTTTCAACCTATTCTGACTCCCCTGCCTACTTTTTCTATAGTGCCTTTATTTAAACATTAATGTTCACAACATACAAAAAAAAATATTTCACATCACCTGGGCAGCTGGATTGTGTCTCCCTTGACTCTGCCCTCCTTCTCTTACCTATGCTCTAATTTCCTGCCTACTGCTAAGGTGCCCAATATAGATCAAAACACTTCCTTTATTCAGAGATTATAGAAAGACATTCCCACATCAGGACTTGTCTCAAGTTCTGGTTAGAATAGTATATTAGGTGGAGAATCTCAGCTAGCCACCTCAAAATTGTCCTGAGTAATTTGTTGTTCAAAGCCAGTTTTTGTGTGGTGTGGTGTTTGTCAACTTAGTGGCCTTATCATAGTCTTTATGGAAAGTCAGGGGTCTATTATCTTTTTGAAGATTTCAAACATCACTGTTAGGCATAATCATGGTCCACTAGAGAAAATTGAGAGACCCAAACAATGTATAGAGAGCTAGATGAAGCCTCTTACTAGATATGTTAGGACTCTATATTACCCATAATATCATGATAAAATATTTAAATATATATGTATATATATGTTATAAATTTTGAGATAATATTCAAACCTTAAGAAAGTTTTAAAGAGTCAAAATAAAACCAAAGGTATCATGAGATTAGTACAAATAAAATGTATTTTATTTTGATTTTTTTCTTCTATCTCATATAGGGTGGTTCTTCTGAATATACTCAGAGCTTTTTGCATTTTCTTTCAAAAACTATTATTGGGTTTAGAGGTGGAGCCACATTCCCTGTCCAAAGAAATTTTTTATTTTTAATTTAACAGGGACTTCAAAAATAGCATTTGCATATGTCTGTAGAGAACAAGAAAAGCAAACATTTAGGAAGATTTATAAATTTTTATCATGTTGGAGAAGTGATATGGTAATAGGCCAGTTTATTCATATTATTGGAACATTTTTTTTTCCTGGATGATTTATATTGTCTTCATGTGTCTCATTTGTCCATTGGTCTTCATATGCCTTTGCCATATTCTATAATAAAATGTTTCTGACCCATCTAGCCTGTAATTCAAGCCCACAGAATCTCACTCCTACAGGAACACATACACTTACATTAATTACATGTTGTTCAACCTAAACCACAGGCATATTGCTAGCTATCTCTTGCATCTTAATTCAAGCCATTTCCATTAAGCTGTCCTGCCATGTGGGTCATGGTTTATCTGTTTCATTTTTATCTTGCCTTTTGAGCAGCTGGATCACATCTCTTGTGACTCTGCTTTCTTTCCCTTTTATTTATGCTAAGTTTTTCCACCTTATTTTAGATGATCTGCCAAAGGTCCAAACCATCCCTTTATTAATTAATGATATTCACAGCATACAGAAGGACATCCCACATCAGGATTCCTTCATAGTCCTGAAAAGACAAAAATAAAACCCTTCCCCATTTCCAATTTTGGGGAGATTTGCTCTTATCAAGTTATATCTTATCTAATGAATATCATTTATTAGTTTTATGAGTTAACATGAATTGAATTGTCATGCTGTTTGATAAACATTTATCTCCTCTAATTAAGAGGTCTCTCTCATTCATATCAAAACTTAACAATTTTATAGTATCAATAGGTTTTCTTCTTCTGAAACAAAACCTCTTTCCTAACATAACACATATTTTGGTTTCCTTTCTTAGGTCAACACATTTTTAAAGCATAGAGGCTGGTTTAATCCAGTAGTTTATTTCTATTATAAGACGTCTTTCCAACTGTTATTCTTTTCTCCTTAGCATTAAAAAAAATCAAAGTTAATAAAGCAATATGTAATCCATTTCTGGGGCTCTTTATTACTCCTTCTTGTTTATTTTGCATATTCTTTAGAGCTTGATATCATCTTTCTATAATTGCTTTCCTGTAGAACTTTGTGGCATAACTTTAACAGGCTTTATATTCTTATAAGCAATAAAACTTTAATTTTACTAGAGACACATACTTGAAAATTGTCAGTCATAATTTATACAGATATTCTTTTGATGGTCATAGCTTATAGTAAAGCTATAATTACAGAATTATCTTTTTCAGGACTCCAAATTGGCTATTGAAATCCTGAATGTGTATCAGTGATGTGGTGTGCATATTTTAATTTTCCAAATTTTACAAAATAAAACAAATTTTCAACTTCTAGATCTTATACATTTGGATACTCTTTCAGTTACTCCCTGCAAGTAGTGCAGTTTGTTTATATATATATATATATATATATATATATATATATATATATATATATAATAAAAAACAAGTAGAATATTTCATTATAATTTTCTTGTTGCCAAATGATGGAAAATTTCTATTTTAAACTGTTGCAATTTGCATGGCATTTTTTTAAATAAATCTCTGAGGTGTACAGCACATTTTCTATTAATAGTTAACATAGTAATGTATTTCATTATTTACTCCTGCTGGAGGGTCTGGCTAACCATATTGATTAGAATGTGTGTCCTATATAAGGAATAATCTCTATTCCTGATTATTTCTTGCAAACAAATAAATAAGAAAGCGAATTCTGACACAGCAGGAATAAATACAGCAGTGTTTACATGAAAAATAGCTCTTCTGCACACTGAGAGTCAGTAACTACTATTTGAGGATCTGTAAAATTAATTAATATTGTCAGAAAGCACATAATTCTTACTTTTGTAAAGGATTATAAGGACTTTAAGCCATATTTCCTGATTTATAAACTCTTTTCTGAGTTATATGCATTGGTATAAAATGCAGGAGCTCTAGAAATTGGTATTTCCTCTATAATATGAGAAAAACTCTATTTCTTTGTATAAATTAAATACTTTTGTTTTGGAAAATTTGTTGTTAATCTTTCTCAAAAAATTACTTCAAGCTCTTGGTCAAAGTTTACTTTTTGCCTATAATTTGTTCAGTTCACTCTTACTCAAAGGTACAACGTCTTGGTCTATTCATTCTAAATGACGAATCCTTAGTTTTTCTTTAAAATCAAATTAGAATGCTTTTCCACATATGTATTTAATCACTTATGCTCTTTATTTGACAGAAATATCTATTCAGATATAATATTTTCCTTATTCATTGAAATTCCTGTGAGAAAATATATAGAGGGTAAAATAATCAGATTGAAATCAAGCTTTGGATCCATTGGTCCACATGTGAATTCTGTAATTTATTTTTTGCCAAACCTAATTTTCTCTCAGTTTTACTGACAGTTATCATAAACTACTTCAGTCTTTGTTACCATTTGCACTTTGAAACAATTTACTCAATTCATGCAGTTTAATCCCAAAAATGATCTAAAAATTCGGAGTATCTCCAAGCAATTTTGGAAAGTCATTAAGTCTCCACAATAAATCTCTCCTAATTTTCCCCTTTTGTGGTCAAAACTTTTGTAGATTTTATATACTAAATAATTGACAGAAACTTGTCTTTGTATTTTTTCAGGGATAATTTGTAACCCCAACAGGGCAAATTTTTCTTTAATTTTTCCAACCTTCTTTCTAAAGTATCTACATTTGAATCACCAAGTAAGATGTTGTCTATATAATGGCAAAATATAGATTGAGGAAATTGTTTACATATCATTTCCAACAACAGTCATACAAAATATGGCCCAGAGTATGGGCAATTAGTGGTTGGCTTTGTCCTCTGATCTTCAGGAAAGCTTTATTTGTTAAAGAACACATAAAATATCATCACATATATCTGTCATATTCTCCACTAATACACTTTGTTACTTTATTATATTACTTGCAATACATATTATATATTACATAAATATTTTTCTTGCATTAAGCAGATTAAAATTGTGTTCTTCTGAAACAAATTGTCAGTGTTCATTTACATTTTAAATTCTTCCTTCCATTCTTTCTTTCATCTTTTAAACTTTCCTAACTTCTTTCCTTTTTCTTTTACTCTTTTTATATTATAGCAAAAATAGATTCTTCTCTCATACAATATATTCAGACAAGTTTCCCTTTTTCTTTAATCCATCCAGTTCTGCCTCCATCTCTCTTCTCCAACAGATCTACTCCCTCTCTCTTTTCTCTTTAGGAAATAGTAGACCTTAAAGAGACTCCATGAAACAGAACAAAACAAGATACAGAAGCTCTCATATCAAGGCTGAACAAGGCAAACCAATAAAAAAAAGTCCCCAAAAGAGACAAATGAATCATCTGCTCCCAGTGCTATAGTCATACAAAAATCCAACATAATAACCATAACACATTCACAGATTAGCTTGTGTAGCCTCATGCAGGCTACATTTTTGCTACTTCAATATTTGTGAGCTCATGATAATACTGCATATTTGATTCAGTAGCCCATATTCTTGTGTCATATATTCCCTCTAATTCCTACCATCATTTTTCTCTCTCTCATAGGGTTTTCTGGTCTCTAAGAGAAGAGACCCATAGAAACCTCCAACTTAGACTCTGTCCATAATATCTGTCTACAGGCGGTTTCTAAGGAATGATTATTTTATTCTCAGAAATTTACGTAGCTTATCTTGTTTAATTTTTCCAAGTCTGTCCCTAGTATATACAAAAATTTATTAGGAGAACTACACATAATTGTGATAACATCACAAATATCAAACTAGTCTCTCAGAACAATAATTGTAACTAAGTCAGTAGATGTCTATTTTTTCTTTATTCTTTTCTTTTGAGTCCATCATATCATATGTGTGTAATTATACAAAACCTCAAAAATAACATAAAACTCAAAATACACAGACAGTACATATGAAAATGAGAATTCATGAAACCTGTAAGAGACAGTAAAATATTATAGGGTTCCAACTTTCAGCTAAATAAGATTATTATTAACTTTAAGACTAAATAAAATACATGCTATTAATTACTGGACACTATGCTAGAAATGAGTATGATTATTAGTGACTAAGTATTCACTGGGTTTATCCCAAGCCAAATATCTAGTGATAAACTCTACTGAGTTAATAGCACAACTACATATTAAATAATATAAACTAATTCCAATAAATTATATCCTGTGTCGACTAACCATTTTATGAAATGTTAATTGTAAAATGCGGCTATAGAAAGTTATTAGACATCTGTAATTGGAAAAACACAAAATTTAGTATTAATGGCTAATTTTCCCATTACTTGTATAATTTTATTAGACTTAAAATATAATAAATAGGATATTTATGTTTACTGAACTCACATTTATATTTGGGCTCATAAAATGTACTGCACGATAGCATTTGGTTACCATCTGTACAGTAGTTTATTGAGTGCTAAAAGCATAAGCAAATATTAGTATTTCCAAATAATTTTGACTTAGAGATGTTTGGCTAAAATTAAAATTGGACAAATATAACTTCTTAAAATAGTATTAAAATAAACATATGCTGCATTTTAAAAGATTAATTTTATCAGATTATCAAGTTCTTTTGGAGTAATTTGTTAGTCATCATTTCTAAAATGCCTGGAAAGAATCTATCAGCTTTTCATTTAATACGTTTTTCTCTAAAGGATTTCCTTAGCATTGATAAACAGCTACACAGTAGTAAAACCTGTTGAACAAATAAGCATAATGATAATTCAAAGATGGAGAATTAAATATTACCTACAGTTAATATTTAAGTAATAGTGAGGTTTCACTTCCTTTGCTATCAGGAGTTTGGTGGTTTTTCTTACACCGAATTTTAAAATGGTGACTTTTTTGCTTATTTTATCAAAACCAGTTAACACAGGTTAAGATTAATGGTAAACAACAGCACTATGGGTTATAAGACAGACAGAGTGAAAAGGCCTGAAAGGAGCTCAGATTTGATGGATGTTGGAACACAAACTTCTTTAGAATCTGAAAGGTGCAGTGACTCAGTTGTTAAAAAGAAAGTTTTTATAAATGAGCCTGGCAGTGTGATTGAACACAGGGTAGAAATTCTTGTATCCTTTAGATTGTGGTCCTTATTTAAAAAATATATATACCAAGGGTTGTTACCTGGTAAAATGCATCACACGCATGAATCTCTACAATTTCTTTTAACTTGAGGGAAAAAGAAAAGAACATGTCAGTAATGAAATGAATCTTGATTTTAGGAAAGAAAGGTAATTTTGAGGTTTTGAATGAACAGACATCTTGTTTGACTACCAATGATCACGGAGCCAATTTCTTGTCAAACACTTTAGTGTCTTGCTGTCACAGAGAGCTGCTCCTTTCCTGATATTTCAGCATCAGTCTTTTGCTATTACAAAACCGATGCCTTCAGCTGTCAGGACTTTACAGTTTCAATTGGCAGACTTATCTGTCTTCAACAGGATTAGACAGAAATATTTCTCATTCAGAGGCTGCTCCTGTAGAAGATGGCAACAGCCCCAGGAAATTTGAGTGCATTAGCTTCAAAGAACCTGCCTGCCTCCCTCCGACAGTGCACTCTACCAAGTGCCTTCCAATCTCTTGCTCCCTGGGTGGAATATTTTTTTTCATGTTAAACATGGATTTTTAGCATTGCATGAAAATGTTAGCAATTTCTATGTATAATACTGTTTCTAAAATAGAAATATAATTTTCATTCAATTAATTTTTGTGTTTTCTGATAAATACTGTAAATAAAATCTATGAAAATATAAACAAGATTAAAATAAAAATAACAGTAGAATAGACCAAAAAGACTACATGATGAGAAATTTATTTAATGGTTTGTAATCTTAAAATAGTTTTCAATTAATAGTTCTTATTTACAGCACTATATAGTTTCCCAAGAAAATGATAAGTTAGAACTTTAGCTTAGTACCAAAATAATGTTGATTTTGTGCTTCTGAAAGATTGCAAGTGAGTTTACCTTCCTGCCTCATTTTTTCTCTGTCTTGGATCATTTGTAAAATGTCTAACAAGCCAACAGGATGTCTGGAGAGTGGTTGTGTATGCATGTATGTGTACATGTGTCATGATGCTTCTATCTTTTTCCTACCTGACTGCATCTCTTAGTATTTCTGTGACTTTAAAACCTTGTTAAGTGCTCTATAATCTATTCACTGAATATTTTTTACTCAGTAAAATCTGCAAATATCTCTACTCAGAAAATGACAACATTTTAGTATGAACAAATAATCTGAATCAATAAAAAATGTGAGTGACAACTGCTGAGTTCAACTGTTTATTTGTGTAGAGAAATAAAATCTACAGAATGTTCTTCTAATCCTTAGTTTTAATAAGCTACATTTGTAATAACAGGGATTGTTTAGTTTATTTTATTGTTTTCAGTATTATAAATTTATTTATTTATTTATTTATTGTCACTATACTCACAGAAACAGAGGTAACTAATGAAGAGATATCTTATTTATTATGTTTTTCAGTGTCTTCTCAGAAAGTAATATAGTATGTGGTTTATTTTAATTCAGATAATTTTTAACTATCAGAGAAGAGCCACAAAGTGGAGTGAAAAGACTCATGTTCATCAAGGGACTATATAATGAATGACATACATTACACTATACTGGCTTGAATGCAAAGCAAAGTCAAAGGTAGTATGTTTAAACAAGCAGATAATTTGAATTGAATAAAAGCACAACCTATGTCTTTACAATTTACTGCAAATGTAAACACGACAAGAGTTTAATTGATCAATAAAAATAAACATGGTTAATAAATAATATTTAATGGTAATTTATTGCTCATAGGAGACCAAGAGAATGCACAACATAAATATATGACCTTGTCACCCTGGGTTTTACTTCACAGTCACAAATAGGATTATTATTAAATACCATACTCTGATAGTCAGTTGTGATTATCCTTATCAAAATATAATTGACTAACTGCATTCATTTTTTTTCTCATAGGGATTTTGTTTTTAATTGAATACTTATCTATTACAATTAGGTCTCTGGCTCAACTAGCTCTGGGACCACCCACTGTCGCTTATCTGACCAACAATTCTAAAGTCCCAATGAATCACACAGACACATATATTAACTTCATACTATTTGGCCTATTTCCATTAATCTGTCCTGCCACATGGACCATGGTTCTCCTGTGTTCCTTACATGTTTCTTCTTTGGGTGTCTGGCTCAATCTGTCTGTGCCTCTGCCCTCCTACTGCCTATTCTGATTTCCCTGCCTACTTTTTCTATGGTGCCTGACATGGGCCAAGAGTCATTTATTTAAAGATTGATATTCACAACATACAGAAAGACATTCCCACCTCCCTGTTTCTTTCTAAGCAAAAAGGAAGGTTTCAATTTTAACATAGAAAAATTACATATAACAAAATAGGTATCAAGCAAGAATTATGGTTATAATACCTAGTCTATTTGTATTAGGCAAAATTAAAGAAAATAATCTATCATCTACCTTATCCTTGTGAATCAAAAGTTTAATATCCAGTATATCTTTTCAAAAAACTAAGAAAAACTACACCCTATAACTATCTAATCTTCAACTACATCAAAGACCACAGAAGGATATAATATTTACCCAGGAAAACAGGAAGTGCTGGCAACTTCCAAACTCTAAAAATGTCAGAGATGACACCTATCTGCCTCAACAGTCACCCAAAGTTCCTTTATAAAGTTGGGGCATCTATCTTCAGCCTACAGGCCCAGAGTCTCTCTCTCTCTCTCTTTTTTTTTTTTTTTTTTTTTTTTTAGTGAAGCAGGAAATCTGAAGGATTGCTCTGCCCATTCTGGTACAGTTCATCAGTTGCTTATCCTTGTGTCCTGAAAAATGTCCTACAGTCTCCACAAAGCAGAACCTGAAGGAGCATCTCAGGTTTGTTCTCTCAAATTTCAGAGGACACTTTCCTATGGAACCTGCACGTCCTGCTTAAACAGCTTACTGTTAAGCAGTCAATACAAGAACGGGTTATTGTCCAGTGGCTAACCATTGCCACAGCTATTGCAGTAATTCTCACTTGCAAAATACCATACAATGTATTAATATTTCTTGAAATGTATTTTAACACTTACAGACACAAACTGAACCTTAGTGCAATTCTTGAAGTTAAGATTGTCCCATAACTGGGTTGCTGATCCTGTCTCTGAGAAGGCAGGAACAAAAGAAGGGCTACTCAAGATCCCAACAGCCTTTTCAGTGGGGCTGGCCATGCCTTGTTCAAGCTCCCAGAACTCCAGAAACATGCCTCCCAGGCTTGTCAGCTAGCACCTGAATTCCACCACAGTTTTCTTTATTGTTTTTTTTTTTTTTTTTCTTGCAATCTCTTTCATAACTCAAGGTATGTTCATAATGAAAATTAAAAGCAACACTGTGATACTTTGAGCTTTTGTAGAATCAACTATAAAGTTTACTATGCATCCATCGAGATTCATGCAGAACATTGTTTTGAGGACCACATGATTAATTGCATTTGATATTTAGAAGCTGTTGTAGAGTTTTGGCTGACTGACTCTATCCATTTGTGTAACAAATGTAGAAGAATATGCTTAATTTTCACAAAATTTATAACAAATAACCATAATAAATGATGAATCATGGGAGCAAATAGATAAATTTATTTCTTAAGTGTTTGTCTTTTTTTTTTTTATAGAAAATGTCAGTTCATCTTATCTCATAAGAAATACTTGTACATCATCTCTAATGTGCAAAAGACTGGTGAATCAGTCTTACCTATATTAAAAAAATCATTAACCAAAGTAGAGAAAAGCTACATGTGTTTGCATACAATTCTAAAATTCCAAATATGTCTGCTATGAATGTATGCATAGGTATGCACATATTCAAAAATGAATATGAGAAATTATAATTATTAAAATGTAATTAAATTAAATTGTAATTTCTATGCAGAATTATAAATGATTGTTTAAGTTTTAATACAATAACAAAAAATATTTGGAACTGAAACAGTTACAGTATTTTGTACTACAGTACAGTTATCTCAATAATAAATGGAAAGCAAAATTTTACAGCCCATTCATTCAATGTTCACAATCTTTCAAATATGGGGTTTTCCTCATAAGTCCCTGACTCCACTGGGAATGTTTTCATCTGCAGACATAAGTAGAAATGTAAATAACTTAGCATTATTCATTCTTATACTGTTTTTATCACATATTTTTGTTCCAGTGTATAGATGATACTTCCTTTAAATATTTACCAACCTGAAAATTAAAACATGTTAGTTTGTTATGTTTTGTACCTCTTGAAAAACTCTTATGATTCATATATTTCTACATTATCTATTTTAAAAATTATAAATGTGGTGAATACAATCTTTCTGTGAGAGAGAGCAAAGACTGAAAATTCTAACATAATCACAAATATATTTTCTAATTATGAGATATTGCTCAATTCTTCCTGTAAGTGTGATTCTCTAAATATAGACTGGCTTATTCTCTAATATTTAATACCTTCCTAAGTTCTCTTTTTAAAGATATGGTATTAATTCACACAAACAGTATTCCAATACCAGGACATTTATCTTTACATTTTATGTCATTAAATTTATGCATGCTTAACCAACAGCATATCCCAATTGAGTCATTTCAATGTAAATAAAAATGTAAAGAGGCAAAGTTGATAATATTATCAAAAAATTGGTGTTTAGGGTATAATATGGAAAGTCATACTGCACAGATGTTTGCCAAAAATGAGATCTGCACCTCAATTGAGTGAGAGTGTTACTTGGTTTATTGCTCTGCCTATGTACAGCCGGCAAGGGTAGGACGGTGACCTTGAATTCATCACAGAGGTACAAGTTGCTTTACAAAAGAGAAAAGGAAAGAAAAGGGAAAAAAAGAAATCACTGCCAAGGGCAAGTTTGTTCAAATGATTTAGTTCCAGTAACACTGAAAAAGTAAATAATTCTAAAAACTGGAATAAACGTGACAGTATCTAGTGCTCAGATCTAAGGTGAAATGTGTGACAGTATAATTGTAGTCAAGATAAAAGGAGAAAATAAGTTGTTTCATTTATTTAAGTAACACAGATGGTTCAAAGAGAATCAGGGCCTGTAATTTCTGCAATGCACCTTGGCAGAAAACAAGGAGTTCATCTTCTCAATGGCACTGTTTTCATTGTATTTTCCATCTGGGAGAAGAGCACACAAGGTATTTGATCTTAAGAAATTAACAACTAACAGTTTGTTCTAAATGTGAGTGAATGTATAAGTTGTGCCACATATTTCTTTAAGACTTAAATCCAGTCTTCACATTTCTAACACTTTATATACATCTCTCATACAATTTGAGCATGACCATAACAAATAGAAATGTTTTTAAATTAGCCCAAAACATTTGCTATATTTTACTAATGCTTTCATCTATTCAATTTGAGGTTACAAAATTTATGTAACATAATTTGATTTAATTAGGTCTTAAGGAGAACTACTTCCTAAATTTATAAGCAAGAAATTTAACAATATTTAAAATTTGCAATGAAAATAAATATCAGTGATCTTATTTACCAAAAAAGGAATCAGAAGTCATGAACATCAACCCAGACCCTGGCTGTTTCTGGGCCATAGACCCAGACATGGTTCATAAAAATAGCCTGGTCCCTGCTGATACCATATTCCACAAGACAAAGAAGGCCATCTAGTCCTGTCCCCGGTTACTACATGACTCTTGAACAACAACATGACCACAGGATGGAGCATAGACCCTGGGCATCCACATGAACTTTGATGGCACCACAGGCCATGAATATCATCACCATAGATCTGAGCTGTAGTTAGATCTCTGACCCAAACACAGTACTCAGTAGCATCCAAGGCTCAAATATCAGCATAGCATGGGTGACAGAACAGGCCACTCAGATTGGCATGACCTCCTCAGCAAGTGAGCCTTAGACACCAACAAGGCCCCAAGTGACAATCCAGACTCCTAACATAAAAATTGCCTTTGATTTTGATGGTATCAGGAGCCATGGATATCAAGCCAGAGACTGGCTGTGGTAGGGACATGAGCTCATTCATAGCCTTCAAGTGCAACTGGAACAACCACCATGGAACCTTGTGGCAGTGCAGACCAGTCAGATCTATGTGGCTCCAACTGTAGCATGACTCTCAGGTCCTCACTTGGCCTCACATAATGACTCAGGCCAGAGATATTTGCAGAGCTTTTAGTAGTATTAGGAGCCATGGGTATCAATCCAGATACTGGCTAAGGTGGGGCCATGGACCCAGACATGATTCTATGCCACATCCTGTGTCTTGGACGTTCCATGACACTGAGTGGCAGAAGAGACCACGCAGATTATCATGTCCTTGACAGCAGCATAGCCCTTGGTCTCCAAAATAAACTCAGCTCTTTGAACAGACTTTGGACATTCATCTGGTGTTGGTGGCAACATTTGTCATGTGAACATCAATACAGACTCTAGCTTTGACAGGAACACAGATCTTCTAGACATGACCCTAGGCAGCAGCCAAGGTCCAGATGTCACCCCAGTATGGGGGGCAAGCAGGATGCCAACATCAGCCCACACTTTAGCAAACTTTTCAGCAGAATTGCCTCTTACTGAAGCATGTGAATCGTTCTGACTCTTTTTTTCTCCCATTTCTTCACTCTAATCCTGATCCTAAACCTCATACTAAATCTAACTCATACAAATAACCAGAACTCTTGCAGCACACTATTAACACCAACACAAAGCCCAACACCAAACTCAAACCCAAAACTAACCTTAAATGTAATCCTAATATTAATTCTTATCAGAAACACAGCTCTAATTTCTAATCTTAATACAAACCGTAAACTAGTAAAAAAAATCCCAACCGCAATCTCAACTTTAGAAACCTAATCCTAGCCATAACACTAAACTCTAACCCTAACACTAAGGACTTCAATCCTAATTGCATCAACAAACCAAACAATAACCCTAAAGCCTAATCCCAAACCAAAGAAAACCCGATGCTGATCCTATTCCTAAATCTACATCCTAATCCCAATCTTAACAGTAACTCTAAAAAATAACCCTAACTCTAAATTTAACACCAACATGAATTCCAACTGAAAACTCAGCTGAAACCATAGCATCAAACCTATAACCATAACACTAACCCCAACAGAACTCTAACCCAAACCCTAATTGTAACCGTAAATTTAATTCTAATTCTAAACTCTAATCCTAAACTTTATTCAACCCAATCCAACTTTAACATCAACCCTAATGCCATCTCCAAACAAAATCCTAACCATAAATCTAACTCTAACTATATTCCAAACACTAACACCCACATCAATACCAACTTCAACATCTAACCCAAGCCCTAACCTTAACCCTAAGTGCAACTCTGACCCTAACCCTAACAGTAACACTAAGCCTTAACCCTAATCCTAACACTAAACCATAAACATAACCTTAAGGGAGAGATGTTGTGCTTCCTTGAATCTTTCTTCCAATAGAAAGTACCTTCAAGATTTTTGGTTGGTTCTTTTGCTTTTCTCACAGGGTCCGTTCATTCCCAAGAAGTAAGGCAGAGGTAAAGAACTGCTTTCCTATACCTGACAAAAAGGACAAACTTAATCTTAAGTGCAATATTAACCTTTACACTAATTCTAACCCTAACCTTAATCAAGTATAGCCAGAAACAAAACCCTATCTCTGTTGCTAAACCTAATCTAATAGAAAATCTAACTCAAAAGACAACCCTTCAAATGATAATAATAATAATAATAATAATAATAATAATAATAATAATAATAACAGTAGTAGTAGTAATCCCAGCCAAACTCTAAACCCAGAACTAACCTTATCCCTATCACCAAACCTAAGGCTAACTTTAACCCTAATCCTAACCAGAACATAAACCCTAACTCCAACCATAATGCTGTCTATTCCTAAAACTAACCCCATATCTTAACCATAATCCTACACCTAATCCTAGCAATGACTCCAACAGCAACTCTCCCCCAAGCCCAAATCCACCTCTATGTGACAACATTCTGTTGCCATGAATCCTGCCTCTAAGAGAAAGTCCCTCCACATCTTTGTTTTTTTTTCCTTTTCTCTTAAATGCACACATATTTGCTCCCCTAATACAAAGACTAATTCCAAGTCTAATCAGTACACTAACTCTAACTCAGATTCTAAACATAAAAATAACCCTACTCCTCATCACAACCCAACCCTAATTCCAACCCTAGTTAGTCCTGATCTTAACCCTAAATACTCCCTAAATATCTCTACTCAGCTCCTGCTACTGACACAGTTTGCTTTGGGCCTCACTGTTAACTTTCATTCTCCTGCCTGGCCTCTGCCAATGCCATTATATCATCACCTGTCACCAGATCTTTTTCCAGGGCATGAGCACCATTTCTAAGTGCCTTCCAGGCAGAGTTCACTCCCTTGGACACTTTTCTTGACTCTTGAACTTCTCTTCATCTCTAATTTTCTCTCTTGTTCCTTTTCTTTCTTATTTCTCTTCCTTTTGTCTACCTGCCTCTTTCAAGTCCCTATCCTAATACACACTTCTTTTGCTCTCCTCTCCCTCGAACATCTTGTCCTAATTCTGTTGCATGTGTAAGGTTGTTCAGTGGCATACCTTGATAGAGCCCATCATAGGCCCCACTTCAAGTCAGGATCTCACCTGCCTTTTCACTGAAAACATATTTACTTTTTTCTACCTGCAACAAATCAGCTATCTGATTTGCCCTCTTCCACTTGTAACAAATCTGCTTTCTTGTTCACCAACAGCTTTGCCTTCCATTGAATACCAACAATTGGATCTCTGGCAGGACTACTTATTTTGTTCCTGAGAGTGTCCTTGGTATTTTTGGGACCAGGCATTCAGAGAATCAAGGAAGAATTTTCTACTTTGTTATCTTTGTTGGTTCAAAGACCTGCTTGTGGTGGACTGTTCTCCCTCTCTAAATGTCCTGTGCATTTGCTGCAGTGTGGGAAGCTAGATTCACTTTGCTCAGCACACTCTGACTTTAACTTAATCTAAATTTATCTAACTCCTGCTGTGTGTGTGTGTGTGTGTGTGTGTGTGTGTGTGTGTGTGTGTATGCACGCATGCATGAGAGAGAGAAAGAGAGAGAAAGAGAGAGAGAGAGACAGACAGACAGACAGACAGACAGACTTGGATTTAACCTTTATGTGTAAATGTAATTTGGATTTAATTCTGTGTGTATGTCTATGTAACATATATTCAACATTGCATATATGCACTTATAACTACCATTTAAAAACATGTTTTGAACAGAAATCATGTGATTCTTCTCCAACACAGTTGGTAACCTCATTGTGTTGTCGACAGCTATATGGCTGGCTGCCCTCTTTAATAAGGTTAGTGAGAGAAATAAGCTTTCTGTTCATTGTATCTTTTTTTTTTAGATTAAAAATTAAAAATCCTCAAATATTTTGGAAGTTATATGTGTTCCAACTCTAGTATAAAATATATGTTATATGGTGAAAAATATTAAGGTTATAAAGATCTATTCAAATTAACAAAAGCTGACTTAGAGATTTACACTAAGTACTTATGTCTTTACCAAGTGTTCAATACCAAGCTTTTAGATAATTTGAGTAAGTGGTGACATATGCTTAATAAATAAGACATTTGTTAAATTCCCATAGCAGATTTCAGTGTAAATTTTACTATTGTCTGCCCTCAATAATCAACTACCTGTGTCTCCTAGTAAGTCAGATAGGAAGGGTTTCAAGGTGATGCTGTAATGATGGAAAAAAGACTGGTACATTAATATTTGTTTGTGTAAAGATAGGAAAGCTTAAGTTTGGATAAGGAGAAAGTCATTTGATATATAGAAAAGAATGAAACATGTTCCAGATTTCTTTCTCATGCTATGTTACAGTTCATAAACTTGACATTAATTGATGGAATTCTGATAAGCAATTAATCTAGCTCTGACAGAGCATTAAACACTGCACCACTGTAGGATCATAGCCACAGCTCAGGGTATAAAATTTCCCCTTGTTGCTTTCTAATGTGTCTAAAACTTAATCTCTTTTTGTAAACTCAAATGTCTTATAAGCTCTAGGGTTTCAACTTGGATCCACCTGTAGAACATCTAACCAGTCTAAATGGTACATGATGGTTCCACAGGTTCGGGGCAATGAAATTAATCATCCAGATTCTCCAGAATGTGACAGATACTCTAGCCATTTTCAGGATCCCAAAGATGATAGACATAGGTCAGAAATAAAAAGTCTTGAGAACATGCTGTCCTCATCCCTGCCTTACCTGCTACTCATTTCTAACCCCTCATCTTTTTATGATAAACAAAAGGAAGAAATGTAACCTTCAGGCATATGTACTAGCCTGCTCTTAGGGTCCTGACATACATTTTCAACTGCAGCCACTAAGAGCACCTGCTAGATTCATTTGTTATGTTTCCTTGTATAAGGGGTTCCTTGCCCACTTCCCATCTTTTTCTCCTTCTCTTCCTTCACTCTCCTCTTTAGATACTGCTCTCTGTCCAGTTTTCTTCCCCTTCATTTTTCTCTCTTCAATAAACCTCACAGGTGAGTCCCATTGCATGGTTTCATTTCTTCACTTCACTTTTAATATACAACACTAACCCTAATCCTAATTACAATCCTAAATTTAACCCTAATCCTGACTATACTCACAAACTAACTCTAACTACAAACCAAAATCTAAAGTTAATCCTGACCCCAACCCACAAAACAAACACTACATCTAACCCTAATCCTTACTCCAACTCTAAACATAAACCTAATTCCAACCCTAACCCAACACCAACCCTAATCTTAACCTTTCTTTGAACCCTAAAACTAACCCCAACTCCAATCATACCCTGTAGATGGAGTTTTACTTTCAAGGCGCCAGTCCAAAATTAATATTTATTAGAATATAAATTAACACTCACAATATTAGTAACAGCTTATGGTGGCACCTGAACAAGGACTGGTGGATCCAAGCGATGGAGGAGCGATGAAAGCACGATGGAAGCACGATGGATTCCGATTCTGTCTGTCCAGCAGCCAGCAGCCAGGAACCAGGAAGAGAGCTCCTCGTGTCCCAGCAGCCACTTATCAATGGGCTTGGCCACACCCCTTCCAGGGTCCCGGAAGTGTCTTCTGACCTTATCACCTGACACCTTAATCCCGCCACATCTCCCCCTTTTGTCTAAATAAAAAGGTTCTAAACTAAGATTATGTACAATAGGAATTATTATGAGTTAGTAACCGTAAATACCTATTCTTCAACCCCTTCAAGACCTGAGAAGGAAGATATATCACTTGAAAGTCAGAAGTATATGGAAGTAGTGGCTTCCAAAATTTGGGAGAGGACAGCAACACAGCTACCTGGACAATCATCCCTTGTTTTGTGCGCCGTTGGAGCATCTATCATATTGGCAACAGGCCTATGGTATCTGACAGGTCTTCTCACAAGCAGGGCAATTTTGGAGGGACTGTCTTATCCTGTCCAGGCAGGTTTTGTCAGTCTCCATCCATCAACTTGTTCCTCCAGCTTGGACACCATGTGTGCACTGTCAATAATCAAGGTAAGGACAGTTCCTTACTCAACCGGCCATTCTCTGCCAAAAGGACAAACTCCAATGGAGTATCCTCGATGCTCATACCATCTCGGGAAAGGAGCAGTGACACCAGGAGTCGTCGTGCCTCTCATGGCCGAATTTCAAATGTTAAATGCCATATTCTCCGGGTCTATGAAATGGTTGAAGATTTCTGTCTATCTATGATATTCTAACCTGTACCTGAGATGACTGGGATATGGTACCTTAAGTAATGTTGACAGTAGTTTTTATTGCCCTAAGGATTAAACCCTGTATTAAAATTAGAATATCTATACAAGAGGTGTACAATCCCTGAACAATGACTTTTAGTATGACTATCAAACATTAGCCAGGGGTATATTACCATGTAGAGTTGTCACAGCATTTTAGACATGTATATACATATATATCATCTAAACAGAGGTATATAAAACATTTTGTGCATATAACATAACTAGTGCAATCATACATTATATCTAGTATAGTTAAATGAAGGTAGTAATTGCATAGTGTACATGACAATGATGTGCAAATATTTTAAACAGAGATAGAAGTATATATAAAACAGAAATTACAGATTCAATTTTACATAATAGTTACAGATTCAGATTTATAACGAAATACAAGTTGCTTTGGTTATATAAAGCAATTTCAGATTGAACTTTGTACAAATGTACAAATTATCACAATTAAACATATAAAATGATTTTACATTTGTATCAATATACAAATACCTATGCCAATGCAAATTGTCTTTAACTTAGCCCATACATTTAGCTAAAATGGTGTATAGGTAGGCAGAACAATCTACCTTTATCTATCGTATCTATCCCCCTTCTCTTCTTCAGAAGAGATCTTTGATGCTATATTATACTTCTGTCCTCCACCCAATTTTCACTTAAAACTATTCTAACAGAATAAGAATTACCCACAACCCTCAGAACACAAAACTTATTGGGAAAGGGGGCGTAGTCTTTCATAAGGTTGCTTCCTGCTGACTTAAGGGCGATGGCATCTCTTTGGGATCCTGTAAAGGCTAAAACAATGGTTAGATCTTAATGGACTGACTATATACATTTATAACCATTCTCAGAATAGTGGTTAACTCCATCTGGAATTCTAATTAGAAGTGTGATCTGGAGATTATCATAGAGAGCTATCTTGCAGCCATTTTTGAATAGTCTATTTTCTGAAAACAATCATTGATTGGTGCGCACCAGGTTCTTGATTTTTTCTAATTTTGCCTCTGTCTGTCTGTCTACCTGTCTCTTACTCTCTCTTTTATTCTTGTTTCACTAGTAGGAGTTGCTGCGTTGGGGGCCCCATCTCGGTTCCAGATTCTTTGTAGATAGCTGATACGAGGAAATGTTATTTACAATGGAAAACTTAAGCATTGTTGATACTCAAAAAAGATATTAATATCTTATATAACTTCAGGAGATTGTATGCAGACAGGATGTTTGAAAGTTACAGAAACAGAGAGAAACGAGGTTTAAGATGAAGTCTCAATAATATTGGTCCCTAAATATTCTGTCTTCTGTCTCACACCAGGTGGCTTTTCTGATATGAGACAGAATACTTCACATTTTCTTTATCAATATGCTTGGGTTTAGAGAGGGAGAAAGCCACTTGTTCCCAATCCGAATCCAGCCCTATTAATAGTCAAATCAGGACCACGCCTTCCTTTTCTTTTTTTTTTTTTTTTTGAGGTGAAGATGCAAGATGCAAAGCAGTAAATATTGAAATATTACCCAGTAGTGCATATGTGTATTAGTTGGTCTCATAGTCCGTCATGTACACTCCTTAATCATCAGTCTGTCTTCTATTGCAGATGAGTAATTAGTCTTAAAAGCAGTTATATCCATTTTCCTGTAAAGACAAAACTGAGACCCTGCCCCAGGTTTGTTAAATGTGTTTTTCTTACCTTGTATCCATTTGTCATATCAGGGGTGAGCAATTACTTCTCCTCCTCAGGAAGGGACTCCTTTACAAAGCGGACTTTTATTAGTTTTGTCGGTACCCATATCTTTTCTTTGACTGACAGTGCAGGATTATCAGGATCTTATAGACCGAGGATGGAGAAGTATGGTGTCTCATGTCTGTACTTCCAGCTCTAGGAAGTAGAAGTAGGTGGATATGTGTGTGTTTGAGACTAGCCTGGTCTACAGAGTGAGCTCCAGGCCAGCCAAGACTAGATGAAGTGGGACATATGTGTACAAGCCTGTCATGAATCAAACATGCTGTCCTCAGTATACGATAAGGTGTCATCCTTTACAGTTTCAACCATCAAAATCTCACAAGAAAGTTTTGAAAAAAATGCTGAAATTTCTGGCTAAAGGGGAGATTTCAAAAGGCAGTTGTGAGGATGAGCCCATGGATTCGACAATGGAAGATGCTGTTGCTGGTGACTTTGCATTAATAAACAAGTTGGATATAAAGTGTGATCTTAAAACACTCAGCAGTGACCTCAGAGGAAGCATAGAGAGTGAAGAGAATAAGAAAGAAAAAAGTCTAAAGAAAGAAGGATCTAAAGAATTAATTCATCCACAAGTTATAGAGGAAAAGTTGGGCTCTGGTGAACCATCGCATTCAATTAAAGCTCATGTTGGTCCTAAACCAGGTAAAGGGGCTGATTTGAGTAAGCCTCCATGTCGAAAAGCGAAGGAAATTCGGAAGGAAAGGAAAAGGTTAAAGCTCATGCAGCAAAACACAGCTGGAGCCTTTGAGGGTTTCCAGGCTCAGAGTCAGCCAGAATCTTTATTACCAAAGGCTAAATCCAATCAGCCCAAGTCACTTGAAGATTTAATTTTTGAATCTTTACCAGAGAATGCATCACACAAGTTAGAGGCATGTGGGCACATTCCATAACTTTTCTTCACCTGTTGGTAGTAGCAAATATTCAAATGAGAACTTTGAAGGCCGAAGTGGAGAAGGGTTCCATGTGAACAGCAGTTGAACATGGGTCAGTCGGTCCTGAGAGATGGGCGAGCGCCGTTCCGAAGGGACCGCGGACGCTACGCCGCGACGAGTAGGAGGGCCGCTGCGGTGAGCCTTGAAGCCTAGGGCGCGGGCCCGGGTGGAGCCGCCGCAGGTGCAGATCTCAGTCGGTAGAGCATGAGACTCTTAATCTCAGGGTCGTGGGTTCGTGCCCCACGTTGGGCGCCAGATGTAGATGGAGTTTTACTTTCAAGGCGCCAGTCCAAAATTAATATTTATTAGAATATAAATTAACACTCACAATATTAGTAACAGCTTATGGTGGCACCTGAACAAGGACTGGTGGATCCAAGCGATGGAGGAGCGATGAAAGCACGATGGAAGCACGATGGATTCCGATTCTGTCTGTCCAGCAGCCAGCAGCCAGGAACCAGGAAGAGAGCTCCTCGTGTCCCAGCAGCCACTTATCAATGGGCTTGGCCACACCCCTTCCAGGGTCCCGGAAGTGTCTTCTGACCTTATCACCTGACACCTTAATCCCGCCACAATACCCCTACTTTAACATCAACCCGATCCCTACCTTAAAGCCAAGTGTTGCCATAACTGAAATAATTATCCTAAACTAAGCTTGTTTCCAGCAATAACAGTAATAACAATAAATCCAACCCTAACTCTTACTAAAACCCTAATAAAACACTACAGAAAAGCTTTTGTGATTCTTTCATTTTGTTCTCCAATAGAAAGTACATCCAGGCATTTCTGTTGTTGGGATATGCATATATATATATATATATATATATATATATATATATATATATATACATACATACATACATACATACATACATACATACATACATACACACACATACACACACACACACACACACACACACACACACATTTTATTCCCTTTCAGGGGGCATGGCTAAGAAATAAGAAAGAGGTTGTATACTTTTCCAGTAACAAGAATGCTAACCCCAACCCAAACCTTAAGCCTAATTTCAACCCTAACCATAATCCTAGCACAAACTACAACCCTATGTCCAATACTCTAATCCTAGTCCTAATCCTAATCATAACTCAAACCCTAACTTCAACCCTAATACTGAATCTAAGTGTAACCTGAACTCTAATAGCTACTCAACCTGTACAAATCTAAATCTAACCCTAATCCTAACATTAACACTAACCACAGACCCAAACCTAAGCCTAACCTTAACCCTCAACCAGTCCCCACTTCCACATTTAAACCTACACCATAATTCCAACCCAAACCTACCTTACTCACAATTCTAATCCCTAAACCTAAACCTAACTCCAACCTTAACCTTAATATAGGAAATTCAACACATAAACTCTCAGATTCCTAGAAATGACAAGTATTTTTATGCAACTAAACAACACACAATAAAACAATGAACTAGACCTGCATGTAAAAATAGAAACACCCACAATAAAAGAAAGTTAGCTGCACTTGGGCTCACAATAATTTCTTTGATTTTTAAAATTAATTTTGAGGTTGCTGAATTAATGTTAGCATTAACAGCTATAAATTTTAATTTATAAACACGATTTTAATATGCAAAGAAGTAATAAAATGAAGAACTTCATAAAAATTAACTGAAGATGAGAAACATAATTTTCTTGAGTAACTATGTCTGGTAAATTATTAAACCAGTTTCAAAATAACAAAATAAAAAATAATCAATAGAAAAAGAAAAGGAAAATGTAGGAGGCTATAAGAAAAAGAAACAAAGTATTTGCAGATAGAAAAAATAAAGGATGGAGAAAGTAAGAAAGAAAAAGAGTAAAGAAGTGACAGTAAATAAAAAAGTGAATGGTAGAAAAGAATTAAAGATAAAAGAAGAAATGTCAAATTAATGGAAAGAAAAATAGTAGTAAAAGAAAAATAACAAATAAAAATTAAACACCAAAGTTAAAAATATCCTAAATTTTAGCAGTGTTCCTATGAATATTTTAAATATATTTTTTTAGATAATTCCTATATCTAACTTTGTTTCTTGGATGCCTATAACTTCACAAGTAAAGTTTTTTTTTTTTTTTGTTTTTGGATACTTTACATATATTTATATTTTCAGTAAATGTTACAGAAGAGAATTAAAATATTGTAGCTACCAATTGTTAATTAACATTTATTTGAAATTTTTGTTGGTTAGTGATTATAAAGCTATAACTACAAAGGCAAATCATATCCATTTAAAAAATTATAGAATTTATTCAAAGATATAGATTAAATCATTAGTTTGAGTATTTGCATTTCTACACAGAGAAAATATTACTTGCTTATAAACATTTAATACAGTTATTTTGTGCCTCAATTCGATCTGAAAAGTAAATGTCATTATTCAGGGTTAAAATGGTGTGGTAACCTGGACATAAAGTTTATTTCAGAATAAATTATTCTTTTTATTTAGTTTCTTAGTTATTTATATCTCTTTTTCAAATTTTTGCCTACCAAAATGATCATAAGACTCTTGGATTTTTATTTTACATCTGCTTTCTGCAAAGCAACAGGAATATGCAGCAATGAAGATATGGTATGCCTGGGTCAAAATTTCTCCTGTTTGCTCATTTCACTTAAATAGAATCTGAAACCCTTAACATCAGCTTTAACTGTTTTCATATAGTGATTCCAGCATGTGCGTATAAGTTCTTCTTTTATATTGAGAATGTATCATACCATACATTCTGTTATGGTCTCTCATACTCAAACTTCTCTTAGACATTCCTCACCTCCCCACACAGTTATAAAATAGCTTTCTGTGATTATTCTTCATGTCACATCTTAAATAAAAATTCCAGATAGACTTACCTAATACTCTAAAAATAGTTATAAATATTTATAGTCAGTCCATTAAGACATAACCAATGTCTTCATTTTACAAGATCCCACAAAAATGCTGCTGCCCACAAGTCAACAAAAAAAAAAAACAACCTTACAAAATCTATGCCCCTCCTACAATAAATTATGTCCTCTGAGAGTTAAAATTAACACTCTAATAAAATACCTATCAATTTAAGTTAAAAATAAAACGATAATATAAACTTGTCTCCCTTTAAATAAATAAATAAATGAATAAAATAAACATAAATTATATCTACCTATAAACAATTATTAGCCAAATATAAGTCAAAACAATTTACACTAATATAGATACTTATATATTAATACAAATGTAAATTATTTTATATGTTTAATTAAAATAATTTATATATTAGTACAAATTTAAATCTCAAATTATTTTATATGTTCAATATAATTTAGATTTGTACAAAATTAAATCTATAATTGCCATGTTTTGTAACTCTGTTTAAAATATTTTATAAATTAATACATATTAAACATATTATTGTCATTTCCACTATACAATTTCTACCTCTATTTAATTATGCTAGCTATAATATAAAATTATATTAGTTAATATATACATAAAATGTTTTATATATTTCTGTTAAATATTTTATATAATAATATATATTTAAGATACTCATCATTTTACACAATATATGTACCTTTAATTAATATTTAGTATCATCGTACTTAAAGTCATTATTCAAAACTTATACACCCATCATAAATTTCCCATTTTACAGTCTTTAAAATGATAAAAATTACAGATCATTATTACTTAGATTTGTCACATTAAATAGTCATGTTGTTTAAGTGCCCCAAATATATACTAAAATACATCAGATAGACAAAAGTCTTCAACCACTTCATAGACCTAAAATATATGACAGTTAGCATTTAGTTATTCAAAATTCTGCCATAAAAGTGACAATAACTCCTAACTTCACTGTTGCTTTCCCAAGATGATGTTAGATATCAAAAACACTTCACTAAGAGTTTGTCTTCCTTAGCAAACAATGGCCTGCTAGGCAAAAATGCCCTTTCCTCAACCTCTGACAATATACACCCTGTCCAATGCAAACAAACAAAAAATAATAAAAACTGCCCAAACCTACCTAGACAAGATAACACAGTTTCTCCAAAATTCCCTGCTTCTAGAAAAAAATAATCTGTCAAAAACCATAGGCCTGAAGTCAAAACAATAAATATTCCAACTACACAAAAAAGTCATAAGTACCTGTTCAAATACCTGACTGTCACTGTTCTCTCCTAAATCTTAAAAGCTACTCTCTTACGCTTCCAACTTTCAGATAATGTATTTGCCTTCTCAAATCTTACTGGAGCTAATGGCTAGACAATTAGAGTTACTACCATCCCATCTCTTAATAAAAAAAAAAAAAAAAAAAAAAAAAAAAAAAAAAAAAAAAAAAAAAAAAAAATTCAAGTGTTAAATTCTTATTATTCAAAATAAACAGCTTTAAAATAATCTTTACGCATTGCTAGTTACCAATATTCTAAACATTTAAAATATACCTTATATTTGTTATTTGTCAGTTATAGTTCAGTATGGAGTATGTTTAACCATTGAGGCTTTGGTGGAAAAAATTATTTTATCATTTGTCAGTGGTTATAGTGTAGAGAGCTACTGGGTTAGGGATATAAGAGGGGTACACACCCACTGTTAGCACCCATCAGGTGCATAGCTATGCATGTCCTGTGCACGCTGATACAGTCCCTGTGAGTTTATATGTTCTCCTAGTCCCGCTGTATTTAGAAGGTCTTGTTTTATTGATGTTTTCCGTGTTCTCTGACTCTTAGAAACTTTCTTTCTCTTGTTGTACAGGAGTCTCTGAACTTTGAGGAATGAGGATTGTTGGAGGCATCCAATTCAGGACAGAGTGTTAAGGTATTTCACTCTCGGCAAGTTGTACAGCTATAGGTGAATATTTATTCCAATGTGCTGTAGCAGGATTCTTCTCTGACAACTGCTTAGCAGTTTAATCTCTTTGTGTCACCGACTATTTTCATTATAGCAGCATTACTTTCTAATAACTTTAAGAGCACTAATGTTTCTTGCACCTTTTAGCCTTTGAATTGGTTCCTTACTAACTAAAGTGATCGTTGGGGTTACCTCCAGTGGATTCTGTCTTTTAAGTCTTATCCAAATCTTTAGATCATCTGCACAGAAAACAAAAACATGTATTTTAAATTACCTTCTTATGAGAATAGTATTTATCACTAATATTTTACAAATTTTTTAGTGACTTTCATCTTGATGTATATTAACTATACAGAGATCTTTTTGTCTATAATAAACACTAAGAACATTTGAAATAAAAATTCGTTTATAATGTACCTGTAGCATTTTGATTTCATTATCTACCTTGTTTCTGTATCCTTCAAGATACAGCTTTACATTTTAATTTTAATTCTTATTAATGAGAGGCCTATTTCTGTTCATACAATTTTGGTTGAGCTATATTGAAGTTGACCAATTAATGACCATAGAATTAGCATGTCTAGGCTTCAAATAGCAATATAAATTTTGATTTGAATAGTTCTACATCAGAGCATTTATATATAAGCTTGCCTTGGGTAGACAACTAATGAATAAAGACACGAAGCAGAGATATTATCTCCCCAGTTATTTCTTATACCTACCAACAGATTAACATCATACAGAAAAGAACACATAACAATTATATAGCAGATCAGTTATATAATTGAATGCCATCAATCCTAAGTTACAGTATATCACTTCTCAGTTCTATAAGATACATGATAATTGTTTTAAGTCAATAGCATGGATTTATTGAGTAAGAAAAAAGTTATATGACCATAATATTTAAAATTCCATAAAATATGGTATTAAGGTGTTTTAGTTGAAGCATCTCTGAGCTACAGTTGTTTAAACTGGATTTCTTCACTGAATTTAGGAATTATAGCACCAATGTATTTCTAAGCAGAACAAAATATTACAGAACAAAATATTAAAAATAAAAAAATAATCTATATCCTCTCTTCCCTTACATTTCTTTTGTTACTAACAAAAGGATCAGGGAAGGCAGAGGATGGGAGAGTGGGAAGAAAAGCAGGAAAGGAACAAGTCATAAATAACCGAATAGTGCCAAAGCCTGCCTCGATTTTAAAGAATATTTTTAAATTTTATAGTGTAGTTTTTATAATATTTTATCAGCATTTGGGAGTCATTTTCTATTTCAATATAGTATATGGCAATGGAAGCAAGTTCATTTTTACCATGTGATAATCATGTGATTCTATTTCTTAGATATATGGCTGGGGACAGCTCTAAAACTCACTTTTAAACTCCCCTGGTGTCTTAAATCTGTGCAAGTTTACAAGAAGGCATACTATCTTTACTTGCGCACAGAAGCAGGTTGATGTTCACAACATGAAAAAAAAAAAAAAAAAAAAAACATTCTGCATGGAAGCCATGACCCTGAAATATGTTCTCACTTCAATAAAGTCTTCTAATCATTATTCTCTTTTTCTCCCTCAAGCCTTAATATTTGTCTTTCTATTATCAGAAGCAATGACATAAAAAATCTCAGCTTTTTATAAACTCTTGGTGAACAAGTTTCTGTTTCTTGCCTGTACCGAACAAACCAGATATATGTACCCGTGTCCTCTAAAGATAACCTTATCCTGGCACCACAATTAAAATCATATTTTTCTCAACCAAATTTCGAATATATAAAAGTTAAAATGAGGAATTATATTATATTTTTAATAAATGAAATTACCATAGTTTCAGATATAAAACAGAGAAATGAAAGTTTGATTCTTATTGGAATATTTTGTTTTGATCTTCAGGATAACAATAAGAACTAAATCTCTTGAGTCATTTAGCATTTCACAAAGGTGTTCTAAGTCCTAGTTATGTGTTCATTATCTTACTCAAGTAGCACATTATTCCTGAATGAGAGATGTCATGTTCATTTCTTGGTGAGAAATAGAAACTTAAATAAATCATTGTTTTAATTAAGCATTGTAAAACTTATCTACTTGAAAACGTATCTTCACTTCAGTATTTATTTTGTTAAATTTTTTGACTTATATTTTCATGATGAATAAATACAATGTAACAAATATCTAGCAATATAGATGCAGAATTATTGATAAAGTCAAAAGTTATGTTTATTTTGATTACTAAAAGTTTGTTAAAAGCTAAGTGTACTTTTTCTGTATAAAATTACACTACAACACTTTTCTCAATTTTAGAATCATTTAATCACCAAATTTAGTAATTATCACAGGGATCTTCTCATTAAAAAGAAAAAAGATGATCACAAAAAGTACACTAAATATGAATTCATTTCTAATTCAATTATTCTAATTAATTATCCTTCCCAGAGTGACGATACTCATTCCAGTTTTTAAAGAATAAAAATTCTTCTTAAAATTAATTGTCTGAATATTTCTATAGAAAAAGATAGCTACTTTAAAGAATTTATTTCATCCAGACCTCAGTTTTTCCTCCCTTCTCTCCTCCTTCAATTTTCTCTCCATGATCCAATCGACTTCTCCTCTATCTATGTTCAGAAAGGTGCAAGCCTCCCATGAGTACTAACAAAGCATGGCATAACCAGTCGCAGTAGGACTAAGCACTTCCTCTGTATTAAAGCTGTCCAAAGGGACCCAATATGAACAATATGTTTCTAAATGCCATCCAAAGCACCAGAGACAGCCTCTGATCCCATGTTAGGAATCCCACAATTAGATCAGGATAAATAACTGTCACATATATGAAGAAGGGTAGCTGGGTTCCTTTCAGGCTCTCTGGCTGTCAGTTCAGACTCTGTGAGCTCCATGTACCATGGTTAGTTGTTTCTGTGAGTTTTCTTGTTATGTTCCTGATAGCTCTGGCTCATACAATCCTTCCTCCCACACTTCTTAAAGATTGTCCCAATTCAGCTTAATGTTTAGCTCTGGGACTCTGCATCTGTTTCTCTAAGTTACAGAAGCCTCTCTATTGACAGTTGTGGCAGGTACCAATATGTGAATATAGCACAATATTGTCGGTCATCATTACATTGATATATTTTTTTCTCCAGTCATGATTGGTTCTGTCTTAGTTCTCTGGGTCCTGGCACTAAAGGCAGTGTCAGGAATGGTCTTATTCTTTGTCATGGTTCTCAGACTGGACCAGTCATTGGTTAGGCAACCCCAGCACATTCCATAGGCAGTAAAACTCTAGGTCAAAGTTAGTGCAGGCTGGGTTCATCTCCCAACCCCTGTACTGGGAATCTTACAAGTTCAGATTGTGTGTCTCTCCACTGTTTCTAGGAGTCTTAGCTCGGGTCATTCTTAATTCCTGGTAATTTTTCTTGAACCATGTTTCGACCTCACCCCCAAATGTCCTAACCCTCTTCCAGTCATCTTTTCCAGTATTCCCCTCTTGCCTCTTCCCATAGCCCAGTTTCTCGTGTTCTTATCCCCAACAGTACATTTAGGATGGATGCCAGTCCGTCTAGGAAATCTCATCTATTTCCTATTCCCAGAGAGATCCTTGAATCTGCCCTTAAACCCTCTTTTTTCACCTAGCCTCTCTGAGTCTGTGGATTGTAGCATGGTTATCCTTTATTTTCCTCTGTATAAGCATACTGAAAATTAGACATACTATTCTGAAGTTTGCGAATTTTAAAAAGCATTACATTTACTTGTATTTGCTGAAAGATACTTTGATAAGACTTTTTAATGTCTGATTTATACATATAAATTAGTTTATTTATAGTCATTTTATTACAGAAGTAATTATTCCAGTTGTTCTACACATTTATTTGTAGCTATATCCTGAATGTTTGGTCTTAGATGTATTTTAAGCATATTTGGACTAAACCAAAGAAAATAACAATAGAATACAGATATTAATAAATTTGGGAGCCCAGCTTTCATGCATACACCTGTGTCCATCTCCTGCATTTATGGATCAAGAAACATCAATAAAAAAGGGAGAAAAGATGGCAAAAGCTAAAAATTATAGGAAGTGTGCTAGGAAAGCGGCTGTCTCACAATGACTGCATAAACAAAACCATATATATATAATGCGTAATATATATATGCATATATATTTCTGGAAGGCAAAATTTTTGTGGAGGACAAATTCTAGACAAAGAATGGGCTTCAAAATGACAGATTGTGCACAAGAACATAGTCTGATCCTACTCCATGAGGTTCTGTATATTGCCCATGCCATAGACAGTTATCAGCTTCTTGAGGGGTTAGTTCCTTTTTCTGATGGTTCCCCTCTGGCTATTTTTGACTCAATGAGTTTCCCAGGGATCCAGCCAGCCATTTCTATGGGAGTCCTCCTTATAATCCCTAAACCTTTGTTCATATACACTCTACTTTCTCTCTTTAGCTGGACCAGAAGCTTGACCAGGTGCTTAGCTATGGATCTCTGTTTCTGCTTCTATTCATTGCTGGATGAAGGATCTATAACAGCCCTTATGGTGTTCATCCATTTTATTATTGGGAAAGTCCTATTTAGGCACCCCCTCCACTAACGATTGGAAACCTAGCCAGGGACATCCTATGAGTTTTTGGAGATTTCCCTAGCACCTGGCCTCTTTTCAATCCCCATTGGTTTCCTCTGTCAATATATCAACCCCTGTTTAACCCCACATTTTGCTCCTCTCATTCAACCAGCTCCCTGTCTCATTATTTGTTCCCAGCTCTTCTTGGTTGCTACCCATTATGATCCCAGTTTCCTAAGGATATCACCTCTATTTTCTCTTCCTAGGTGATCCAGATTGTCTCTCTTAAGTTTCTTCTGATCCAAAGCTATTCAGGGGTGTGGTTTAGAGCTTGGGTATTCTGTTCTTTTTGTCTAAAAACCATTTACAAGTGAATACATGCTATCCCTATCAACCTTATATAAGTTATTTCATGAGAATTTTCTATTCCTGTTCCTGGAAGAGTCCTCTCTCCCTTCCAAAATCCAGTGATTATGGTCTGAGTAATCTACATTTAACTCTGCATTTTTATCCTCTAAGCTTACACTAAACTGTCCTATTAATCTCTGCTCCCAGCATTCAATGGATTTTTTTTAGCACAGCATATAAAATGGTTCTGTTTCTCCCACAAAATAGAGGCATAAAAGCCACATATTTAGATTACAGCACTACTCTTTGTTTCTGATTTTTACAGTAATTTCATTTTTGATTCTAGAATAAAATATTCTTAAATTCCAGTATATAGTCCATCCCTGTAGAAGGAACATGAGAGTTAGTCATATCACATCTATAATTGATAGCAGATATAAAATAGTTACATACTTGCTAGCTTTTTATGAGAACTACATTATTTCTACATTATTTTGCAGTTCAGGTGACTGCCTAACACAAAGAACTGTTTAATCTCATATCAATAAACTTAGTTAAACAATTTTCCACAAATTTGCTCCAAGGCCAATATAACATAAACAGTCCCTAGTGGCCCTTTTCAAGGTAATTCTGTATTGAATCAAATTGAAAATTAAAGGTAATTAACACATTTGGGTTTGCTTGAGTTTTTACTTTCTTAGCTTTTATATTTTCATATATATAAAGGATTGAAAATTTTCATTAACTTTTATGTAGTCAATATAAAGTGAGAATCATAGGAAAAAATAGCTTAAAAATAAGTAAAACCTTTAGAGAAATAGTATAGTAATATAAAATAAATAAGCCACATAAAATTGGGAAATATACAGGGAGTCTAGATCTTATACACTGTTTTATTGATTTAATTATTTGAATGCTGAAAAGCAAATGACAGCTATTAAGAGACATAGGATTATAAAAGAAGCTCCTCAATTAAACTAGCCTATACACTTTAGGGATGTCTTAACTTTAAAATGTAATTCATAAAAATTGTTTTATTGGGGGAGAGGTTTACATAGGAAATGAAAGGATGTGGATTCCATTAAAGTTACCAGAGATCATATTTGATTGAAAGTATTTGCACAAAATCTTGATACAAATATAAAAAATAACCTAGAAAAAGAAAAGACAGGTTATGTATATGCTGATCCCTTGAAATGGCAACAGCTTTGAGACTGGATGAAAGATGACAAATATTGTTGATTGGGGAGTCCTCATGATTTCTTATTACATGGTATCCTTCCTTATGACATAAATAGAAGTTTAGTTATACAGTTCAAACAAACTTATAAAGTTAGTAGATTTATTTTTATTTGCTCAAACATAAAACAAAATATGCTCTTTGGCTATCTTGAGTACAATACACGTACCATACTATTGTTAATGCAGATACGTAGTGACCTTTGAAAGTTTGTGTGTTTACAGAGCACAGGCACCAAACACCAGTGATGATGGGAAGGCCTGCTGATTCTGCTTTTCAGAGTGCCTCTGTTGCATTTTCCTCAGAGTTCTGCTTTCAGAAAATCTTTAAGACTGCTAGCTGAGATGGTCTAGCCTCACAGGACTTCAGATAAGTTTGGTAATTTTTCATTACACAGAGACTGAACAACAAATGTTATAGCAAGTTTTCATAACACTTGACTATTATCTTAATTTTCACAGGGTCCCTTGGGGATACCATCATCCCATAATAACAGAAGCAGTCTTGGGAGCACAACATAACTTCCAAAAGGAAAGGTGGGTAGTTTTTGGTCATTCATTGGGTTATGAATGTTTGTTGTTATTTAAAGGAGATAAAAATACAGAATACACAGAAAACTATTAACCTCAAATGTTTTACATGGATTTTTGCATATTGATACAAATTTAAATATTTTTGTTATGCTGAATGTATGTTTATACTCTTGTTGAAGTGTTATATCTATGAAGTTAACTTATTAATAAAACGTAAAATTAAGAAATACAAGTTAGTCATCACATACTGAAAACTGGAAATTGCAAGGCTTCCTGTTCCACATCTGACTAAGAGTTGAGTGTTACCACAGCCCCCAGACCAAACAGAGACTAAAGGGGGGTTCCCCCAACTCTGGCCCAAGGACACAGCCCCCAGGACCCTAACTAGCACTACCAAGTTAAAAAAAAAGCACAGGGCCTGAAGGTTTCAGAGAAGAATTCTACCAGACATTCAAAGAAGAACTAATACAAATACTCCTCAAACAGTTCCATATAGCAGAAACTGAAGGAACATTGCTCAACTCTTTTTACAAGGCTACAATCACTGTGATTCCCAAGTCATTCAAATTGCAACACAGAAAGAAAATCACAGACCAATTTCCCTCATGCATATTGATGCAAAAATACTTAGTAAAATTCTGGCAAACAGAATCAAACAACATATAAAAAAGAATATTCACCACATTCAAGTAGGCTGCATCCAGAGATGCAGGAATGGTTCAACATATGAAAAACTGAGAATGTCATCCATCATATAAATAAACTGAAAGAAAAGAAAACACATAATCATCACAGATGCTAAAAAAAATCTTTGACAAAATCTACCATGCCTTCATGATGAATGTCCTTGAGAGATCAGGAATACAGGGAAAATTCCTAAATATAATAGAGCAAGCCAACAGCCAATATCAAACTAAATGGAGAAACACTCAAAGAAATTCCACTAAAATCAGGAACAAGACAAGGCTGTCCCCTTTCTTATCTATTCAATATAGTTCTTACATTTTTAGCTAAATCAGTAAGAAAACAAAAAGAGATTAAGGGGATACAGATTAAAAAGGAAGAAGTCAGAGTATCTCTATTTACAGATGTTATGATCACTTATATAAGTGACCCCAAAAATTCTACCAGGGAACACTTAGAGCTGATAAACACCTTCAGCAATGTAGCAGAGTAAAAGATTAACTCAAAAAATTAATAGCCCCCCTCTACGCTAAGGATAAAAGGATTGAAAAAAAATAAGGAAATAATCACCTTTTATAACAGCCACAGATAGCATTTAATATATCGGTATAACTCTAACTATAGATCTTTAAAGAATAACAATTAACTTCATATGGAATAGCAAGAAACCCTGGATTGCCAAAACAATCTGTTCAAAAAAAAAAAAATTTCAGCAGGAAGCACCATCTCCAAACTACCACTAAGAGCTACCGTAATAAAAACAGCCTGGTACTGGAATAAGAACAGACTTGTGGATCAATGGAATCAAATCAAAGACCCCAGCATTAACCCACACATCTACAAACATCTGATTTTTTCAATGGAAAAGAGATAGTATCTTCAGCAAATGGTGTTGGCATAACTGGATGATAGTATGTAGAAAAATACAAATAGATCCAAACCTATCGCTCTGCAAAACTCAAATCCAAGTGGAATAAAGACCTCAACATAAACCCAGCTACACTGAATTTGGTAAAAAAAGAAAGTGGGAAATACCCTCCAATGCATTGGCATTGGTGGCCACTTCCTAAATAAAACACGAGTAGCACAGACACTAAGAAAAATAATCAATAAGTGGGATCTTCTGAAACTAAGAAGCTTCTATAAGGCAAAGGACACAGTCAATATAACAAAATGATAACCTAAGGAATGGGAAAAGATCTTCACCAACCCTACATCTGACAGAGCACTGGTCTCTGAAGTATATAGAGAATTCAAGAAACTAGAGCTCCCAAACCTAAATAATCCATTTTAAATGGAGTTTAGAGCTTAAAAAGGAATTCTCTACAGAAGAATTACAAATGGCTGAAAGGCACTTTAAAAGTTGCTCAGAATCCTTAGCCATAAAATAAATGAAAATCAAAACAACTTTGAAATATCACTTTATACCTGTAAAAATGGCTAAGATAAAAATACAGAAGACAGCCTATGGTGGAGAGAATGAGGGGCAAGGTGAACACTCCTCCATTGATGGTGGTAGTATACACTTGTACAGCCACCCTGGAATGTAGTATAGGTTTCCTCAGAATACATGAAATCAATCACCCCAATGATCCAGCAATACCATTATTAGCATATACACAGAGGATGCATATTTATACCCCAAAGATATTAGCTCAACTATATCCATAGCAAAATTATTATAACAACAAGAATTTGGAAACAGTGTAGATGCCCCTCAACTGAAGAATGGATTAACAAACTGTGGTATATTTACACAATGGAGTACTACTCAGAAGGATAAAAAGTGACATCCTAAAATTTTTAGGCAAATGGATGGATTTGAAGACTATCCTGCTGATCATGGTATCATAGGCTAAAAATATAATCATGGGTTGTACTCACTCATAAGTGGATTTTAGAAAACACAAAGAATACACAAGCTGCAAACCACAAACCCTGAACAACTTGGGTTCAGAAGGAACTTGAGAAACATCTGTAGTGGGACTGAGGTGTCAGCGGGCAAAACTTGGAGGCCTGTCTCTGGTGAACTGGGAGCCTGAATGGGACATGGCCAGACCCCATTAAGACACCAGAACTCTGAGCTCCTTCCTGTTTTTTCCTGTGTTCTCAAAGAATGGATCAGCATCCTGACATGGGACAGTTCTTATCTCCAAGAATTGTCTTAATGTTCAATTTGTCTAGTGAGCATTTATATACCCCTTAATAAACATTAATCCTTTATATGACATATTCTTAGTGTATTTTCCAGGATATCTGGCAACCATGTGGTTTTCCTCCTGTTATCCAGGCCACAAGCTAAGGGCCAGAACCCTGCAGTTCTGAGCCATCAAGCCTGAGCTTTCAGTTCCACTTAAAAATTGGTGAGCCATTTCAAGGGGAGCCTTCTTTCTGGCTTCTCTGGCTCTTCGCTCTAGCCCCATGACTTTTGGTCTTTTAGAGGATTACTAGAAAAACTACAGTAACAACAACCCTTAGCAACTTCTTCAGTTTTGTAGTTTCTATTCAGGGCCATAGCAGCTAGCATACATCATCACTGTTTACACTGTTTGTCTGGAGCTCCTGGAGCTGTGCTGTGTTCCTGACCACATGTTCCCAGGACTGGGGATTATTATTAAATTGTGGGTATCACTGCCCTTTTAATGTGGATTCTGTTATATTGATCTGATTTTGCGAAAAATTGTCTTCTGTATCAGTTTTGCATTTTGGTTTACCTGCTGGGCAATGTGGCCATATCACAGGAACCTGCCTGGCCACTTACTCTGCTGATCTAAAGAGAGCACATTGAACAAGACTGTGGCATGACACCTGCTGACAAGTCATTGCCATTGCATCTGGATTGAGATAAACTGATACTCAGTATTTTTTACCCACAATGGCTGACATTACACTTCTCAAGACTTCAGTACATTTTTCCCCCCTCTGGTAATTAAGAATTTCTTCTTCAATAAGCATATTTTTGAGGGTTTCAATCCCTCAGTCCTGCTACATTGGGGCTTGATTCTATATTTATTTTATATTTCAAAAAAAAAAAAAAAAACCAGTCCTATACCCATTCTAATATGAGATGATAATTAGTATTGTGGAAGATTTGAAATCTAGAAATGAGAATATGAGATGACTGATTTGAAGTTTAGAAATGAGCAATTTATGGATGATTTAAAGACTAGGAATGAGAAATTTCTTTCTAAAGTGTGTAATATAGAAATTACAATTGATAAATTGGCAGGTAAAGTTAATTTTCTGGAAATTGGTTATGACATACTTTCAGATAGAACATGCTCCTCAGATATGAATATTAAGACTATACTTAATATATATTAAGAATATTAAGAGAAGTGCAGACTTTACATTAATAATGAGAATAAGAAACTTATTAATTACATTAATATGAGAATAAGAAAATTGCTGATTCCATGAGGTCATTAGAAAGACTGGCTAGTCAAGAAACTCAGACCATAGAAAAAATGATGTTTTCAAAGCTTCAGGAATGGGAGGAACATGTTGCAATACTGAAGAAGGATATTAAGACACTATCTACCCAGAACAATTCCAGAAACCTTGCTATGAGGTATTAAAGAGGCTCTGCCTAAGATGTTAAACAGTAAAGGGATACTCCCATCTTCATAGATATTGTCTCCAGTTATGATTCAAACAAAAAACACATATGGGGAGTTCCCAGAACTCATGGAGTATACTTAAGAACCAATCCATATGAGAACTATAAAGGATAATAAGGAAGCCATATTATTTCATGTAATCCACTCCAATTATGTAAAACAAATTCTAAATGCATGGTCAACAATAGAATAACTCCTAATGATCAGATGCAGATAACAACTCCTGAATTGGACTATAGCCAACATTTACAGTGAAGAAATTGGCTTAGGAAAGAGGCTAGGGCCATAGAAATTCAGGGGCAAATCGGGGACTGTTACATTTCTCAAGACCAAATCTTTGGCGAAGACTTGTTTGCTGATGTGAAGGTTCAGACTACTTAGAATGAACACACAATATTGCTGTGCCAGGCTGCTGCCTTGAATGCTTTGGAAAAGATTTAGACCCAGAACAGAAAATTGAGTTATATACCAAGGTCAGACAAGCCTTAAAAGATCTTTATACTGACTTTCTGCAGAGGCTTGCTAAAGCTGTACACAGAGCAGTATTAGATCCAGAAGTTAGGAAGCAATTAATACTTTCTTTGACCTTTGACCATGCTAATCTGGAATGTAAGAGAATGCTTATCCTCTAAAGATCAGATCTGCACCCATAGAAGAATGAGTTCAGTACTCAATCAATGCTGAATCTCTCCATTGCAATGAAGAAAAATGGGTAGACAAAGCCATTGCCAATGATAGGTTGAGGAATCAAGGCATCACTTGCTTTAATTATGGTAATTAAGGCCATATCAAAATATATTATATAAAAGGTATTTCTGGGAATAATGTCCATCTTAGGAATGATTCAAGCAGAAGGTCATTACGTTCCGGGTTATGCACAAAATGTGTCAAAGGCCAACACTGTATTTATCCACAAGAGATAAACAAAGAAACCTTTTACCACTGGGAAATACCTCTCTGACCTTTTCCTGGGAAGGCCTCAGAAGTCAGATCTCAAAGCCAAGGAAGATTCAATTATATCAAGTCACAGTGCAGGAACAGTAGGACAAGTAGGAAATCCTAAAATAGAAGACCATTCAGCATTGGATAATTAGAGGAGAAATTGACAGTTCCAAGAAAAACTACAAAATGAATATTCAGGTAGACTTCCATAAATGAACAAATACCAAAATTTAAAATATGGATAGATAATATATATCCAAGGCTTAGTTGACACAGGTGATGATATTTCAATCATAACTCCACAATCCAAGATGGCCTCTAAAGGAGATGTGTGTTCAACTTCTGAGTACTGGAACAATATCTCAGGTAAAACACAATGTAAGATGGTTCAAATTCATAGGACCAGAAGGTAAGAAAGGAAGGTTGAAGCCATATATGTTTAACATAGCAGTGAATCTGTGGGGTGGTGACAATCTATAGCAATGGAATACCCAGATTAAAATTCCTACAGGCTCAGATATCAACCAGAGACTCAATAGTGTTTCTGAAAACAATATTTTAAGGTGCTATGCAAAATAACCCTCAGCCATTCCGGTTATGCAAAAGTACACTCACTGCTCACTAGCTGCTGAACCTGTGAAGACACTAGCAGCAGCACTGCCTTTGAAATGGTTGACAGACAAACCAATTTGGGTTCAGGAATGGCCTTCAATGAAGGAAACTGCAGGCTCTAGAACACCTAGTACAGGAGCAGTTACAAGATCACAATATTGAAGAGTCAACCTGTCCATGGAATTCTTCTGTATTTGTTGTCAAGAAGAAATATGGAAAGTGGAGAATGGTGACAGATCTTAGAGTAATTAATAAGGTGGTTCAACCCATGGAATCTTTACAGTCTGGCATTCCCTTGCCTTCCCTGTTACCATAGGGATGTCCTCTTATAATTATTGATTTAAAAGACTTTTTTTCTACCTCTAAAAGAACAGGACACTGCTCAAATTAAATAATTTGCATCTGGTAAAGAGGTACCAATGAAAAGTCCTTCCACAAGGAATGTTGAATAGTCCCACTTTATGCCATTATTTTGTACAACAGCCACTAGAAGTAATACACAAACAATTTCCACAAGCTATCATTTACTGTTATATGGATGATATCTTGCTGGCAGACCAAAACGTAGATACTTTAGAAAGAATGTTTAGAGAAATTAAGATAATATTGCCTCATTGGGGAATACAAATTGCCCCCCAAAAAATTCAAAGATGAGATTCCATCAATTATTTAGGATATAAAATACGCCTACAGAAATTCAAACCCCAAAAGGTGCAACTTAGGAGAGATAGAAAAAGTGCTCTAAACAATTTCCAAAAGCTGCTAGGAGATAATGCTTATGTACAACCCACTATTCATATAAAAATCCATAAACTAGTTAATTTCTTTAAAACCTTCTATGGTGAATAGGACTTAAATAGACCCAGAGAATTTTCTGATGAAGCCAAAATATTAGCTTTTGTGGAAAAGAAATAATAGGAAACACATGTGAATCACATGAATCCAGACCTCGATTGCATACTGATTATTTTACCCTCTAAACATTCTCCTACAGGTATCATAACGTAAAGAGAATATATTATATTAGAATGGATATTTCTGCCACATAGACCAAGGAAAAAGTTGAAAACATATATCAAAATATTTCTGATTTGATTTTTAAAGGAAAATTTAGACTTCATTAATTGACTGAATAGGAACCAGCAGAAATTGTTGAACCTATGACTACTGAAGAAATTGATCAGTTACGGGTGGACAGCAAACCTTACTAAACAGCCTGTAGTAATTTTTGGGAGGGATTAATAACAAATATCTCTGAAGCAAAATGATTCAATTTATAAAGGAAACTAACTGGATCTTTCCTCATATGGTAGAGGATAAATCTATTTCTGGAGTTCCTACATTTTATACTGATGCAAACAAATTGGGGCAAGCTGGTTACAACTCAGGAAATTTAAGTAAAGTGGCTCAAAGCCCTTATAATTCTGTTCATAAGTTAGAACTATACTCAGTTATTGTGGTATTAATGGACTTTACCAAACCTCTTAATATAGTAACTGATTCTCAGTATGCAGAAGGAGTTGTTTTATATATTGAAACTGCTAATTTCATTCCATATGATACAGAATTAATACCATTGTTGATACAACTACAGGATATCATTAGAAATAGAATTCATATATATATATAACTCATATCAGATCTCAGATGAGTCTGTGCCAGGTCTTTTGGCACAAGGTAATGTGAATTAATAATAGAAAATTATTAAATATTAATAGGAATGGGGATTGTTTTCTGTACCATTGTAAATAGTTATCACATGCACTAGTTTAATAAAAAGCTGATTGGCTGAAGGCAGATAGAAAATTTTTGTGGGACTGCCAGACTAAGAAAACTCTGGGAACAAGAAGAGCATAATGGAACACCAGCAAAGACAGCAGATACAGAGGACAACTAAGCTGCCCTGAGAAAAGGTACTGAGCCACATGGCTGAACAAGATAAGAACCATGGGTTAGTTCAAACATAAAGAATTAGCAAATTATATGTCTGGGTCCTAGGCTGATCAGCATAAAATTAACATTTGTATTTTTCTGTGGGATTGCTGGTTTAGATAAGCAGTGGTGGGCAGATCTGAACTATGGGGCTAATTTGGACCAAAAAAATTAAAACACATTATAGATATCCAAGGATTCCCCTAGGAAGAGAAAATAGAAAAGATCATAACAGCTTGCAACTAAGAAGAGGTGGGAACAAATCATGAGAGAAGGAGATGGTTGAGTGAGAAGAGCAACAAAGAGAGAGAGAGAGAGAAAAAAGAGATGGATATCTTGATAGAGATATCTTCATAAGGGAAACAAATGTGGGGTTGGAAAGAGACCAGGCACTAGGGAAACCTCCAAGAACTCACAGGATGTCCCTGGATGGTCTTCAGCCAATAGTGGAGGGGGTGCCTGAACAAAACTTCCCCTATAAGCAAATGAATAATCACCCTAAATGTCATCACAGAATCTATATCCAACAATGAGTGGAGCAAGAGATGCATGGCTGAGCACTGGACCAAGCTCCTGGTCCATCTGAAAGCAGAGAAAGAGAGTCTGTATGAGCAAGGAAATGGGAATTATGAGGAAAATTCCCATAGAGATGGCTAGCTGGAGCTCTGGGGAGCTCACTGAATAAAGAACAGCCACTGGGAAACCATCAGTAAAAGGATCTAGGCCCTCCAAGGGAGGGAACTTGGCATGGGCAGTATGTGAAGCCCATGATAGGAAAATGGGTAAGATCAGACTGTGTTCTTGTGCATGGGTTGACACCATGGAGCATATTCCATGCAGAGGAACACCTAACCGAGTCCTGATATTGGGATGAGAAAATCAGACTTGCCTGGAGTGGTTGTGCCATGCTGAGCTGACCTACCTTGAAGCTTCTTTCCCTTTGGGGGAAGGGATGGAATGATGTGAGGGTCGAGGCTGGAGCTGGCTGGGAGGGATTGGGAGGAAGGAAGGGAGAAGGAGGATACATAGAAAATGACTTTTTATATAAAAGAAAAAGAATAATAAGAATTTTCAGATGGTAGGAGTTCATGGCTTTAATCACAGAACTCTGGAGGTAGTGGCAGGCAGATCTCTGAGAGCAAGATCATCTTAGTATAAAGATAGTTCCAGAATCACCAGGGCTACACACGTAAGCCCTGTCTCAAAAAAAATACAACTATTACTTATCAATACATATATGAATATAATAATTAGTAAGAGGAATCAAATAAGAGTATTTTTAAATAAAAATAATGTGACCTTAACTGTTCTCTGAAATCACTTTCAAGATTCTTTCTGATGGCTCTAAGTGAGGAAGTTTTGATAATATTAAACCTGTCAGGTTTCACTGTTAATCAGTGTTCAATATTCACTGTAGTAGGAGGTTTTTTGCCCAGACTTTCAGGCCTAACCTCAAGGTTTAGGCCCACAGACCCGCAGACCCGCAGAGACACACAGATGCATATGATAGTTTTAGGCTGATCGACCTAAGGCCCAGGCACATAACTTGCTAGCTCTTGCTCTTAATCTAACCCATGGTTCTTATCTGTTCAGCCATGCATGCGGCTCGGTACCTTTTCTCACAGCAGCATGGTTGTCCTCTGCTTTTTCCTGCTTCTCTCTGGCATTCTGCTCTGTTCTTCCAGGTCCCAGAGTTCTCCTAGTCTTTTAGCCCCTCCCATACTTCCTGCCTGCCTTTAGCCAATAAGTGCTTTTTATTAAACCAGTGGGTGGGATAATTATTTACAATGAAACAACACAATCTCCTACAATTCACCAAAGTTTTTTCCTCAAAACACATGATTATTCCTTAAGTCAACTTTAAAAATAGATAGTAGACTTGTATGGATCCCTTTAAACTCCATATGTGATTATTATGTGGGTCTTCATATTTGTTTTCATGAGTTTGGAAAGAAAAGGTTTAAAATCTTTGGTTGTAAAACCTCTTGTAGAAACCATATGTACACTATAAAAACAAAGATAATTGAAATATATTTTCCTTGGAAGCTTTAAGTATAAGTTCAAAAGAAAATGTGCAGGTTAGTAGTTAATCAACTATAATAATCAAACTTGTAGTCATGTTAGGTATGTTTTCAAAGTTAAACAGTGTTAATTTTTCTGAGCTCTTGTGGGACCCCTTGGGGAAGGAGACAAGAAGAAACTAAATTAACAGCTCAGATTCAGGAAACTAGTTGAAATAAATAAGTTCAGTTTATTGAGGAAAGGAAAGCCTTATATACCACTTACATATCCAGGGGAAGGGCTGTGTATTGCTGGCTTCTGCTGTTGCAGAGTGGTCTTTTCTCACTGGTCCAGGTCATCTCACTTCAGGACTCCACCTTTGCTGCCAAGGTCCCAGGCTAGCTTATGAGGAAATGCTCAACCAGGGTCCCTAATGGCTATGAGAAAGTACTATGGGTAAGTTTTTTTAAAAGCACAGGTTATAACCAGTTTGAACTGGCTGAGGCCTGGTTGTTCCTCGTGCTCTTAAAAACTTTTAGGGCCTGTAATCCAACATATTGACCATTTTCTTTTTATTTATGGGAAATGAATAATGGGAACCAGGGTGCCTTGCCAAACCTTGCTAATCCTACCTTAGAAGGGCTAAGAATTTAGACTGTGCCTGTTTTAGGTTGACTTGCCAAATAAACTCTTACCACCTTTAGCTAACAGCTCTCAAAAGGTACTACCTAAAGAACAAAGTAGTGGGTGTAGGTAGTAGCCTTTTGAATTTCAATGAGCCATGTGTGTATTTCCTTTCTAGAAGTGCCTTCCTCTGGGTGCATCAGAGTTATTAAACATGAAGGGTTGCCCTAGTGGCCAATCTTTGCTGGCAAATATGCTGTAGACTACGCTTAAACACAATAAGAATTAAAGGTAACATCCCAAAGGTCAAAGCATAAGCAATGATCCAGAAGGGGTCAAGCAGCCTCTTAAAATCATTCCATATAATAGGAAATCAGTTTCTAAGTACATGGCTGACACCTTGGTTATATTTAACTGATGGATTTCTTTCCAAATCGAGTTAGAGTAATTAAGTAACTTATTTGGTCAGGACCCTTTTTATGTATTGTGCCAGTCAGTTGCTCTCTAATGAGATATTGGAGCCCTTATAGGAGGTGAAGCAAATTGGCTGATATATAGGATTGTGGGCTAATAATGGCATGTCCCTCTCCAATGCTAATTCTTCAGCCATTAGGTCAATTTGTTGTTGTAATATATGTATAGCCTGATGAATGTGTTGATTAATGTCATCCTGGGCATGTAATGCCTCAGTAGACTGAAATACCACCTGGTGTAAGGTCTCTGTTATGGTTGCAGTTTAGTCAGTGAGATTGTTCCAGCCACTGTGTTGCTGTAATAATGGCAATTGTAGTTCCAGAGTCTCTTGTTACCCTGTTTACTGTAATAACATGAAAGTGAGCAGAGCAGCACTAACAATAGGGACTCAAATGACAGCTGGTTCTCTCATCAATGCAGCTGATTCTGAGTATTCTTACCAGCTGTTAGAAAGTAAATTTCTCAGGAGAAGTCAGTAATATTTTTTTTTTAACAATAGAGGAAGTAGTTACCAAATAGAAGGAGATGGAAGGACACAAACTGAGGTGGCCCCTCCAACTACTCTTGTAAATTTGTTGGACTTTTACCTCCTTCCAATTTACATCTTGTTTCACATGGAGTAGGTACCAGTATAGAAACTGCCATCATTTTAAAACATCAGGTATATCAAGCCAATTGAATAGACTGCATAAGTCCCAACTACCTATCATGGAATAACATCTAGATTTTAGGGGTCTCTACAATAACATGGAGCAATTATTGAGGCACTCACTGAAGTATACTTTCATAAAACAGAAATATGTAACTTCAATTTCAAAATTTAGTATAATAATTTTTTCAAGTTGAACTGGAAAAATCCAGAAATAATCTATGCTTAACAATGATCCTAAAGAATGAGAATATTCACCAAAGCAGAAAAACTGGGCACATTTGTACATTGAGCGAATGATGGGTAAACTACCTTGCAGTGTTCCAATAAATTTTTAATATATTGGGTACCTCCAGGCTCAGCACAGAACTATTGCTAAGGTACTATGAAAATTTCCTGTGGTAATTTTATATAACTTTACATAGAAATCATTAGGAGAAGTCTTTAGGGTACAACAAAGTACTCTTTCCATGTATTGTGTGTTTTTATCCTATGTGTTGTAATTACTAGATCCATGAAGAGCAATCCCAAGCTTACATTAGTGGTAAGTAAACTCAGGAATGCAGGAGAATCTGCAGCCATTGCCAAAACAAACAAACAAACAAACAAATAATCAATCAATCAATCAATAAGAGGAAATGGTTCAAGGGCTCATAAATCTCACATTACATATATTTTAGTTATTTAGAGACCTACAGAATACAGCATTTAAAATATTTTAATAACTTAGACTTTTCTGGGCAGTGAGACCTGTCTGCTCTGGTCAGCACCAACTTATTTCAAAAAGGAATGATGAACATTGAAGAACCTACACATTAATCTTGCTTTCACATAGTAATTTAGCCATTTTGGGAAAACACTTTCTTGTCTTGACTGCTGACAGTATACTGTCCAAACTGAACATGCAGGACACAAAGGAAAGTGACTACTGAACCTTTCCAAGAAAAGGTAGGACAGTAGTTTAAAATTACTTTTTCATAGAAAAGTCTCCATGATATTTTACAAGTCATGAAGGATATCTGTCAGATATTCTAGGCCTGTGGACTAAAGATGGATGCTCCAACATTGCAAAAAACTTTATGTGACTGTCCAGGCCACCAGCTATTTCTGTCTTTTCTATAGTTTTGTAGGCAGCTTACACACATACTTCCTGTTTATTCAGGTAATATTATATTTGTCTTGGGTCTCTGGTGAATATGAGATAGTTATAGTTACAGTTTCCTTGCTATCAAATTAAAAAAAAAAACTCATAAATTTTGTATAAAGAGTATAAGGTTAAGAGACATATAAGAGTACTTCATATACGAAAAGTTTTGAGGTTGGCAATATAAGTTAGTATAAAAACTAAATTAGATACACAACTCAGATAGATAATGGAGTATTTTCTCTGAATTTGTAAAATGCAAATACGATATTAAATACATAATTCTTTCTTGATAATTGTTCTTATTGTAAATAATCTCACTATGTTAAATGTAAAACTTTTCATTTAGACAAAAATGTTGAAATGTTGCAGAATATTTAACTATTCAAAGATTTGTTGCATTTGTTTATGTCATAGAATATTTAAGTTTGTAAAGAGATAATACATTTGTTTGTTTTGCAGAATATGTGTTGCATGTGCTGCTGTTTTACCTCTCCTCACTAAGTACCTAACTGTTATAATAAAAGGCCAAATGGGCAATGACGAGGGAAGAAATATAGGTGGTATTTACAAACAGAGAAAGTAAAAAGAAGGATAAATTTAGACTTGGTGGTTTGGGAAAAGGAAAGAAAAAAATGGAGAGAAGGATGCTGATGAAGCATCAGGGGCTAGACATGGAGGAAGCTGGGAAGTAAGACATACAAAATGTAACAAAGGTTAATGCCTCAAGGCAAAGTGTAGATGAATAAAAACAGGTTAATTAAGTTAAAAGAGCTGGTGGAACAAGCCTATCCTAAGGCTGAGCATTGATCATTAATAATAAGTCTCTGTGTCATTATTTGTAAACAAGCTGTTGAGCCCCAACTTGGTAACATAATTGGTTGATTTTTCTGCTGCAAATTTGTATGACAGCTGTATTGAGAAAAATAAAACCAATTTAGTACCTGAATAGTAAAAATACAAACTATTAATTGTTTATTATGGTAATATATTGTTTTGAAGTAATTTGATATATTCCACTAAGTATCTAAAACAATACTTGAACAAAAATTGTACAACCTAATAATTTTTATTTAATTTGTACGATAGCACGTTTTATTTTAGGTATTTACTTATCATGATAAAAAACTTTGTTGTCATATTGTTATCCTCAAAAACTGCATGCATTAAACCTCACTAGAATTCCTTTATTGTTACAAATAACAATAATGCTACTTTTAAAAATAGGTAAGTAAAATTACCTATTTTTGATTTGTGATTCATTTTTCTTATTTGTAAAATGTAAGTAAGTTACACATTTTTGTATACTTTAAGCAAGAAAATAAAAGTGCCTGTGTAGCATAATGTAGTATATTCATTAAAATAATGGGCTACCTACCATATATATATATATATATATATATATATATATATATATATATTACGTTAAATAAATGTTATGACACTAATTAATAATCATAGATCAGCTCATAAGAGCATATGATGATTTTCTGGATGTCATTTATTTTCTTCTTGTTATGAGTTAAATCTAATTATATTATTTGAAAAGCAAAATGAATATAAAAGTGTGAAAAAAATTAAAATAGTACTCCATGGTAGCACAGAGTGCCACATGTAATGATGCTAAGTCTAATTCTTTCTTTTATTTATTCAAATACTAAATGTTTTTTGTATTAATACTTATATTTCTTTTAATACTATTAATTTTTTGTTGGTAAAGATCAGAGATGAGTATTGATTAAGTCAAATGATTAAGTCAAACAAATTATTTAAAAGATTACATCTTAGTTGTAATTTTTTGTGAAAAGGCAGGATGACCAAGGTACCTTATTTTTTTTTAAAGGATTTAAAATGAAATCTTGCTTACAGTTTCAGAGGGACCATCCATTACCATCATGGAAAGAGAGCATATCAACATGCATACAAGAATGTTGCTGGAACAGTAGCTGAGAACTTATATTTTATATACAAATTAGAGGCAAGGAGAATGGCTAGCATAGGCTTTTGAAACCTCAAATCTTATCCCCAGTGGCAGACTTTCTTCAACAAGCCACCCTTCTACTCCTTCTTGAAACAGTTTCACCAACTAGGAACCCAGCATTCAAATATATGCCCTCACGGGGGGCATTCCCTTTCAAACCATCATAGATTATGAGCTATGTTAATAGTTAATACATTTACATTTATGTTTATGTTTAAAATTTAAATTAATAAAAAATGCACTTCTTTGAAAATATTCTATATCTTTTCATTTTTTAAAATAAAGAAATAATGTGTCCTTGTTTGTTTCTGAGTACATATAGCTTCATGTGGTGCCACAGAGCCCAAGAAAGCATGTCATGTTTCTGAGTGCTTGTATTACTAGCAGCCATGATCTGCTTATGCATACTGGCAAGCAAATTCTGGTCCTGTGAGAGAGCAGTGTGTACTTTTAACTGTTAGATTAAGAAAGATCTTAAGTTCTTAAACAACAGCTAAAACTGTTTCAAATCTTTACAAATTAATGGTGAAAGTGTTTTGTCTTTGTACTCAATTACCACAGATTTCTATTTCCCAAATTCTGATGGAAGAACTGACTGATCCTAATTATTTAATATCCAAATACAAATTGTTTTATGAAAGCAAAAAGTACAAGATATTTTAAGAAGCTGATAGCTGCTAAAAAACAAACATAAACTTTATAAAAATAATTAAAGTTAACAATAACCATTTGCCTTGCTACAAGTGATTTGTCATGATCTGTCCTCAAGTTACACTGATTTTTATCTTAGGTGAATGACTACTGATGTTCTAATCTACCTTTCAAAACACATCTATCATAAATATTTTTTAAAAGTCATTGTAGATTTCAATGCAAAGTTGAAATCTTTTTCAGTTATTTTGATTACTGGTTTGGGCCAGCTACAGGCTTAACTTTTAAATACTAAATTAAACTGTATATCATCATAATTAATTGCTTGAGCAGTATTATTACTTTCCTACTGTAAAGAGACACTTGACCAAGGTACCTAATCAAAAGTATTTATTTGATCAAACTCTTGCTTATAGTTTCAGAGAGTTAGTCTTTTATTGTGCATGCATGGTTTTGGAACAGGAGCTAAGAGCCTTACATCCTTATCCACAGGTAACAGGCAGAGACAAAGACTATAGGCTTGATGTGAGACTTTAAAACCTCAAGTTCAAGTTCCAGTGACATACCTTCTTTAGCAAGACCACATGTCCTAATTCATTCCAAACAATTTATTAACTGAGAACTAAGCTTGAAAATTTGTGAGCCTGTGGTGGCCGTTTTCATTTAACCCACAAGAAGTATCAAATACACACTGCCCCTAAATAAGTTCTAACAAATACTAAGGACACCCACAGAGAATGAAATTTCTAAGAGTTTTTTAAAATGGCATTTGTGCCAAATAGTTCATTACTAATCCCTTTTTCCTTTTTCTGGAAAGGGAGTTTGAGATTTTCTTGCCACTAAGCAGGTTCATTTTGTCAATTTGTGAATCTGACCAAGCTGGATTTCTTCTTTCAATACAGGATAGCAGAAGTCATGGTGTGCATATGTGAACAGAGTCATAGCAAAGAGTCCTGGAACTTCACTTTCTGTTTGCATTTGATTTCTGATATAAGAGTGAACCCAGGAAAACAGAAATAATTAGATTGTACCCAAGAGACAATTAGATCCATTAGTTATGTCAACCAAAGCTCCAGACACTTGAGAATTAAACTAACATCAGCAAAGCTTCCCAGAGGAAAGGAAGCTTCTTATATTAATGTTTTCCCGCTATTACCTGAGACCCCAACAGCTCTTTGCTTATCTAAACCATAAACACAAGAAATATCTATATATGATGAGTCAATATTTGCTGGTTTTGGCAGATAAAATACTGTTCATATTTTTATTTGTATGATTGTTAAAAAATTAATGATATAAATATTTTATGTAAAAATTCCAAGTAAAAAAAAAAATCTAGCCTCATTTCGGTAGTTGTTGTGTATCTTTAGAAAATCTTTCAGTGTTCTCAAAATAGTGTCATCTGACCAGCAAGATTATATAATAAATTTTTATTATGTGACTAGATCATACATCATTTTAAAGAAAACATAACTCACCTGTAGCATGAGTAACTAAGTTTTATTTTAAGACATTCCCTACAAAAGTCAATAAGTTTACCAAAAATTCAGGATGTTCTCTGAAAAAATAGCTGAGATAGTCACTAAAAGTTTTAAGGCAAGCAGGAAAAACCAGGAAGAAGTGAGAATAAAAACTTGGTTCTGCCTAACTTAGTCTGCCATGTTGGATCAAACTTTGTGATTTTAATGGCAGACAGATTATTGCTATATAATTTAACAACTAACAATTTGGAGAAGAGAGTTTTCATGTAATACAATTTCTGGTACACAAGGAAGTATAATTACATCAAAACTCAACTCCGGATATATGTCATTTCCTAAAAGAAGGTAGACTCTGCAGATAGGTTAACTACATTAGTTTAAGGGCCTATGAAAGAATCTGGCTTAGTTTTGGTCAAGCAGGAAATTTGGGCTATTGCACACTTCTGGTCTCGAGTGTAGGAGTTTAGGGGAGGAGAGAATCTGGCTGTGCAGATAATGTAGGAGTCATTTGTACTACTAGCCACAACCAGTACTGGTTCTGAGAGCTTGTTATGGCCTGGCAGATCACCAGACAATTAATCTCCTCTAATTCCCAGGTTTCTGTAAGTAAGGAAAGATATATCATCTTTGTGATTAATATTCCTTATATCCCCCCAAATCTGTGGCAATGTTTCATTCACCCAACAGGTAGCAATCAAGTACAGTTTTTAAAATGTTTGAAAATAATAAAGGAGCTTAGTACTTAGTGACTAGATACAACAGTGATTCATAGCTTACTTTAATTCAGTACCTCTTGTTATTGGAGTGATATTCTTTTCCATGGACATATGAAAGTTTTGGAGGTATTTTTTATTATTCTATAATATGGGCACAAGGCACTAGCGGCATTTTCTGGATATTCCATATAGTTAATGAATCTTGGCAAAAATATTAAACACACTAAAACATAAAATCAAATTGTAAAAAGTATCATTATAAAAACTTGAATTGTGTTTTAAGAGAGAACTGTAGGAAACAAAAAGTGAGGAAGGCTGAGTTCTATCAAATAGCATCACGTTAACCTGTGCTGTTGAGTCTAGGATCACCAGGAAAACAAATCTTCAGGAGACAAATCTGTTTTGTCAGGTTGAAATTAGGGCTTTTTGAATCAGGTTTTGGATAAAGATGGTTCAAAATGATCATTTACTTTTAAAATGTAGAGCCAATATAATTTCCTGTCATATTGCTTGTGAAGTCAGAGAAAAAGAATACAATGAATTTTAATGTAATTTAAAGCATGCAATATAAGCAAGTGTAATTTTCAAGTACTGTGTAGTAGTTTTCAAAGTGAAAAATGCATGTTTGTATATGCAAACACTAGAAGATTGAAAATTCTTTCAACCTTCCATTCTATTTTGTTTTAATAATAGTTTATCAAAATTTAATTACATCATTTTTGTTGGTGGTTTTTAGTTTGTTCCATTTTGTTTTGCTTTTTTTTCTCAAGTGAATGTTATCTTCTCCACCATTCCAACAGTTGTGGCATGGAGATCTTGTATTTTGTAACCAGCTGTAAGTTTGTGCACATACACATTGTGTGAAATCGAAGTTGTGTATACATATGTGGCATCGTGTATTTATAAAAATGTTAAGATGTCATTTATTACCCATTCAAATATACAATTGCGATTTTCTGACTTGTTCAATATTTCTATGTGAAGAAATGATGATTCAGTGGTTATTGTGTCGTTGTCCCTTAAGTAGGTGATAATGTATTGTGATAAAAGTAATATCAGGCTAACTTTAATTATTTTAAGGATGATAAAACTGGAGACTTTATAGACTACTCTCAGGAAGTTCTGTTGTCAGGCCATGGCAAGGTTCCTCAGGCTCCTCCTGTCTTTGTGGTCATCATCTGTGAGACTGCAGCCCTGACTGCTTTATCAGCGCAGCCAGCACCCTGGTTTCCTGGTCCCTGCTTCCAAGGCTTGTCTGTTTCTATAATACTTATCACTCTGAGATGTTCACTTAACTGCTTTCTCTAAGACTCCTGAAAAGCAAACATTTATTCAGTTTAAAAAAAAAAACCTCTTAGAACTACCCTGTGCATTGTCAACCATACCATTAAAGGTTCAACCATAACCTTTTCCTTTATACTTGCATTTCTCCTAAATCCTTATCTTCTTAATGCAACATATGCTGCTCACACATTTAGTTGAATATGCTCCACATAAAATACACACTTTACTAGCCAAACATCCTTCTCCATCATCCTACTCTATTTCTCTAGTTAGCATCCGACTTTTCCTAGTCACCACCTCTGCTTCCCTAGCCAATAAAATTCTGAACACTTTCGTCCATATTTATCTTCACTGCTTTCTCTGCTTGCTATTGCCAGTATTAAGACAAAGTTGTTTATATCCAGACTAGCATTAATGCTCTCTCAAATTGTCTTGATATTTCAAACCTTGCTACCTTAATTTCTTCTCTAGGCTGCAAAAGTACCCTACATCATCTCAGAAATAACATCAACAATTTAATACTATTTCACACCACACTTAAAAAGAGCACATTGCTTGTTATTTCTATATTGGATTAAAAAGCTATACATACGTCTATCACCCAGTTATGCCAGTTATTATGAACATAACTTAAAAACAATTTTGTGAAACTCCAAAACCATGATCGGTAATTCAAAAGCCATTTTATGTGACTTGAGAAAATGTAATACCTGTACTCTCTACGAGGCATCTCTGATCAGCAGCCCACTGGGAAGACCACCTAGCAGTTTAGATACCCTAGTACAGGACAGGTCTTGCTAAACTAATAAACTATCTGCAAAGGAGCCCTGATATGCTGGTGAACCAGGTCAAGCTATGAACACTGAGAGCATGAAGTTATTATTCAGAAAAAGGTGAAAAATTAGAACTTTGGAAATAGTCTCTAGTAGCACACAGCCATGCTGAAAAGACACGGCCTCTTTAGCCTCTTTGATGCTGTTGTCCATTGGCAAAAGGATTTCATGCTCTGTGTGTGGTCCTGGCTTCATGTCCATTGAACTTCTGACATTGTCACTTGGATCACACAGGCCTGCCTGTTGGCGTAGCTTCTGGCCTATGCACTCGAGGACCTCCTGTACTTCATAAGTGCCATCCTCCCAGCCTGCCATAGCTGAAGCAGACATTTATTGAGCCTGCAAACTTCTGAAGGGCCCTTACCTGTAGAGATTCTTTAGTAGAACCCTGAAAGAGTTCTTTACAACCAACTTATCTCAATTTGGAAGGTAAGATGCCTGTTTAGCTTTTATATTAGCATGTTAATATAAGGATTTTTGTAAATAAACCAGGGATATAGAATGGCAAGTCTTGTGTGGACTTTCTAATTGCTAAGTGTTTTATGCCCCACAGGTCTGTGTTTTCTGCACCAGTGACTATATTTTTTTATAGGCCTCTTTTATAAATTTTCAAGCAAATCAAAACCTCTCTCATTTCAGAGCACACAAGTTTTTCTTTATCGCTGTGAAGCAAATAAACTAGTGTCTCAGTCTTTCTACCCAAAGTTCTTTTCCAAACCCAGCATATACTATTCTTGCCTCTCTACAATGTAACATATTCTACCATCTCCACTGTCATTTTATTCTTCTTTATCATTTATCATTAACTTCCTTAAAACAATATATTAGCAATAGTTTTGAAGCCTTTATACATTTTCTTTAACACCAGGTTATAGAGTCTCTATAAACAATAGCCCCGCCACCCTCTCTTTGTTTCTCACTTTCTCATTTAATCATGGCTACTCAATAATTAATTATCAGGTGAACAAAGGATATAAAAAGATTCTTTCTGCTAAATCTCTTTGAAAGAATGGAAGAACCAAAAGGCAAAGGCCCTAGACACCTAAACACTGATTTGTGTTCTCAGAGATCTTTTTGCTTATCTATGAGCTCTGCTCATTTATCTTTCTGCCTTTGCAAAGACTGAGCTCTGCATTTGGTTTCCTTTTGTTATTTAGCTTCAGGCTTATTCCCCACACATTGCAGATTCCATTTATACCCTCCAGATAATCCTTCTCAATCTATTTTTTATATGCCTCTTCAAACATATGATGAAAGAACGTAATTCTTTTAGGCTTTGTCTTCTCTTCAATTGTTTAGTATACAGAAACCCTGAAAACAAGATCCCTAGACCAGAGCTCTGTGCTGACTCCAGACTTTGGTATCTGAGTACTAAATAATCAAATTATTCAGTATGCTGTACCAAATTAAGTACAAATGTAATGATAATAAATAATAGTAAATATCACCAATAATAAAATCTACCCCAAACAACCTCTGATTTTCTCATATTCTATGAACTTAATAAACAGAATACCCAAGTGACAAAATTAGAAGTCAAAGATTTTATAGTTTTTATAATCTCTAAGAATATACCAAATCTATTTTTTTCTATATTTTCCAATACAGTGCAATATCTTCTGAATATCTTACTGGACAACCAACCCTCAATTAGACTTGCATTGGCCTTTCTTTCTCTGTAAACTGACTTGCTGAATTTCTCCTATAATAAAGTAAATATTTAAAATGATTTTCAATGGCTTACCTGATCCAAATTCCAACCTAAAGACAGATTACCTGCCACATAACTATCAACTATAGAATATGTTCAAATATCTTGAACTTTTATATGTGAATTAATGTCATGAAAAACTAAAACTGTTGATCTTTTATTTAAGTATTGGTATAGTTTGTGTTTAAAGCTAAAAGTCCTAGTTATTCTAATATCTCTAGTACTTAAGTCTTTGAGAATCTTAATCCAAATCTTTGTCTCCATAGATTTTTTTCCCTTCTTCCTTATCCACACTGTTTTATTTTCCCATCATATTTTCACGCGAGCAAATCTACTGTCAGGCTCACAGTTCTAAGGCAGCCATTGTTCCCTGTTTTTCTGTGAGGAAGTGTCTAGAGTTATCAGCTTCCAGAGGTAGTCACTTTTTAAATTTTTCTGACCTCTGAAGTCTTATTCAAGTACCCTCTTAAATATTTTTAAGGCCTTTACATTCATGCGAGTTCATAGTTACACACAGTTTTAAGCAATTTAATTCCAGGTTCACTGATTTGATAATGTACCCCAAGAAAATATACAGTCAGTATAGAGGATATTTCGTATTGACTGTACAAATTAATGGATCATACAACGAAACGATAATAGATTTGATATCATTTCCCCAGTTGTAAATTCGTTTTGAACTTTTAAGGTTAACTACTAAGTTAATTAAATCTTTCTTTGTCCTTTGTCAATATATTAATGCGGGTAATGCTCTGCCTCTTTAAACACTTGAATTCTCTCAGGCATAATTTATTTCTGCTCTGCAAGCTGAAATGCAGATTCTGTGACCTTCTCATTCCCCTCATGACTTGGACAGTTACTTAGTCACTTATGGTTATTTAAGTGCCCGATTATATCATTCTCTATAGTTGTCCTGTAGGACATTGAAAGAGATCCTTTAGGGTCGGTCGGTCACACAGATAACACAATGATGGCAAAATTCACAAAATTGTGGGAAAAGTAAATGGTAAAAGAATATTGCAAAAATATCTTTTTCAGTATTTCAGTCACAAAAATCTTTTCTTAATACAAAGCATCTATAAATCCAGGTGGCTGACACAATAAAAATAAAATCTTATGTAAGTAAAATAAGTTATTTTAAACTTATTAAGAAAGCTACTATAAAATATCAAGAATGTGGATTTTAAATCTAATAACTAATAACCCATTTAATGTTTATTGTATAATTATATAATCATCAAACAAATCATTTATAAAATATGAAAGTAATTTATAACAATGGAATAATAAAATATAATTTAATAAAAATGTGCTCATAAATTCTGATTCTTTAGATATCCATGTGGTTTGAATTATTTTGACACTAAAAATAAATCAAGTGAATAGCATGTGCAGGGAACTCAAACTAAGTTGTTTATATTATTGTTAAAGGATATACAACCTATCAACAAAATGTGGCAATACATATAGTATACTAAGGTCTCCATTGTATATTTATCAAATACCTAAAGAGTCACTGGTATGAGAAGAAATGAGCTTAGAGAAGTTATTTGTAAAAATAGACTCAGCCTATAATAGCTTTGAAGTAAAATGGCGAGATCTCCAAGGAGTCTTTCTGATCACCCGTCAAGCCTCTTGAATGTTCGAATGGGGAAGGAGCTTTTGTGAGTTCACAGTGGTCATAGAATCACTGGTCAAAGTTCTCTGATGTTGCATAGAGGTAGCTTTAGCATGGGATGCAGTTTATAAATTATCAATTACCTTATAGCCATGGTGATAAATAAAGACAGCAAAGGCTTAAAATCAAATCTGAAAATGACAGGAAACCACATAAAGGAAATTATTCTCTACTCAGATGGTTTTCATTGTGAGACTCTGACATTGAGCTAATGATATGGAATTTTGAGGAACCTTTAGAGGAGATAAATACATTTGCCAGAGCAAATGACATAAATGATTCGGGGCTAAGTTTTAACGACAGTGGATAGTCTCTTAGGTGGCTCCCAATTAATGGTGGTTCCTACTAATCATATCTTACATGTTCAATTCATTTTTCTCAAGGCTGGGAGAAATTCATGACTTTCTTCTAAGCAGTGAAAGATAAGATAGGCAATGAAACAGCAATCTGTGATACCATGAGTATACTCTTTTGCTTGTAGTCTACCTCCCTTTGCTGTATTAAATAAAGTAGGTTGATCTGCTTTCATTTGTTCCAGAAAGAAGTTTGTGTGTGAAGAAAATAAAAAAAGGTCTCCATTTAATAGCCAGTAAGTTTTAGAAACTCAGGTATTCAATTCAAGAGAAATTAAATTCTATTCTCCACCATATATTGATGTGGACCTGCGGTAGATACTACACATAAGAAAATGTCATATGGTAACATATGGTTCAAGGGCCCTGGCTGACCTCTGTGACAGTACTCAAGTTGGTCACCTGGGAATCCTCAAGCAAATTCTCTGCTTAGTAGACTGTAATAAGCTGTACCTTGACTTCCAATCCGCAGAAAGCATCAAACAATAAGTGTTTTCTGCATTATCATGGCGATATTAATTTAACACCGACACATAGGAATTCGCAACAACTGCAGTGAATTCATTTCATATTGTTGACAGTATTTCTTAAATATTACATATGAATCATGCTTCAAGTAATATTCACATTTTAAAAAGACAATATGTATTTTATTTGGTTTAAAATTTGAATGTGTAGAAATCTCCAGACATGGGCCCCAGCAGCAGGCCAACCCAGACACCAGCATGGCCCTATGTCGCAATCAAGCCATGCACTATAGCCTGCTCCTTATTTCTTTTGCCTCTTTGGATATGCCTATGGCCACAGTATATGAATTATTCTGTCTGTATGTTCATATGTCTGTCTGCATGTTTCTATGTATGTATGTATGTATGTATGTATGTATGTATGTCTCCCATACCACACCATACATTTATTCAACATGGTGCCATATTTTGACCTCAGAGTGTGTGGTAGACAGCTCCAGGCCTGTATGTGAACTTCTTTGTCCTGCTCAGCCTGTCATAGATCTGGGTAGGACCATGGTTCCTCATCTCAAAGAGATCATAATAGTGCCTAAGTGCCCAGTGTCAGGGTGGGCTCCTGGTTGGTAAGAAGATATTATTGGAGTCCTCTCACAGGCTGTCGTTAGATATCTCTCATGCCAAAGTTTTAGAAGGGTGGAATATTTATATATTTTATTATATAATTTGTGTGTGCCTATCTGTTTATGCGGTTGTCCATGCCTGTCAGTGAATGTTAAAAGGCTGATGTCTGTGCAAGGAATTCAATCTCTAATTTATTCAATTGAGACAGAGTTTTACACCAAACATAAAGATCTCTGCTTTGTTTTCAACCTGGCTGACATCCAGCAATCCTCAGTGACCTTACTTTTGTATCCCACTTCTGACCTTCATTGTGCTGATGGAGAACTGAGATAAGGTTCAGAGCTTTCTCCCCAGCACTGTGTAATTACTTATCAATCCATTCATTCATTTTTATTACATTGTTAGATATTGCCATACAGATGTTAGGTAGAGACAGTACTTCAGAGCTGTGTACTCTATTGTGGCAGAGGAGCTGTTCTGTTTGATGTCTATCAGAGAGAAATATAACCTCAACATTTTTCTACAAATTAATACACTTCTCTTGTAAAAGACAAAAAAAAATGTAGCATATATCTTCCATGCTTCTGAAAAAGATTTAAAATACTTGCTAGACCAAAGCTAGAATGAAGATCCACGTGTTATAGAAAAAAGAATTTTCAATTTTGTATGTACACACACACACACACACACACACACACACACACACCACACACACACACACACACACACACACACACACACACACACACAGCCTCATACATTTATATTAGCTACATCAGTAGTAGGGACAAGACTGAGTAATTAAGTGCAAGCATATTTATTTACATAAGACAAACCAAGAAATTTAATGGGAAGAAACTTTGAATGGTTAGACATTTACGTATCTTTTATAAATATTTAACACATAAATAAGAAATCCCAATAAAATTATTTACATATCAAAGGTGAATTTCATGCTGTTTCTAAAAGTCTTAAAATGCTAGTCTTTTACCAAGTGAACACTTAAAGCCCCTTTCCTTTTTAACAGTACTGTTTCTCAGAACACCAGTTTTTAAGTATAATTTATACTATACTCTTCTGTAATAAATGATTTTTCAATGAGTCCTAACATGTCCCCAGTATGAGAAAACACTATAAAAGATACTTAGCCAGATATGTTAATGACTAAAATAAATCTAAAAAGAAATTGGGAAGTAAAGTTTTAATATCAACAGACTCTTGAAGGAAATTTAAATACTTATACCACTTACACTTAGATAGTCTATTAATTGTACGGAATAAGAATTGAGTAAATACCATAAATATACACTTTGAAAATCCTTATGACTTAACATTTTAAGTATGACATGTGATGGTTATCCTGATAGCTCATTTTTATGGCAACTTGACACAATATAGAGTCATATAGAAGAGGCAATCCTCAACTTAGAAAATTTCTTCATAAAAGAAGACTATAGGCAAACCAGTAGAACACTTTCTTAATCAGTTGTAATATGCATAAGCCCATACCATTGTCAAAGTTGCCACCTTTGGGCTAGTTGTCTTGGGTGCTATAAGTAAGTAGCTTGAGCAAGCTAGTAAGTTAGCACTCCTTCATGAACTTCGCATCAGTTCCTAATTCCAGTTCCCTATACTGTTTGAATTCCTATACTGACTGCCTTATATTATAAACAGTGAAATAGAAGTGTAAGCAAAATGAGCCGTTTTTCTTTTAAAGTCGCTTTTGATGACAGTGTGAAGCACTCATCCAGGCAGTAACATAAAAGTCTACTTAGCATCTTTACACAAAATAGTGATACCCAAAGGAAACTGAGATAGAACATGATCCTGATTCTCTAGAACATTGGTCTAGGCAAAGACAAACTGATATGTGACCTGATTCAGAAAGAAAAGACATTCAACTGTCAAATAAAATATCATTAGATATCAGTCTGTACTGGAATACTCACTCACTAATGTTAAATGGTAGAAAATTGCCATGAAGATAATGATGAATTAGCTGGTAGAAAATTGTGGCAGTGATAGTATAAAAAATATATTTTATCTAAAATATGAAGATTAGGACCCAAATATCTCATTAGGTATCATTATTTCATTAAACAGTGTCATTTTCTTGATATTTTATTCTACCAATATTGAATTATCAATTATTTAGTAATTTTCATTTATTATACTTTATCACATAAAATTTGATCTAGGATTGTGCACCCCCATGTTCATGAATATAAAGTACACAATTATTCCAATGACTAATGCTATCACAGAATTTCTATTGAAACAATAAATAAACCATGATGATAAAAACAAACTATATTTTAGAATAATTGTACACATACCATAATGATACAACATCTTTTCCTAATCTTTGGCTCTTCCTTTTCCTTCAAATAATAACTGCTATTATGATCATCTTATGCACTTTCTCTCTCTTTTTCTTACTCACTGGAGGTTATAGGAAACACAATCAGTCATTTTATATTGTCAATGAGGTCACTAACCCACTCCACATATGTCTGATACAGCATTATAGAAAATATTACATAGGTCAAAAGGCAAACCACAAGCCAGTGAAGCACAGGGGAGAGCTATGGTCCTCAGCCATATACTACATATATAACACATTTGGAGATGACCCAAACAAAGACTTTAAGTTTCTGTGTTAAAATGTGTTTTAAAATGAATTACAAGAGTCAAAACAAGACATTATTTTAAAGATATTAATTAGATGGCCAAGCTTGTAATATTTCATAGAATCTGTGATCAGATTAAATAATCAAAATCAATTTCCTAGAAAAGAAACCTAAATTACACACACACACATACACACACACACACACACACACACACACACGTACCCTATTATTACTGTCTAATCGTGTCCTAATTTTTATTTTATTATTATTGCAATTATAACAGAAGTAGGGTATTAGCTTAGCCCATGTTGGTGTAAATATTAATTGACAAAATGCAGTTTTAAGTCACTATATGCATAAGAATCTCATTATTATTAGGAGGATATTGGTTTCTTCATCAGATAAGCATTAGTTACATACAGGCAAGATTTGTGCCACAAGATATTTTAGACAGGCTATAGGTTATGACATTTATTTACATAAAAAATACGATTTAATATCTGATGAGTTTGTGTTAGATAGAGAATACTGAGAATCTGAATTTTAGTTCAGCAGTATTGCTTTCCTATTCATTTCTAATTAAAATAATTAAATTTATTTAAGGTTATGATCTTAAGCTTTTATGATCTTAATTAGATAAAAAGTAGGTTTTTCCTTCATTTGTAACTACTATAGTTATTTGTAGACATTCCGTTCATTTAGTAATTTCTACATATTCTAAATCACCAAAGAATATGTCCACCCTGAGATAAGCTTACTGACTGAATACATTCTTCATCCACATTTGAATAAAATTGACAATAGACATGAGATATGTAAAAAACTTTATGTATCAAGTACATTCTTTCTAACACAGAAATATCAAAATTTCTGAAATAAATTGTTTATGGTTTTGCAATACTAAAAATGGCTGTCCTTCTGTAGAGTAATCTTGAGATTTTAGTTGAGTATTATTGATAGTTCATGGCTCTTGAAAACATAAATTACTATATGATGCAAAAATTGCTAATCATTAAATCATTGAGTACATCATGTTAAATTTACTCACTTAAACAAAAAAAAATGAAGTTTTACAAGATATTGAAGAGACAGGGTAGTGAAGATAGTTGTACCCTTTCCACTTCTGAAAATTTCATATAGAGTACAGATGCCTGGACTACACCACAAGAGATTATAAATGAGTGTGTGTCCATCTATGTGTGTGTAAGATTTGAATAAGTATTGGGGAATGGAATTTTTCTATGGTTTGGATATTTGGTTCTATTGCACTGCATTATTCCCTAGGATGTGATCAGTTTGCCAAACAAAAACTATAAGTTGTAGGTATGATAATAGTGCTATCATCTACCCTTGATTTCCTTGCCTCAGAAATCTAACTCCACAAAAGTTTCTGTATCTCCTTTAAAAGTCTGAAGGATCAGACAAAAATATACACTCCAAAATTATAGAAGAGTTCCTATTTTGGAGAAGAAGCTAAATTATCTACAAGCTTGAGCTAAAAGGAAATACTTTGTTAATACTATATACATTCATATAGGAGCCCTGAAATGGTTCAAAAAGAAACATAAATTGAAAAATCTGTGACAGAAAACCAGGGTGACTGCCTGCAGACATTCTCTTTTCTCTGTTTCCACAGACTAAAGCCCCTAGCTATGCAGCAAAACACCGATGACAACCCTCCCTATCTCCTATTCATCTCTTGTGAATGCCACAGATATTCCTACCACAGTTTTGCTCTGAATCTCAACTTCAGCAGACAACTGTCATTTTTATTAAATTTTAAAATTTATTTTGCATACCAAACCACAGTTCATCTCACACCTCTCCTCCTGTTTCCCTGTCTACATCCTTTCTATATCTCCTTTCCAATTCTCATAAAGCATAATACATCCCTTGAAAATTAACAAAGCATGGCATATCAAGTTATGGCAGGACCAAGCTTTTTCCCTGCTGCATCAAGTGTGATCAAACATCATACCATAGTGAATATGTTTCAAAGAGTTAGCTCATGAGTAAGGGGCAGATCTGGTGACACTGCTAAGAGACCCACAAATCGACCAAGCTACACATCTCTCTCCCACATTCAGGGGACCTAGTTTGGAAGCATGCTGTCTCGCTGGCTATCATTCTAGATTATGTGAGGTTATTCGAGGCTGAGTCATCTTTCCTTGTGGGTTTTCCCCTCCATGATCTCGACTCCTTTTGCTTTTATAATCCCTCCTCATACTTTTCAGCTAGACTCCCAGAGCTCCATCCAGTGCTTGGTTGTGGATCTCTGCATGTGCTTCTACCAGCTACTCAATGAAGGTTCCATGATGATAATTAGGGTGGTCACCAATCTCATTACAGAAGTCCAGTTAGGAACCTTTTTTACTCTTGGTAGGAGTTTTATCTGTTGTTGTCTATGCGGATTCCCAGTTGTTTCCCTGGCATCAGGTATAAGACTGTATATATATTTTCCTCTTCTTAAAACTAGAGAACATAGGTTTAGAAAAAATTAGAATAAAATAATATCAATTCTATAGTCTCCATTTTACCCAAATATTTTATTCTATATTTAATGTTCATCATTTTTCAATGTTACATGATTTTAATTTTTATATTAATATGGAATCATCTAAAGTGAGACTGGTTACATCATTATCAATTGTGAGGTACATAGATTTAGATATTTTGAAATGAAAAAGTATCCAGAACCCTAAACGATTGAATCAAAAATTCTAAATAATGTCATAAATATATAAATAACATATCTTTCATTACAATTTTCTTTTTCACAAGCAATGCTACTTCAAACCCCAATTATCTTTCTTTATATAAAGAGATATATGTTGAGATAATATTTTTGTATAGTGTGAAGATGTGTTTCTGTTCTAACTCAGCTGCCCATGACAACTTCTGATGGGTTAAGGACAGAATTAAACAGCCAATAGCTAGGAAGGAAGAGGATAAGTGAGATTCCCAGGCAGAGATTGGAACTCTGGGGAAAAAAATATTTAAGGTGAGAGTAACCACCAGCCATATATATGTAGAGGAAGTCAAACATACAGTACTGAGGAAAGGTGAGGAGTCATACAGCAGAACATGGTTTCATATAAATGGATTAATTTACATTTTAAAAGGTATTTGAGAACAAACTTAAGCTAAGGTCAAGCTTTTGTAATGAAGAAAAAGTCTCTGTGTTATTTTATGGGAGCTGGTAGTTCAAAATTGTCCAACTATAGATAATTGACTGAGGCAAACTCCAAAACATAGTTGTCTAATTTTGTTCAACTAATTTTTTTCATGAAATTAATTGAGTCCATCAGAAGAAAGTTATTGGTATGTTTGAATATCATTCTTGATCCAATAGTATAAGAAAGCAATGTTCTGAACTAGAAGTTAGTATTCCCTATTTTAGAGAGTGATTATAAACATTTCTCTAATATTATTGAATACGTAATTCTTAGTAGAAACACATACAAAAATGGTTGTCTTAATCGTACCTACTTTTCATTTTTATTCAGATTTCTGATTTTGTTAGAGAAAACTGTAGAAATGCACTTAGCATAGTGCTTCTTATTTGGCTAGCTTAAAATCTCCTTCTTATCTTATCTGAATAAGCCTTTCTTGAGCTTTCAAAGTAGTCATTAGCTGTGCTGTCAATAAATGGTAAAGATTATATGATAGGCTAGCTGACGGGAAAACATTTGAAGGAAATGTCAAATTTACTCAAAATATTTCAGAATATCACATTAAACAAATGGTCACAGAGAATATTATTTTGCTGCTTTGAAGGATCTCTATTTTTTTCTTAAGCGTTCTATATATCCCTTGGTGTATCTCATATATACTTTAATACTTAACAGAATTCATGGCATTTGTAATTCATGGCATTTGCTGTCTCCTCCTTTCTGTCACCTATCATTGACATTATCACTAGGTAGAACATCCAGATTATTGTATGACTCTCATTTGTGTCATATATATAACAAATAAGTTGGACTCACAGTTGAGAATCATAATATTCTATAGTTGATGATATTAGTTATATTTTCTTCCTAAAGTGTGATAGCTATATTTACAGAGGGAACACATTTAAAATTTTAGAGAAGTTGGAAGTTTCTGTCAAGGAGTCTTAAAAACAGATCAGAATTTAAACAAGGATTTACCTTCCATGGCAAAATTTTGGTTTGTTGTTTTTTGATTCAACTATCTAAGATAAAACAATAATGAATTGTTTTATACCAATACGCTCTGTGGATAAGCCTGTCTCCCCACTCAGCACTGGAGTTAAGAACTCACATTACCACAAATACTTTTGTGAGTACTGGTTTTATGAGCTAAGTTTCTCAAACCTTCCTAGAAGTTCTTTTTCCAAATGAATTAATTTCTCAGCCCTCTTAGTTTGTTTTTAATAAGCTTTTATGTTTTAGTTGGTATTAACCTTCTCTTGTCAAATAATTAAGTAGCTGGTAAAAATTCAGTAATTAATACCTGATGTTTTATAGTTGGCATTTACAATGCACAAAATAACAAATATTTAATAAAAGTAGGAATTTTCTATCAGCTTTCCACCCCTGTTTTTCAGGACCAACTCTTTTACAGCTCTAAACCAGTTCATTGCTGGGATTCTTTGCTCTCTTCATGACGACACTGATCCACCCATTCAATTTATTTTTACTTCACTTACTTCATTGTAAAATAAAGATTAATAATAGTATTTTTCTTGAACTCCATAGGATGGCTGAAGGAATAAATAGGATAATGATCTTGAAATTGTTGTCATAACACTCAGGATGTACAGAGTACTTGATAAATGATTACGTTTTAGAATTTTTATCTCAAGCATACCATTTGTCATACTTCTTTACTTTCAACACTGGTTTAAATAAAATATTTCTCATGAGCCAGACACACAGCTAGGTATTGGTAAAATCTCCTGGAGTCATAAAATTCAGATCAGTTAAGTATTTATGAATACTAATTTCAAACAAACTATAATGTCCCTGAATTTTTTCAAATGATTGTTAGTAATATTAACATTGAAAACTATATATTTTAATAATAACTTATAAAAATTAGAGATCATTATTTGTTGTGTTTTTCTTGAACTTTACATGTCAGAGACTGTTGAGTATTCAGTCATAAAAACAACCATCTACAGCAACTTCTCAAAGGGTCAGAAAAGGCCATGAAAAAGAGAAAACAATATGGTAAGAGCTGGAGAATGAGAAGGAAGACTACGAAACGTTGTCTTTAAGATCTGACTTGGCCATTGTAGTCACACGCATGCACACACACACACAAAGACCTGCATAGTAAAATAAAATATAAACATACATGTTTTTATATGTGGGAAGAAAATGGACCAACAAAAGGAGAAAGGTGAAAAGTCAGAAATTGAGGTGGGCAAATATGATCGAAGTACATAGTGTAAATGTAAGAAACGGCCAAGAGGTAGGAAACTAAAAACAATGATGACTTCACATCTTTTCTTTATACACAAAGTTATTTTATTTTCCTTAAGATTCATGAAGATATCTAATGATTACACATTAATTACCTAAATTTTATATTAGTCCAGTGTTTTAAAATAATTAAATATCTCTGAAATAATCTAAATATGGAAGACTACAACACAAATGCTAGTGAAGCAGTTTTTCAAAATGAGTCAGTTTTACAGAAATTTATGTTTTCATTTTCTTAAATGCTACATAAAAAAATATTAAATTACCATGTCCATTTCCATTAAGGAAAAACAGGGATGAGCAAAATAAACCATACATATGTTTTTTACTGTTAAAAATAAAGAGGTGTAGCTTTTTTGTTATTTGAGACAGGATCTGTGTAGGCCTAAAACTATAAGTAGAACAGGCTGGGCTCAAACATATAGAGACAGGAAAATAACTGATGCTCAGTGGCCAGTCAGTCTAAGCTAATTGGTAAGATTTGGGCTACTGAGAAACCCTATCTCAGAGGAAATTAGATGGTATTCTTCAGGATGACATCCAAGTTTGATCTCAGGCCTCTACATATAAAAATAAATGCATTTACAAACACACACACACACACACACACACACACACACACACACACAAACACGTTGCTAAGGAAAAACTTTTTGCAACAATATATTTAGTATATTTACTAGTGAAAATTTAGCTTTCCCCATTGATAAATTTTAAGAATTTCTGTTTTATAAAGAAGAATTCTTTCAGTTAGTTTTTGCTGAAAGATTTTTAAACTTTATTAAAATTTTTAAACATACCCACTAACTATTCATCTTCCCTCCCCTCTTCCCTATCACACCACAGTCATTTCCCATCCCTTCCCCCCATCTATTTTTTAGAGAGGATAAGGACATCCAGAGTGAGTTAATTTCATCTGGTATATCCAATTAAGGTACAATCAAGCTTCTTCACCCAGGAGGGAGGCTGAGCAAGGTATTCCTCTCTATGGAATGGGCTCAAAGAAACCAATTTATGGACTAAAATAAGTTCTGGTCCAACTGCCAGAGGCCCCATACACTGCCCAAGTCATTACTGTCCACATTTAGAGGGGCTAGTTTAATTTTATGGAGGTTTCCTAGCTATCAGTCAGAGTTAGTGAGATCCCAATAGCTCCTGTCAGCTATCTCTGTGGATTTCCTCATCATGATTTTGACCTTTTTGCTCATATAATCCTCCCCCCACCCCCCTTGCCAGGACTGGAAGCTCAACTCAGTGCTTAGTTTTGGATCTCTACATCTTTTTCCACCAGTTGCTGAATGAAAGTTCTATAATGAAGATTAGGGTGATTATATTGGAAGGCCGTTTTAAGCATTCTCTTTACTTTATTTGGAATATCAGCTGGAGTCATAGTTGTGGATTCTTGGTATTTATTTCTCCATTACAAGGTTTCTCTCTAACCCCACAATGGCTTTCTCTATCAAGGTATCTCTTTTGTTGTTCTCCTGCTTTGTCCCTCCCCAACTCAATCATCTCATTACCTCATTTCTTTTTTCCCCACCACCTCTTACCTCTCCCTGCTATGGTCCCAATTTAATGAGAGACCTCTATTTCCTCTTCTCACGGGTGTCCATGAATGTCTATCTTATGCTTCTCCTTGTTACCTCTCTGCTCAGGGGGTGTGATTGTAGATTGGTTATCTTTTAATTTACATCTAAAGTCTACTTATGAATGAGTACATATCATATCTATCTCTCAATCTGTGTTATTTCACACAGGATGAATTTTTTTCTAGTTCTATTCATTTGCCTGCAAATTTTAGAATGTCTTTTTTTACAGCTCAGTAGTACTCCATTGTGTAAATGCTCTACATTTTCAAATCCATTCTTCAGTTGAAAAGCATCTAGGTTGTTTCCTGGTTTTGGCCATTACAAATAATGCTCCTATGAATATAGTTGAGCAAATGTCCTTGAGGTAAGAATTGCATCCTTTGGGTATGTGTCCAAGATTTGCATTAATAGATCATTGGGTAGATTGATTTCCAGTTTTCTGAGAAACTACCATACTGATTTCCAAGGTGGTTATACAAATTTACGTTCCCGCCATCATTCTTTCCCTTCTTCTGTTTCTATTATTCTATTACTTTTAGGTTTGGTCTTTTCATGGTGTCCCAGATTTCCTGGATGTTTTGCGTTATGATTTTTTTTAACTTTCATATTTTCTTTAATTGATGAACCAATTTCCTTTATTGTACGTTACACATCAGAGACTCTTTCTCTTTCATCTCTTGCATTCTGTTGGTGATGCTTGCATCCATAGTTCTTGCTTGTTTACTCAGGTTTTCTTTCATCAGTGTTCCCTCTGTGTCTTCTTTCTTCCTTCTGCTACAGTTTTTAAGTCTTGAACTGTTTCCCTTACCTGCTTGTTTTTACTTAGATTTTTTTAAGAAATTTATTAATTTCTTCCATTTTCTTGTTTGCCATTTTTTCCATTACCTTAAAGGAGTTTTGCATTTCTTGTCTAATTTACTCTTTAAAAGCTTCTATTGTCTTCATGAAGTTATTTCCCTCTGCTTCTTCTATATTGGAATGTTCAGGTTTTGCTATTATAGGACCACTAGAATCTAATGGTGCCATATTATTCTTTATGTTATTGAATGTATTTATGCACCGGTGTTTATCCATTTCTTCCTTCCGTTGGTGAAAGAGTTGTCTGTGTTTCAGAGAGCTGGCATTGGTACAATAGGTGCTCTTGCTGCAATTGGAGCTCTTGTAGAAATTGAAGCCAGTGGAGTCTGTGTCTCAGGGAGCAGTTACAATCTTCAGCTGGAACTCTTGTAATGGAGCCCTCCAAAGTCTATCTCAGAAAGCTACTGATTTGGTGGGGAAATGGGTAAGTTTGAGAATGGATAGGGGCTTTTAGGCTAGAAGGTATTGTGTGTGTGTGTGTGTGTGTGTGTGTGTGTGTGTGTGTGTGTGTGTGTGATAGCATAAAAGGTTTGCATAGGGTTCCTTCTTGTTTACTTGCAGCTGGAGCTGTGATGGCTTTTGAAGGCATGGTTTATGACCTGTTTCCCAGACCAGGAGGGTTGCCTGGGTGGCCTGGGTGGCTGGCTGGGAGGTGGAGGGAACTCACCTGTTATAATCTGGTTGTCCAGGGTCTGTGTCTTATACTGTAGCAATGGTCAATATCCTTTCTCACTGCATGGAAGAGCACATTGGAGCTGTAAAGGCTCTCCTGATTGGTTAATGTCTCTGTGTAAAGATGCACGAAAGTTGGAGAAATTCTGGTGTGAGGCTGCAATGCTAGCCCCATGGATCTCTTCTGAGACCATATGGGAACCTGAGGTAAGGATAAGAGTACTGTTTTTAGCCAGAAAAAAACAGAAGTAGCTTCAGGGAAACTCACCCAAGGCTCCCTTTCATCCCCATTCTTCTGGCTGTAGTTGCCAATATAAAATCTTCCTCAAGAAGAAGTCATAGAAGAGCATAATCAGTATTGCCAGGAGCAATACAGTGTTAAGCAATCAATCACCTCAGCCACACCCATGATTTATTCCTCCCCATGAGTCAGAGGACAAACCCTAGACAAAAAGCAGGCACAAAAGGGTAACTCAGAAAAGAGATCAGCCCTAAGGTTAAAATGGACCCAACTTCTTTATCCCAGCCTGATCCTCGGGAAGCTACCCCTCATCCACCTGCCCTTGATCTGACCTTCCTAACTCAGTGTCTGACCTAGGTCAGCCTGAGCCTGCACAGGCAGGTCCTTCCCTGGTGGGACATATATAATCCCCACCCATAGACAGCTATATAGCCTTTCCACTGTGTTGGACTCAACTTCCCAATGCTGGCCAGTCAGAGTCTGTGATGCTTTAAATGCCCACTAAGGTCTTTACAGTAAATGTAGGCCCTAATTTGATGAAGCAGCCATGGGTTCCCATACTATTAACAGTTCTTTTTCTCATCAGAAAAACAACTAATGAGTCAGGGCCTGATTCCCCATGCTTTGAACAAGTTTTATGGCAACGGACTATGTATTTACAGACCTATTATAACTGCTACAATCTGATGAAAGCTGTATTAGATCCTTTCTTAGATAACATTCAGCATATGCTGATCATGTGAAGTACAATGTTCTCATTACACTAGACATGCTTCTGGGCCATAAGCAGTATGTTAGCCCAGTTATGTGGGCCTAAATTGGACAACAGGCTGATTCACAAGTTTCTGAGATAGTTTTTAAAGCCCTTAAGTCTTGCATTCCCTGGGACCCATCTGTGTATTTTCACAAGCTCATTTAGCACCCAGGAGAATTGTTTACTGATTTTCTTGCCAGTATAAATGAGGCAATTGAGCAGAGAGTAGACACATAAACTACTGGAGAATTGCTGATTAGACAATTAGCATGGGAGGGGCTTAACATGCCTACCAGAAATGCAGTGGCATCATTCCAAAATGAGGAAATACATAAGTGGGTGACAGCTACCAAAGATTTAGATCTGTTCAGAGGTCCAATTGCAGCACTCACTACCTTTCTCCATGCTTTCCTGACTGAGAAACAATCAAAGGGAGCTATCAGACAGCCTCAGCTGGGGTTGTGACAAGCCTGACCACCCGCAATGTGACTGGATAAAGCAAAACCTAAGACCAAAAGTCCTAAATGTAATAAAGATTTGCTTTCACTGGGCTAAAGACTGCTGCTCCCACTCTGAGACAACTGTGGTTTCTTTTAATCTTGCAAGGGGCATTCCTTAGCCCCATCTATAAGAAGACAATCTGCCAATCCAAAGGTCTTCTGACATTGCTGATTTTCCCACATTCACCTATGATGCCTATATTCTTTGAAGGTCAGCCAGGTAGGGGACTGGCATACAGGGGCATGAATACCACTATATTAAAAGAAACTGAAGCTCTCCATTTTTGCAACTGGAAGTTTAAGTCTGGTCTTTCAATTTGCAATAAATATCTTCCTAGGCAGTTTACATGTTTTGAGGCTACTATAAAATTAAGATAAATTATTCTCCTAATTTATTTTTAGATTGTTATTACTATTACATAAAATACATATTTGTAAATGCATTTTTCTTTTATTCTGTATAATTTCTTGGGATAGTTACTCTCTTATATATCTCTTTGTGTCTATACTTAACTAGATTGTAACTATTTGTGCATGTGATCATTGATCTTGACCTGAAAGGATGGCTTAGCAGTTGCAAGATCTTCGTGCTTATCCAGTGGATCCTAGTTCAGTTCCTTGCAGCCTACTTAGCAGGCTCATAACCATCTAGACCTTCAGGAATCCAAAGCCTCTGTCTTCAAGCTTCTAGGTCCCGCAATAATGAAAACATACATGCATCCAAATACAAATATAGGTATGTAATTAAAATTTTTAAAAAAGATAATTTAGCATAGATATAGACAATTTTACTTACTATGTTTGGCCATAACATCTTTTTATTACAACTGTTAATATGGAAAGCTTTAAGTACAATATTATGCTGTTTTCTGTTGATTTTTAAATACGTTCAATTTTTAAATATTTTGACATTTTTATTTAATTATTTTACGTACCAGTCATAGTTCCTTATCCCTCTCCTCCTCCCTCTCATCTGTAGTCTACCCCTACCCCATTCTACTCCATCATCCACTCCTCAAAGAGGATAAAACCTCCCATGAGGAATCAACAAAATCTGGGATATTAGGATAAGGCAAGAAAAAGTCCCTCCCCCATGTCAAGGCAGAATAAGGTCTCCCTCTAAGAGAATGGGTTCCAAAAAGCCAGTTCATGCACTGGAATAAATTCTGGTTTTACAAGCAGAGGCATTACCAACTGCCCAAGCCACACAATTGTCATCAACACTTGAGGGCCTGGTTGGGTCTCCGGCAGGTTCCCCAGCTGTTTAACTTCCCAGTTCCTTGGGGAGCTGTCTCTGTGAGTTTCCTTATCATGATCTTTATACAGTTGTTCATATAATTCTCCCTTCTTCTTTTTGATTAGACTCCAGGACCTTGATCTGAAAAAGCAGAACCAGTGCCATCTTGGGAAACAGGCCTGAGACTATTGTTGACAAAGGGCTAAACTCAAGCCACAAGGAAACAATGAAACAATAGGAATAAAGGACATAAATTCTAGAATTGGCAAAAACAGACTACAGGCATACAGTAAAATTTATTTTAAAAGACCAGATGTCCCTATAAGATACTCATATTCTGCCAGAACCTTATTGTTTCCCTACAGACATCCTGGCAAACTGTTAAGCATCATGTACACTGATTCTTCAATGAATACCTCATCTTTAGGTTACCTGTCCAATCACACAGCACCAGGGATATATAATCTACCACTTGAAACTCTATCTTATATAAACTTCATGTGAAAAGAACTCAGGGCCTTTCTCCCTCACTCCAGTAGAGTGTTGGGGGGGGGGGAAACCCCGGACTTGGCTTGAATAAAGAATCCTTTGCTCTTAGTTGGAAAATTGCCTCCATGGTGGTCTGGCTGGGGGTTCTGAGACTCAGGCAGAGCATTTGGGTCCTTGTCTGGGATCCCGCATGACTCCTGGACGTTGACACTGAAGGTTTGAAACCTACCAGTAAGTTTCTATCTCTTTTTTGTGTGTTACTCATTGTCTTCTGTTCCTCGGCCCTCGGTGTTGTTTTCAGTTTTTGTAAGACAGAAATGTGAAATCCTCTGAAGTGATATTTTCTGAGACAATCAGTAGAGCCTAAGCAGATGCACTGGAGGGCTCAGACTGCTTGAGTCTGTAAGACATTCCAGACTCCATTGGTAGGAATACTGGATCCTTCTTGGAGGGTCCAGAACCTACAATCTTTATGGTTGTGGAGTGATAAATCCTCTAAATTCAGGTTGGAGGCAAAGGCAAGACTTCAGCCCATTGGAGTTATACTCAGAACTCTGCTCATCCTGTCGAGTCTTTGTTGTTGTTTTGATCCTTGTGTTTCTATGTGGCGCTGATGATTGACTGGATACTGACTCTTAATATGGGACAAATTCCTTTCTGACCTCTAGACTTATGTTTGTTGCACTGGAGTGATATAAAAGCCTTTCTTGTTGGTAACAATAGTGTTAAGATACTCCAGAAGCGTAGGTTTAACAGTTTTTATAGCTCAAAATGACCATCATTGTGTGGCCTCTGGAAGGAACTTTTGATGCCAAACTCATCAGGACAGTGAAGATTGTTTTCTACCCACACAATGTAGTTACCTGAAGGTAACTAATTGATAGAAGGTGAGATTCAGCTGCCACCCCAATCCTGCATGATGCCACATCTAAGAAGATATGTTCTCTGGAGGAGACCTTTAGGAAGTATACTCTGTATGACTCAGAAGTGCCAGGACTGAAACTGACTCTGAGTTTTGCCTTTGTGAATGAGGTGACACCAGATATCCGAAAGAAACTTTAGAAACTGGATAGACTAAGGAAAAACATATAAGAAAGCTAGTGATGGTGGCTGAGGGAGTTTACAGTACCAGGAAAAGTGCAGAATAAAAAGAAATGAAAAAGAGAGAAGAGAAAAAAAGCCTTACTAGAGTTTTAGAAGCCCAACAAGAAAGACACCACATGCAGTTTATCAATATTCTTGCCAGTAGTATTGGGACCATCAACTATCCACAGGCCAGGAACAAATGAGATCAGACTAGGAACATCTTAGAAACAGAGAAAAAAATGCTCTCCTTGGCTGGAAAAGAATCAATGTGAATATTGTAAGGAACACGGCCACTGGGCTAAAGAATGCCCAGAGAAGAAGCAGATGACAAAAGTCCTCCAGTTGGATCTTGATAGTAACTATAGAGGTCAGGGTTTGGCTCCCCTCCCTGAACCCAGGGTAACCCTGAAAGTAGAGAGGAAGAAGATAGATTTTATGGTAGATACCAGGCCTGAAAATTCAGTGTTACTGAAACTTGGAGGACCCCATCCAACAAAAACAACAACAAAAAATACGTGAGTACAGGATGCTACAGGGGCCAAACCCTATTCACTGACTACCCAAAGATCAGTGGACCTGGGAGTGAGACAGGTAACCCATTCTTTCCTGGTAATACCTGAGTGTCCATACTCCCTCCTGGGCCAAGACCTACTCACAAAATTGCAGATTCATGATGGTCAACCAATCCAAGTATTAATGACACATGATCTGGGGAAGAATATAGACCTCCATCAGAAGTCCCTGATCCCTGATGCATTTATATAGGACTGACTCTGGAAATTTCCCCTGACAAGGGCAGAAACTGGGAGCAAGATATCAGCAGCCCAATAACCTCCAGTATACATGGAGATCAAAGCAGGGGCAGATCGTGTGAAAGTTTGGCAGTAACTGATGCACTGGGAGGTCAAAAAGGGGGATACTTCTCCATATCAGAGGACTACTGGAACTGGGTGTTTTAAGACCAATTTAGTCAGTTTGAAATAAACCCATCCTGTGGGTCAAAATGCACAGAAATGACTAGTGACTGGCTCAGGACTTAAGGGAAGTAAACAAGAGGATAGTGGTCATCTACCCAATGGTGTCAAATTTGGACACCCTGCCTCCAGACTCACAATGGTACATAGTCCTGGATCTCAAAGATGCATTCTTCAGACTGCTCCTGGCACTCAAAAAACAACATTACTCTGTGTTCAAATATCAAGACCCAGAAAGTGGAGTCAATGGATACCTAACCGAGACTAGGTAGCCAAAAGGGTTTAAGAACTTGCCCACTACTTTTGATGAGGCCCTCCATGAAGTCTTTAGTGAGTATGACATGCACCCATATGTTAGCCTTGTTACAATATGTAGATGATTTGCTGGTTTCAGCTGCAGACCAAGAAAATTGCATGGCCAGCATGGAGACCTACTTCAGACCCTTAGAAATCTGGGGTACTGGGCATCAGTCAAGAAAGCTCAGATTTGCAAACAACAGGTGACATATCTGGGTTACATACTGAGTGGAGGCCAGAGATGGCTCTCTGAGGCACAAAAGGAGACTATGTAAAAAAAAAAATCTCCAGCCCCATCACAACTAAAGGAGTGAGGGAGTTCTTGGGCACTGCTGGGTTTTGCCATATGTGGATCCTGGGCTTCATGGAATTGGCAAGGTCCCAAATGGAGCCACCAGAGAAGGACAGGACTTTACTTGGACAAAAAGAAAAACATCAGGCATTTGATATATTAAAGATGAAACTCTTGGAAGCCTTAGCCCTTGGGCTACTAGATGTAACCAAATTATTCTATGTGTATGTGGATGAGTATAAAAAGATAGCAAAAGGAGTTGCTACTCAAACTTTTGGACCCTTCAAGCAAGCAGTAGCTTACCTATCAAAAAAAAGTAGATCTTAAGGAAGTAGGATGGCCTCCATGCCTAGACATCATAGCAGTATTAACCCTTCTGGTCAAGGATGCTGATAAGCTAAATCTGGGGTAGAATCTCGCTATAACCACCACACATGCCCTGGAAGAGGTACTCAAGTAGCTGCCAGATTTCTGGAAGAGTAATGCTCAGATGACTCATTATCAGAATCTGTAGCTTAATACCACCAGAATAACCTTCAAGGTTTCCACAGCATTGAACCCAAACCTAGAGGCCTCACTACATGTATGCTCAGGAATTCTGGCCCAGACTCACTGCATCAGACCAGACCTCAGAGACATGGCACTTTCAGATACAGAGGCAACATGGTTCTCCAGTGGGAGCAGCTATGTGAGGAATGGAGCAAGATATGCCAGGACAGCTGTCACTACAGCAGATAAGGTAATCTGGGAAGAACCAGCACTAGTGGTGATGTCAGTCCAGAAAGCAGAACTGATAGTGCTGACAAAAGCCCTAGAATGGGGGCATAGAAAAAAGGTGAACATTTATACTAACAGCCACTTTGCCTTGACCACAGCCCATGTTCATGGGCAATTTATAACAAAATAGGGTTCTTGACAGCTGAGGGGAAGGCTATCTAAAACAAAGAGGAGAATCAGAATCTCCTCAAAGCCTTGTGCAGACCCCTGAAGCTTGCCATAATCCACTGCCCAGGCCATAAGAAGGATAGGAGGTAATACCGAGAGAAAACAATGTAGCTGATCAGATTGTCCTGGATGTGCCAATGGCAGCCACTCTATTGCCAGTTTTGTTAGACCTGGGCCCACCTGTACTTCCAGAAATCCCTGATTATATCAAACAAGATATTGTCTAGATTAAGATTCTCCCCAGGGCCAAGTGCCTTGAAGGACAGTGAATAGCTGCTGATGGTAAGGTAATCTTACTCAAGCAGCTGGGACTCCGTCTCCTGTGCCAAATACGTCACATCTCTCACATGGGCATTTGGTGAATGTAGGATCTGCTAAGACAGTCACAAATAAAATTACAGAATGAAAGCCAAGCTACAAAAGATGTGGTAAGCAATTGTAAGGTTTTTGCATTAACTAATGGTGTTCCCAAATCCAAGAACCCCAGAACACAAATGATAGGTAAGAAGCCAGGCACATACTGGGAGGTTTATTTTACCAAAATCAAACCTAGTAAGTTTGGCTATAAATACATATTGGTGTTTATCCACATGTTCTTTGGATAAACTGAGGCATTCGCCACCAAGAATAAGACAGCTCAGACTTTGGTAAATAAACTATCGGAAGATATCCTGACAAGGTTGGGTTCATAGCAATGATAGTTGAGTTCATAGCAATGATAGTCTGATAATGGACCAGTATTGGTGTCCCAGGTTAAGTCAGAGCCTAGCCACCACCCTGGGGATTGATTGGAAATTGAATTGTGCATACAGATTCCAGAGTTCAAGATAAGTAAAAAGGATAAATAGAACCATAAAGAATCCCTAATAAAATTTGCCTTAGAGACTGGCACAGACTGGGTTGCTTTCCTTCCCTTTTCCCTCTACCATGAAAGAAAGAAATTCTCTCTACCACATTGGACTCTTTGAGATCATGTTCAGTAATCTCCCTCCCATAATCTCTAACCTTCAATCTAACCTCACAGCTGATATTGATGACTAAGACATATTCAATTCTCTGAGCTGCCTCCAAAAGACACACAGAAGTGTTTGGCCCAGACTCAGAGTTCTTTATGAATCTGGTAACACCCTTGAGTCCCACAGGTTTCAGTCCAGTGATTGGCTTTTTATTTTCACCACTACCAGGGAACCCTTGAACCACAATGGAAGAGGCTCTTTGTTGTCCTCATGACCATACCAATGGCCCTAAAGCTGAAGGGAGTCACCACCTGGGTGCACCATAATCATATTTGGCCTGACGACCTGTTTGCCCAGAAAGAAGATCATCACAGGGAAGGCAGATGGGAGACAACCCCATACTCAACCAATCCACTCCAGGTCAGACTCTGATGATGGGACCAAGGTGACCCAAGGCCTCATCCTAATAACCTTGAAGATCCTTCTCCTGCCCATGGCATTGGCAAATCCCATGCAGGCAAACATGGGTGATTACTTCCAAGAATGGCAACCAAATTCTGTTGGCCTCAACAGAGGCTCCACGAGGTACTTGGTGGTCAAATTTCAGAGTGAATTTATATGACTTAGCCATTAGCACATGGGGCATTCTGGACAGAGACTTGGAGAAGGGTCACCCTGAATTTTGTAATCCTCTATCCCATCCCTCCTCAGGGATATGAAAGATGGGAGGAGTTGGAGAGAGTTGGAGAGAATGTGGCACTTGTCTCTCTAGAGGTACCTAAGAGACATTCTTATCTATGTATATCCTGTGAATGGGAAACATCAGTCAGAGTATAACAGATGTGGGGAAGAGGCCAACTTCTTTTGTAAGGAATGGGGCTGTGAGACATTCAGTAATACCTATTGGAGACCCATTCTAACATGGAACCTCATAACAATTACCAGAAACCACTCAGGCCCAGGACTCATGAAATTTCTGTAGAGGCTACTCAGGAGTCTATATGGGAGTTATCTCTAACCCATAGGGCTGTGGACAAGCCAGGAAAAGTGCTTAAAGTACCAGTGCAACCACCTCTCCATCAGGTCCATACAAAAAGGGTGCAAGTTCATCGCCTGGTTAAGAAGAAGAACATGGAGACAAAGGCATGATTAGGGCCTGACATTTTACCTCAAACTAAAGATGGAGTCCATCCAGCAATAACCCTTAGGCCCTAATGCAGTCCTTGCCCACTCCCTGTGTCTAAACCATCCCTGGGCTTCCAGATACCCATTTAAATCAAGCCATTAGTGCAATGAAGCAACCAGAATCAGTAACCCCAGGTAAATACTACCTCATACCCCCTGAGAACAAGACACCCAGCAACTCCAGTGGCACACAAGTCTGGGGACCTGCTCCCAGGCCTCATAGCCAAGTCCTTTTTGGTCCTCAATGCCTCAAAGCCTGATTTGACTACAGCTTGCTGGCTATACTAAATGTAGCTATGATGGGGAAATTCATTCAGGCCCCAGACTCCACCCAGTAGCAATGGAGATGCACTGAGCAGTTGACCCTCCAGCAGATTGCTGGGACTGGGACTTGTATAGCCCTCATCCCTGCCTATTGACAGTTTCTATGCAACTCCTCCCAAACCATTCCTCTAGAGGCCACCTAATTGATCCCCTGCAATGACACCTGGTGGGCATGCTCTACTGGTCTCACCCCCTGTATTTACACTATAACCTTCAAGTTTCTGTGTGTTGGTACACCTGGTCTCCAGACTCATCTATTATGAGGAAAGTAAGTTTCCTGATAGAATCAGATATTTACACCCTAGGGCAAAGAGAGAACCAGTAACTACTTTAACCCTAAGTGTCCTGCTGGGAGCAATCTCTTGGGGATAGGGACTGTGACAGCCTTCTTGATTACCCAGAATCAGCATTATTCTAGCCTCCAGGCAGGTATGACTCTATATACAAATAGATTAGAGACCTCCATCTCCCACTTACAGGAATCTCTCACCTCCTTGGCTAAAGTAGTCTTGCAGAACAGGAAGGGTCTAGACCTCATATTTTTGCAACAAGGGGGACTATGCTCAGTTTTACAAGAAGAATGTTGTTTCTATGTATATTATTCTGGGCTTGTTAAAGACTCTATGGCCAAAGTAACAGAGCATGTCAGTAGGCAAAATGAGAATGGGGTGTAACACAAATTCAAGTTGTTATTAAATGAAAACTCAGAGCCATGTATCAGGAAAAAGGCTGGACTATCAGAGAAAGGAAACAGACCACAGTCAAATCTTATCCAGCCAACTTGTCAAGGTAAAATCTATCTTCCAGCTTTCTTAACCTCACTCCTTTTTATTTCTACAGAATAATTCTGTCTTCCTATGCCTGCTTTAAATACCTATTTTTCCCAGGTGTTTTGCTTTTGGGCTTGACTCTGCATCATATTTTAGAGTTAAGATTAAAGGTTCGAGATACTACTATTTGGTAGTTAAGTCTTGAACTCACAGAAACACAAAAAGATCTTTCTGGAGTTATGGGATTAAAGACATAGGTCACTATTCCAGGTCTTTCCCATGCTGGGACTAAAGGTGTGAGTTACCACTCTCTGATCCTCCTGGCTTGATTATGCATGGATCTATTCCCTAGTGTTCTAGATGGGTTTTTTTTTTTAATATGTCACCACAGGGAGGCTAACCAGGAATGGTTTGCATCCTGGTTGACAACCTTAGTTTCTTCTCTTTCAGAGCCTTTATTAATACTTGTCCACATACTAATTTTTGGATCATGCATTCTGAAAAGACTAATGAAGTTCATCAGAGAAAAGCTGAAGACCATTCAGTTAATAGTACAGAGAACTCAGGCTCAATATGAAATCCCCAATCAAGACATAGAAAATGTTCTTTTCCTTAGAGTGGGTACCCAGTCTGATAAAGTAGGTACTCAAAGGATGAGAGGGAGTGAAAAAAACAGAACCAGTGCCATCTTCAGAAACAGGCCTGAGACAACTGGTGACCTACAGCTAAACTCAAGCCCAAGAAAACAGTGAAGCAATAGGGATAAAGGATATATATCCTGGAATCAGCAAAAACAGGATACAGAACTGCAGTATTTTTTTTTTTAAAGACCAGATGTCTGTAGTAGTGGGTTCTCGGGTCCCGTGCGCCAGAGATCCGGGACCCACAGACCTGCTGCCGGGACTGCTTATCTGCGCACCGCCGCCCAGGCCCCCAGAAACGACTCAGACGCTTCTATTAACTTCATGCTGTTTGGCCTATGGCTCAGGCACATTGCTAGCTAGCTCTCATATCTTAAATCAACCCATTTCTATTAATCTGTGGGCCACGTGGCCCATGTGGCTCACCCGTGTCTCCTTACATGTTGCTCCTTGGGCGGCTGGCTCGATCTGCCTCTAACTCTGCCCTGCTTCTCCCATCTAAACTGACCTCTCCTCCTACTTCCTCTATGGTGCCCGCCAAGACCCAATACAGCTCCTTTATTTAAAGATTGAGATTCACAGCATAAAGAAGGGCATTCCCACATCACTTCCCCCTTTCTCTCTAATCAAAAAGGAAGGTTTTAATTTTAACATAGCAAAATTACATATAACAAACAAAATAGCTATCAAGCAAGAATTACAGTTATAATATCTAGTCTATTTGTATTTAGCAAAATTAAAGAAAATACTCTTATCATCCACCTTATCTTTATGAATCTAAAGTTTTATAACTAATATATCTTTCAAATGACTAAGAAAAACTGTACATATAACTATCTAATCTTCAACTACATCAAAGACCACAGAAGGATATATTTACCCAAGTAAACCAGAAGTACAAACGACTTTTAAAATCTAGAAAGGACAGAGATGACACCTATCTGCCTGGACAGTCACCCAAAGTTCCTTTATAAAGTTGGGGCATCCATCTTCAGCCTATAGGCCTGAAGTCTCTTTTCATTTCAGTGAAGCAGGAAATCTGCTCTGCCCATTCTGGCACAGTTCATCCGTTGCTTCTCCTTGAGTCCTGAAGAATGTCTGACAGTTTTCTCTGTAAAGCAGGAACCTGAATGATGATCTTGGCTCATTCTGCCAAAGTTCAGAGGTCATCTTATTATGGAACCTGCATGTCCAGTTTAAACAGCATACTGTCAAGCAGTCAATATAAATACAGGTTCTTCTCTAGTGGCTTACCATTACCACAAATAGAGTAGACTCCATATGGAGTTTCTTCGATGCCCATTTTCCTGTTGAAGTAAATTAGTGCTGCCAGGAGCAGACCTGTCTCACTGTCTAGAAAAGTCTAAGCTCTTAAAACATTTTAAATGCCATATTCTGTAGGTCTTAGAAGTATTTGAAGATTATCTATTTAATTGAAATATATCTTTGTATACCTAAAAATCTTAACTAACCTAACTATAAGTTTGATTATCAAAAGTGACTATTAACCTTCATTTCTTAATTATACACTACAATTTTAAAACAGTTACATGAACATCATACCTTAAACAAGAATAGAAAAACACATACAGCATAATAAAATTGACTTTAAATTTGTATCAATAAACCAAAATCTATACCAATGTAAAGCAGTTTGAGATTAACAGCTGATTACCTGTAAATTCAATAATCTAATTTTTTAAAAAAGCATTCACATACCATATCCCCCGTTTCTTCTTAGAAAGAGATTGACTATGACCATTAACCATTTATAATGAAAACAAACATTTAGAAACAATATTTGGGGAATTTGGGCGAAGTTATCTATTACTACTTCCTGCTGATTAAGGGGCATTGAAAATCTCACGGATTGTTGAGACTGGGTCATAATCTGCAGCTGTGAAGCTGATCTGGCCATCTCTTCTCATCAGAGGTTTTTTCACGGGGTCTTGGTTGATGAAACCATATTTGTTTGGAAGGAACCCACAGGTTCTCATCTGTGGAAACAAAAACAGAACTCTTCCAAAGCAATAAATCCTTAGACACAAATTTCAAAATCAAAATACCTTTAAAATATACATTCTTGTTTAACTTAGTAGCCTTTGCAATCCATTGTCTTTCTGCAGTTAGCTCATTAACAGTTAAAAAATTAAAAGAAAACACAATAACAACCAAAATCCAGATTTTGTGTCTATTTTCCATCTTTACGTGGCTTATTATATTTTTATTACTCTATTTCTTGCTTTAAAAACTTTTTCTAACCTCTTTCTTTTTTCTCTGAAGCCTATGTACCTTTTACAAACATTGTAAACCGTTTACAGGTTTTCTTTTTATCTGAATCTGTTTTATTGTGAATCTTTAATCATCTTCTAACCTTAAGAGCTTTTAAAATACATTCTCTAAAAAGAATCACAGTTTTTGCAAATTAGGCTGAATCACTAAGTTTTCTTAAACGGACCGTAAACAGAGCACACCCAAGAAAATGCTGCCACGAAGAAAATTTGTTTCTCTTTTGTTCAAAATAAGCAGAAATCTAAAATCAATCACATGTTACTGAGTCTTTTGTTAGTTTTCAGGAACCCGCCTGATTGCCGCTGCAGCTTACACTGACTGCCGCCAGCCCGCCGGCGCCATTTTGAATGTGACCCGGACCATGCTTTCTTTGTACAAAGACCCGATTCACATACACAATTTGGAAGCTGCCTTTGCTCAGTTTCTGTTAAAACCCTTTTTAAACTTTCTCAGGCATTAAGTGGATAATCGCCCCATGTTGGGCGCCATCTGTAGTAGTGGGTTCTCGGGTCCCGTGCGCCAGAGATCCGGGACCCACAGACCTGCCGCCGGGACTGCTTATCCGCGCACCGCCGCCCGGGTCCCCAGAATCGACTCAGACGCTTCTATTAACTTCATGCTGTTTGGCCTATGGCTCAGGCACATTGCTAGTTAGCTCTCATATCTTAAATCAACCCATTTCTATTAATCTGTCTGCCGCGTGGCTCGTGGCTCACCCGTGTCTCCTTACATGTTGCTCCTTGGGCGGCTGGCTCGATCCGCCCTGCTTCTCCCATCTAAACTGACCTCTCCTCCTACTTCCTCTATGGTGCCTGCCAAGACCCAATACAGCTCCTTTATTTAAAGATTGAGATTCACAGCATAAAGAAGGGCATTCCCACATCAGATGTCCTTCTAAGATACCTCATATCTTTCTAGAACCTTATAGTTTCTCAATAGACATTCTGACAAGTTGTGAATAGTCATGTACAGTGACTTAATTTTTAGTTTCCCTGTCCAATCACACAGCACCAGGATATATAATCTACTGGTTGAAACTCTATACTATGTAAACCCCTTGTTAAATGAACTCAGGGCTATTCCAGCACAAAACGTACCGGGGTGGGGGGATCCTTGCCTTGGCTTGAATAAAGAAACCTTTGTTCTACCATCAGAAAATCAACTCTGTTATGATCTGGTTAGGGGTTCTGAGACTTGGGTATAGCATAGCCAGAGTTTAACTGTGACTCAATGCATCTGCTACCTTAGTTGGTGGATGAAGATTTCATGATAACAATAGGATGGCCATCAATTTGATTACATGGAAAGACCAGTTCAGGAACCCTCTCCACTATTGCTTGGAGTCTTAGCTGAGGTTATTCTTGTGCTTTACTTGGAGTTTTCCTAGCATCTGGTCTCTCCCTCCCCCCAAAATGATTTTCTCTGTCAAGACATGTATTTTGTCCTCTCTCTCTATCGCTTCCACAGTTCTACCATCCTGTTCTCTCATATTCTCTTCCTACCTCCCTTTACTCCCCAAGTCCAAATTTACTAGGAGATCTTATATATTTTCCATTTCCTGGTGAATCCATGAATGTCTCACTTAGAGTCCTACTTGTCACCTAGCTTTTCAGGAGTTGTGGGTTTTACCTGGTTATCCTTTGCTTTATGCCTTATATCCAATTTTAAGTGAGTATATAATATGATTGTTTTTGTGTATATGGGTTTCCTTCATTTTTTCTAGTTTTATCCACTTGCCTGCAAATTACAAAATGTCATTTTTTATTGTTGTGTAATGCTCCATTATACAAATGTATCACATTTTAAGATATTTTTCTTTTACTTTTGAGATTATAATGATATTATGTTCTCTTCCAAATATTCTGATTTACCTCTTTTTGGTCTATTTCAAATTCATGATCACTTCTTAAAAGTTTTCCTACAAACTCAATTTTTATAAATTTTTTAAAGTGGCCAATGAGAAAGGTGGGGAGGGTGTTCATTAGTTAAGAGTACTTGCTGTTCTTGCAGATGACTCAGAATTCACATGACTACTTGCAACTGTCTTTCAACACTAGTTACAAAAGATAAAATGCATTCTAGCCTCCAGCACCTCCTGCAAAAGCATCATGCACATACAGAAAAATAGGTTTTCTTCCTTTCTTTTGGAAGTATTTATAGACTATTACAAAGCTCTTCAACTTATCAAAAATGTAGAGAAATATAACAATGGGTTTCTCTTTCCATATTATTATACCTACACAACTCATATTTTATGCACACATAAAATTTTGAGAACTAAAGAAGACCTATTGTAAGATCTATCCAACCAGGGTACCTGCATCCAATGAGTGTTTTCTGGACATGACAGTTTTGCTACAACCATGAATTCCCAACATGATTGCCTAAACCAGATTGTCATTAGTTTCCTAATTCTCTAATTCTAATTTCTTAGGAAATTAATTTTCTTCAGATATGAGTCTCCGCCACCCAAATCCAAGTAGGCAGTCCTGCACATATGCAAATATGAACAACATTAAATAGACACAGTAAATCGCATACATACATATATACACACATATACATGCATACATATGCACATGAGTTTATATATACTATATACACATAATTAATCAATACATATATATTAATTAGAGAAAAATTCATTAATTTAAAAAGGACCCAGAGGAAGCATGAAAGAAGTCAGAGGGCAGACAAGGATTTTGTAAATGTTTTAAATACTATGTTATGCATGAACTTCAAAATTAATAAATATAAAAATAAATATTTTTAACATTTAAAGAATGCCAGTGATACATTTCCTTTATATCTGGAATTTGGGGTCAAGACCTGTCTCTGATAATTCTATCATGCACAGCTCACTTCTGCAATAGACAATTAAAAGCACAGTGAAAACACCTGACAGATAAAGAGCTTAATTAGTTCAGTGTGGCCACATTGTGAAAGGGGACAAAAAATGGATATAAGTATCACAAAGTGCATTTTTATGTATTTTGACCTGGTGCTTCACTTAAAGTCATGTGATAAATATATGTATATATATAATTAAGCAATTGTTGAAGATTCCCTCTTTTGGTGTACTTTTTTTGTCTTTTCCTCAAATATCAGATGCCTGTAATTTTTAGTATCTATGTATATGTCTTCTATTTTACTCAATTGATCTACACGTCTTCTTTGCATGTGTGACAGTATCAAAATATTTTTATTACTTTATCTATCAGTGTCTTGAAGTCTGGAAATAGTCCTCCTAATATCACCAAACATGAGAAAATTTTTTAGAAGAATTAGTATAGTCCAAATGACTCTTAAAATGGTGTAAATTATGGCTATTACTGCTGTTTACTTCTCAGAAGTTAAAGATCAGCCTTTATTGCTGAAGACTACATGGAACAAGAGGTTTCTGGTCCTGACTAGCCCCGAGGTTTGTATCTGCCCAATGCTGCCCAATACTATTGGACCAGCAGTCCAACAGTCCCAATGAAATACACAAATGATTATATTAATTTAATTCTGTTTGGCCTATGGCTTAGGAATATTGCTAGCTAGCACTTCCATCTTAACCCATTTTCATTAATCTGTCCTGCCATGTGGCCTATGGCTAACCTGTGTTACCTTACATGCTGATTCTTGGGCAGCTTGCTCGTCTGACTCCACCTTCTTTCTCCAACAAGAACCGTTTCTTGTCCTGTGTCTGACCATTGCCACAAAGAAAGTAAATTCCATATGGAGTTTCTTTGATGACCATTATTTTCTTGAAGTAAATTAGTGCTGCCAGGAGCAGACCTGTCTCACTGTCCAGAAAAGTCTAAGTTTTTAAAATATTTTAAATGCCATATTCTGTAGGTCTTTGAAGTGTTTGAACCTATCTAAATTGAAATATATCTTTGTATACCTAAAATATCCTAACTAACATGACTTATGTTTGATTATCATAGTTGAAAATTAATCTTCATTTCTTAATTACTTATAATTTTAAAGGAATTAAATAATATCTTAAACAAGAGTAGAAATATACATACAGTACAGCAAAATTGATCTGAATTTGTATTAATAAACCAAAATCCATACCAATTTTTGGATTAAAGAAAATTCAATAATCTATTTTTTTAAGTCATTCCTTTACCACTTTTTTCCTTAGAAAGAGATTAACTATGTGCATTAACAATTTATGATGAAAACAAACATTTATAAACAATATTTTGGGAATTTGGGTGTAGCTTTCTAGTACTACTTCCTGCTAATTAAGGGGTGATGGCAATCTTTTGAGGATCCTGAGGCTGAATTTTCTTAGTCTCTATCTAGCCTTGAAGCTGATGTGACCATCTCTTCCCATCAGAGAATTTTCAGGTGGTCTGGTTGATGAAACCCTAAAGGCGTCTAAGTAATCTCGTCTTCTGTGGAAACAAATCAGAACTGCTTTTCCAAAGCAACATCTTTAGATATAAATTTCAAAATCAATATACCTTTAAAACATATATTTTGGTTAACTTAGCAGCCTTTGCAATAAAATGTCTTTCTTCAGTTAGTTCATTAACAGTTAAAAAAAAAAAAAACTAAAAGAAAATAGAGTAGTAACCATAGTCCAGAGTCTGAATATTTTCCATCTTTACATAGCTTATAATATTTTTATACTCTCTCTGTTTTTGAGGAATTTCTCTACCTCTTTTCTTTTCTCTCCTAACCTACATATTCTTTTTCACAAACGTTGTAACCATTTAGAGGATCTCTCCCTCTGAATCTGTTTTTATTCCATGTCCTTAAACCATTTTCCAAACCAAAAAGCTTTTAAAGGCTAGCACTGCATTGACTGCGAACTCTGCTCCACTCAGCAGCTTTCCAACATGGCAAGGGTGCCGAGCCACACTAACCTGCCCAGTTCTGGTAAGCAGTATTAAATATTGTGGAACTTGTTATCATCCCTACTCCAGGCACTATTAGGGTCCACATTATCAAGTAGAGCATCCATTGCCACTGCCTGGGGCTTACTCCACTTAAGCCTTTGGCAGCAGGGTCTCTTAAAGGGCCACATAGTTTTCACTGATAAAGCTGACACGGGGAGCCACTACTTTTTCAATTTAATTTTCATTAAAAAATGTCATCTCCATAAAGGTACCCTCATGCTCTCCCTCCCTTCCCACTCCTAATCCATCACAGTCAGCCCTCAGCCTCGCCCCTCCTCGTCCATTCATCCGTCCCCCATAAGGGCAAGAAGTCCCAAGGCAGGCCAGCCCAGAGTGGCATATCCACTCCAGGCACATCCTATTCACTCATCCCAAAGTCAGTGCTGGGCTGGGTGTTCCTCTATAGGGAATGGGCTTCAAGGTGCCAGCCCATGAACAGAGTCTGATCCCACCCCTTGTGGCTCCAAGCACTGCTCATGCCAGTAGAAAGCCGCCTATCCCTGGAGGGCCCAGATCCTCCTCCAGATAGATCTCCAGTGGAAATTCCCCCTTCAGGGGAAGCCTTTCTTAAAGGGGCCAAATCTCTGCTTGCTGTCAGCGAAGAAACTGCTGCTACCAAGAAACTGTCTTCTACTCTGTTCCCTTTTTGCTCAATATAAGGAGAAATCTTAAATCATTCATATGTAGCTTGTTGCTTATATTGAGTCTTCTGTGAAACTTCAGGAACAAGCTTTGGTGAAACTTAATCCACTCTCGTTAAGCCCAGCACCATTTTGTAGCTCAACTCCACATGTCACTTTGTACTAAAACTGGCACATTGCTAGCTAGCTCTTATATTTTAAATCAACCCATTTCTATTAATCCGCGGGCCACGTGGGCCCAGCCCGTAGCTCACCCGTGTTCTTTACATGTCGGCGGCTTCCGCGCGGTCTGCCTCTGACTCCGCCCTGCTTCTCCTACCTAAACTGATTTCTCCTCCCCCTATTTTACAGTACCTGCCATAGCCCAAACCAGCTCCTTTATTTAAAGATACAGTACGCACAAATGTATTCCCACAAACTTAGAAGCTGCTTTTAGCTTCATTTCTATGCTCTCAAACCCTTCTTAAGCTTTCTCAGACTTTATGTGGGTGTTCACTCCCATGTTAGATAATTTTACCTGCATCTAACATGAAAGCCTTTTTTGTGTGTGTTTCAGATTCATTGACGGCAAAAAAATACCATGATGAATTGCCAAGCAAGAGAAGTAATTACTGGAAACCTGGCCAACCTTCTAGAAATACTGAGGTTGGGGAATATATTGCTGCCACTGTGTTGAACTAGTATAATTTCTAACTACATTCTAAATCATGTTCTCATACCCACAGATGACTGTACCTACATTTTTATCAAGGAAGATTTCTCTGAAAAAAAAGAAAAGAAACCATAATAGAAAGCTAAAATTGCACACAAAGCAAACATCTGCAGATCATGGGAAGCTCAGACATCATGACACATTTACAACACATTGCAAAAAGAGGAGAAAAAGGTATTCAAGAGCCAGAATACCAGGAAGCCTGTTCTAAACTAGACTTTCTTAGAAATAGCAAAAATAAATAAATAAATAAAATAAAATAAACTCAAGATCTGAATGAAAGCAACATCAACAAACATACTAATGCTGCAGGGAAAAATATCAAGGAATCAAACTCCTAGACAAGAAAATTCAGGCAATTGTTGACTGCTGTGAGATTGAAAACTGATGTCTACTAACAAGCCCCTATTTGGTTGTCCAATACAAAGTAGACATCACTGGGGCCATATAAATATAATCTTACAAAACTTCAGCAAAAAGAATCTGCAGATTGCATTTATATATATTTGTGAATGCGCTTACATACATTCATACAGAGACACAGACACATCAACACATATAGCAACAATAATTGTGACAATTATACCAATTTGTGAGTGATAGGGAAACACAATAGGAGATGGATTGATGGGGTTGGGGACAGGCTTGGAAGAGGAAAGGGAAGAGAAAAATAATGTAATTATATTTCAGCTAAAATGCATAAAACAGAAAAAAAACTGCTTGCAATTTTTATGTTGTATGAGAATAACATAAAATCCTAACAGATGGAGAATCTACTACTTCCCAAGAAAATGTTACTTTGTAGTACTTATGAATTACCACACAGCTAAAGCTATTTATGCATGTTTCTTAGAGTTTGTTTAATCTTTTCTATAAATTTTAACACTGCTGTAAGCAAGGCAGAAAGAAGCTGAGAATTTTTCTTTTTTCAGTTCAGTTCTGCCTAAGCTAAATAAGCCAATTGCATTTCAGTTGTGCTCATACTCCAATTACTCTAGACTATAGACATAGTATGAAGTTTCTGACCCATCCTGGGCCCAAGGTATAAACCCATAGTCTCTTAGTCCCTAAGAATTATGCAGAGGTTTATTTTAAACATGCCATTTAAACATGCCATTTGTCCCATGGCTAGGCATATTACTTGCTAACTCTTAGTCTTAAACTAACCCATGATTAGACAAGTGGTTTAGTACTATTTTTCAGAGCAGCATTTTTGTCTTTGTTCCTTTGTGTCTGCTTGGCATCTCTCCTCTGATCTTCCCCTTTCCAGAGTTTTCTTAATCTGACATCTCTGTCCATAATTTTTACTGCCTTCTGTCCAATCAACATTTTATTAAACCAATAGGAGAGACACATATTTACAGTGTACAAGAATATAATCCTACAGCATTTCCTCCCCCCCCTTTTTTTTAAAAATAACACCAAATTTAATTTCTTTTATACAGTTTACTTTTATTACCATTTTCTATAACAAGTTGCAACCAACACTGCAAACAAATACAAACATCCAAATTCCATTTTGGGGGGATGTGGACATCTCAGCCAGTAATCTTGAGCTGCTCTGGTTGCAGAACTCAGATGAAGTTGCAACAGAGGTTCTTTGTAACATTCGATCATCTGGGTTATCTATTTCCATTGGAGATTTTTCAGGTGGTATTCCTTTATTAAGCCTTAGTTTCTTTAACCTGGAATAAATCCACAGCCTCTCATTTACTGTGGAAATAAAACCAAAACCTCTGCAAAGTATCATATCTTCTGACTTTAATTTTGAAGTCATTTACAAAATTAGAGTTTGTATTAATATAGCAGCATTTATAATTAAATGTCTCTTAGTAGAGCTTATTCCTTCCTCAGCAGTCACAATTCAGAGACAACATAACATATACTATCCAGAACCTCTGTGTATTTTCCATCTTTATATAGCTTATTACTTTTTACTCCATTTTGACTTTAAAGACTTTCTTTTTTTCTTGCAAGCTTATGTATATTTTTAAACACACTTAAAACATTTAGAGGTTTTGTTTTGCTCTCTTTTTTTGAATCTCTGTTTATTATAAATGTCTTATCTTTTCCTGTGTCTTACCATACGTTTAATCTACTGAGGTAGGGCTAGTATTAAAGGCTTGTTGAAATGGCTTGCTCCACCTAGATCCTTAGTCTATCTCCATAGAGAGTTTAGCTTCATAACAGAGGTATGGGAAGGAGCTATATTTGACATCCCAACTCTAGACATTTATTTTTCTCATTTTAAAAATTCATTTAAAATGTTTTAAGTATGCCCCTGATCACCTTTCTTTCTCTCCTCCAAGTCCCTCTCAATCTTTCCTTCGTCACCTCTGGCCCCATCCGCCCATCCATACTCAGGGATGCTAGGGAGTCTCGAGGTGGGTCAGTCCAATCTGGTGTATTAATTTGAGATAGGTCTGTTTCCCTCATACCAATATCAAGGCTGGATTAGGTATTCCTCTGTAAAAATGGGCTTCAAGATGCCTGTTCATGCACAGGGACATAGTCTGATCCTACTCCAAGAGGTTCCATATTACCCATGCCATTCAACAGTCATCTATCTTTGGAAGATTTAGTTCCTTCCCCTGAAGGTTCTCCAGTGATGGTTTTGATTCATTGAGCTCCCAGTAGCTCCAGCCAGCCTTCTTGTTAGGTCTCCTTCTTGTGATTCCAAACCCTTTGCTCATATACACTCTCCTCTCTCTCTCTTCAGCTGGACTTGGAGCTCAAACTGATGAATCTCTGCTTCCACCTCTATTTATTGCTGAATGAAGGTTCTATATTGACACTTAGGGTGGTCATTAATTTGATTATAGGGTAGTCCTATTTAGGTACCCCTTACACTATTGGTTGGAGTCCTAGCCAGAACTATCCTGTTGGTTCTGGGAGGTTTCCCTAGTATTCAGCTTCTTTTGAGCCCCACAGAGGCACAATCTATCAAGATATCTATCTCTTTGTTCTCTCTCTTTGTTGCTTTTCTCACTGTCAATAAGACAAAATAACAGCCTACAGAATGGATAAAGATCTTCACCACCTGCATATCTGACAAAAGACTGATCTCTAAAATATATAGAGAACTCAAGAAACTAGATCCCTAATCTAAATAACCTCGCTAAAAAATGGTGTTCAGAGATAAAAAGGAAATTCTTAACAGAAGAATTACAAATGGCTAAAAGGTACTTAAAATTGGTCAAAATGTTTAGACATCAGAGAAATGCAAATCAAAACAACTTTGAGATACCACCTTACACCTGCCAGAATGGCTAAGTTCAAAAACAGAGATGATAGCCTGTGCTGGAGAGGATGTGGAGCATAGAGAACACTCTTCTATTGTCAGTAGGAGTGTAAACTTGAACAGCCACTCTGGAATACAATAGGGCTATTCCTCAGGAAACTGGGAATCCGTCTCCCTAAGGATCCAGTAATACCACTATTGGGCATATACCCAAAGGATGCACATTCGTACCCCAAAGGCAGCTCAACTATGTTCATAGCAGCATTATTCAAAAAGCAAGAAACTGGAAACAACCTAGATTCCCCTCAGGTGAAGAATGGATTAACAAACTGTAGTATATCTACAAAATTGTGTACTACTCAGCAGTAAATAATAATAATAATAATAATAATAATAATAATAATAATAATAATAATGATAATGATAATGACAATGATAATGACATCCTAGAGTTTGGAGACAGATGAATGGATTTGGAGAATATTCACCTAAGTGTGGCATCACAAGCTAAGACAGATAGGCATGGGATGTGCTCACACATAAGTGGATTTTCGGAAAAAAAAAAAAAAAAAAAAAAAGAGTATCCAAGCTGAAAACCACAACCCCTAAACAGCTTTGAATCAGAAGGAACTTAAGAGAGACATCCATGGATTCCTGTAGGAAGAGAAAACAGACAAAATCTTCTTAGCAGATTGCAATCATAATGAGTTGCAACCAAGAAGAGCTAGGAACAAATCATGAAAGAAGGAGATAGTTGAACGAAAGGAACAACAAAGAGGGGCAACAAAAAGAGATGAATGCCTTGATATAGGAAGCCAGTGTGGGGCTGGAAAGCTACTAGTTGCTAGACCTTCAAGAACTCACAGAATATCCCTGGCAAGGTCTCCAATAGTGGAGGGGCTGCCTAAACAGAACTTTCCCTATAATCAAATGAAAAACTACCCGTGTCAACACAGAATCTACATCCAACATTGAATAAAGGTGGAAGCAGAGATCCATGGCTGTTTAGCCTCTCTGTCCCCTCACAACTGGACCATATAGAACCCTCATGTTCCCACCCCTTCTTCTCTCTTTGATACTCCCAGTTTACCCAGGAGATCTTAACCCTTTTCCTTTCCTAGGATAATGCATCTATACCCCTCTTGAGGTCCTTTTCTCTCTCTTTTCTGGGATTATGGAATGTAGTGTGTTCATTCTTTACTATTCCTTTACTAACCACTTATGAGTGAGACCATAACATGTTGGTCTTTGTGGGCCTCGGTTGCCTTACTCAGGATAAATTTTCTAGTTCAATCTATACTTGTTTGGCCCCTTTTTTTATTCCTCTATCTATAATGCAGTTAGCAGCCTTCTTCATTTCATTCATACCATATTTGCACCTAATTCCCTTGTGTGTGTGTATGTGTGTGTGTGTGTGTGTGTGTGTGTGTGTGTGTGTGTATACATATATATAATTTGCCATTTAGTTTCTAGTGTTAGAATATCTTTTCAGAGTTATTGCCTCAAACTTCTAGCAAAACTTATCAGTCATTAAACTTCTAAAAAATCATAACATTTTATGTTCAAACAGGTCTTAATTTCCTGAGGGATTTAGATAAAAAGAATATTTGTCTATTCAAACTATCTTGTTATTTTGTTGTTTATTTAAGTCAGGGACTCAAGCTTGCCTTATACTAGCTATTTAGCCAATGATGGTCTTGAACTCATGATTTGTCTATCTCTGCCTTTCAATTAATAGGATTACAGATGTAATTTACCTCACCCAGAACAATAGGTTTTTACCCTATCAAATAGTCCTGTCAAAAGATCTTTAGAAACCATCTGATAATAAAGACTAAAAAGAGGTTGGGATTTCCTTTGAAACTGTAGGCACAATTGAACTTCAGAATTCATTTAAATTTTATGTATGGTTATCACTAGACAGTCAAGGACAACTTTGACTTTTACAAAGCCTGAACCGATGTCTTCTGGTTGTAATGTCCTTTTCTTTTCTTAAAAATACAGAATTGTACTTTATTCTTAGTTCTGAAAGAATGTTTTCACAATAATGCTCAAGGTATATATTTTGCCATAAATATATAAATTTAAATGTAAATGTTACTACAGTTTATATTTGCCTATATTTTATCATTAACTTCAATCAGCTGCAAAAATTTTCTCTGAAAATTGTAGTTTAAGAATCATAAATTAAAAATAAAATTTATTATTTACTTATATGTACATGTACTATAATTACTCTCTGTACTTTCCAAACATTAAAATGTATATTACCCAAGGATAATAATGCAAAGTTTTTATGAGCCAAGTAAGAAGCATCTAGGGTACACTTAATGTTACTGCATAGCAGAAACAGATTGCTGATATTAATTTACACACAGAAATTGAAATTATTCACTTGAAAATAGTTATGTTTTTGTACAATGACCTACAGAAACATGATACGAGTGCACAATAATAGCAAGATTATGCTATAAGTAATAATTTTATAACAGCTTGATTTTGATAACATTAAAGATATTTTTAAGTACACATGATCACCATGATACCTATATATGAGTATACAATTTTTAAAACCAGAAGCCATCTACATGGTTATATATTATAAAGCTGAATGAAAGTAATGCTGGACTGCATTAAGTTCTGCAATGACAGGCAAACCTAGGTATGCTTAATGCATTAAGTATAGTCAGGGAACACCATCTGAATTAGATCCTTGTTTTTATTACAAAGTCTTTTTTATGGTATATACTTTTTCTAAAGTTGTCATTGTACATAAGCATATCAAAGTAAAAGAAACTAAATAATCTAACAGTGAATTTCAGAGAAACAATCTAACAGAGAAAAATCTAACATTATGATAAAGTCAATACTTTTAACTCTATCTTTTTTTCTTTTCATCTGTATAGGTGTTCTCACTCTTCTAGGTCTGAGAGAAAGCTAGAAGTTGACTGGAATGTCTTCAGTTGAGTCCATCCTTTTTGAGACAGCATTTATTATTGGACCAAATTTCATTATTAGTTCTGGATTTGCTGTCGAGCGCTATCAAATATCTTCACTAAAACTTTGTTATCTGTTTTTGGCTTTGCTTCATATATTTGTTTGTTTAGTTTATATATTGGATAGTCTTTCTTTTCTCTTATAAAACTGAAATGGTAATTATTTGGTAGAGCAATTTTTTTCATATTGTTTCTGGACAATGTTGAACAACTATTAGCTAAGCAGTTTTATAACCATTTATAAGTGTGCAATATTAACTCTATTTTCTACCATTCAATAGAAACAGAATTTGAGGAAGGATAAATATATATCAAATTGGATAAATATTCAATATATAACCTGAGTAAGAGGATAGCTCACTACATCAAAAAAGTAACACATTTTAGCAAAATTATGAGCATTAAATGAAGAAAAGCACATGATTTGTTAATCTTTCCCAAAGCATGAACCTTAATGCAGTAAAGTAAAATCATTCTTCACCCACCAAGTAATCACGCTCATGTAAATGGACTGTGACAATTAAGGTCAACAGCTGTCAAAGCCAGATGGCCCTTAACTTGAGCGTAGTTAACATGTACTCAGGTGGTTATATTTCCTTAAAAGTATTTTATATATTCTGTTTCATTTTTGTTATACTCAGTAGTTCCTGGATAGTTGAATATGATATCCATTTTATTGATGTAGTTTTAGTTGACACTAAAAATTTAAGTGAGTGGATTTCTGATAGCTTGATGTAATACTCATTGTATAATCTATGCCTTCTAAACTTAAACTTTGTGGCTGATCTTGGTAAATCAAATATATTAAAGAAATAAAAATATTATTTTTTACTTTTTAGGAACCAGCTTTTATTTGATGTATTCACTTTCCCATAAAGTAGGAAAGAATTCAGTTTTCAAGATTAACATATAAACAGGAGCTTCAGTAACTTTAAGAATGGAAATTATTTATACAAAGTTTAGAATAAGGAAGTCTTGCTGGTTAATAGTATTGACTCTAAAATAAATATCACCAATACCTATCACTTATTATCACTATAATACTTATATAAAATAATAACTTAAAACTAACATCTTAGAATATAGAAAATACTATTTTGTTGGTTTATCAATCTATAGTGTCATCTTATTTGAGCTTAAAAAGCATTTGTTTTAGTATGAATTTAGTTTCTTTTTCACTGGTTGTTTTAATTATCATTACATTTCTGTTTTGAGAGAAATAACAAGAAGTTGGGTAGATAGGGAGGCAGGAGGATGTGGGCGAAGTAGTTGGATGGGGAAAGAATTTGCTCAAAATGTACTATATTTTAATTTTAGAACAGTCTTCAAAAACATCTTAATTTTACTTTAAAAATCTATAAATTTAAATGGTAGTTTACAAAGGATAGCACAATTATTTTTATAGTTATCTTATTAGGCTCAAGGCTTCTTGTTTTTAATTTTATAAAATTGAAATGCTAACTATTTGACAGAGTAATTGTCTTCATATTAAGTTTCTAGACAATGTTAAACAACTATTAACCAGGCAGTTTTATAACTATGTGTGCAAAATTAATTGTGTTTTCTACCATTCAAAAGAAACAGAGAATTTGGGAAAACATAAATAACAGCAAAGATCTCTTCAAAAGATACATTGAAGCTACTAGTGTAGATGCTTCCTAATATCATTTACATGTGTACATTCATACATACATACTTACACTTCCACATATGCATATATAGTCATAAAAACAAAGAGTTTAAGTGGAGCTACTCTATAATGAATTTGGGAGGGCAATGCCTTTCAAAAATACCGTAAGTTATCCAATAAAAGCCCAGTCTCAGATAGGAATTACCTTTTTTAGAGTTGTTGGTGAATGTAGCTGCTTAGACAATTCTAGACATTATAGATAATTACCATGTTATTTGTTTCTTCTTTGAACTTGACCATTATATACTATTGCAAAAAAATTGTATCATGGAACATGGAAAAATCGAGCTTGTACTGACCTGGAAGCATTATTCTTTCTGTTTAGTTTCATAGAGATGGTAGGTATCATGCATGCTACTGGAGGAAAAAAGTAATCATCAATCTCAACCAGCTTTAAACTCTATCAGCTACACAAAGGAAAGCCCTGAAAAGACAAATCTATCAGATCTATCTTGGATTAAATGTTAGGAGAGGAATCAACAATGTTTGAACTGTATTTAAAGCCTGTTCCAAAAGGTAGAAGGCACTTCTGTCACTGTTAATAGATTTAAGAACATACATGTATGTGGAACATATACCCTAATAAAGAATCTATTTTATAAACTACCTGTAGTATTAGAGCAGCTGTAGTATTAGGGTGACTCTTAAAGTTTTGTTATTACAGCTATAAATTTTCACATCTCTCAGAACTTGTTGGAGAAACTTATGTTTGCTTTAGATAGTAATTAACACAGAGACTCAGAGCTTGTTACCATGCACCACATGATAAAATCAGAACAATCAAAACATAGATGTAGGGACATTCATCAAGTCCTATTTTTAGGTATGGAGCTAATGAACATTGGTAGATGCTAAGAGACAGAAAGCCAGGAATATGAAATTCTCAAATTAAAAAAGAATGGTCAAATGGGACAAAGTGAGTAAGGACATTATGGTTGATAAAATTTGTGGTATTGGAGTTGCATGAAAATATTATATAATGACAAAAGCTCTATATAATATTGTTTTATCATTTACCAACAGAGATCGAAATTTTGTTCCAAAACCTAAAACAGGTTGTTTAATTATGCTAAATCAGGTGAATTAATTTTTTTAACTGACTATATTTCTTTAAAGGTTATATTTTTTCTTCACAACATTCAGTTGTGTTCTTGGTGTTTTTCCGGAAGCTAAATCCTGATTTCCTTCTTTGCCTCATGTTTTGATTCAGGTGAGCTTTACTAGGAAAACAAAATTTGAAAAAGGTCATTCGTAATGTTAGGATTCAATTTAAGGCAACAAAGGGTTTCCTAGAAAGAGTATCAACCGGAGATAAGCCCCTCTAATAAATCTTTGTACATAATTTTAAATAAAAACAAGTATGTAAGTATTCCTTTAGCTGAGCTAGGGAGGCAGGCAGTGAAGGGCTAGGGCTACTACAATCTGTGAAAATTTATTTGATTTACAAGCTCTTTGGCTTTGAAGAAAGTGAAGAGCTGGTGGAAAGTTTCATCAGAGGATTTGCATGATTATCATACTCTTAAAATTTTAGGGGGCAGCATTACATTTTGTTTGTGAATAAATTTTATAGTCAAAGACTGAAAGAAAGTACTTCATTTGGGATGTGAACATTGTGACAACACAGGTAAAATATAAGGAATTTTTGAAACAAATCATGTTTGCGAAGTTATGAGAAATAACAAGATGCTAACATATTGTGTTATATAACCAACATTATTGACCGATAGCTTTGAAAAGAAGTTTCAAAGCAAAAAAAAAAAGAATCAAGAATTAGTTAGCTATTGGTTTTGGAAATGAGAAAGTTCATTGCATTTGTTAGAGGCAAGGAACATTGCAACCAATTTCTGTGGTAGTGATGGTTATGGGAAGGGTCACAGGAAAATTTATTACTTGGATATGTTGACACATGACACTGGACAAGCCTGGGAATATGGGAAAGAAGTATTTTACTATGTGTTTGAATGAAGATCACATTTTCCCTTCTTTTTGCATCTGGAGGTATTAGTTGAGAATAATAATATAAGGCTGGCAGGTAGGCCATTGAATCTCAATTATCATAATTTGCATATTAATTGAGAAAAGTAGCATGTATATAACCTTTAATAACATCAGTATTAGAAAAAATAAAAACAATAGTGAATGAGAATTGAAGGAATAATCACAGTGAAAGGGCACAGCCAAGAACATGAGATCTTGGTGGCTGTATGCCACACAACACAGTAATTCTCAAACTCTTTATGATTATGTGTTTTGTCATCTTATGATGACTTGGAAGTGATATATAGTCAATTAAATTTTACTTTAAATTTTTAATCTTTATTTTCTTTCTAAAGTATTTAATCACTTCTGCAATGTTGAACAGTGACAAAGAATCATAGCTTCTAATCATCCACAGAGTTACAACTTGTAGTATGAGGTTTCTGGCCTAGATTTTTGGGCCTAACCTCAAAGTTTAGGTCCACAGACCTGCAGACCCTCAGAGACACACAGAAGCTTTCATTAGTTTTTGGCTGATCAGCCTCAGGCCCAGGCATATCACTTGCTAGCTCTCTACCCTTCATCTAACCCATCTCTCTTGTTCAGCCATGCAGCTCAGTACCTTTCTTTAGAGCAGCATAGTTGTCCTCGGCTTCCTCTGGCTGCTCTCTGGTGCTCTTCTAGCACTCTGCTGCTCTCAGAGATTTTCTTAGTCTGGTAGCCCCGCCTACACTTCCTGCCTGCCTTTGGCCTATCAGCTCTTTTTATTAAACCAGTGGGTGGGACAATTATTTGTCACAACAACAACAACACAATACCCCTACAACAAATGTATACATTTATTTTCTACATATTTTTATTTTGGTAATGCGAAGATATTTGATAACCTTGATACCTAGAGTATCAAATGCATTTTTATTTAAGAAATTTTTGATTTACGATATTTTTAGGATAACGCTCCAATGTATGTCAGAAAATATAAACTAATAGTGAATTAACTAATACTTCAGATGTTGCTTGGTCAATTAACATTTCTATTGAACACTGAATTAACAACTTGAAAATTATTAGTTATATTGATGATGTTTTCTTTTTTTAATTTTCTTTTTCAATGTTCACTTTTTCTTAACAATTAAGAAGTTAAAAAGTATCTGCCATTATTTGCTTATTGGAATTATTGTCTAGAATTTTAGTCTTTAACAGCAGGAGAGCAATAACATACATAAAGCAGCATTTATTATATCTCTTCTGTTTTATTACCCCTAATATATTTTTCTGCTACCTCCTCAACACTTACAAATTATATTAGTATATCCTGTAGTACGAGGTTTCTGGCCTTGACTTTTGGGCCTGGCCTCAAGGTTTAGGCCCACAGACCTGCAGACCCACAGAGACACAGAGACACACAGATGCTTTCAATAGTTTTAGGCTGATCAGCCTCAGGCCTAGGCATATAGCTTGCTAACTCTCTACCCTTCATCTAACCCATGTCTCTTGTCTGGCCATGTGTCTCATGTGTCTCGGTACCTTTTCTCAGAGAAGCATGGTTGTCCTCTGCTTCCTCCCGCTTCTCTCTGGCATTCTGCTCTATTCTTCCTGTTCTCAAGAGTTTTCTTAGTCTGGTAGCCCCACCCACACTTCCTGCCTACCTTTGGCCAATCAGAGCTTTTTATTAAACCAGTGGGTGGGACAATTATTTACCATGAAACAACACAATACCCCTACATATCCCCTTTTCTCCTTTTAAAACAAAAGAACTCTAAATCTAATATTCTTTCCCCCCTTATCTATAACAACTTATAAATAACACTGTAAATAAACACAAACATCCATAATCCATGTTGTGGGAATGTGGGTGTTGTTCTCTAGGCTACTTCCTGCTGAATGGAGATGCAGACAATCTCATGGGAATCCAAAGAAAAATTTAGGATTATGCACAAGTCTTTAGTGGAGTACTCTGTAAGGCTGGGTCATCTCAGCCAGTCTCCTTGAAATTGTTCTGAATACAGAGCTCGGGAAACTTCAACATAGGTGCTCTGAAATGCTAAATCATCTGGTTCATCCTTTTCCATTGGAAATATTTCAGGTGGTCTTCCTCTATCAAACTTTATGTTCTTTATCCAGGAATAAATCCACAGCTTCTCATTTTCTGTGAAAATAAAAGGAAAACCTCTTCTCCAAAGTAGCATATCTTTGAATTTCAATTTTAAAGTAAACTCATTTACAAAATATATAGTTTGAATTAATCCTACAACATTTATAATCAACTGTCTTTTAGCAGCTTTTACTAAGTCATTTTTAGTCAAGAAGCTTAAAAATAAGACAATAATATACAGTATCCAGACATTCTTTGTATTTTCCATCTTTATGTGGCTTATTTTTTATTTATTTATTTTACTCTATTTCTTTTCTAAAGGCTTTCACTGTCTTATTTCTTTTCTTTCTCTAAGCCTATGTATATATATTTTCAATACACTCTAAACCACTTAGACTTCTTACAAGAAACTGTCTTTATTGTATATTTATTTCTTAACTTTTTCTGTCTCTGATCACACCTTTCCTTGGCTAGGGTGATTAACTCCACCCAGATTTTTCTATTTCTTTCTGTTTCTGAACACACCTTTAATCTGTCAGAATTCAAGGTTGGTAGGAAGGGTGGATGACTCCACCCAGCTCCTAGTCTAACTTCATAGAATTTATCTTTTTAACCCAGGTACTCTGAGAATTTTAGGGTCCATATAATTACCAAGTAAAGCTTTGTCACCTGCTGCTCATTAATTCCTTTTAAGTGTTAGGCAGCAGGGCCTCTTAAAAAACTCACAAATATTTTGTCTCTAAGGCTGAATCAGGAAGCTTCTCTTCAAAAAGTCAAGCCTCAGTTTGCCTCAGGCAAATACAGCTGATCCAAGAAAACATCGACACTAAGAAGCCATCTTTGATTCTGTTCCCCTTTTCTCCTTATGAAGGTAAACTTTAATAAATCATTTATAACTTTTTGCTTATATTGAGGGTCCTATGAGACTTCAGGACCCAGCCATTTTACACCTTAAGCTGTACTCCAAAAATCCCACCATCGTACTCAAGCCCATGTGCCTTGCCAGGGCGTCTCTGTACCATGGCTCACATGGGAGACACAATTCAGAGGCTGCTTTGGGCTCTAGACCATTTTTAAGCTTTCTATGACTTTATGTGGGCATATTTGCCCCACGTTGGGCTGCCAATATCCCATTGTTCACTTAATATCTCTTTGATATGGAAACAAAGTCACTTTTTTTTTTTGTTTTCAATCTGAATATGTAGCTTTCATCTGGGGTACCTCTAATTCAATCACCTCACAATTATTGTTCAAAATATTGCACTGTGCTAAAAACATAAATTATGTTTTGTTCAAAACATATAAATAACTGTGCATTCCCTCCAAGATAAGTATGCACTTAATTATACCAACAAAGTATATCTTATAATACTATTCTTTGGTTTAATACCCTCCTTCACCAATTTCACTTTCTTGAAAGAAAATCATTTCCTTTGATCAGTCATGATGGGCCCTGTGATATAGGGGTCCTATTTATATTTCTGTTCAGCTTCTGCTAAGTCTCAGAAATAATGGTAGGAGAAGAAATGTTGCAATTTTTTTTCAGCGCTGTATCAAATATTTGATCTGTGTTAGATTTCATGAAATGTATAAATAAGTGATTGGAAATGCTTTATTGGTTAAGAGCATCCACTGTTCCTGTGAGCAGTCCTCTAGAACTAGAGTTTAGTTCTCAGAAGCAAGTCAGGTATTTCATCAACTACCTGTAATCCAGATCTTCTTGATTCTGCAAGCATCTGTATTTACTGGAACCCATATGCCCCACAGCATGTCCATAAATATATGCACATAATTAAAAATAAATTTAGTCTTTCAAAAATATGGATAAATAAAATCTTTCCTGTGTTTTGCTATGGATGTCTAACAAGTTTTGAGAATACAACTGGTCATCCTTCATGAAATAGAACAGAGCTGAGCACATAAGTGTTCACACATTTCTAGATTTTCTTTTTTGGTTTTATTTAGATGATACTTTTATAACAATATCTACGTATCTCAGTCAGAATCTTTTCAAATTCTGGGATACTGGTATTTACTACCAAATCTGTCTTATTCTTCAGTTTTATAATTTTCCTGCATATTGATTGGGGACAGCTAACATCTGAGATTTACAACAATTTTAAAATTATTTGTAAGTATTATTTGAATGTATGTTCTTGTTTCAGAGTGTATATGCACTTTTCTGTGTGAGTCACAGGGTCAATGTGATGTGAAAGGATAGCTTCAAGCATTTACACTCTCTTTCTACAGCTTGGGTACTGGAGATTGAATTCAGGTCATCCGTCTGGGCATCAAATGCTTTTACTTACCACCTAGATAGCCTACTTCAACTTCCTTGCAGTTTCTATCTCTGTTTCCCATGTACTTTAACATCCCACTCAACATTTCAAAAGAAAGCTACTGTATTTATTTTAATTCAACAAATGTTTAAATTGTGTAAGGAAACTAAGAAAGTAATAGGAAGGCATGGTAGTGGTTTTAATTCATACAGCCTAGTTAGAAGTATAAGTATGTGCTGTTTATACATTTATGGACATTGAAGATAAGGACAGGTTTTGACACCCTTTACAGCATACCACAAAAAAAAATCCATCTGATATAAATCACACCTGGTACCCACCACAACTCAATGTAATACTGAACAGGTTTTTTTTTTTTTGTTTTTTTTTTTTTTGTTTTTTTTTTTTTGTTTTCTTTTGTTTTGTTTTGTTTTGTAGCCAAACCGCATTCTTATTACATGTTTTATGAGCTTACTACTGGATTAAAACTTTTACATGACAAGACACTGTAAATCAATGTTATTATTATTTTTTCATTAAGTAAATGGTAATTATGAAGAAAGAAGCAGCTGTTACTGTCACACTCAATGCCCCAGGAGTTAGAAGTCTGCCCATGAGAAAGGAGACATAGGGATTCAACGTTCTGCATTTCTGACAAAAACCTGTCTACTTCCACGAAGATTAAGTCTGCTGAAGTACATGTACCATTTAAAATAACACGTAAGGCTGACAAAGAAGGCTGGTATTCTTTATCTAATGAAACACATATTTAAAAGTACATTTAAATAAATTCAAAAAGTCTAAAAACAAAAGTTCCTAAAAATAAAAGAGAGAGTTGGAAATGACAGGAGAGGGTGTGGCCAAATTAAATCCATAATGGACAGTGTAAGATGAAGGGATTGCCTTCCTCCTCAAAGTTAATAATTACATAAAGAGAAAATCCAGAAGGAGCAAGATAACAAAGAGACATTTCTTAAGAACATTCTAGAATTCTCCAACTCCTGTGTGGAAAAATGTAAGGATATTTTGAAAATATTGTTGGGGAAAATACAATCATGCATGGAAAGACAAGGTCAACCTTGTCCAAGAGATTCTTTACTGAATAACTGTATTATAAAATCTATCACATTAGTAAGGAAAAAATGAATTCTAAAGGACACTTATATTCATTTTTCCTTCTGACTGTAATAAAAGACATTAAGGTAGAAAAAGATAAAAATTCACAAATGTACTTTATAAATAAACTAGCTTCTCAGCAATGGTGACAAACTCCTGCTTAAATAGTGCTGCTATCCCGTTATACTCCAGAAGTTTCAGTTGCCCCAGCTGAATGGACAGAGAAGTATTGTATGAAGTCTACATTTTGAGTTTCCATTCATAAATTTTATAAATATGTGATAGATATAGCTAATGTAATCACCATTTATCCGAATAGCAAAAACAACATAATATATGGAAGTGCTGAGTTTAGAAGTAAAGAACACAAGCATTCAAAAGAACAAAATATTTTTATATCTAAGGCAAATCCATGATTTGTTTCTATTCCCAGGCAAAAAGAATAACAATTTAACAGGAACAGTAATAAATGTTTGTGTTTCCTAACATTAACGTTCTTCGATAATGTTGTCATTAATTTCACTTTGTAACTTCTTGGTTTGAAGAGTTACAATATCATTCAGAGTGAATTGAGTTTACAGCTCTAATACTGAAAACACAAAATTTGCTTTATAATTCTTCCAAATTTAAATATTTAACATAAAACTACACTTAGACCATAGCTCCAGAATATTACTAAAATTTATGTTTAGAGAGAAGGGAAAGCTCACAGGAAATAAAATGGCAAATGAGTCATTTTTGGTTATTTATACATGAAAAAATGACAATTTATATTTTCAGTGCTATTCCCCTCTTATTTCAAACAGCACAATTTGTTCTCATTCCTTTGCACTAGTATCCTCAAAAAGACACAAAATATTGATTTTTCTTTTTAAGATTTGCAAAAGGAAGGCATGTGAGTATAACGTGCAGTGTGCTAAGACAGGATATGAATCTACTTGGTGTTATTCAAGTAGAAAATATGCAATGAGATTTATGAGAATTAAGACTGACAAGAAAGGGGAGAATGTGTCCATGAAGCTACCAATAAAAGGTTTGTAGTTGGAGAATGACTTGGCTGACAGATTTGTCCTTCAGTTACATCTTTCTGGCTGAATAAAACATGGACTCCCAGAATCAATACCAAAGTCAGGCACATTCTGGTGTAAATAAGAACTCCAACAGGGCTAAGGGGAGATAAAGAGGGGTTGCATTCCATAGATGAAATTTTATTGACAGGAGTGGAGAGAATGTAGAAATTCTGCTTATACGTGTCTGGCTTTCACATCACTAGCAAGCAGGAGCCAAAGGTCTCCTCATATTCCTTGCCCTCCTTAGAAGAAAAGGTCTCTTTTTATGTGACAGCAGGAAGTCTTTCCCACTTCCTTTATAGTATTAATTGTAAAAGATACCACAAGATTCCCGAGTCTAATATTACAGTACTTTATATTAAATGTGTATTTTTCTTCTGAAATATTTCTCCATCTCATGTTCCCTTGTATTTCACTAAAAGTCCTTTAAATTGTTATGCTTCTCAGCTTCCGATATTATTATATCCTGATAAATAAAGTAGCTTGAAAAATATTCTAAGTTAGCAGTACATTTGGGTCAGACAAGGTGTCTTACGTTTAAAATCTCAGCCATTTGTAAAGGCTTAGGCAGAAAAATCTAACCAGAGATTCATAGTAAGGTAGTTTTTTTAAAAAAATAACAATAAAAGTATCCTCCAGAAACATGATGGTTAACATTAGAATCTCACTCTGGACTTTCTTCAGTTCTCAAGTACTTGTCATTATCACACACACACACACACACACACACACACACACACACACACACACACACAAAAAAAAAAAAAAAAAAAAAAACAGATGAAGAGCACTTACAACAAAAAAAGGTAGACAGAGTCTAAGTAAACGAAAGTACTTCTGAAGGTGTGAGATGGACAATAGCAACGGAACCATTATAGAGTAAGGTACATTCTAGTGGGTGAGGTGGAACATGGTCAAAGAGAACAATGGAGAAGAAACAAACTCTAAGGTATAAAAGGGTCAGGACTGGAAACTAGGGCAGAGCACACAGAGCACCTTCCCAGAGGAAGAGTGGACAACAGGAGTGTCCAAATTGCACTTCCTACATTTTAGATGGCTTTTATAATTGTTTCTAAAGTCCCTAGAAACGTCTGGTTACTGGTGACTGACCAATTCATTTGGATTGACTCTTAAGGGAGAGAGAAAGGTTTTTCTTTGTTCTTTATCAGAAAGCCATTGCCTAGTTCTTATGAACTTCTAGGCAGTTCAAATTGTCATATTCTCACCAAGTTCCAGAGATTTGACTAAGAACCTAATCTTTTGAATATTAATTACAAACCAAAGATAGGAGACATCCTAAATGACCCTCAAGAATCTGATATTTAACAAACTTTCCAACAGTGACATTTGTCAATAAGTACCATCTACTGTAGATACTGAAGCAGATGGTGGTTGGAATTTAGAAGCTTATAGCTAGGCTAAAGATTCTGGCTCTCAAAAACTAAGCAAATGAACAAAATAATGCAATACTGACTATCCATCAATTTTACAGTTTTGCTTCTGCCAGATGATTGTAAATTAATCAATATCATCCCCAGAAGACATGATTCCTATAAGATGAGTAGGAACTACAAGGTGAATGAATATTTCTGTTTCAGGATATAGTCCTCACCTTCGTAAATGATTGCCAACTTCGGCAGTGGGATCACTTGTTCTTTGAAGCTTAGGTCTTCATGGAACTAAGGATGACTACAGGGATAGTACAATGACTTGCCCTTGTGCTTCAGTTTTGAAGAGGAATAACAAAGTTTACTTATAGAGAAGAAATTAGATCAGATTTCAGGTTAAAGACAGAAAATAAAAACAGAGGTATAAGACTTTTATCTTGATTCTAGTTACTTTGTGAATCCAAGTGAGGAATCAGAGCCAGTTTCAAAAGGAAGTTTGAAATTCCAACTCCAGTATCTATTGATTAGGTGTTTCCTGTTCATTTTTGAAAAACTGAATAGCCCTATACTGAATCAACTCAAGTTGAGGATAAAATAGATTGAGTAAGAAAAATTCCATTCTATTCCTCTTTTATGTATATATATATATTTTAAGCTGTGCTTATGGGATAGAATGGAATGTTTTACTTTCTAGCCATACAGATAAAATTAAAAAGGAATTTCTCTACTAAAAGTTCAATGAGTGAAATATCAAGTCAATTCATGTGTTATTTATTAGAATCAAATTGATTTAGCAATTTTAGTATAGGCATAGGTCCCAATACAGGAGCATCTGTAAGATTTTCTGGTATTTGTGTCAAGAGGACAAAGGATTTCATTAGGTAGACATAGTTACAGAAAGTGAGGAGTGAGAATGTACTAAGAAAGAGAATAGCCTACTAAGCCAGGAGAAAGAAAAAAAAAAAAAAAAAGAAACTCAAAATGCGCTAGGTATGGGGTAGTTTTTCTTATGAATGCCATCTTTGCTACATGTAGACCAATCGAAGAAGGGTTTCCCATCTTTTATGTCAACTAGCTTCTTTCACTTTAATATTAATATCACTCTCCCTACATCATTACGCTTCTGCCACAGTTAGTGTCAAGAATTAGGACTGAGACAACAGCATGGATTGCTTCACAGATACCAACTAATGAAATACTTATCATTCATTAATAAAATTCTATTTTATGATTTTCTAGGTAATATTCCAGGTACCATGTCCCAGCAATTAGAAACAAACAAAAGCATCCTCTTTTTCTATAGAGATATATTTTGACATAAAAAGTAAGGGGCTGATTTATTTCACAGTCACATTTGGTTGGTTTTATTTAATAAAAAGTTCGTAATTTCACAGATTTGAAGGTAAACTCTAAATTTACAACACATGCAAGTTTTGCAAGAATTTTCTGAGAAAAGCTTAAAAGTAAAATGAAGAAAAACAGCTTTACTGTTTTACTTCACTGTTAGGAAAAAGAGTGAGAATATCCACTCAAGTTGTGTCAATTTATGAGATTTTATACCAAGGTTCTTTAATATTTTAGGAAATTTTCTTTTATTATTCAAGAACATGAGCATGCTACTGTAACTAAGTGATTAATGTTTACTGAGTCATGGGGTTGTAGGTGCATCATTTAACCTAATACTTAGCCTCTCACTTACTTTCATGGCACAGCACCTATAAACCCTTGATATTCCCTCTGTGAAAAAGTGGCTTTAATTGTAACAAAATGAGACATGATATTTCATTAAGGGCCATCAAAGACACAAAACCAGATAAACAGAATAAATTCAATATATTTTTTACATGGTGCAATTTTCAGTATAACAAGAGCAGAAGTTTTGGATAATATCAGCTATCATTGGGGGGGGCACCACCCTGATTCAAAACAAAATACAGATACTTATTCTTAATTATAAATGCCCTGCCTTAAATTGACTTGTTTCTTTCCAGTTTTTCTTAACTTAAATTATCCTACCTATCTTCTGCCCTTGGGCTTCTACTTTTTCCCCTTACTTCACTCTTACTCTTTGGCTGGCCGTGTGGCTGTGTAGCCAGGTGGCCAGGTGGCTGTGTGGCTGGGTGGCTGTGTGACCTTGTGGCTTAGTGGCTGTGTGACTGGGTGGTTGTGTGGCTGTGTGGCCGTGTGGCCATGTGGCTGTGTGGCCATGTGGCCGTGTGGCCGTGTGGCCGTGTGGCTCAGTGGCCGTGTGGCTGCCGTGGTTGCCTCCTGGCATCATCCTCTCCTTGTTCTCTTGCTCTTTCTTCTTTTTTTTTTTTCTCCCAGATTTCTCCTTCTATTTATTCTCTCCCTGCCAGCCCTGCCGGTCCTTCCTCCTGACTTGCTTTTGACTGTTCAGTTATTTATTAGACCATCATGTATGTTAGACAGGCAGAGTTACACAGCTTCACAGAGTTAAGCAAATACAACATAAAAGACTGCAACACATCTTTACATCATTAAACAAATGTTCTACAGCATAAACATAAGTAACACATCTTAAAATAATATTCTACAAAAGCTTTCCCACTCATCTAATATTTGTTATTAACATTTGTCAGATACTATAAATAGAAAAGATACAGTAAAGAAGAGTTTATCATTTGAAAGTTTGTAGAGAGTAAATAGAAAAAAAAGATTACTAAGTATTATTTAGTTCCTGGCCTAAATACACACACACACACACACACACACACACACACACACACACACACACACACACACACACAAACAAACGCGCGCGCCCTCCACTCAGGAGTTTGAGGCAGAAAGATTGAAAATTCAGTGACTCTCTCTGGGCTACAAAGTGGGTTCAAAGCTAATGTGAATGCATGTATCAGTGAGACTATATCCCCCAAATTAACCACAGAATGGGAGGAAAAAGGAGAAGGAAATGAAAAGAATAAACAACATTAAAGAACGAGAAGGAAGGAATGAAAGGAGAAAGGGTTGGATGTGGGGGGAAGGGCAGCAGGGAGAAGGAAACCACACACTGTAGAGTAACTTGACTAGTGTCCGCCGTGCACAATAGTAAATATGCTGGTATTTCTGGAACTGATTCAAATGTGGGGTCACTGTACCTAACACTGCAAAGCTTTGTCACTGAAATTGGTTTAATAAAACACTGATTAGACTGTAGTCAGGAAGCAAGTAAAGGTGTGGCAACCAAACTGGGAGAATTCTAGGAAGAGGAAAGGCAGAAAACTATTAGACTCCAGCCAGACACAGAGGAAACAAATAAGAATACTGGGCTGAGCAAAGGTAGCAAGCCATGTGGCTAAACATAGATAAGAATTGTGGGTTAATTTAAGTGTAAGTGATAGATAGTAATATGCTTGATCTACTGGCCCAGTCATTACTATAATATTAAGCTTCTGAGTCAATTACTTGGGAAGTGGCTGCCACGTATTTAAGTGTTCCTGGTAAGACAGAAACTTATGACTACACTTAAACTTTATTTTTTTTTAATGTGATGAGTGGGATTTAGTATGTAATGGATGTGCTGCCCTGGGTTACTCTTATTTGGAAATTAATATACTATAAGTGTTACCTGATTTTTACTTTATACCTTGAGTTCTATCATCTTTCACTTCTCTGTCCCCATTTAAGACTCATAAATCCACAATTCATTTGGCATATTTCAATTATGTGAGTAATAGAGTTACATTTTATACATTAGTCTGACCATTCTGGTATTATAAAATGGACAGAAACAAAAGTGAAGTATTTTTAGTCAACTTACACTAACTTCATATTTGCATGACACCTTCATTTATTCATTCTGTTCTGTGGCTCACATTCCCTTTTTAAATTTTCCCTGAGATCAGCTATATTTGTGCTTAAAATTTATTATTTATCCAAAAATGATTCTTTTCCCTCAATTTCACTCAGAAAACAATTGTTTTTACCAAAATTGCTAATGGACAGTAAATGTAGTCTGTTTAGTGTGTTCTGGTTTTTTTAAAATGTGATTCTACCTTTTCTCTTATGATGAATAAACATGTGTTATTAACATTAACTACTGATTACAGACAAAGAAAAAATGAAGTTGGAATCACATTTGAATTTGTAACAGAAAGAATTCGTGCACATGCATAGTAAAAGATCTCAAAATGGGAGTGACTACACTGGAACCAGTACACCCCCCCCCACCAGTAACTTGAACCAAATGACTTTAATTTGCACCTTAGTTTCTAAAAATAATAGTCTAAATGTTTATCTTCTATAAATAAGTAATTATTAATGATAATTTATCATCTATTGATATATTCCTCTTGAGAAAATTAATGCTACCTCCATTATTATTGGCATGAAAATATATTCTTGTTTATTTACAAAAATCCTTCATTTATCTCAAATATATACTAGACTACTTTATATTCTATTTTCTCATACATTGCTAATTTAGATATAGAAAATAGTCTGTACAGATTTTAGAAAATACTCTGCACTTATTTTATCCACCTGTAGTGTTACATGCAAGCAAAATGTGCATATATGAAGAAAGCAACATCAGTGGTTGTCTGAGGCTGATTTTAGGATTAACTGAAACTCTTCACTCAAACTAGAAAGTAATGGCCAGGACAGGGGTCATTGTTTAAAGTGAGATTCACTGTGAATTCAGAAGATGACTTAATTATTTTAGTAACAAGCAAGGTAAATTAATTATCCAGTGTAGAAATTAAGTTTTGAGGAAACTGGGTATTAGGAATGAAGTATACACTTTTATGTTTATTCTTAAATATCTAAAGGTTTTCTAAACATTTTTTTTCTCTCACCCCTGACAGGAGCACTGTCTAGCAACAGAACTTGAGTATGCAAATGAGAACATGGTGGCTGTGCAATTAAATAGAGAGCAGAGATGCCACAGAAGAAAAAACTCACACTGAAAAATGTTGGTCTGGGAAAATAACTCCTGGTATGATTTTTTGGTTTTTATTTTTAAGTAGATTTACCTCACAGCTGAGAATGAACAAGGCTGTCTATTCTAAGAGGAAGCCTAACAGCTTTTACCAGCTCTGGTCACCAGCAGCTACTCCAAAACTCTGGAAAAGCATGCTCCCTTTTTCCTCTCCTTAACAATATCACTGACTTCCTTACATTTCCCAAAGGTTGCCATAGTCTTCATGTATGATCTACAAGAAATGTAAATTGTGTATGCCTAGAAGTTAAAAGTGCACAGACACCTGTGTTTTTGTTTTGCTTGCTTTCAACTTGTTTGAATCCAATCCAATAAAGATGTTAGCATGTAGTAGAGACAGTATAAAATAAAATACTAATGAAAACTAAAACACATCAACAAGAATCCATTTTACATATATCTGCTTTTCTTTTCTTTCATTCAAAACTGCGATCTTTTTAAAAGTTGTATTTGTTTATTATGTGTGCACTATACAGAAGAGGGCATCAGATCTCATTATAGAGGGTTGTGAGCCACCATGTGGTTGGTGGCAATTGAACTCAGGACCTCTGAAAGAACAGTCAGTGCTCTTAACTTCTGAGTCATATCTCCAGTCCCAATCTTAACAAAGGTTAATTTGTATTAAAATTTTTATTTTTTCCCCAAACATAAAAAGTTATTATATAATTTGCATTAAGATTGACTTACTTATTTTTATCTTATATGTAGAGTGCTCCCTATGCATGTAGGTATGTCCAAGATATATATCCCTGGTGCCCAGAAAGATAAGAAAAAGAACAACATATTCCCTAGAAGTGCATGTCTGGATTGCTGTAAACCCCATGTGGATGCTAGGAAAAGAAACCTCCGTTGTCTGAAAGTGCAGCAAGTGCTCTTAAATGCCGAGACATCAGACAGTGCCCTGGATTTAAAGTTTTATAGTATTTTATTCAATATTTTCTCTAAGATATTATCTTCAATTATTTCAAAATATCTGGAAATGCCCTAACTAATATCAAAATAGAAATTTTAGTTAGATCAAGAATGTAATCTTATGTCTTGTGAGGGTCAGTTTGAGGTCACCATGGACTGCATAGTACATTCTATGTAAATGGGCTACAGAATGAAACTCCTTTTCCACAACAAGAACAAAAAAGCAAAATAATAAAAAAACTTTAATGATAAAATAATAAAAGCTATGTAACTTCCTCGGTGAAATCTTTTACATGAATGTACCTTTTTCTATGTTATATATACACATATAATTTTCATTATTTATAGACATATTTATACATATTTCTGTAAGTTTGTCTCTTTATAAACAAGTTTCAATTAAGAATATTTTCTTACTCCTCTTTTTCTTATGTTATATATATTTTATTATAGTTAATATTAATATATTTTAATCTATAGATATAGAATCTTTTATTCCATGGTACCTCAGTTAACTGCCTGGTATGATTTTGTCATTGCAGCCAACTGAACAACCCACAGCTCTAATAACACCTAGTTATTGTCCCTTTAAATATTTATTCTTCTGTACTTATCTTTGAGCTTTAAATGTACATAGTTTCCCTGTCATTAAGATTATAATATATCTTACAATTCTAATCTTCCATCATTTTATTTCACTTGGATGATTTCGGTTTTTTAGCCTCTAGTTTCTAAAGAGTTATCTATATATTTTAGAGATCAGTTCTCTGTCAGTTTTAGGGTTGGTGAAGATCTTTTTCCATTCTGTGGCTGTCATTTTGTCTCATTTATCAAGTCCTTTGCCTTACAAAAGCTTCTCAGTTTCAGAAGGTCCCATTTATTGTCATTCTTAGTGTCTGTGCTACTGGTGTTATATTTAGAAAGTGGTCACCTGTGCCAATGCGTTGGAGGGTATTTCCTGATGTGGGAATGTCTTTCTGTATGTTGTGAATATCAATCTTTAAATAAAGGAGCTGTTTTGGCCCATGACAGGCACCATAGAAAAGGTAGGAGGGGAAATCAGAATAAGTAGTAGGAGGTCAGAGACAGGCAGATCGAGCCAGATACCCAAACAAAAAATATCTAAGGAGCACAGGGTGAGCCATGAGCTACATGGCAGACAGATTAATGTGAATTGGTTGAGGTAAGATGAAAGAGCTAGCTATCAATGTGCCTAAGCCATAGGCCAAACAGCATGAACTTAATATAAGTGTTGGAGTCATTGGAGGGGGACTAAGCAGCAGCAGGAGGCTAGGCAGTCTGGGACTGCAGGTCTGTGGGTCTTGACCTTTGTCCTCCTGGGGCCCAGAAACCTCATTGTAACAATTTCCCACTTTCTTTTCTATCAAGTTCAGTGTAAGGAGGTTTATGCTGACATGTTCAGTCCACTTGGACTTGAGTTGTGTGCAGAATGATAGATAAGGATCTATTTGCGTTCTTCTGTATACTATCATCCAGCTGTGCCAGCACCATTTGCTGAAGATGCTTTTTTCCATTGTATATTTTTGGCCTCTTTGTCAAAAATTAGGTGTCGTAGGTGTATAGTTTAAGGTTGGGGTCTTTGATTCAATCCCGCTGATCTACAAGTCTGTTTTTATGCCAATACTAGGCTGTTTTTATTACTGTATCTCTGTAGTATAACTTGAAGTCAAGGATGGTGATGCTTCCTGAAGATCTATTATTAAACATAATTGTTTTGATAATCTTGGGTTTCTTGTTATTTTACATGAAGTTGAATATTGTTTTTTCAATGTCTGTAATGAATTGTGTTTTGATTTTCATAGAAATTGCATTGTATCTGTAGATTGCTTTTGGTAAGATTGACATTTTTACTGTGTTGATCCTATCCAGGAGCATTGGAGATCTTTCAATTTTCTTATATCTTCTTCAGTTTATTTCTTCATTTTCTTAAAGTTCTTGTCATACATGTCTATCACTTGTTTGGTTAGAGTTATCACAAGATATTGAATGATATTTGCAGCTATTATAAAAGGTGATATTTCCCTGATTTATTTTTCAACACTTTTTATCATTTATATATAAGGGGGCTATTTTTTTTTTTTGAGTTAATCTTATACCCTGCTACATTGCTGAAGGTATTTATCAGCTGTAGAAATTTTCAAGCCATTTATGTATACTAACACATCATCTGCAAATAGAAATGATTTGACTTCTTCCTTCCCAATTTGTATCCATTTAATATACTATTGTTTTCTTATAGCTTTAGCTAAATCTTCCAAAACTATATTGAATAGATAAAAGAAGAGACGACAGTTTTTCTTTGCTCCTGATTTTAGTGAAATTGCTTTGAGTTTGTCTACATTTAGTTAAATGTTGGCAATCGGCTTGCTGTATATTGCCTTTATTTATTATCTTCAGGTAATTTTTCTGTATTCCTGATCTCTCCAGGAATTTTATCATGAAGGATAGTTGGATTTTATCAAAGGCACACTTAGTATCAAAGGAGATGATTATGTGGTATTTTTTAATCAAAAATATCATTTTTATCAATGTATCTGCCTGCTCCCCTCCCTTCCTTCCTCCCAATCACTCCCATTTAGCCTTCAGCTTCATCCCTCCCCATCCACACATCCCCATCCCCAAAAGAGTGAGAAATCCCGAGGTGAGTTAGCTCAGTGTGGCACATCTACTCTAGGCAAGTCCAATTTACTCATCCCAAAGTCAATGTTGGGTTAGGTGTTCCTCTGCAGGGAATGGGCTCCAAGGTGCCAGACTGTGAAGAGAAACACAGTCTGATCTCACCCCTGTGGCTCTACAAACTGCTCATGTCACTTGAAAGTTGCTTACCCTTGGAGGGCCTACCTCTTTTTCCTGACGGATCTCAAGTGGCTATTCTTGATTCAGTTTCAGGCAAATGGATGGACTTGGAGAATAACTTTCTGAGCGAGGTATTACAATCCCAGAAAGATAGGCATGGGATGTACTCACTCGTATGTGGTATTTTCTTTCAGGTTGTTTATATGATGGATGACATGGACAGCTTCTCCTGCATCCCTGGGATGAAGCATACTTGATCATGGTGGATGAGTCTTTTTATTTGTTCTTAAATTTGGTTTGCCAGTATTTTATGAGTATTTTTGCATAAATGTTCATGAGGAAAATTGTTCTGTAATTCTCTCTCTCTCTCTCTTTCTTTTGCATCTTTGAGTGGCTTAGGTATTAGGGTGACTGTAGCCTCATAAAATAAATTTGGCAATATTCCTCTAATTTCTGTTTGCTGTATGGATCAGGTCGAGGAGTATTGGTATTAATTCTTCTTTGAATGTATGGTAGAATTCTGCACCGAAAACCTCTGCCCCTGGGTGCTCCTCCCCCCCCTGGAGAGACTTTTAACAATAGAAGTTTCAATTTCCTTGGGAGTTATAGGTCTGTTTACTTCATTGATCTTGTTATGATTTAAATTGTATAAGTGGTACCTGTCTAGGAAGCTATATATTTCTGTGATGTTTTTCAAATTAGTGGAGTATAGGGTTTCAAAGTATCACCTAGTGATTCTCTAGATTTCCTGGGTGTCTGTTGTTATGTTCTCCTTTTCATTTCTGATTCTGTTAAACTGGGTACCTACTCTCTATCTTCTTGTTAGTTTGGATAAGGGTTTATCTGTGGTAGGATTCAGGTATCAGCTGATAAGTCTGAAGATACTTATCCAGGGTCCTGCACTCCTGAAGGGGGTGTGGCCAGCCCTGTTCAAGAGGAGCGTCTGGGATCTTGAGTGGCCTGTTTTGTTCCTGCCTTCTTGGAGATCAGATCAGCATCCATCGCCTGGATCATCCTATCGCCACAGAATCATCCTAAGGTTTAACTTGTAATCGTGAGTGTTAAGTTACTTTTGAATAAATATTTATCCTGTATTTAATATATTGCAGGTGAGATTTATTATGATATTTATCTATTTTATTAACTTTCTCAAAGAATCAACTCTGATTCATTGTATTATTCTCTTTGTTTCAACTGTATTGATTTCAGTCCTGAGTTTGATTATTTCCTTCCTGGTACTCCTTATAGGTGAGTTTACTTTTAATTCTTCTAGAGCTTTCAGTCATGCTGTTAATTTTCTCTAGTTTTTTTTTTTTTTGGCATCTAGTATTATACATTTTACTCTTAGCATTGCTTACATTTATGTCCCATAAGCTTAAGAATTTTGTGGATGCATTTTCATTAAATTCTAGTCTTTGATGTCTCTCTTTACTTCTTTTTTGACCCAGATGTGGTTCAATTGAAAGATGGTCAGTTTCCATGAGTGTGTAGGCTTTCTGTAATTTTTGGCTTTTTTGAACTCTAACTTTAGTCCATGGTGGTCTGGTAAGATACAAAGAGTTATTGCCATCTTCTTATCTATTTTACTTGCTTTATGTCTGAGTAAGTAGTCAGTTTTAGAGAAAGCTCCATGGGATGCTAAGAAAAAGGCGTATTTCTTTGTATTTGGGTAGAAAGTTTTGTATATATCTATTAACTCCCTTTGAGTCATAACATCTGGTAGATCCCTTTTTTCTCTGTTGAGTTTCTGTCTGGTAGACATGTTCATTAGTGAGAGTGGGGTATTGAAGTCTCCAACTATTAATGTGTGGGATTTGATATAAGATTTAAACTTTAGTAATCTTTTTTTTACATATATAGGTGCCTTTGTGTTGGGGGCACAAATACTTAGGATTGAGACTTCATCTTGGTGGATTTTTTTCCTGAGATGAATAAGTAATGTTCATCCTGGTCTCTTTTGATAGATTTTAGTTTGAGGTCTATTTTGTTAGATATTAGGGTGGCTACATTAGCTTGTTTCTTAGGATCATTTGATTGGAGAGTCTTTTCCCAAGCCTTTACTCTGAACTGTGTCTGTCTTTGAAGTTAAGGTGTACTTCTTGTATGCAGCAGAAAGATGGTTTTTATTTTTGTACACATCTTGTTAGGTGGTATCTTTATATAGGTGAATTGATTCCATTGATGTTAAGGAATATTAATGATTAGTGAGTGTTACTTCCTGTTATTTTTGGTGGCAGTGTTTATGTTTCCCTTCTTTGGAATTTTCATCAGCGGAATTATTTATTGCTTGTTGTTTCATGGGTGTACCTAGCTTCTTTAGGTTACAGATTTCCCTTTAGTGCTTTCTGTAGAGCTGCCTTATGGATATGTATTGTTTAAATCTAGTTTTATCATGAAATATCTCCTTTACTCCATCTAAGATGATTGACAGTTTTCATGAGTATAGCAGTCTTAGCTGACAACTGTGGTCTTTTATTGTATGTAAAACATCCGACCAGGATCTTCTGGCTTTCATTGTTTTCATTGAGTAGTCTGTCTTTATTCCTTTGAGTCTGCCTTTATAGGTAACTTGGTCCTTTTCCTTTGCAACTCTTACTATTCTTTCTGTAGGTTTAGTGGCTTTATGATTATGCAGTGAGCAGACTTTTTTTGGGGGGGGGGAAGCATCTAGTTTACTTGGTGTTCCATAAGCTTCTTCTATCTTTTTAGGCAATTCCTTCTTTACGTTGTGAAAAGTTTTCTTCTATGATTTTGTTGGATACATTTTCTGTGTCTTTGAGCTGGTAGTCTTCTTCTTCAATTCTAATTATTCTTAGATTTGGTCTTTTTATGGTGTTCCATATTTCCTGGATGTTTTATGTTATGACATTTTTGGTTTTAGTGTTTTCTTTGACAGAGAAATCTATTTTCCCTATTCAGTCTTCCACACCAGAGATTCTCTCATCCATCTCTTGCACTCTGTTGGTTATGCTCCTTTCTATAGTTCTGGTTAGTTTCTTCAGTTTTTCTATTTCCAGCTTTGCCTTGGTTTGTGTCTTTTTTATTTCTTCTATTTCAATTTTTAAATCTTGAAATGTCTCCTTAACCTGTTTGATTGCTTTTTTTTGGTTTTCTTTGATTTCTTTATTTTCTTCCAGAGATGTACTAGTTTCTTCCAATTTTTTTGTTTGTGTTTTCTTCTATTTCTTTAAGGATTTTTTTTATATCATCTTATAAGGTTTCTACTATTTTCATAAAATTTTTAAAATCTCATTTTCTTCTGCTTCTTTTGTATTGCCATGATTAGGTCTTGTTGTTGTAGAACTACCAGATTCTGGTGGTACCATGTTGTTCTTTATGTTGTTATATGTATTCTTGCACTGGCATCTGCCCATTGCTTCCTTGAATCACTGCAGGGTTTGTCTATATCTCAGGGAGCTGATTTTGTGCTATCTGTTCTGACTGTGTCTGTGTTTTAGGAAGCCTCTTTTGGTATGGTCTGTGTTCTTCATCTACTTGGAGGTAGAATTTTCTATGTCACAGTGGCCCTCTAAATTCAGTAAGTACTGACACACTGTGGGTCTCAGTAGGCCACTTTTAAACCAGTAGGTGCCTAAGAACTAAGGATCTCAGTTAGCTGCTCTGAGTTCAATTGAACTGAAGAACTCTTGGTCTGATGTATGCAGAGGATCTGTGGTTCTCAGGTTGCTGCTGAGGCCACCAGGTGATGAAGTGTGTTAGGGGATGAGGCAGGGATTTATAGCTGGGGTGACTGGTGAACTAAATGTTACTGGGGCTTCTGGCCTAGTAACAGTTTACCCTGTTGTCCTGGATTTTAAGAAGAGATGAACTGAGGTGGGCTTACAAGTACTCTATTTCAGGGCCATGGTCCTAGAAACCAAGATCTCTGCCTGGGCTATGAGGATTTTCAATAACCCCTTAGTCTAATGGGTGCAGAGTATCTATGGGTTTTCAATTGCTGCTGAGGTCACAGGGTAATGGAGTGGGTGGGAAGATCAGACAGGGTTTTATAGCTGGGGTTGTCAGTAGATTAGATTTTACTGTGTCTTCTGGCCAGCAGGGGATTTTCCTGCTGGCCTAGATTTAGGGCAGAGTGGAGAGGGCATTCCACTCTTTTTCATGTAACCAATGTGAAAAGTTCTTGAAGATCTTCTTTTATTTAATCTTTTAACCTCCATCATAGACTTTTACATATAGACATCTATATCTAAATCCATGGCTGTGGAAGGAAATATTGTCTTTCAAGTAGCCTAGGTCAGTTTATTGCTTACTGTATAAATGGCTATCCTTTTAGTCAATATTATCAAAAACACACACACTATACCCTTCATTTTGCATAACTTTATATTTTATTTCTCTTTGATGAATGTACTTAATTTGTTATGTAAAATAATAATATTAAATATGTATTACATAATCATATATACCTCATAAAACACAATACTTGTACAATACAGATTATCAAATTTGTACTATTTACACAATTTATTTTTTATATTTATAATGACTAAGGGGAAAATATTACCATCATTTTTACTTTAAAAGGTGAAACATTGTTTTGGTATCAAGTATATCATGTTACAGTATTTTTTTAAAGTTGAAAGTAATGGTAGGTAAAAATGCACTGATTACTGTAGATTTTATTTAATTCATTGGAAATGTATTAAGTCTGCCTCTTATATGAGATTAGTTATTATATAAGGAAAATATAGAAACTTCATCTTTCCAGAAGTTTTTCAGTGTCTCTGAATATAGTTCTACTAGATAATGAAGCACCTGTCAAGAATTTTCATGTCTCTATTTTGTGATATAACCTTTTATTTTATCCTATGTTTCTATAATTCTCCTGTGGCTAATGGTATATGATAGCAATTTTTTAATCTACTAGCTCATAGATAAATTAATTGAGGTCTGTAAATGCTATTCTACAATGGATAGAAGATAATACTCTGGGAGATGCTTGTCACTATATGGTTATGATATGTGTATTAGATCCGAATATGTTTTCAAGTATTTATAAGTTCAATGTCCCTACTTAATGTCTAAATTTAGAGAATAACAAGCTTGTCTTTTGTGATTATCTGAGAATGTTGGTAGATTTAGTCTCTGAAAAAAAAAGACAAGAAATCAAAATTTATATGTTTGTGAATATATACAACACATACCTAAATATAAATAATGTCTCAGGAATTTGGACCAAATTCAAGTCCCCTCCATGTCACCTTCATTTGGATATTATAGAAACTATACTCAAATTTTTTCCCAAGGTTTGTGACAAAGAAGGTGGAAGATAACTTTTGTGTGCATTCAGAAACATTGAACTACGGTGCCGAAGTGAGAAAAGAAGATGCCCATTACTATCTAATCCCACTCTCAGATCTTGGTTTTGAAGTCCAGTATTGACAGTTGTTTGAAGAGATCGGTCTCCTTTCTGTCACTTCTTCCATAGGGTTTCCTGAGCCCTAAAGAGAGAAATTTTATGGAGGGTTCTATTTAGGGCTGGGCTATGTGTTCCAGTGTCTCTCATCCTTTGTATAATGTCTGGTTGTGAGTTTCAGTATTTTCTGTGGGGAAGAAACTTCTCTGATTACGGGAGAGAAAAAGCCCTTTCCTATGAATTTAACAGAATGTGATTAGGAATCATTTTATTACTTTTTTTAACAAGTAGTACATGCTTTTTTATCTTAATTCCCCGAAATATCTAGACTTAGTCTCAGCTTTTTGGTAACAGAAACAGTTTCCAAAATGTGTTTTATCTCATAGAGTAGCCTTAAGGTCAAATTAAATTTTAAAGAGGATAGAATATCAAGACCCTATAAATTAACACACGAAGACTGAAGCAGGATGTATGTGGCCTGCATGGGTCTGCACCAGATGGCATTTATAGAACTGAGGAGAGAAGCAGAGACGTTTCCCCATCCCTAACCCCTAAGCAATCCCAAATTGACAATTAATTGAAACAGCTTGGGGCTCACTACCAAAGAAAGATATACTGAAGTTCATGGGTGCATCAAGGACTTTGCACTTTGAATTTTTGTCATCATTGTGTAAATGCGTGCTTCTGGAAGTAAACATTCTAAACATGGTGTATAACATCAAATAACATTCAAAGAATGATGACACCACAAATTAACAAAGCTGTGTCAGATTTGTCACATATTTTAACTCTTGGGAGAAAGAGGATAAAACAGATGAGGTCCTAGAAAGTATCTTTGGGAAGCTAATAGAATTTTCTGGACTGGTATAGGAACATATGACTAAGAAGAAAGCAATAGAGGAAAAAAGTACATGCATACTCATTCAAATCCACAAAATTACTGTTTGGATCTCAAGAAAGCCCTTAAAAACCAAAAATATGGACACTGACAGAGAAACTATTTCTTTAGTGTGAAGAAATACTCCCAATGAATTTTTTTTTTTATGGCAAAATGTGATTTTGAAAAAGGTAACAAACCACTAATACCATATATACAGCTAACTACTCAGTGCTAGTGAAGTAATGGTTCTCCAGTCTTGACTTTAGGATGAGTAAATTGGACTTGCCTGGAGTGGATGTGCCATTCTGAGCTGACCCACCTTGGGATTTCTTTTGGGGGAGGGGATGGGAGGATGGGGAGGGGTGGGGCTTAAGGCTGACTGGGAGAGATTGGGAGGAGTGAAGGAAGGGGGAGCAGGGGGATACATAGATAAAATTGACATTTTTCTAAAATAAAAAATAATAATAAAAGAAAGGTAATCTTCAAGCACTATTTTACTAAGCAGCATAACCTCCATCATCAAGCTATTAACATTTGCTATTATAATCACAGGTAAGTGCATCCTTCACCTCTCATGAAAGAAATTTTTCTTTAAAACAAATTGAGATCATTGTAAAAACATAATCAAAATGCAGTGGTATGGATACCATTCATGCCTAAGACTCAGAAAACATTGAGGACGAGGAGACAGAAAGGTTGTAAAATTCAAAGGATCAGGGGTTTGCTGTTAGATAGGATATTCTAGTAATATCAGAGAGGACACTGACAAACTCTCAACAACATGAGAGCCCAAATGTGTACTGAAAAAGGACTGCACCAACAGACATCAATGTAGATAGATAAAATAAAGGACACAAATGATAGCACAAAATGGCAACCTACAGAATGGGAAATGATCTTTACCGACTCCATATCTGACAGAGGGCTGACTTATAAAATATATATAGCACTCAAGAAACTACAAATCAACAAACCAAATAATCCAATTAAAAACAGAGTATAAATCTAAACAGAATTTTTAACAGAAGAAACTCAAATGGATGATATATATTTAAAAGAATATTCAACATTATCACCCCCAAAAATGCAAATCAAAACAGCTCTAAGATTCCATCTTACACCAGTCAGAATGCTAAAATTAAAAAAAAAAAAGTGCTTGATCATGCTGAAGATGTGGGGCAAAGGTAACACTCCTTCATTTCTGGTGAGAGTGCAAACTTGCATAGCCAATTTGAAAACCAATATAGCACTTTGTCAGAAAACTGAGAATCATTCTATCAAAGGACCACCTATACCATTCTTGGGCAAATACATAAAGGATTCTGAATCATACAAAACACTTGCTCAACTGTGTTCATAGCAGCTTTATTTGTAATAGCCAGAACCTAGAAACAACCTATATTTTCCTCAACTGAGGAATGAATAAATAAAATAGCATACATTTATACAATAGAGTATTACTCAGCTTTTAAAACCAATAACATCATGAAGAAAAATGAATGGAACATAAAATATAATCACACTGAGTGTGGAAACCTAGACCCAGAAAGACTAACATGGTATTTGCTCACAAATAAGTGAATATTAGCTATAAAATAAAAATAACTATGCTACAATCCACAGACCCATGGGGACTAGATAACAAGGAGGCTTCACAGGAGGGGGGTTTCCAAGATTTCCCTGAGAAGGGGAAATAGAAGAGATTTCGTGAGGATACTGAGGGCATGTAGGAATGGGGATGTGAGTGATCTGGTTGGGGGGAGGACAGGTGAGGGGTACTGAACAAGACTACTAGAAAGGGGGAATTTGTGGGTCAGGTAGAAACCTGACACACGAGATTTTTCCAATAATATATAAGGATGATCTCAGCTAAGAATCCTAGCAATAAAAGACATGAAGCCTAAACTTCCCATCTCCTATCACCAGCCAAGACTTTAAGTCATGGGAATGGAAAACCAACCAGCCACATAAACTTTGATCTACCGTCTGTGTTGCCTATGGGATGTGCCAAGGTGATGGTGACTTTGAGATAAAGAGAATGACTAACCAATTTCTGGTATAGCATTAAATTCAAGTAGGAAAGTAAGCCCACCCTTTACACTACCTGTGGTATCAAGACCCAAAGGCTGGATGAGGTAGAGACATAGAATAGAATTGAATAGGACTGAAGGAAACAAAATGTCAATGCAATGATGCCTATTATATTCTGCTAAACACGTAAAATGGTGCCTCACCCAAGTATCATTAGTGAGGCTTCACCCAGCAACTGATGGAAACACGTGCAGACCCACAGCCAAACGTTAGGCGAAACTTGAGGAATCCTGCAGAAGATGGGGAGAAAGGATTGGAGAAGTCAGGGAAGTAAAGGATACCTCTAGAAAACTAACAGAATCAACTTGAAGTCGTAGTGGCTCACAGAGCCTGAACCCACAACCAGAGAGCCTGCATGGAGCTGCCTAAGCATTCTGCATATATGTTAGAGTTGCATAGCTCAGTCCTCTTTTGAGACTCCAAACAGTGGTAGCAAGAGTTATCTTTTTTACAGGCTCTACTCTACTTCTACCCTGCTCCTCATTCTGGGTCAACTTGCCCTGCCTTAATACATGGAGAGGTGCTTAGTCTTACTGTAACTTGATATGCCATGTAATGTCTATACCCATTGGGAGACCTGCTGTTTCTTGCATAAAAATGGAGGTGATTAAATTGAGGGATGGGAGCAGAGGAGGGTGGGGTGGGACTGGGAGGAGAGGAAAGAGGGGAAAGTTTGGCAGAGATGTAAAAGAAATAAAAAAATACAAATTGATTCCATTTTTTCTCAGAAATAAAACAAAAAACTAATAAAAGAACAAACAAACCAAGAAGGCTTTGCTGGGTGTGGTGGCACATGCCTTTAATCCCAGCATTCTGGAGACAGCGAGTTATTTCTTTGAGTTTGAGGCCAGTCCAGTCTACATAGTGAGTTCTAGGACAGCAAATGCTGCATAGTGAGATCCCATCTTTAAAATAGACAAAACAAAACCCAAACAGTCAAGATGAAAAAGAAGAAAAGAGAAACAAACAAGAATACTAAAAGAAAAAAGTCTATTCTTTCCTAACTTGAGTTTACCAAGATGCTTGTTCAAAATAGAAGCAAATGTCAACCTGAATTAGAAGCACAATATACAATGTTCTAATCTTAAAGTTTCAGATGGTAAATTAGTTAATGGAAAAGTCTAATTAAAAGAAACTGCTTTAAGCCTATTAGTTTTATTAATAGGGCTGGGCTAGTTTGGCCATTATGGTCTACAGTGAATTACTGCATTGCGACTCATTTCATTTTTCCTCGGTCTTCAGCTACTTTCATTTACTGAATTCTTCAGCCTTGTATTCAGCTTTATGTAAGCTATTTGAGTTTTGGGAAAACTGGGAAATATCAACTGAAACACACATGTCTATTTCTAAGTACTTTTTTTGGTGAGCATTTTGTTGGAGAAACACCATCTGAGAATAAAATAGAAGTCATAAGATATTCACACTTCCAATTTGCCAACCTACAAAGTTCATCTTCATGTACCTTTTCCCTTCCGCCATCCCCTGTAGGTGTTTAAAGCCTGAATTCTATTTATTTTGTCACAGTAATGACTACTGTAGTGCTAAAGACGGAAGGGACGAGATCAGGATAACAGACTTCACAACACTCTTAAATTCCCATCTGTAAGACAGTAACAGACACCTTGGCACTGACCACTACGGGGAGGCATGTACATGAGTACATATTAATACTGCTTTCTGTTTGCTCCATGACTGTTACATTTACAGCACAACAGTTTAACCACCTCTGCATTCTGATCATCCTTTGTCATCTCATAATCTAATGATAGCTTAGGGTCCTCATTTTGCCTTACCAGTTGAATATATTATTCTTGTTACTTCCTAAAATAAAAAATGCATATATAATATGCCTTTATATTTCTCTTGTTTCATTTTCATAGTCTCTGTATTCTATAGGAAACAAGTATGTTTTGGTGTTTCTTAAACTATTTATTCTGTGTTATTGAAGATATATATTATAAGGGCATCACACTGCACATGTAGATATTTGAGGGGAATTTGTAAAACTACCTTCTTTTATTCCAGCTATATATTCAGGGACTGAAACCCGGCTGTCAGGCTTGGTAGCAAGTGATTTTACCATTGAATTATCTTGTCTGTCCAGAAAATTTCAAAGGACCTTATCGGAAGAATATTCCTCCTTTCATGGGTTGGAAAATTTCTTTGTTATTTGGGGATTCTGAAGTTTTCTTCCTAAATTATTCAAAGTTTTCTTTCATCCATTATCTAAGAGCAGGGATGTAATTTCTATAAACACAAACAATATATCACTGCTCTTAATTATCTTGTATGTCCTTAGGTCTTCTTTTTTCTATTAAAACACATATATAACTTTTACCTATAATACAGAACTCATTTCAGCAAATTATAATTATAACTCTCCATTAAAATTGATGATCTATTGTGTTATCAGTAAATAGGTACCTGCTCATGAACTCATTGTTTCAAAAACATCTTTACTACTAATGCTGGAAAATTGAGGGAGTAAGATGAACCACTGTGGATAAACATGCCAAAACTTTCTAGAGTCTGTTCTGTGCCAAGCTTTTATTGTACATGATAGAACACAGAAAGTTTGGGCCATCAAACATCCCTTTATAAAATAAGCAATCTCATTTAAGAACATAGGCTTTTAAACTGAACATATGAGAAATTGTGAAGTGAGAGTTATTAATGCAGAACCAAATTACTTCAGAGCAGGCAAAATAGTGGATGCTCATAATGGAATCTTCTAGCCATATGTCATCGGAAAAGCTCATATTTTCTTGAAATGAAGGGAAAGTGGGTTGGAGGGAAGACCAGGGAAGGATTTTTCATTTTTAATCCAGGATTAATTCCATTATATGGTGAGGGTGCATATTGAAGCACATAGTGGATATTGATTCATAACCCCGTTTAATATGATATGGCATGTATGTTTAAAAGCAATTTATTTTAGCTGCTCCCCAAAGCTGCCTGAAATCCTATTTAAAAAGGGCCCTCTGAAGAAATACATCTTACTTGTTGTTAAGGGTTTACAAATACCGGTATCCGAGTAATCCTGGCTTAATAACAAATGTTATCTCTAAAGCAATGATATGCTGAGTAGGTAGAAGCTTCTCTGACTCCAGCTATGCACAAAGTAGATATAAGGGGCATACGACATATCTGAGCCTGGGATACTTGGATAAATAGAAAAGTGGCCCTATGAAGATGAAATACTGTTATCTAAAGTGATGCTTATTCACCTAGCAAATGTTTAGTACATGACCCTGACAAGCCAGAGGCAGCTTTAGGCCCATAAGATAAATTGGTGTTAGTGAGGGACAAGAGAGACCGATATTAAATTACAACAATAAAGTCAAGCTCTAAAGAAAAGCAATGATTCTTTCAAGGCAACAATAAATGCAGACATCAGGAAGTCTGGAAAGATTATAATTTGGCAACCTTTTAAAGAGAAAGCTCACAATGTGACAGAGTGTATTCAAATCTGAGGGAAAGTTTGAACAGAGTCAGAGAAACTGATAGTTTCTCAAACTTTAATTGCATCATCGTAATTTTCTATCTCTGTTAGTATATATCTGTCAAAGGAAGTTGATTTTAAAAGAACACCATTGCATGGCATCAGGACAAATGTCAGGAGCAGTACACATAGTAATCTGGCTGAGTCTTGATCTGAGAAGAAAAACATTTTTATCCATTGGTTAAAATATTAATTCACAAGAAAATAGCAGGGTAGATAAACTCTTCCAAATCTACAAAAGACATTATGATTTAGAGTTTGTGATATTTTCTGGTAATTGATCAGACAATTTAAGCAGAGCATAAAGTGAAGAGAGACAATGAGACAGTAAAATTGATATGGAAGCAATGGCCAAAAACATATTCAAGCTAACCAAAACATTTATAACTTTCTAACTCTACCCTCCATGTCATTTCTAGATCTAGGCCAGGATATATATTTCATGCCACTGGTGGCCTTGACTCTTCCTGAGAATTGAGTACTTTGTACCTGCTTCTAAACACATGTATGCTTACTTACATGAATTCTATCTTTATTTTTTTTTTATATTTTTTCTTTTTTATTGAAGAACTGTGTGAATATTCTTGGTGTATTAGTTGGAGACTTATCCTTAGGTCAATGATGCAAATATTTTTATTTTCCCATTATTGTCAGAATAAGTTAAATAACAAATATTTGTTAATGATTTTTATTGCTTTTAGAATTTTGTATTTAATGGAATAAATTATGCTTATTTTAAAGATTTGAGATAGTTTCATTATATAACCACAGCCCTAAAAACTGTGATTATAAGCATCTGTTACTATACCCATCTCAAAATGAACTTAAATTCATATATACAAATCATGAAAATATAATAATGCTCCTCTTTCGCATAAAGAGTTAATTATGCTTTCCTCTAAGGGAATGGGCTCTAAGGTGCCAGCTCACACACAGGAACACAGGAAAACAGTCTGATCCCTAACCCAGTCTTGACTTTGGGATGAGGAAATCAGACTTGCCTGGAGTGGATGTGCCACACTGAGCTGACCCACCTTGGGACTTCTTGCCCTTTTGGAAGGAGGGGATAGAGGAAAGGCTGAAGGATGACTGAGAGGGATTGGGAGGAGAGAAAACAGGGGGAGCAGGGAGATACATAGGTAAAAATATTTTTTTATAAAAAATAATAAAATGAAGAATAAATGAGTTAATAATGGTACTAGGCACATTGTCTGCACAATGCCTTTGGTCTCCTGGGTTAGTCCTTTATACCTTATGTTTCTGATGCAGAGATTATATATTAATAAGCATCTCCTCCTTCAGCTAATTTATGTTAACTTCTGATTGTTGAGTCAGTTTCAAGATCACACATTTTATGTGGCTGCAGATTGTGTCTCATCAATACTGCATTATTGGTACCTGAGACATTACTTCTTTCCTTAACTTGCTTTCATGTCCTTGAACAGCTGTAGATCATGAGGTTGTCTCTGGATGAACTCTCCAACTAAAGCAGTTTTCTACATTTTATGCTACTGCATCATAAGCAGAAAATATACTCTGGCTGGATATTTCAATTTTTCATAGCTTGGTTTCAATGCAATGATGCTCAGATGGGGGATCAATGGAACGTAATTGTAGCATATATCTTCTGTCTTTATAGATTGATAATATATAGTTTCCTAACTTACTAGGCTTTTGAAGATGTAGAAATTTTAGAACATGGGCTATATGATAACAAGAAGCAGATCAGGAGAGAAGGGTTCCTTGAATGATGCATTTTCTGGTCTTATCTATTTTTTAATGATTACTTTTTTTATGAGACTGCATATAATTACATCATTTTGCATTTCCCATTACTCTCTCCAAACTCTCCCATATACCCCTCCTATTTCTCTTCATAGTTCATGGCATATTCTCTCATAACCAATGTTACATGGACATTTGTTTATGCATAGATTATGGAGGGAACAGATTTGTTCTGAAAAACCAACTCCTACAACTCTCCACTTTGCAGAAATAAAAGGATGCAGTATCTTTGTCTCCAAATCTTGAAAGTTGGACTAAAAATATTTTCTCCTTGCAAATTCTTGATTTCAGGTACTTTGACATTACAATTGGAATCTGAAGAGCATGAATGTAATTGTATTGTGTCAGAATAGAAACTTTCAAAAAATTAAATGTGAAAAATGGGAATTTAGTTTAATTGGGAAAGCGTTAAATTTCCATAGGAATATCAGATGTTAATATAGTCTAATGTGATATTTTTCTTACTTTCTGACATTGTTAGTTGTGGTTGATTGTAAAAGTGTCTCTGATTTTTTTTTTTTAAACAACTTTTGTTAATACAAAGTCTTATTATGTAACACAGACTAGTTTCAAACTCAGGATACCCCAGCCTAAGCTTCCCAAATGTTCCAATTATAAGCATGAAACACAGTGCCTGATTAATTTGAAGTTTAAAACACTTTTTTTTTTTTTTTTTTTTTTTTTTTTTTTTTTTTTTTTTTTTTTTTTTTTTTTTTTTTAGGAAATTCTATTAGTGCTACGGAACAATACTGATCTGTCCCCGGTGCCAGAGGTCCAGAGACCCACAGACCTGCCGCCCGAGACTGCTTAGCCGCCCAGCCGCCCAGGCCCCCAGAAATGACTCAGATGCTTATATTAAATCCATGCTGTTCAGCCTATGGCTCAGGCACATTGCTAGCTAGCTCTTATATCTTAAATCAACCCATTTCTATTAATCTATAAATCAACCTGTGGCTCACCCGTGCTCCTTACATGTTGCACCTTGGGCAGCTTCAGCTCATCTGCCTTTGTCTGATTCTGCCCTGCTTCTCCTACCTATGCTTTGATTTCTCCTCCTACTTCTTCTATGGTGCCTGCCATGCCCAAAACAGATCCTTTATTTAAAGATTGAGATTCACAGCATACATAAATGCATTCCCACATCAACATTCTTTCCAGGAACGGAATTTTCCAGGAAAAATATAATCATTTACTATTACTAAAGCATCAAATCAAACTTAATTATTTATTACCGCCTATGTAATGCTGCCAGGCTGATTTGTTAGGATGTCATGCTGTAACATTTTATTGTGGTTTTAGCCACAAGAGCTGACCTGCAGCTGGCACTTGGACTGTCACCAATTCTCTTAACCAGAAGTGTCCAGGCTGCAGATACTATAGCTCACTGGAATTGAACACATGAGAAGATGAATGGTAAACTATCTGTTCATCTATGTATCTGTTTATCTCTCTATCTCTATATAACATAGATGCATGCTTAAAATACTTACTACTGTGCATTAAGCACTTCACACATCATTCACAGAATTTTTAAAGCTCCTGAAAGTACTACCATAAATGTAGATGTAGAGATTTCATAAAGAATTATGCTTAACTGTCTGCATTAACATTTCTTCCAACCTTAGAAAAATAAGTTAATTGTATTTAAGCCTCTTGAGTGATTCAATTTTATTCTTTCAAAATGATCCTCCTAAAAGAAAAGGAAAAGACAGGTCAGGATATGCAAACATTTATGCTTGAGGCATTTTTATTAAAACTTGGAAAACATTAGTGAGTATCACTTTAAAAATGTTGCTGTATAGCATGTATATGAACCTTATTTGCTGGTTGTTTTATGGAACATGGCATTGCATTCCTATGATTTGCTCTAGACTCATATTTTAAAATAAGTTGAAGATGACAGTTTTCTTTAACTTGCCATGGAAACCTCAGTATTTATGTTTCTGTTGTATTTCAGCACCGTATAGCACTTAGAGCTGATAGCCGCTCTTCACATAATTTTTTCCTCTGAGAACAGAAAATTCTTTAAAATTCTACAACAGTCAACAATACTGGACATAAAATCTGGTGTGTACTGATAGCTTTAGACTCTAAGTAACTTAACATGAACTTCAAAGATTTTTTTAAAATAAGAGTTTAATTTATGAGGTACATAATATTGTTATAGCTTAAGACATCATAAAAGATAATCATAGGAGGAAGAAACGAGGAAGAATTTCTATATGGCATATTTTGTTAGCTGGAGATGTCTTAGTTCAGAATTATGATGAAGTTTATACTTTCATGTGTCATGACAATAATAAAAATTGAAAGAAGTAGGCGGAGCTTGGAGCTGTTGTAACATCCATGACCTCAGATGTTCAGATAGAAGCAAACCCATCTTCATAGGTAAGGAATGTCCTGTACTTACAATTTTTACATAGAACTCCCTACACTTCTCTATACTTGGTACATTATATATGGGAGTCTCGGCATTAAATTAAATTTTGACTGAAGTAGATGTTCTGATTAGATTATTATTGTGTGATAAAACACCATTACCAAAAGCAACATAAGGAACAAAGGATTTACTTGCCTTGTGGCCAGAATTAGGGGAAGCAAACGCAGGAACCTAAAAGCCAAAACTGAAGCAGAAGATGAAGTAATGCTGCTTACTACTGGCTTGCTCAGATTAATTTTATCTATCACCCAGTTCGACCTCTCTATAGGTGTTACTGATAGAGTGGATATAATAGTTTAACATCACTTTTAAACAAGAAAATGCTCACTGACTAGGCTACAGAAGAATCTGATAGACAAGCTTTCTCAATTGAGATTCTCTCTTCCTAGATTTTCCAATTTGGCCAAAGTCTAACTAGGAAAGTAGGCAAAAATTTCATATGGCATTTTATGTTCCTTATTACACTTTTCATTTTAAATGTAAAAAACTATCAAAAATTTAAAAGACAAAACCATAAATTATTTGATTTACTTAAAAAAAAATGATGCCATATCAGCACCGTGATAGACACAGGATTGAAAAACAAAATACAGAATTCCTTTTATTTATTTATTTTTAAAGTCTATCTTTTTATGTATCCCTGTGCTGCCCCTCCTTTCCCTCCTCCCAATCCTTCCCAGTCTGTCTTTAGCCTTCCCCCTCCCAGTCCCCCCATCCCCTCCCCAAGATGGCCAAGAAATCCCAAGTTGAATCAGTTTAGCATGGCTCATCCACTCCAGGCAAGTCCAGATTTTCTCATCTGAATTTCAATACTAGGTTAGGCGCTCCTCTGCAGGGAATGGGTTCCAAGTTGCCATCTCAGCACAGGACACAGTCTGATCCCTCCCATCTAGTCTCCACAAACTGCCCATGCCAGCCAACAGTTGCCTACCCTTGGAGGGCCTAGCTCCTTTTCCCAATGGTTCCCCTGTAATAAGAAGTTTCTGGCCCGGACTTTTGGGCCTAGCCTCAAGGTTTAGGCCCACAGACCCACAGACCCACAGTCCGGCAGACCTGCAGACCCACAGACCCGCAGAGACACACAGATGCATATGATAGTTTTAGGCTAATCAGCCTAAGGCCTAGGCATACAACTTGCTAGCCCTTTACCTTTAAACTAACCCATGTCTCTTATCTTGTTCAGCCATGTGGCTCAGTACCTTTTCTTAGAGCAGCATAGTTGTCCTCTGCTTCTCCCAGCCTCTCTCTGGTATTCTGCTCTGTGCTTCCTGTTCTCAGAGTTTTTTTAGTCTGGTAGCCCTGCCCACACTTCCTGCCTGCCTTTGGCCAATCAGTGCTTTTTATTAAACCAGTGGGTGGGACAATTATTTACAATGAAACAACACAATCTCCCACATTCCCCAGTGACTGTTGTTGATTCAGTGAGCTCCCTAGAGCTCCAGCCAGCCATGTCTTTAGGACTCCTCCTCATAATCCCTATCCCTTTGATCATACAGACTCTCCTCCCTAACTCTCAGCTGCACCTGGAGCTCAGCCCAGTGCTCAGCCATGGATCTCTGCCTCAGTTCATTGTTGGATGTAGGTTCTGTGAAGACATTTATGGTGGTTATTAATTTGATTATAGGGGAAGTCCTGTTTAGGCACCTCCTCCACTATTTGTTAGAGTCCTAGCCAGGGACATCCTCTGAGGTCTTAAAGGTTTCCCTAGTGTCTGGCCTCTTTCCAACCCCACATTGGCTTCCTCTATGAAGATATCCATCTCTTTTCCTCCTTCTTCGTTGCTCCTCTCACTCAAGCATCTCCTTCTCTCATGATTTGTTTTCACACCTTCTTGGTTGCAACTCATTATAATCCCAATTTGCTAAGGAGATCTTTTCTATTTTCTCTTCCTAAGGGAATCCCTGAATGTCTCTCTTAAGTTCATTTTGTTCCAAAGCTGTTCAGGGGTTGTGGTTTGCAACTAGGGTATTCTTTGCTTTTTGTCTAACATCCACTTATGAGTAAGTGCATCCCATTTCTTGGATTGTGATACCTTGCTCAGGAGGATATTCTCCAAATCCAACCGTTTGCCTACACATTTTTGGTTGACTTTTTTTTAACTGCTGAGTAGTACTCCATTGTGTAGATGTACCACAGTTTGTTAAACCATTCTTCAGCTGACTTACATTGTGAAATAATCTTTTTGTATGCTATAAAGATATATCTCTATAAAGTTGCCTTCTGAGTGGTTTAATAAGGAGCTAAGTGGCTAATAGGTAGGCAGGACATGTAGGTGGTGTAGGTGGGACTTTCTGGCTCAGAGCAGACTCTGCTAGGAAGAAAGGTTGGGGATGCCAATCTGATCACAAGAACTCATGGAGGAAGTTGGAGATAAAGAGTAAAATAAAGTTTAAAAGTCACAATGTAAAAGGTGTATTAACATAAATGGGTTAATTTAACTTTTACAAGCTAGTGAGACTAGCCTAAGTCAAGGTAGAAATTTCATAATAAAAATAAGTCTCTGTGTAATTTGAGATTGTGGCCCCCCCAAAAAAGTCTATTACATCCTTGTACATATCTTTTTTTTATTTTATTAGTATAGGAATTTACCAATTTCTTGCAAACATAATTAAAATGTCCATATTGTATCAGTCAATATTTTGTAAAAGAATATAGTTGATAGTCATTCTGTAGGCTATGTTGTCTAACAATAGCCATCAGCAATCTGGAGGGGCTGAGAACTCAGAAGCTAACCATTTGCAAGGATGGATGCCACCACAATTCTAATCTGATATGGAAGACCTGGAGAGTTTCAGGAGAGCTGGTTGTATTTAGTCCACATTCGGAGGATAAAGGAAGGAAATTGCTATGGTAGTGGAGAATGGCAGCAGGAGATGCAGTAATAAGATAGATGCATTCACCAGAAAAGAAGCAACGATGGCCTGACAAAGTCAGCACTGCTTTGCTCCAGAACTTTTTGTGGCTGCACCACCACAAAAAGGTGCCATCTACTCCATCTACCTTCAGTTTATCATTTCTGGAAATGCTTTTATTTCATTTCATTTCATCTCCAGAAGGAACATCATTTCTTTATTGATTGTGCAGTAAATCATGTTGTGATCTCATTTAAAAGTTACGTAATTGAAGTGAGATCAACAAGTTAATAAAATTATAGGTCACCACCTCTAGGCAGCCATAGGAACAAGACAACATTAAATGGTAACTTTGCAAGATTAATGTTTTAGTACTCTATAAGGTATAAAACCAAGGTGATTTACTTGAAAGCCATGCTGACCATCTAGGAGGTGATGTGGCTTAACTTCAAGTGGTAGCCACTGAACCTATGATCTTCCTACCCTTTCAGAACACTGACCCATTTTTGTTCACTCAGAGTACTGAGTTAATCTGTTGTGCTTAGTCTCTGAAGGTGGTTAATGAATAACAACAAAAAATGTATCTTTAGAAGCCTGCTTGGACTTGCTGGATTAAAAGAAGGTAAAAAATGTCAAAATATCTCCATTAAGAAGACAGAAGAGAAGTAACATTTCCCAAGTATTCCTGAAAGTAAAAATGTTTTAATAGAGTGCCCATTTCTCAGATTACCCTTTGAGGAGAAAAGATAAGAACTGGGTCTTGAAGAAAGTATTCTGGCATTTTAGTGAGCTACTCTCAGAAAAGAACATCCCTCAAATCAGCATGGCATTGCTGCATAGAGGAAAGACAATTTAGACGCATCTTTTTCAAGAGGATGTTAGGCAGGTGGAACTGGAAACCCGTGCCCCAGTATCTCAGTGAGCTTCCACAGAGGAAATGAATAGAAGGCTTACAGTGGCTCTTGTTACTGTAGAAACAGGGGACATTTTTTTTGAAGCAAGGGATTATACAGCAGAAAAGAAGGAGAAATGATGTGAGCCCAACTCCTTCTTACTTGCTAATGTACTTTGAGATCAAGATCAGTTTGTGAACAGTAGACGTGTGTAATCTGGAAAAGCACAATATTCTTGAAGTTTTATCTTGTGAGACAAAGGAGTAATCTTACATAAATTCTTAAACATGGCTGAAGAAAAGGATGTCCAGTTGCTTGAATCAAGGAGACCCATGTAATAATCACATACATAATCACATATACTTCACATGAAGACATGTTAACCAATTGTCAGTCAAAACAAAAATTCATCCTGCAAATGAAAAAATTACATGAATTCAAAACACACATCTGACAAATTTGATATATTTAATAGGAAATGAACTCATATTCATTACAATGAACAAAATAAGACACAAAAATTCTACAATAAAATGGCACATATACAAAATATGCATCTGACAAATGTTGATATGTTTGATACGAAATGAACTTCTATTCTTCACAAAATAAGCAAGACAGAAAGATACTATAAATATGTAAAGACCTTCAAATGACATGCATTCCCACCCACAGTTCCTGAAAAGTGAGGTTAGTGTCATTAATTCCCATGTTTTCTTATATAGGCATCCAGGAACAAAAGAAACTGGGCATCTTTTTCTTAAGTTTCATAGGTAACGAAAATAAATAGGGTCACATTTGAAATCTTTATGTAGCTGATTACAGTTATTTAGCAGGATATCCTCACTACTTATATTCATTCAAAGTATGAATTTCTTTTAAATTGTGGAATAATATTCCATCATATGTCTACAGTCTATCAATTCATTTGCCACTATAAACAAGGGTTGCTTCTTTATCTTCAGTGTTGAGAATGATGCTGAGTTAGTCATGGCTGTGTGACTTTGTCTTTCCAGTGACTGATTTTGAGACTCTTGAATATGTACTTTATGATGGTTAGGTTTGTGAGATCTTCTTTGCTGTGCTTTGCCTGCAAGTGTAAGTAATTGCATCATACTTTATTAATAGTTTAAACCTCATAGTGCTGTTACCATAAGATTAAAAAAGCAACAACCAAAACAGCTCAACAAACAAACCATCAGAACACAGAAACCATATATATTACACAGTTCTGTGTTTATGATTCTACTTTTCTCTACATGTTTATGCTTGTAAATTTAGATTATGTGAATATGTTCAGGTATATACACCTGAGTACAGGTACCTGAAGGGGCCAGAGGAGCTGAATTCCCCAGGTTAAAATTATGCCTAATCTAGGTGATGGGCATCTAATTTTGGACCTCTGCAAGAGTGATGCATAAACTTCATGACCGCACTGCCTTTTGAGCTCCTGTATGTGTGTAATTTAACAAACATTCTAAAAGGACAAAAGTAATAATGATATGAAAACACAAGAATAACATTTGACATATCCTTGGTGACTATAATTACATCAAGTACTTTCTGTACATTTTCCTATAGGAACCTTACAGGCTAAAGGTTGTCATATGATTCTGCTGATGTGCTCGCTTTACAGAAATATTTAATGTGTTATTAAAACACTTTAGCAAGAGATATAAATTGGAATTTGGCATTTATTTTATTTCAAAAATGTTCTTTGCACTACTATTGGTGGTGGGCATACATCCAGGTAACAGGAACACTAAACAATAATTCAGTGGCAAATGTGTTTTCATTTTTAAAAATTAATTTTTTATATAGAATAAATAAGTTCATTTGATCAAAGTACTCTTGCAATGGCCAGTCTTGATTTTCAATTTGACACACTTTGGAAGGGGGTATCTCTGTGGTAATGTTTATTTGAAATTTTCTCAATTTATAATAGACATAAGATGGCTCAGCTCATAGGGCTGCATCATCTCTGGATAGGTGAGCCTGCACTGACCATGTGGAAGGTACAGAAGAAGGATTGTACAAGTCAGAGGGGATGAAGGACACCAGGGGAACAGGCCCACTGAATTACTTAAGCAGTGCATGTATATGGGCTCACAGAAATGAAAGGAAGGGGCTTGTCGGCATCTCTGCCAGGTCCTCTGCTTGTTGACTATTGCTGTTAGCTTGGTGTTTCGGTGGGACTCCAAACTGTGGGTGTAGATGTGTCTCTGACACCTTTTCTGTTCTTAGGACAACTTTCCTTCTGTTGGGTTGCCTAGTCCAGCTTGCATACAAGGGCTTTCCCCTCATCTTATCCTGTCTTGTTTTGTCATATTTTATTGCTGCCTCTTGGAGACCTGGATCTTTCTGATAAAAGACAAAGGAGGAGGTGACGGGATGCTGAGAGTAGTGAAGGAGGGGAACTGTATTTGGTATGTGTTGTGTGGGAATCTGTCTCATGCAGAAAGAAAAGAAAGAAAAAGAAAAAAGAAAAGAAAAGATATGTAGATAATCAATTGCCAAGTAACAAGCCAATCGTTTGTATGTGGGTATGCGTGTGTGCTAGCGTATGTGTACAGGTGTGTGCTTAGGGGGATGTGGCACTAATATTCTGCTCTGTTACTCTCTGTCTATTCATTTGTAGGAAGGTCTCTGTTTGTACCTGGAAGTTAGTTATTGGTTAGGGAGGAAGTAAGCAAGACTAGCTGTTCTGTCTCTGCCTTCCTTGATGTAGGAATGTCTTTCTGTATGCTATAAACATCAATCTTTAAATAAAGGAGCAGTTTTGGGCCATGAAAGGCACGATAAAAACAATAGGAGGGGAAATCAGAGCATAAGTAGGAGAAAGGTGGAAAAAGTCAGAACAGATCAATCAAGAAGCCCAAAGAAGAAACATATAAGGAACACAGGTGAGCCACGGGCCACGTGCAGACAGATTAATCAAAATGGGTTGAGTTAAGATGTAAGAGTAGCTAGCAATATGCCTGAGCCATAGACCAAACAGCATGAAATATATCTAAGCATCTGAGTCATTTTGATGGCCTGAGCAGTGGCAGGTGACTAAGAGGTCTGGGACTCCTGGCTGGCTGACCAAGAAACCTCATTGTAACACTCCCTCAGAACTGTGCTTCGGCTTTTTGTTTGTTTGTTTGTTTGTTTGTTTTTTGAGAATGTCTGGCTAGGTATCCAGAGTGGTCCAAGCTCTAATCCTTTTGACTGCAGAACAAGTGATTTTAACCTATAATATATCTTATCTGCTACCCAGGCTTTTCATCCATTGTTTTTCCAATGCTGGAATATTTGCTGGCATCTTTAAATTTGAAGCCATGTTTGGAAATATCTCCTCTAAGAAATGTGGAACACTGAAGACTTACTCTTAGGCTCCATGTTGTATCACTCATTTCTTCATTGTTCTTCTTGCTTATTAGCTGTAGTGTTTGAAATGCCATTTGTATGAATAATTTTTGGAACAGGTCACTTATCGTTTTCAGTAACAAGTTGTGATCCTCTATATGCAAACAGGTCAAACTTCCACAGAAAACTACTCCTTCAACTTATCTTCTTGTAATTATTACTTCGTTCATGGAATAGCTACCACATTTTTATTGTAAATGGGTCACTTAAGCTGTTCAAACAGCACAACCTCTGCTTCTCAACAATTAAAAAACCATAAGCTTTGAGATATTTCACCAACATGTTGAAATTTGGCAACTATTAAACCTATTAAAATTATAAAGACAGCACTCACACATTCTCTGCTTCAACAGCATGATTCAAAATACTATGCTATCCTAAGTATTGATTCTTTATAATTTGTTTGAATAGCTATCTTATTAGTAAACATTTATTTGAATTTTGGCCAAAATAGATAATGAGAGCACCTAAGGGTGGAGGAAGCATAGCCAGTTTTAGAACTTAATTATTTGTTCCAGCAAACAAAATAAATAAATGAATAAATAGATTCTTAAATTAACATATATTTATCAGTGTTTTCAACACAAAATATTTTCACTGTAACTACTGTTTCATAATTATGATAAATAAATGGAGAAGTAAAAATTCTAAATTAAACTTGTACATTGCCTTGCTGAGTTTGCATTCAGTAACACAGTAACACAGAGTCCAGCACAAAGAAATTACATAGATAAGTGTATTTGTGTGAGCTCATGTACATTTCTGATACTTTATGTAGATAATCATGAAGTCAATAGAAGAGAGTCGACACCCTGAAGCTTCCAATAACTAATTTTTTGACTTCTAAATGAATGTCAGCCAGTGATAAAGGATTTTAATATATTTAATTTATAATTTTAAAGTAACATGTAATAACCATTATCTCATTTTATTGGTGATTTATTGATATTTCACAGTCACGAGACTAATGTATATTGTAGCCAGGAAGTATTCTTTTTTAGCATTTTTAATTTATGTTTTTAATTTCATGCAAACCACAGTACCCCTTTCTTCCCCAAGTTCCACTCATCCTAAATCTTTCTTCCTTCCTTTTATCTCCATCCACTCCTCAGAGAAAGTAAGATCTCCCATGAAGAGTCAACAAAGTCTGGTATAGCAAGTTGACGTAGAACTAAGCCCCTCTACCCCTGTATCAAAGCTGAGCAAAGGATCTATCTATAAGAAATGGGCTCCAAAAAGCAAGTTCATACAGTAGACATAAATCCTGGTCCCACTGTTAAAGGCCCACACTATCATTTGCATTCAGAGGACCTAGTTTGGTCACTTGCAGATTCCTTAGCTGTCAGTCCAAAGTCAATGAGCTCTGAGTAGCTGGAGTCAGCTGTCTCTGTGGGTTTCCCCATCATGGTCTTGACACCTTTGCTCATATAATTCCTCTTCCTTCCTTTGACAAGACTGGGAGCTCAGCTTAAACCTTAGCTGTGAATCTCTGTGCCATCAGTTGCTGGATGAAGGTTCTATGATGACAGTTAGGGTGGTCATCAATTTGATTACAGGGGAAGGCCAGTTATATACCCTCTTTCCTACTGATTGGAGTCTTAGCTCAGGTCATCCTTGTGGATTCCTGAAAATTTCCCTAGTTTCTCATAACCCCAGAACTGTAGCCAGGATTTATTTATATGACCTAAAAATTCTGTTTTCATAACTGCTAATAATATACAAAAATATTCAGTGTTAAACACAGGCATGTAATATTGGTATGTAAAAAGACAACCAATGTTGAGAAGCAAAATGTGTGTGTGGTGTAACCAGATAAGATTCTTCAGTAATTTGGCAAAATGATTTCCCACTTCTTTCTACCTATAAAAATAGTCTTTGAATATCTAAATGCCTTGCATAGGCTCCCTGATATGGTGTTTAACCCAAATCATAGAATAGCAGCTAGAGAACCTCAGAGTAACTCAGCCAATGCCACTGGCAGGACCATGGAGATTATTCATAACCATCAATTATTTAAAGAATCAACAAGGAGTAGTATGTAATATTTTGCACTCACAATAATAGTTCTAAACCTATTTATTCTTTAAAGATTATACTTAAAATCTTACTGAGAAGCATTTTTGGAAAGTTTGTTTTTATCCCAGTAGACTGGATAAATTATGTTTTATTTACATAATAAGACAGGAGTTTATATTAAAGATTTTGCTACCTAGAACTAGAGTTTTATTAAGAAAAACAAAAATCTTATCCAAATATATGATGGTTTTGAGTTTGGCTAGAACAAAAAGACTGTTAAACCCCAAATGATATTTCTAACCTTATTTTCATAGTCAATTTATAATCATTTTAACTGGAAGGAAATAACAAACTAAGTTATCTTAATAGAACCATTAGAAAATAAATTAACTTGTATAGTAATTTAGAATAGAGCCTGCTTTTTGGATCAGTTATTCAATAGATACGCACATTACAAGTTGTTATAATCATGTATGCACTGGACACAGAGAAATCTGTCAGAAAGGGCATTGTTACTACAGGCTGTTAGTATAAACAGGAGAAAAATAGCAACAGCATGCTTAACCTTTTCTATCATATTTCCTTCTTCTATCAAATCATTTAATGGCACAGTTAAAATAGATATGAGCAGATTCAAAGGAAGCAGGTGTTCCAGTTCATTCAGCCAGAGTATAAATTCCAGGTCAGTTTAGAAAGATAAAAAGTCTTTTCTATATGCTAAAATTAAATCATGAACATTCCAGAGTCATTCCCATATAATTTTGAAAATAATTTTATTAGGATAAAACAGGATCTCACTTTTAAATTTATTTTGGGATTAAGTATAGCAATATAAATGTCTGTAAATGTCTGTAAAAGTTGGACAAATTTTTAAAATTATGACCAGTAAGGACTCTTATTCCTTGAAGGAAATAACAGCTTGAATCTATTTAGTTCAATACTCACTTTAAAATATTTGCAATGTATAAGATATCATGCTCATAATAGTAAATGAAAGACTTCATTTTGGAATCTTTCCTGTTGGTGCCAACATTTCAGTGTCAGGAAAAAAATAATTGAAACATTACACAAAGCAGTCCTTGAAACATCTTTAATCTGGCATGCTTGGCTTCATTTTGAGTTTAGGAGTCATCTACACTCAGTTCCAGGAGAGTAGTCATTTGCTTATTCCTTTTTAAGTAGAGAATCAATCACAAACAGAATTTATATGTCAGAAAAATTACAGGCCCTTCACTTTATTACACAATTACAGGGGGGAATCACCACAATGGAGTCACACTCTTTCAGTCCTCACTCACTTTCTCCTGCTTCATTTTCTGAGACAATGACACTTCAATGTCAGCTTCTACTGAGGAATGTAGCAGTGTGTAGGGCACCACATGTGTAGAAAAAGGATGTAGCGAACACACCGAAGAGGGTGGGAAAATGCATAGAAGATAGCAGCACTATGAGAGTCTTAACTGTTGGTGGTGGATATGGGAAACATTGTTACATCTGTTCATATCGAATCTACCAAACTCATCAGTGTGTTTCATTCACTGATAGGCTGACATGATGTGAGTTAAGTGAAAAATGAGCAAACCTGAAGCACTTCATGTTCTCCTAACAATGATAGAAATATGAAAGTGCTATCGACTTTCTCCTGAAAATAAATGTCATAGCTTGTACATCTTTAACTGATCCACAAACAGGCATTGTACTGGACCTTTAAAATGGATATACCAACATATGCACAATGATCTACCTACATATCCTATCTATCTATCATCTATCTATCTATCTATCTATCTATCTATCTATCTATCTATCTATCTATCATATATCTATCTTTCTATCATCTTTCTACATCTATATATTCATTTATAATTTATCTATCTATTCATATTACTTCTATTTTTATTTATCTATTTATTATTCACAGTCTAAGAAATAAAAGAAAAATAGGATATTAAAATTTTGATTAGAGACAAAATGTGTCTTTGATGTTTTTCTTTTGTTTATTTATTACAATTATTAGTTAAGGCTAAAATACTATTATCAGAGGAAATTGAGATCTAATGATTTGCCTGTGAAAATAGTTATGATGTATTTATTAACATGTATAGGCTTTTGTATTTATATTTAAATAATATGTTCCCCAAAATAATATTCTTGGTTCTCTCCTGCAAATAGGCTATTTTCTTCAGGAATTTTGTAGACAATCAAAATCAGAAATTAAAATTGAATAGTAAGTGAACATGCAGAAATTAGTAAAGCATCGAGTTCCGTTGTGTGGGTACAGCTCTATCATAAAAGTAACATGCCATCATGGCAACACAAAATGTCTTTATTAATGAATGGAGAAGAAACTCTATTGCTTAGCATATCATTATTTTATAACTATAGATAGATAGCTACTACAGGGTAAAGTAAATCATCTCTATTTTGTTTATGTATTCTTTTAACAATATCACTAAATACAAAATATTTCACCAAATAGTGTTCATGTCTGATATTTGACCTATATTTAATTTCAATACTGCTTTGCATTAATGTGAGTTTGCCCTGACAAATGTGTAATATACATTCATTTATATAACAATATGAAAGATCTGCATGCTTGTTTTCAATTTGGACTTCTATTTTTGTACTGCACTTCTCTTTTTTGAAGGAAATGGATTTGATCAGTTTAGCATACCGATTTTATGTTCCTGGAAAAGGTGCTCATGTGTTTTCTCATTTGATAAAGATGGTTACTCCTATCTTATCCAGTCAGAAAGTTCTGAATGAGATGCACAGTGTCATGGCTGCTTTCTCTCTGCATTTCTCTTTTGACACATTTCAAGCCGCATTATCCAGTCAGTACAATACAGAGTATATTGTCAATGTGAGGACAGTTAAAGAAAACCGCAAAACGGGCTGCCACCTGATGTTATATTCTGAATGAAGATGATTTTAGTGTCTGTACAAAGTTTATAGACATATAAAATGGAAACATGTTTGCACAGATTATGATTATAAATAAAATTTTTTGTATGAAAACTATCTACATGTTTTGTGTACGGGAAATCTGTTACACCACTTTTCATAATTAAGAATAAATCCTTTTAAAATTATGGTCATAAAATTAATTTGTTTTCTTAAAGTGATTATTATATGAATAGTAAGAATAGACATATTATTATTTACTTCACTTTCATAGTATTTTACATACAATTATTTTCAATAGATGTTTTGAAATAAAAGACATAACCAGATCAATAATTTGCCACTGTAGGAACAACTTTTGAAACTTTGATTTTAACCATCAACAAATTATGCAACTAATAAATGCAAAAAGGTATATTTTCTTTAAATAACATAAAACTGTGTAGATTGGTTTTGTAATTTAATAGCATATCTGTACTTTTTCATGTAAGTTGATATGTATATTTCTGGTACTCTAAAGCTAATCAATAGTCTCCATGGGTATGTAAAGTAATATTACATATTATATTTTATACATGATTATAAAGTAATATTTAATATAATTATGTCTCTATAACTGTTTTTTTTCTTTTTGTGTGTCTTTTTCTCTTTTTATGTTGTGCCTTCACCTCTTTAATCCCCTTCTTGCTTAATCATTTATTCTTTTGTGTACTTTGTGGGTTTTATATAATATGGTATAAAATGTACTAAGATTCCGAAAACCAGAGATAGTTAAAGCATGGCTACATTCATTGCCTTGCCCCCTTTCAAAAAATCTTCCCTATGGACATTATTTTAGTTTCTTGTCCTCTTTCAGCATGACCATAAATGTTCATAAACATCTGTAACTCCATAAATAGAGTCCTCACATGTGGAATGTGGTGACATGTTGTATATTTAATAAACTTTTTTTTTCCTCGAAAATCAGAGAAGGTCAGGGAGTGGTGATTCACATCTTTAATCCCAGCACTTGAGTGACGGGATCCTCTGGATCTCTCAGTTCAAACAGAGCCTGGCAGTGCTGGCATACACCTTTAATCCTAGCACTAGGAAAGTTGAACAACTAGGAGGTGAGGTAGCTGGACAGAGAAAGAATAGGCAAAAGTTTCAGCTCTTTGCCTGGGACAACCTGCCCTTTTGAGTGAGGACTCAGAGGCATTGAGTCTGAGAATTCATAAAAAAAGATCTATCTCATTCAGCCTGAGGAGTTGGCTAGTTGAGAATTGGCTGTGGCTAGTTTCTCTGTTTATCTGATATTTCGCTAACATGGTAGTGTTGAAACCAGAATAAATCCATGGCTTTAAATAATACTTATATAAAAACAGTCCCGGGACTTTATAAAACATTCACTTTATTGCCCATTTCCTCTACTAATGTATTGGAACTTTGTGTCTGCAGATATGTTTCCTGTTGGAGATTCAGTGCAAGCAGAACAGAGGCACACTCACTGAGATCTGTAAATGCTGATCTAGGAACTGCCTACCTATGGGATATTGATTCCTGAGATCAGTTCCTTAGTAGGTTATGTTTTCCATATGATTTGGATACATTGTTGTTGTGACTACAGCTTTCTTACTTACCATTGGGATAATTTAGCTTAAACTTTTTCAAATTCTGCTATCTACTAATAAACTATTATTCTGAGATGCTAAGATATGTTTCATATTTTTCTTAGCATCTTACTTCCAAACTGTTATGGAAAAGATTTTATCATGAAAGAAGGTATGATGAAATACATTTAGAATACAGCAAGGTGTTCTCATTTTTAAAAAGTGCACTTACTTAAAATGATATACATGTGTGTAAGGGGCTCATAATGAAACCAGTGTCTTTTTCAGAAAAGTAGAAAAGAGGAAAAAGGAGAAAAACAGACATTAGGTAGCATGAGAACTGGGCAGGAGTAATTCAGCCTTAAGAAAGAGTGTGCAGCATGCCCATTGGAAGTTCAGAGAGCAGAGAAAAAAATTCTTAAAAGATTCAGAAGGATCTGCACCTCCAACTACTTTAATTTTTTCTGCTAGCTTCTGGAACTCTGAGACAAATACATATTTTCTCATTAAAACAAACAAACAAACAACCATCAAACAAAAGAAAGGCTTTGTATCAGTACTACCTTGTCATTGCAGACCTAGACAGTAAAGGTAAATTTTAATAAACCACCATTTTCATTTTAGAAATGAGAAATCAGGGTATGACAAGGTCAAGTAAATTATCACAGTTTACCATATTGCTAGTTAATGATGCATTTGCTCTCAACCTATTATCTTTTAAAATATGTTGCCTATCACTTCGGAATGTAATATATGGAAATTTTATATAAGCAATTACATGTACTATAATAAATATAATAAAACCAGCATTTCAAATAACTTTCTTAGCTGAATTGTATATGTATTTTTCTCTAAAAAATAAATAGCCTTATAGTTTTTCTCTGGTTTTTGTTTTGTTCTATGTGGTTTTATTTTGTTTTTTGTTTTTCCTTTTATAAGAGCCAACAAGAAAGTGTTAACATTCTCCTGTGTCTAATTTGTTGTCACATGCTGAACCCTTCGACACAATTCATCCTTCTGCCCTTTCTGACACATTTGAAAACAATGAAGATGTTAAAAATGAAACAGACTCTATGTTGTCAGAGAATCATAAAAACTGCAAAATCCACGTATTTTGGTTAATGACGAAACAGGTGGGAAGCACAGGAGAACTCAGTGAGAATCAATAGCAATCATTTACAGAAGCATCTTTTGTATATTACTGTAAGCATTGACATCCGTTTGGAAGAAATATTTTATGCATCACTCCTTGAAACTGTCTTCAGCTAGAAATTTCAAATAAATACCAAGGTAGTCATAGGATTGTGCTGCTGTGTGAATGAGAATGAAAAAGATAATTGAAAAGGAAGGATACAAGAATATTGAATAAAATAATTCTAAGGGAAATTTTTATTTCTTTAAATTGATATAATTGTACACAACAGTAATATAGGCACCATAAAAATGAGGCTACCTTTGGGTTTAAATGACCATAAGCTGATGTTGATAATGTTATAAGAAAATTACCTTATATAGAAAATAGTTCCTATAATTAACATTGAAAATAGAATATTTATGTTTTAATTTAATTTACCTATTCATTATTGTAGTGGGTAGAATAAATTGGATGAATAATTCACTAATATTAGCATTGTATACTCTCAGATATCTATCTAATATTGAAAGTTTCCAAAAATAACCTTAATTCATTTAGGCCTTGGTCACATATCATGTCAAGAAAGAAAATGAAGCCCCATGGCTAGTACAATAACCACAGAAGATTTGAGATACAATCGCATCATTTTAATTGAATTTCCTGCTCGATCTGCAAGACTTTTCATAAAAAAACTTACATATTCTGAAAATGAATCTTAATTTTCCCTTAATAGTTTCTTAAATGAAAAACAGTGAATGATGAGACAAAATACCAGTGAGATCTGCAAGTGATGGACCAGTGAGCATTTTTAGAAGCCGATTATGTTAATCACATGCAAACTGCAGACTCTGATCATATTGAAATTTCCTTAGTTTCTTAGCTAAAATATCATGTTTAATTTAAAATATTCACAATTAATAGTAAAACAGAGAACAAATTAAACAGGCCTACTTCTTTTCCACTGAGAGAAAATAAAATACTTAAATGTTAGAAGCTCATAAAATGTGTCCTAACTGTAGATTGACTTCACTGTGCATTTACTAATGAGACAGAGATGTCTGCCTGTGATGTTTGAGTGCATCCATCATGTCACAATCTTCATAAGTTCCTTATCCCTTTTTTCTTTTTGCCTCTTAAATTACATTTATAACAAGCTTAATTTTGACAGAGTATCTATTTTATAATATCTTGAAACAGCTCAAGTCTGTTGTGATCTAACATATCTTACTATTTTTAATGACTTTTAAGAATGGTTTATTGATTTATACTAAATGCTAGATGGTATTATCTTATTTTTGATATTTGGAATCTATGGCCTACCAAAAGTTTGCAACTTAAGAACAGGAGAAAATAATTGCTTCTCAGTGTTGGTAAAGTCTTCATATACCAGGATTTCTTCTAGGGCAGCATTTGCTTTGTCCCACTGCCTAAATCCTTCTGAAGACACGGATACAAAATCATTTGGTCAGAATCAATATTTAGCATAATATTTAAAATTTATCCTGAAGTAAACCCTTAACTCTTCTGTTATGCTTCTAGTTCTACATGATCACACTACTGTGTCCATGGCTATGGAATGAACAGTTGATAATTTCATTGGCGAAAGTCTCCCTTGTTTTCCTCTTCTGTCATCTCCTCCTCTTTTCTTCCTGCCCCTCCTATCTGCTCCCCTTCCTCCCTTTTTTAAAACTTATTTTCTTGGAGATTATTGAAGACTGAAGGATACATGTTTTCACAATAGAAGAACAGAGTTGGCTGTGGAGGTAGCTCAGTTAAGTGCTTTCTTCAAGCCTGTGAAGCTCAGATGATCCCTAGAATACACAGCATGGAAGGGAGCAAACTGATTCCCAAAGTTGCCAACCATCACACTATCAGTGTCATCACAGTATACAAAATTACACACAATAAAAAAACAAACATGGCTTTAAAACAACAAAAAGAACACAGAATATTTGAGTGCCCCTACTCAGTTCCTACCTCAAACCGTACAAATGTCATAGCAATCAATAATTTTAATAGCTAAAGAAGAAATCAATGGGAGACTGTATACCCAGTAAAGAGGAATATATGTGAGGAGGGGGGTGGAACACTGACCAGAGGAAAATCAATTATTTCTAGTATAAAAATAATACATTATGGACACATTTATTTTAAAAAAAAAAAAAACTAGCTTCTTTAATATAATGTGGCAATTCAGTCACCAAAAACACTAAGACAAAGACTGGGCCAAAGCTGGTACCGGAGCCCTTTGCTGGGTCTTAAGCTCATATGATATAGAACAAGAAGAATTTTGCTAAGCCTTGCTTTACCATGTGACCAGTGTCTCTGTTGGTTTTGGATTCTTCATCAAGAAGTGACCACTGCACCGATGTTGGAGTGTGAAGTTCTAGTCTAGCCCTTCTGCACCAAGTCCTTAAGCCCACTAGCCATGGCACTTGCTTACTGGTGTCATTCAGCACTTTTTTGTGTGGGTAGGATGATCAGGGCTCACCACCACCGAATGAAAAAATATTCGCTTGCTATGAAAACAGCAGCATGACTATAAAACTTAGCAAGTACATTGGGTTCACAGTCTTTGACATTCAGCCTATGTTTTCTGATGAAAAGAGGCAAAGTTCCCCCCGCTTTGGTTTTTGATATTTTCTGTACCTTCAATTATGTGTAAAACTGAATCAAACTAGAGAACTCTTAGATATCATCACAGTATGCATGTCACTACCATACCTTTAGGGTTGTACTATCATACTTGTCTTTTCTATGTTTTTTGTAAGGTATTATAAAAAATATAAAATGGCATTAATTTTTTATAATGAAGGTGTACTTCTCGATTATCCTCAGATTCATAATTTTTGTTGAAATACCTGACAGTTTTCAAAAATCTTTTAAAGTTATGTTTCCATAGCAAACTGCTATGCATTTACTTTCAAGACCTTGTATTTAGGGGGTAGAGGACTTCTTCTTGTAGAAGACTGTGATTTGGTTTCCAGTGCCCACACGACAACACACAACCAACTGTAAGCACAGATCCAAGAAATCTAACACCCTATTTTGTCCTGTGAGGACACTGCATGTAGGAAGTGAACTGACATACATGTAGACAAAACTTCCATGCACATGATAAGTAAGATAGATAAATCATGAAAAGAAGCTGCACTTTAGTTTATCATATATCAAGAATATATATATGTACAACAATAGTTATCACTATGTCAGTGACTGTCAGTTTTTTATTCTCCTTTTCATCCCATATATTTATAAGAAAATTACTCTGTAGATTATGATGTTTAAGATCTAAGTTATTATTCTTAACTTCTTTGAAAGTATCATATAAATTTTTATATTTTTTATACTATATCATATAAATCTTCATGAAAGATATTCTTATTTTTATACTCATACACTCACTCAATCATAGATTAAAGTCAGTGATAAGCATATGCTCTTGAGAATCTTACAGTGTGTATTGATTAATGTCTCTTTTTGTTACCTTTTTATTTTCCTTTCTGCTTTGTATATATCCCTTCCAGTACCTGGGATCAAACACAGGGCGTCTTTTTAGCTTGTCAAGTGTTCAGTGTTCAACACTCCTAGCCAAAAGGTTTCATCACATACTGGTTTTAAAGGCTAGAGATAGTGCAGGCACCACTGATATATTTTCTGTTTCCATTGTAGTAATGAACTTTTCTTCAATGAAACTTTGTTTTCTTTTATTAGGGAATGATTTAGTTAACTAATATGTAAATGCTAATTATGTTAATGGACAGCTATTATTTCTATCCTCAGCTCTTAAAGCAGGTCATTCATTCTCTCTCTCTCTCTCTCTCTCTCTCTCTCTCTCTCTCTCTCTCTCTCTCTCTGTGTGTGTGTGTGTGTGCATGTGTGTGTGTGTGTGCATGTGTGTTATTTGTCTTGACTGCTAGGGAATATCTGAGGTCACCTGGAAAGGAAGTCTTAACGACAGACTGTTTAGATTAGGTTAGATCCTGGACTAAATGTAAAGGAAAGAGGAAGCTGAGCACAGAAACTTTTCCTTATCATTTATTGATTGCAGATGCATTGTGACCTTAAACCTCACCCTGCTGTGACTTCCCTGCCATGTTTGAGTATAAACTGGAACTGTGGGCTGCATAAAAGTTTTTTTTTTTCCTCATATATCTGGCTTTTTTCAGGGTATTTTACAACATAAAGGGGAAAAAGACTAAGGTAATATGTATTCATAAGTATTTGCCACTAATTGATATCTATTAAACTAATTATGAGTTTATATTGATGACTCTGATTCTAATTTCAAACCCTAATAATCCATAATTATTAACTTGACACAATATAGAGGACATGTCTCAACTAAGGAGCTGCCTAGAACAGATTGTTCTGTGAACATATCTGTGAAAGGTTGCTGTGATTATTAATTAATGTAAGAAGACCCAAACCACTGTGAATACCAGTTTTAGGCTCATAGTACCAAGTCTTTGTAAGAAAACTCAAAGGTGTGTGGGTTAATGTCAGTGTCTTAAATTTTAATCTATTGATTCACATATCTGTTTTTATGTCAATACCAAGCTGTTTTTATTACTGTTGCTTTCAGCATGGAGGTTACTGTGTAAACTTGGAATCAATCTACCCAATGATTCAGAAATACCACTCTTTTTCATATACTCAACGGATGCACATTCTTACCCCAAGGACATTTGTTCAACTATGCTCATAGCAGCATTATTTGTAGTAGACAGAACCTGAAAACAACCTAGGTGCCCACAACTGAAGAATGGATTTTAAAAATGTGGTACATTTACACAATGGAGTATTATGTAGCAGTAAAATAATGATATCTTGAAATTTGCAGATGGAACTAGAAAAAATTATTCTGAGTGAGATAAACCAGACCCTGACAGACAAACATGGTATGTACTCACATAAAGTAGATATCAGATAAAAGCAAAGGATAATAAGGCTAGAATCCACCCCCCCCCCCCAAAAAAAGCTAGGTACCAAGGAGTACCCTAAGAGAGACAACATCCATGGAGGCCCCTGGGAAGGGAAAACAGAAAATCTCCTAGTAAATTGGGAGCGTAATGGGATAAGAGGAGCTAGGAAAATTTCATGAAGGAACAGGATGGTAGAGCTAAGACTCCAAGTAATAATGAAGAGAGAGGGCGCCTTCCCCTGTAATCAGAGCAGTGGCCATCGTAATTGTTATCACAGATTCTTTATTTAGTAACTGATGGAGGCAGATGCAGAGATCCACAGCTAAGCTCTGAGCCGAGGTCCTGGAGTCCAGTCAAAGAAAGGGTGGAGGAATTATGTGACCAAAGGTGTAAAGATCATGAGGAGAAAACCCACTGAAACAATTTACGAGCTTTTGGAAGCTTACTGACTCTGGATTGACAGCTAAAGAACCTGCATAGGACAGATCTAGGCCCTGTGAATATGGATGACAGTTATGTGGCTCGCACAGTTGTTGGAGCCTTTGGCAGTAGGACCAAGATTTATCCCTAGTGCATGAGTTGGCTTTTTAAAACCCGTTCCGTGTAGAGGGATGCCTTGCTAGGCCTTCATACAGGGGGTAGGGGTTTGGTCCTGCCTGGACTTGATATCACAGACTTTGTTGACTCCCCCATAGGAGGCCTTATCCTCTCTGAGGAGTGGAAAGTACGGGGGAAGCCGAGGGATGAGTAGGAGGCTTGGAGGGAAGAGGAACTGCGGTTGGTATGGAAAAGAAAAAAAAATCTTTAAAATAAATATGTCTAAAGAAGAATATAGATTTCTTAAAAAGGGAAATGTTTCTGAGCAGAAACAGAGAAGGAGTGGATTGGGGAAAGAAGGAGAGAGGTAGGGGAAGAAAATGGGAGGAGAGGAAGGAGGCGATTTCTGCATGTAAAATAAATAATAATAATGAAAGACAAAGAGCCCTGGAAAATCAGCACCATTTTCTTTTCCAATAACTAAGCCAAAAACAAAGGCAGGAAAAGGAAACAAAATTGGTGAGTGTTGCAGCAGTGTGAGAAGAAAAGTTTTTCTCTTTCCATCTTCAGGTACAGAGGAGAGACCCTATATAAAAAATGAATAAATAAATAAATATTTAAAAAATTCAGTTTGGTAGCCCTACATCCAGACTGAAAGTTCTATGAGTAATCTGTGAGCAAGTTTTTATGAGACTATATATTCAAACCTGGTCAGCAGCAGCAGAATATCTCTCAAAAATGATTTTAAAAAAGTATCATAAGGAGCCCTCAGAACACAGAGTCTATCGAAGACCTTAGAAACGTGTTCTAAGCTATTTTTCGTATTGCAAACATGCCCTTAAGCAGAGGAAGCATTCACAGAGAGTTGAGGGGTACAGAGGGCTTTTAGCAAACACGTGTGGCTGATAAGCTAGACATCACAAAAGAATACGTAGGAGAGTGGTATTCACAAACCAGTCTGTAATAGAAAGTCCAGAGGTGTGAGTAGAGTATGCTACTAGATTCTTACAGAATCAGCTCTATGTATGACTGTCACTTGGTAACTCAGGAGGAAACATTTAGGGTTGAGGTTCCAGCTAGTAATTAGACCAAATGGCATTTCCTGACAATTATGCATATGTTTTCCACACATTTGTTTAATACTTATTGCAATTTGAGAAGCTGGTCTGTGATACAACTCCATTTTCCTGTTTTCTATATTATCTCCCTTTCATATTTCCATTGATAAACTTCCTAAAGAAATTATGTCAGCTTGATTTTTAGTGTCTTCGTATATCAGCTTCTGAAGATGTCCAATTCCGTTAGTTAACCTAATTAAATTTCTTTACCATTATTTTTTCGTTCTACTACTTTTAGCTAAAAGTACTTACTTCATGTGTCCTTATCTTGCAGTCCTTATATGTTTTCTTAATAAAAGAACAGAATTTTATTATTAACACACACTAATGAGAAGTCTTATTTGCTTATTTTTCCATCTACATATACTAAGAGTAACTGATACTTTAGTGTAGAATGTATTGTCAGAGTTTTTACTTCTTAAAACTCCTGGGCTTTAGGCATATTTCTTATTATCTAATATTACTGTACACTGATACAGTAAAAATACACACAATATATAATATTATCAGATATATAATATCTTTTTTTATCCTACTGTAAAGTTCACATTCTTAAATGTTGAAATAATCTCACTGAAAAGAGAAGTGTAAATAACCCAATGAATACCAACTTCAGAGTCACAAACCTGAATGCAAAACATGAGGAATATAGAAACATTAAAATAACATGAATCCTTAAACAAATCAATAATCCCACAATAATGTCCCCTAAAAAGAGTGAATTATAAGAAATCTCAAAGAATGAAAAAGAATGTATAATGTATATGAAGAAAATCAAAGATGATACAATAAAATTTTGAATAAATTGCAGAGATCACAAATTACTGGACAAAATAGGACACAAATATAGTATGTGAGAGTTTAATTTAATTGATATATAGAAATAATGAAAAAAATAACACTACAATAAAAATTCAACGTGACATTCAAAAAGCTCTGTAGAAAGTTTCAACATTTAAATTAATCATGGAAGTAAAGAATATTAGTGTGTATATAGATGTCCAGAAATTGGAACATGTAACCAATAACAAAAAATGAATAGAAGTATGAATAGAATATTCAAAGTCTAAAGAACAGTATAAAAAGAAAAGAAATATACATATCATGGGCAAAGTATGAATAATTACTTATTTATGTTATAAGAAATAGTTTCAAAAAACTATAAAAATTGCAAAATACAGGAAAATGGGTACACACACATACACACATACATATATATTTCTGATATACTTCTGATAAATGACACCTGTCATCCTAGACTAGCACATACTGCAAAATATTTCTATTATAACTAAAGGAGAAAAATGTTCCTATAGAGGAACACCTAGCCCAGCGTTGACTTTGGCATGAGTGAACCAGATGTGACTGCAGTAGATGTGCTACACTGAGCAAACCCACCTTGGGATTTCTTGCCCTTTTGGGGAAGGGGATGGGTGGACGGGGAGGGGCGAGGCTAAGAGCTGGATGGGAGGGATTGGAAGGGGAGGAGGAGCAGGGGGATACATTGATGGAGACAACATTTTTAATGAATATATATGAATATTATCTTAAGACCCATTGCTCTGAAATTTCAGGAAGAAGTTTTGGAAAACACTTCAGTATATAGATTTGACAAGGATCTAATATATAGTCACTATGGAAATAATATCACCAATTAACAGATTAGAATGTTTGACATTGGGAAGTTCCTTCGGCTTAAAGGAAACAATTGAGTGTTGTTTAAAATACCTCTTAGAAAGAGATGTCAAAGTGTTGGAGGCCGCTGGCTCCAGCTCCTCAAGGTGGCGCTATTATCTGGTGCTGGCCAACCCGCCTGAGTCAATAGAGAGCACATGCGTTTGGTAATCTCGCGAGACTGGTCTGGTTTCTCCGCCTTTCCCGTGGCGTCATATGGGATTCTGAACTACGACCTATAGGAAGATGTTACGTCTAAAGCGAGGGCCGTTTGGTCGACTTAAAACCGGGTGCTTCCTACCTCGTGTTTCTCTTTCTCTCTTCCTTTTTCTCTCTCCGCCCAGCCGTGCGCACGCCGGGGCCTAGCCTAGCTCTCTCTGGCTTTCCTTTTCCCCGCTGGGGGCCCCGCCGCCGCTGGTTCCTGCGCAGCGGCCCCTGCCTCTCTGCCGGCCCTCTGCCGGCTCTCTCTCTCTTTCTCCTCCCCTCTCCATTTTCCGTAAGCTAAATGCTCTCCCCCAAGATATATTAAAGTTATACTGCAGAAGGATCCTCAGTGTGTGCCGTGTCTTTCCTCACGGGCGAGAGATAGGCACGGGACATCAAAGGTTACTGAAAGAAGCATAAATGTCTCAGTGACGACTGACTCACCAAAGTACACCCAAGTTTGGGTGATGTCTCATCAAGCCAGAACACTGAAGCATCTGTTTTCTGTGAAGGTTTGTTTTTCTTTTTCTTTCTCTTCTTCTTCTTCTTCTCCTCCTCCTCCTCCTCCTCCTCCTCCTCCTTCTTCTTCTCCTTCCTCTTCTAATCTGTGTGTTTGAGAATGGCATACAAAAGTATACTGTTTACTCTTGGGGATTCAGGGACTTAGTGAATTTGAAACTTGATGCTAGTTTGACCTGCTTTCTCCCTGTCTTAAGGAGCTTCCCAGTAGCCTGTGACATTTGAATCTGTGGAGAAACAACTATTCAACATCAAGTAAAGGCACAGCCTACAGAAAGGCAGAAAGAATGTTTGGTAGCTTTACATCTACCAGAATATCAATATCTAAAATATTATTGAGAAAACTCACCTGAATGAGAAACAAGATTGCCTAATCAACAAATGAAATTATAAAATGAGTATATACTTTTTAAAAGCCCAAATAAAAATGTTTAATGAGTACATGAACAGAATATTGAAATATGCTATCTAACAAAGAAACGCAATTATAACAATCTTAAGTTTCCAGTGGACTCCAGTCAGTATGCTTTCATTCAGAAAACAAACAATAAATACTGTCCAGGTTGTGAGAAAAAAGAAACCATTATAAACTGATAGTAAAAATAGTATCTAAAAATGTATTATGAAAATCAATATTGAGTTCCTCAAAAATTAAGAATATATTTATCATGTGATTCAATTACAGCACTACTGGGCATTTAACTAATAACTCTAGTCAACATGTCAAAGAGAAATTTACAGATTGATAGATACTTCAACACTCATCACATCTAAAACATGAACCACAGGTGTGCAGTAGCAGAAGAGATAAACAAAATGTTGTTTATCTATAGAATTATGTTTTTCACTTTAAATTAGAATAAAGTCATATAATTTGCTTGAAACTGAGGTAATTTTATGAAAGAAATTAAGACAAACTCAGTAAGAAAAATGTTTTCTTTTTTGTTGTTGTTGTTCCTAGATGTTCGATAGATACACAGAAACTCATATATGAATAATATATGAAAGGAGAAACAAAATTGTTTTGGGTAATAAAGCAGATAAAGAAAGTGGGAGAAAGGTCAGAGTAGAGTACATCCACCAGGGAAATATCCTCAGTGTTCAATAGACATTTGTATGAAGGTCTTTTGGAATATATTGTATAATATAAATTTTCAATGAATTTATTAAAACCTAAAAGTTCGATGGATTTTATATTCAGTGTCACAGTTTTAATATATATACATATTTATTAGTAAAATAAAGCCCTTCTCTATTTTACCTACTTAACCACAGTAGATAAAACAATGTAGTATTATGGTGAGTACTGCATTTCTGTGTATGACTTTTATATATTTGGAATATAACATAATTCAGTCTAGTTTTTGTTTAGAAATATTTAATTTATATATTAATTCATTGATTTAACCAATTAAATTATATCACTTTGCTTTATGTCCATTTCACAAATTGTTTCTCAATTTGCATATTGTATGATAAGGTTAATATCAAATTTATTAGTATGTATAAAACTATTACAAGTATATTTTTCACTCTCTTACAGCTTATGTTAATGTCTTTAGAGTTTGTTAATAAATACATACATAGAAACACTAATAGGCCATATGTTAACTACATTTTAGCTTTGCAAAACTGTTTGTTAATCTACTTATAGGACTTGTAATTTCATCTGAAAGGTTTATCTATCTGAAAAGCTCCATGCTCCCACCAGCTTTTAAAATGTTATTCACTTGCAAGATATTTCCTTATTTTCATTTTAATTTTAAATGTTCTAATGAAAAATGGCCTAGAATATTTTTTGTCTTGTTCTTATTTTTAACTTAATCTTTTTAAAAAATTGTTTTCTTTTTTAAAATGTACATAGGAACTTTTATAGAGCCCTGCTTGGCATCAGCTCATTTATATCTTTTTTCTCAGTTTTCTAAGTTCTGAGATTACTGGCATGTATCACGGTGTGTACAATTTCCTTGCATGAGACAATACATTTTGAGTATTTTAAAAATGGTTTATCTTTGAACTAAAAAATTGTTATACATTTGGGGTCCAAATAATTCCTCAGATATATTTCATAAATATAAGTAGTCTCCCCAGTCTGTGTCTTATCTAGTCTCCTATAAACATCTTTTATAAAGTAGTTTCCAATTTTATTATTCTATCTTGAATTTTGACTGTCATGATTTAGTTTTGCTTAAAAAATATTTACCTATGTGGATGCAATAATTTTTCAGTTATTTTTTTCTTATAGAATTTAGTGCATTTATATTGAAATTTTAATTGTGTATTGTGTATTCATTTAATTAATGTATTACATGTACATCTGGACACTCTTTTGCCCACTACTACTTGTTTAAAAAACTATACATGACCTCTCAACATCTTTTGCATATCTATAGAACTGAATGTGTGTGTATAGATCTTGCCTTGCTATTTTGTCCCCTTGGTAATTTGTTGCATTGTAGCACAATATTGCATTGAAGTACTTGATGTTTACTTTCAAAGTTTTGACATTAGGTTATGCTTGATCCTTAACTTTATTCATGAGTATTTTGTTATTTATTTAAATTATCTATATTTCTGTAAAGATTTATGGCTAACTTTCTGATAGTCTAAAACAAGTTTCTGACATTTGAACTGTATGTTGTTCAGATAAATTTGAGAAACTTTCATCTTAATGTTCTAGTCAATGAACAAGAAACGATTTTTCAATATATAGATCGTCTATTTAATCACTTTTACAGTTTATTATATACGGATAAATATTGTTTCAGTATGATCAAACATTTGGCTTATGGTTTTTTTTTTTTTTTTAGTGTTTGGGATCTGCAATGGCCTGAAAGATCTTGTTTTGAGAGTTTGTTTCCAGTTTCTTAATACTAGTTGAATGCTGTGGAAACTGACATAGCTATAAAAGCAGTTACAAGGGAGATGCCCTGTAAGGTAAATCCCAATCTTAATTCCTTAATGTTCTCTGCTTCTAGGATGAGTTTCTTCTACCACTCACTTCCTTGTCATGAACTGAGCACTCTCCTATTGCTTTTCTATCTACAATGGTCAGAGAACTTCTGAAATCAATAGTCAAAATTAATTGAAAGAAAAAACAGTATCTGACAGAATTGTTAGTACAGCAATAATAAAGGAAATAACACAATGCTATTATATCCTATGTTTTTAAATTTAAATTTCCATTTTCAGGAATGATATACAAAGAAGCAATGACATGTTCTATAATATAGCTTCATGCATGTTATATGGCCTTTTTATTCTTGGGTTTTAAGAGAATCTGGACTCCAACTAAAAAAGGATGCCATCTTGGCTTGAACATTGCCAAAGAAGTAGGGAGGGTCAATACAATGATAGCCTGGTCCATGATAATACTAATGAAGCTATAAAAATTCCCTTAGAATGGAGTAAAGAGAATCTAGTGATTGTCACTGAGATTTCACCTATGGTTCCTCCCTTCCCCTCAGCTAAAGTGATCTTGAGAGATGACAGAATATACAAGAAGACAGGAAAATACAAAACTGGACTTCATCTTCATGATGCATTTCCCTGGGATATCATCATCCATGAAGGAGGCTTAGCAGTGAAACAGCTGTTTTACTGTGACTACTCCTGAAAGTAAATTATGGCCCATTCTCTGTAAAAATCAAGGCCCTATAGACTTACTGGTCTCATAAAGTTTTACTTCAGAGAAATCACACTTTGTTCTGATTACTCTAGAGTGATGACATATTCATATGAATCTCCCCAAAATGTTAAAGTAACAGTAGTTTTCAAACCGTTTCCTCTTAATATAGTTTTACATGAAGAAGACAACTTTAGTCCCCACTCTGTTGCAGCTGAGACAATCTCTCACCTCACTTACAAACAAGTGTTTTTTTTTTTCTTATATACATTTATTTTCTACATTTTTTTCCTGCAGCTACATTTAATTAAAAAAGTACTTTGGTACTTACTAATATTTGATATTTCTTTTCTGCTTTATTATTAAGCTCTTTGTCAGTAGGTTAGTGTTTATTTTTATACCCATTTTTATTACTATTGATCTCTAAGTATTATTCAAGTGCCCAGCAACATTTATTTTGTCCTCTTTCATATTATTGCTGAATAGCTCTTATGAATCTCTTTTATTTTTTCTTTTGTTTGACATGCAGTTCACAAGTTATGATTATGTTTCTCAATTCTACACAAGTTGTTATAATCCAGTTAGGAAATTTTTCATTTCTGATAAGTTTTAATTCACATCACTATTGTTGAACTCTTCCTCAACCTAGAGTGCAAAGGGACTCTAGCATGTTGGAACAATAATAATAATTCTTTCAATGGGTCTTTAATTGTTCTAATATTTTATTTTCAATTGACATGTTGGCTCATCAGATTTGAAATTAAAAATATCTTATTTCTATGCCAGTCTCCAGAGGAATTGTTGGACTTTATTTGATATGAGTACCTGGCAGACTTCCTAGAGATAAATCCATTTATATCCTATTTTGTCTCAGAGACTGGGTTTCAGAACACTCTACTCCTCATTCAAAGTTTTGACAACTACAATTTCTTAAAAATAACATCAAGAGGTTCTTATGTGTTTATGCATCCTATGTTTCTGGTCAATTTAATCTACTGTCAGCTATAATTCCAACTGTCTACAGATTTTGAAGTTGTAGTTTTCATTGGGATATCATTTGTTTCAATTTTGGGTTTTTTGGCATTAAATAACACTTCTAAGATATTTAAATGTTTATCTCTTCATAAATTTCTCTGTAATCCATACAATCAGATATTTAGAGTGAGTTTCAGCCTAATGGAGTGCTTCAATGGGGAAAGATGCTCACGAGCTAGCCAAAGGGCCTGACCCTGAACCCTGGGAACCAAATTATAACAGGAGAGAAACTACTCTAGTAAATTGTCTTCTAACTTTTGCACATAATCCATTCTTTCAACTGAGTAAACATACACATATTGAACTCTGGTTTTGGCCTTCCAAGTTCTGAGATTAAAAGGCATGCACCACCACTGCCCAGCCTAATTCCATTTCCTAATGTGTTATATTTCAAGTAATTTATTCTATAATATTGTGGAACTGTTAGGTGTATCTACCAGTTTCTTGAATTTTTATAACGTGAGTGTGTTAGTCATACTACCTTCCTTCAGAAATTATGCAGTCCTACTTGAACATGATAGATAGTCAGTCGAGATGGAAATGACCCCCAAAGAACAGGCTTCATACTCTGAGACCTCACCTCTGATGCCAGTTATCATTCAAGACTGTAGGTAATCTTTCAATTTATCTTGCAGATATAGAAATTTCCAGCCTCACTCCATCCCATGAGTTTATCATAAAGTTCTATCAAATTGATTTTTGCTTCTTTGCTCTTAATTAAGAGTGGCAAATACCTCATTAAAAAAAAAAAACAGCATGTATGTAGCTTATACCTGCCTTGAATCTTGGCTCCTCATGATTTTATTCTTAACTGTGGTCATATTCTTCATACAGTTTTTAAAGTACAAGGTATTCAGATGGTCTCACAAAGAGCATTATTTTAAGTTAAGCTGGCCATCAATTTGCAGAATCAGAAATTTATAGTTCATTTTAAAAAAATGATTCCTGTGTTATTCATTAAAATAAAAATGTAAAGCAATGTTTGAAATGTTGGATTATATATACTTTTAATCAAATAATTAACTTTAAAATAATATTTCAAAATATTATTAGATGAAAGTATTTTGTAATGACAAGTTTAAGCTCTGATCATAAAAGTATGTTATAGAGTATTTATAAGTTTTGTTGAGAAAATCTGTCCCACTGAAGTAAAACATTGTGGGGTTATAATAAAAGATTCAAAAGATTTGGAGATATCAGAGAGATCTACTCACAGTTGGTCTAGGAGGATAAGAGAGTGATGATTCACACCTTTAACCCCAGCCCAGGGAGTATCCTAGGAGTGGTGACCTATGCCCTTAATCCAAACTGAGTTCCAGGTCATTTTAGTTTACAGAAGGAGTTTTAGGCTCCCAGACAGGCAGTGGTTGGGCCATGCCTTAACTGAGTGAAGAGAGTGTTTAAGGCAGTCATAGAAAGACAGAAGGTTAGAAGAAGGCAGAAGAAGCCATGGCTCACACTGTTAGTCCCAGCAATTGGAAAGCAGAGGCAAGAAAATTTCTGTGAGTTCTAAGCCAGCCTGGTCTTCAAAGCAAGTTCCAGGACAGCCAGGACTTTTACACAGAAAACTCTGTCTAAACTGGAAGAGGTGAGTCTGTTCTCTGATATCTCCGAATCTTTTGCATCTTTTATTATATACCCACAAGAAATCATTTAAAAGTAGGATATCATTGATATTTACAAAATCTGCAATCTTGTTTTCTCAAGATTTTGTCATTTTTAAATATCATCTCTTTTTTTAGGGCATTATAATTTGATTTACAAAGCTAATGTGCTGCTTGGAAAATTCTCCTAGAAATTTTAATTCTCAAAAGCATTCAGAGTATCTGACTAATATGATTGCAAAATGAGGATAATGGATTATCTCCACATAAATGTTTGTTTATGATTTATTTTATAAAATATGAAAGCTGTATATTTTAGTGCAGTGGTCCTACAACAATAAAGCCCCCAAAAGATAACATTAGCTCTATGTGAACAACATGATTATGACTACTATCAAAATCAGAGTTCATTGTTAGGATGTTGGGGTTTTATTCTCTTCTTTAATATTAATGAAAACAAAACTTTTTGATAACAGACTAGATGTTTTATCTTATATATGTTTAACATTTAGTCATGAAGATTGTACTGATGCTTTGTTAGAACTCTTGTATAGTGTTATTTGAACATTATTTTTAATTTTAAAATGTTGGAATTGTCACTGAATTCTGTCATTTTCCTTCTCCTCCTAGTTCTCCAACCTTGTATCCCTCCACCTAGGCAGTTCCTTATGTTCTAGGGGCTGTAATGATAATTTAGTTGTTATTTTTTCACTCTAGATATGATGGCCAGGATTCTTCACATTCTTTAATACTGAGTGGATCAGATTAGAGGACAGGACTTTTATCTAAATAATTTTCAATGATAACACACCTGCCTTGTCTGAACCATTTTCTAGTTGTAATAAACATTTCAGTTCTCTATATTTATGAACATCTCTTCTCTTAACCTTGATCCATTTAGTTGATAGATTAAAAAGAAAATTTATTCTATCTAAAATAAAATAAGTTGTTTCTATCCCATGTATTTACTGTTCTCTCTCCTGTTAATTATAATGCAGAGAGAAGACAAAATGCAGATGATATGGCTACAATAATGTTAAATAATCTAAGAAATTCTAAGAAACCAATGTCTATTTTTTACAAGATAGACAGAATAAATGAAAACACAGTAGACCAATATCTGAAAAAATAAAATTGAAAAAATAGAAACTTAAAAGGGAAGTTTCTGTGAGAATAAATGCTAAGGAGGAATGTTTAGGAGGCTAATTTCAAGTTTTATTTCTTTTTTTTTATTATTGTGGGGAACAGCACTTTTATCATTTTTTGTTTATTATAAAGAATTTTTTTCTTAGTGTATATACCACTGCTTGCCTTCTTTCCCTCCTCCCAGTCCTTCCCAGTCCTCTTCACTCAGCCTCCCCCCATTCCCTTCCCTCCATCAATTACCCAAGGAGAATAAAGTGTCCCTAGATGGGTCAGTTCATTCTGGTATACATTTGAGGTACGTCAGAGTCCCTCATCCCAGTATTAAGGCTGGTTTAGGTATTCATCTATAGTAAACGGGTTTCTACATAAGAATTAAAAAGAACAGGCAATATAACTTTTCTTTCATAGAAATGTGCTTTTTTAATGGCAGGGTTGTTTAAGTTCTCATCTTTAAATTTTGAGAGATGTATGACCATGTACTTTTTAATCTAGAAGTTTTACATGTAGAAATCACTTCAGTTACTCTATTTATGAAAAAAATGAAAAATCTCTGCAGTTATTTTTTAAATAATATTTATAATAATTGCAAATACATTATATATCTTGTGGTAACTCTAACCAAAGACCTGACAGACCTGTTCAACAGGAACTTTAAGTCACTGAAGATAGAAATTGAAGAAGCTATCAGAAAATGGAAAGATGCCTCATTCTCCTTGATAGTTAGAATCAACATAATAAAAATAGCAATTTTACCAAAATCAACCTAAATTAAATGCAACACAATTTTTTATAGACCGTAAAAAAACAAACTCAACTTTATATGGAATAACAGGAAATCCAGGATTGCCAAAAAAAAAAAAAAAAAAAAGCCCTGTTCAATAAAAGAAATTCAGGAAGAATCACTATCCCTGTCTTCAAGCTATACCATAGAGCTACAATAGTAAAAGCAGACTGGTACTGGCATTAAAACAGACTTCTGGATCAATGGAATTGAAACAAAGATGCCAACATTAACTCGAAGGTAGGATGTAGAAGAATGTAAATAGATCCAAACCTATCATCCTACTCAACACTCAAATCCAAGTAGATTAAGGACCTCAACATAAACCCAACTACACTGAACTTGATAAAAAGAAAGTGGGAAATACCCTCCAATGCATTGGCACAGGTGACCACTTCCTAAATATAACACCAGCAACATACACAGTAAAAACAACAATTAATAAGTGGGACCTCCTGAAACAGAGAAGCTTTTGTAAGGAAAAAGACACAGAAATGTCAACCTATAGAATGGGAAAAGACCTTCCCCCACCCTATATCAGACAGAGGACTGATCTCAAGAAACTAGAGCCTCAAAATCTAAATAACCAAATCAAAACATAGGTTCAGAGCTAAAAAGGGAATTCTCAAAATAAGAAAAAACAAATGGCTGAAAGATGGTTATCTCGACAGAGGAAGCCAGTGTGTGTTTGGAAAGAGACCATGTGCTAGGGAAACATCCAAGAACTCACATGATGTCTCTTCCTAGGTCTCCAACCAATAGTGGAGGGGGTGCCTAAACAGGACTTCCCCTAGAATAAAATGAGTAACCACTCCAAGAGTCATCACAGAACCTACATCCAACAGTGAATAGAGGTGGAGGCAGAGATCCATGGCTGAGCACTGGGCTGATGAGCTCCAGGTGCAGCTGAGAGTGGGGGAGCAGAGTCTGTATGAGCAAGGGGATAGGGATTATGAGGAGAAGTCCCACATAGATGGCTGGCTGTAGCTCTGGGGAGCTCACTGAATCAAGAACAGCCACTGAAGAACCTTAGGGAAAAGGAGATAGGTCTTCCAAGCATAGACAATTGTTGATTGGCATGGGAAGTATGTGGAACCTCAAGGGGTGGGATCAGACTGTGTTCTTGATTGTGGGATGGCACCTTGGAACCCCTTCCCTGCAGAGGAACACCTAACCCAGTCTTGTTATTTATATGAGGATTTTGGACTTGTTTGGAGTGGTTGCACTATGTTGAGTTGACCCACTTTGAGACCTTTTGCCTTTTTTGGGAAGGAAGTATGGAGGGTGAGACTGAAAGCTGACTGGGAGGGATTGGGAGGAGGGAAGATAGGGGGAGCAGGGGCATACATGGAGAAAACACACACACACACACACACACACACACACACACACACACAAACACACATATATATACCCCCCAAAATCTTCAACAAAACTTAAGTCTTAGTGCAGTTTTATGTGGGAAATAATGGAAGCAAGAACCTACATATACTGTCCATAAATATAGCTTTAAGAAAAGTTAGCACCCAGACAATACAATCAACTATTTCTAGGCACTACACACATCTACTGATAAGTTTGCTGTAATTTATGACTAACAATTCAGCACTGAGAAGTCAAAGGACACTTGAAACAAATATTACATTTCTATGAAAATTGTTACATTAGTAAACACATGGGAAGAAATTGCTTTTCTACAATGTGTAAGATTATGAATATTTCAGCAGCTGTCATTTCATTAACAGAAATTCCCATATACAAATATAAAGGTAAGTTGATCCATACACCAGGTGAAAGATACATAGATTGTTTTCATTTTATTTCTTAGCTTTTATAAATACTGGCACAATTATTATACAAGTGCATATGTATCATCAGTGTTCTAGTGTAAATTCCTTCGTGTTAATACCAAATATTGTGATTGCTGGCTCACAGAGTTATTCTAATTCCATTTCTTGATAAACATCTCTATAATTTTCAACATTTTTTTGTACAATTTCACATTTCCACCAACAGCACTCTACGTTTCTTTTCTTTGCACACCCTAGCTAGCATTCTTCTCTCTCTCTCTCTCCTTTCTCTCTCTCTCTCTCTCTCTCTCTCTCTCTCTCTCTCTCTCTCTCTCTCTCTCTCTCTCTCTCTCTCTCTCTCCTCTCTCTCTCCCTCTCATATAGTCATTCTTACTGAAGTATAGGAATAGGTGACATTTCACTGTGTTTTTGATTTACATTTTCCTGACCATTAGTGATGTTGACCACTTTCTTCTCATGTGTTTAGCTGTTGGATTACTTGCTTTGTAATATACATGCAAATATTTATGTATACATGCAAATACGTATACATAAACACATAAACTATTTATCAGTATTTTAAGAATGTTGAGTGCCATTCTAAATTTGATAGAGTTTTATTCAGCTTCACTTTTGACACTGTCCAACTAGTATTGGTTTTTCTCTTGTTCTCTTTTCTAACTTTTCATGTTCTTATTTTCATTTATTCACTCATAATTTTATTCACACACACACACAAACACACGCACACACAATAATGAATGATCATGTGCAACCCCATAACCCCCTCCTTAATATTACTCCTCAGTAACGGTTAGATTTAAAATTACATTTATTTTAATTTGTATTTTTAAATCGTGTGTGTCTATGAGTGTGTTTGTATGTTCATGTGTTTGTTTGGGTATATGTGGGAATATGTTGGGAGATTTTCTGGGCTAGATATTTAGGAAATAGTTAACTGTTTTATTTGAGTTCTAAAATCTCATTTGAGTCGTTTTTTCAAGAGCATTATGTGCTCTTAACAAGTGAACCCAATCTCTAGCTCTCATCCTCAATTCTTATTATCTTATTACATTTATATTTTCTTATCTTATGCAATATATCCCAACAACATCCTCACTTCTATTCCCTCCTCCCAAGACCCCTTCCACATTCCCTCTCTCTAGATCAACTGATCCTCAATTTCCATTCAGAAATATATAGGTTAAATTATTATGTAAATTTAAGTCTGCATAAGAATATGCAGTAAAAGTAGGCATATATCCTCATATGAAGGCTGGACAATGCCAATCTTAAATATCAACTTGACATGAGCTATGTTATTTCCTAGAAAGAGAATCTCATGTGAGAAATTGTCTACACTGATCTTAGACTATGTGAATATCTATGGTTGTTGATTTATATGAGAGAACCTATTCTGCTGTAGGCTACAAAATCACAGGCTGGTTTTAAAACATGTAAAAGTGAAGAAATTAAGCTGATACTAAGGAGCAAGAAAGAAGCATGGGTGAATTCCTTGAACTTTTTTTGTTGTGTGAAGACTTTAGCTCCTTGGGTTTATACCTTAATTTTCCCTAAAGGATAAGCTGCCATCTCGAATGGTAAGTCAAAGAAGACCATTCTCTTTAAATTTCTTATCTGAGGGAATTTTCACAGTGTTAGAAATGGTAGTAGAACACCATAAACATGCTCCTTCAAACTTCAAGCTCACTTTTTTTTAATTTCCTATAATTCATTTTGATAGTTTGTTGATAAATTTAAAAACATATATCTAGATACTAATAGTCAGTCAAAAGACATATTTCAGTACCCTGTCATATGCTGTAAGTTGAGTTTTTGTCTTGTTTCTTATTAAATTTTGTATTAAACTGATGTATGGATAAATTTAAGTTAAATATCAAATATAGTATTATTCAATCATATATAATATATATGTATACTTATTTTGACAGTAGAAGAAATAGAACTTAACTGCAACATCTAAAATAATAGTTACAGGCATTGAATGATAAGCACCACATGACTCCAATAATATATCGAATTTAAAAAGTAGATGCTATAGTAGGCGAGAATAACAAAGTATTTGCTAAACATTGAAAGACTTGGTACAGAACAGGGAAGTAAGAGGCTCTGAGAGCTACAGTACTATAAAGGGACAGTAGTTAATTTTGATGTTCTCTGTTTTGTAAGAATTTAGAAGTATAAGTTGTGAATATTTGAACCAAAGAGGATTGATCTTTTATAAAATATATATGTTTATCTATTTTTAACATTACTTGAGTTATACAGTTTTCAAAATATCTTATGGCTTATTGGTCAATGTGTAAAGACAATCAATCGTTTATATCCATGTTTAGTGAGACACTGTCCCACAAAAAATTAACAATGAGGTGGAGAAAGGTTGAATAAAATAATAGACATTAATATCTCAATTCTATATACATTCAAACATGCACACATTCCACACATAAGCTTAATCTCTTAAGTATGTATAATTGTGCATCAGATGGAATAATTTAATATATAATTTTTAGTGACATTAATACATGAATAATAATAATAAAAGAAGCAAGCCCTCACCCTTTGAATATTGTATTTAATGTCTGATACTATGGCTTCTTTCAGGCATGGAGGTTTTATTAGGGAGCTAATATGCATGGCTTTTTGTAAAATTCCTGGCCTTGAAGTATAATTGGCAGTAAATTAAGCATCTTGATCTGAGATGAAAGGAAATTGAAACTTCTGAATTTTTGCCAATCAAATTTCCACAAATTTTGAATAAAGGGTCTGGTACTCCAACTTCTCACCAATGTGCATTCTGCTCCTTTAATAGAAGACTTGGGATTCAAGGTGCATCTCCATTTCAGGTTAATGTCTCACATAAGTGGCAGAGAAATGGCAAGGAGAGCTGTGGGGTCCTTGAAAGGAAATTTCTGTAAATGTAGCCATAAGCTAAATCCTGGGTAGAAGTTGGCTATGACTTAGAAACCTGAGCTCTATGAGCATGTGGATAGCAGTGATGCTAATTAACTGGACTTTCTGATGACTGCCAAATTCTGTTACATTAGGAAGTGATAGCAAATGTGCCCAGCAATCATATAAAAGTTAAGATGTGTATAGGGCGAGTAGGCTGATCACTAGAACAAAGAGAAACTAAAGAGAAGTTACAGAAACAGAAAAGGAATAGAGCCAGAATAGGAATCCTTTTCTGTTAGGTCAGAAAACAAAATCTAGAGCTGATAATATGGTTTGAAAAGGCCTTTCAGTGGGACCAACATAGTAAGAGGAAAAACAGATGCTGGAAAGTTGTCACTTGACCTCACCCTGCATAGCAGGGCCTATGTATCCCTATAATACACTCCATGCCCCACAGAGACAAACACATAAATGTAATTAAAATCTTTTTAAAAAGCTAACTCAAGAAGGAGGGAAAGTTGAAACAATGTCACAAAGTTTAATCTTTAAAGAATTTCAGCTGTCTTATCTTTTACCAAAAAGTCCCCAAAGATCACTATCTCTGATGTAGGGCTGTGAGAGGCCATTATGTATTTTCTTCCTTTGAGTATTTATTATTGCTAGTCTTAAAAATGTCATCTTATGGTCTGAAAGTGAGGTTTATCTAGGGTTGATGAGAAAAATTTGGTTTTCTGAATGTTTAATCTTAGATAGTTGTCAATAATATGGTTTAAGATTTTGTGTATATTTTGGTACAGTTCACATATACTCAGTTATCTGAAAGCAGGTGTTTTTCCTATGGAATCCTCATGGGAATGCAGCTGTTAGCAGGAAAATCTTAACTGCTGTTTTTTATGTAGAAAAGAGCTTTATTGAAAGATGAATATGGATATGATTAATAGAAAGCTTATATTTATAATAGCAAAGAAAGCAAAAAGAAAAAGAAAGAGAAAAGAATAAGAAGAAAGGAAGGAGAGAGAAATGGGGAGCTCCAAAGAAAGGACAAAGGGAGCGAGAGAAAGATCCACGTGGAAGCCTTCTTTTAAAGGAGGCTTGCCATCAGAACTCAGAGGGCATGGCTCTTAGAGACTAACAATGTGAAAGTTCTGAGTAGATTTCAGAATTTCTTATGAGGTCAAAACCCATGGAAAGATTCTTACTTGATTTTATTTTGATTCTATTCCCTCATTCATGGATCACGATAAAATCTTTTCTACTTTCATAGATCTCTGTAAGGTGATTAGATTAAGCAACATAATCACTCTTTGATGTTTTATGAACAGTTCTGAATCTTCTCAGTAAAATATTGCCTTCTAACTTAGCAATCATTATGTAAAAATGCTATATTTAATTTTTCACTCAGACTATTTATCCACTTTTATATTAAGTAGCAATATACTTGAAATGAGCATCTCAATCATATGACCCTATGCCCCCAAATGAAAATCTTTCTTCAGTGACTCATTTCATTCTGATTTTATCAGTTTATTTTGAGAATAAATAGCAACATATTTCAAATGAGACATCCACTTATAAACATTCTGATTTATTACTACTAAAATAACATCAAGATGAATATGTAACCACATTCTCCAGTTCCAATTAATTCACCCTTTCATCACCATAACAATTTAAAAATGATTTTAAAGTGTGAGCTGAAATTATATAGTATTTTTAAAACCAGAAATCAGAGAGACAAAGCCTGACTTTGTTTATTGTTTAGGATTTTCAGTTAGAATTAAAAAAAAAATTATATATATATACATATATATAATACACACACATATATGTATGTATGTATGAATGAATGGTTGACACTGGCTGAATTTCAAATAAGCCAAGGCTGAATTTTGTCATTGTGTTCCTCATGCTCAAATGCTTCTCAAGATTGCTTGCTGTTTTGTATTGATTGTACAAGTGCCGGAAAAGTCAGGCAATGCTGTTCCTAGTCTCGGCTCTTATATTGTTACTATTTCAATTGGGTCTATCAGAAAAAATGGAACCCAATAAAGTCATTTAAAGCAGGTATTGTCCCTTTCTTTTCTGAAATAAGGTTTTAATCATAATACTTTCAATATTATTTAAATGTCATAATTTTATATTATAGTTTAAAATTTTATTTAAAGCAAAAAGATTATTATTATTATTTTATATGGAAAACACATTGAAATCAGAAAAGTCTTTTAACAGTTTTAAATTCACAAATTACTAAGATATTCTGACTACCATTTGTTTATTGTATTAATATTAATAAAGTTTAAAAAATTACCACTCTTTAGCATACCATCAATAGAATAGAAAGCCAAGGAAATCTTCTCACATATCTACACATAAGCCTTGCATATTCTGTTTTCAACAAGTAATGCACTACCAATAAGTTCCTGTATTTTTAACACAATGGGATATTTGGTAATGATTTTTAATCTGCTTGATTATATTTTAAAATAACTCAAAGAATAAGTAAGATACAAATCTGTGTCCTACTGGTTTTAAACAATTCTTAAGGATAATTATTGTAAATTATTGTTCTACAAAAAGTAGTAAATTAAACAGGAAATGTCACAAAATATTATATTAGGGAACAAGGATGACTCCTGGTAAGACTCTAAGCAATATCAAAATAGGTGTCTGAACTGGTCTTCCCTGTAATGAAATTGATGACTACACTAAATGTCTTCATAAAATCTTCATCCAGAAACTGATGGAAGCAATTCAGAGATGCACAGATAAGCGCTGGGCTGAGTTCCCAGTCCAGTCGAAAATAAGGAAGAGGAATTTTATAAGAACAGGGGTCAAGATCATGATGAGCTACTGCTGATATCTGGGGAACTTACTTGGGACTGAACAAAGCTCTGAATGTGAATGAGAGTTGATTGGCTTGTCAGCTTTGAATGCTTTTGGCAGTGGGACCAGGGTTTACTCCTGGTATATAAACTGACTTTTGGGAGCCCATTCCCTATAAAGAGATATCTTGCTCAGTCTTAATACAGGGAGTAGGGGCTTGATCCTGCCTCAGCTTGATAGGCCAGACTTTGTTGACTCATGGGAGGCCTTTTCTTCTCTGAGCAGTGGACTGGGGTGGGGGTGGGAGTGAGGTGGGAAGATGGAAGGGGAACTATGGTTGATATGTAAACCAAAGAATTATTTTAAATAAAAATATTAAAATAAAAAGAGAGAAAATAACAGCAAAAAACAAAAACAAAAACAAAAAAACCTCATTATGAAGCCCAAACTGTTTATAAAAACATAGCTACTCTCCTCATTCAGTGCCTGAATGCTGGGATTTCCAGTTTATGGCATGATGCCAGATTTAAAAATATTTTTAAGGTTATTTTTAACACTAATCAAAATTACATTATCATTTCAAACTGTGCTTATAATTTTGACATTTACAATATTTTCAAATAATTAAGCAGTTTTTGTTTTATACATGTTACATGCTATTGTTGAAATCTTTGACCTTCTAAATAACAGAAAGTCTTTTATATTATACTTTACTTTATAATAATTTCTTCTTTTTGATTTGAAGAGCTACTTCCTTACCTTCCTTTGCTATAATTCTATGCAATACACATTCATCTGTTCTCTATTTTTTGTTTCTAATTTACATGTGTGTATTAACAAGTTTATGAATATAATTTAAAGATTCTGATTCTATGCATAATTATTTTTATAATCATCTCATGCAATAGTTCATTATACTGTGTTTCAATTTTGATTTTTGTGGTAGAGGTGGATGTGATCCAAGCATGAATCACGGTACCTAGCAGCACAACACTTTAAAATGTGCTATTTAACACGACATAGCTTTCAAAAATTATTTTAAAAATACCTTAGTGTTTTTTCCAATGTTTGTTCCCAAAGAAACATATAAAATTATCATAAGACTGTAAATTTCATTTTTTCCACTTAACCCAATAATTGTGATGAGTTAAAGTATTATAAAATAAAATTGAATTACTGTTCCACTCAAAAGAAAATTGCCAAATATACTGGTTGATAACATTTTTTTCAAAAGTTTAAATTGATTCTCAATTTTAAAAGTTAAAATGCATCACTAATAATGATAACAAAGATATTTGATTATCAAAATTATTTAAAGAGTCATCCTGTTACAAACAACTTCTTAGAACAAACAGAGAAACTTTTACAGTTCATTTATTAGCATGAATAATGAAGTTGAAAATTCAATGATCTCTGTTATATTTAAATGTATGCTGTATTTAATCATGTCTGTTACATTTAAATATTAATACATGTCATGCATAGGGAATACATTACTTAGAAATAAATATCTGTAAAACCAAGTGAAGATGGCTAGTAAATATGGCCTGGAAAATTTTGGTCTACCTATTTATAATAAATATAAAATTTTAAAATAATATATTTACATGATAGTTATTTTACCTTTTCTTGAAATGTAGTATTATTCAGTATAGGAAAACTGTCCATGGTCTGGTTTATATTCTTCTGTACTTACCACAATAATAGAAATTAAAAAGGTCTGCTTTGTTTCACTTAGATTTAATTGTTTAATAATATCTGACTTTGATAATTAGCAGTTTCATGATGACATTGTGTCCATGTACGTAGTACAACCATAGCTTCTCTTCTATAGCCTGTGGTCACATCTACTAGTTTTTTACCATGTTTACAATTCCAAAAGCAAATTAACCCTTCACTGAGATCCTCAAGTACAATTAGAAAATGGTCAGCAACCCTATAGAGAATTGTAGATATTGTACCAATAGATCTTTTTTTTTTTTTCCTACTGGCCCATAGTCTAGCACATAAAGTCCTTGATTAAATAGGATTGTTGATCACAATTACCCCACCCCTCCCTAGAGCAATGAAAAAATTTCAGTTCCATTTAATTTCCCTACATGCTGCCATTTTAGCCTATGGGTCTTCCTTCAGCAATGAAGTTTTACCATCAAGATATGCTGAGCAAACAACCACAGTGGCATTTGCCTATATTGCTTTGTGAGGCTCTGGGGCCTTCCTGACCATCAACTTGTCAGAAAGAATATAACCAAACTATGGAACTGCAATTTTTTGTTGAAAACTCATAGCCTCTAGAATGTACTTCTCTTCACTCACACAAGGTACATCCATTAAGCTTATTTTTTTTCATTGCTTTACAAAATATTGTGCTTCCTTGTGCCTTTTATGAATCCTAAGCTTTGTCTGCATCCCATCTCTCATGCACATTTCTCCCAGGTTACTGTCTCTTTTCCTCACATAACCCATTCGGTCCTCAGTATTGCCTCTGTCACTTTCCTAAAATGAGTGTTTGATATCTTCCCTCAGTCCTTAAAACTCTTATATTCTTCTCTCATATCATACATGTAGACTGATCTAGACAGTGTTACCACACCAATTACCAACTTGCTTTCTCAAATCAGATCTTAAAGTTCATCTATTTAAAATTATAGTGACTTGTAAGGTGTCTAAAAGATGAATAAATTGAGGCTAAAACCTAGATGAACCTATGTGCTACTTTTAGTGAAGATAGAAACATACCGAAAATTTTCTTCCTATTAAGTGAAACAATGAAAATATTACAAAAATGTTGTTTCACATTATTTAACAACTACATAGGTTAGTAAAAATCTGTGTAGCGATTTTTATTATACTATTATATTATTTATATAAATCTTCATGAATGTATTGTGTTCTTTCAAGTCTGTGTAGTTGCCTTCTGTCCACTTTATTCTCCTTGTCTTTTGTGATATTCATCATTTTATTTTAATTATTAACTTCAGATTTTAATTACATACCAAGATTTCTGTTGATCTTTATCTGATTTAATTTGTTCTGAATGTTTAGAAATTTATCTAGAATAAAACAAATTAAACCTAGATCTGTAGGCCATTTTTCTTATAATTTTTCATCTTGTAGCCAAAAGACTACAGTGATATACAAGATACTAACTAAACAATTTTTTTAAAAAATAAGTCAACTAATCTTGCTCCATTTTGAAAATTGAGCTGAAATCTAAGGCATGGATATGATTTCTATTCCATTGAGAATAGCAACAATACCTTGACATCTTAACCAAGTATTCTTATTATTTCATTACACATTGAAAGAGTAATATGTCTGGTTTATTATCAATTTACCCTAGAAATGAAACTAGAATTTGGTATGAAGTTACTATTTAATAATATATAAAATCATTTAAGAGGCTAGGGAGATGGCACAGTGGGTAAAAATACCCCTGTGCAAGTATCAGCTCTGATTTCAGGTCTTACCACATAGTTAAAATCTGTGTGCTATGCTATACTATGTCCTCTAACACCAATGAGGAGGGTATAGAGAGATATACCTGTAACTTGCTGGACATTCAAATGGCTAAAATGGTAAGCTCTAGGTTCACTGATAAACCTGATTCAAGAAATATAGAGAACTAGATAATCAGGCTTGTTACAGCCTCGTCTCATTTACCAACTGAATCCATTTTTAATATATAAAATATCAAACAAATTTTGGCTCCAAGTATTTTACTAAATAAAATTGTATTAAGAAAACAGTTATAATAAAGAAAACACAAAGCATAATTTACTTGTAAACAAATGTAATACTAAATATACACCATTACTAACTTATCAATATAGGTACAATTACCACTACAATACATAATTGAAAGGAATTAATGACAATATTGAAAGGTTTTATGTGTTTATAGTTTTGAGGTATTTTTGTTGGAATGTTTTACTAATCCTCAGTTTTACTTAGAGATTACACTGAGATTCTACAAAATCACAGATGAGGACTTTTAAAATTAAAACTTGAGGCTATAACTCATTAAGATATTCACGGAACAAATACTAGTTAGGCTAAACATGTGGGAGAAAAGCATCAAAGTTAAGTCCTTATATTTCTCAATCTCAAAATTATATTAAATTTCAGTAACAGAAGCAGAATGAGATAACTTATTATTGAATAAGTACCTGGAGTGATATGTGCATGGTTAGGAAAAAAAGGAGTGTACTGAGAAAACAGAGTGGGAGATAAAATAGATTGTCAGCACAAATACTAATAAAACTTGATGAAAGTTTTGCACTATGATAAAAGTAAAGATAAATTAAATATTGCTTATAGTAAATAAAAAATAAAAAACATACATTTTCAAAATTCACATAAATCAGGGTACAACTTTAGATAAATTAGTTTAAAATTACTATGACAACCAACTTTAGCTCTTTGTGTATTAACACCATGAAACAGAAAGATGAACTCCAGCAAATGTTTATTAAGTTAAAGATTAAATAATTAAAATACAGTTTTCCTTAGTTATAAAAAATTTATTAAATGTAAAACTTTAGACTAACAAAGATAAATTAAATGATAGAATACTTTTATTAAATTGGTTTCATACAAATAGACTAAATATTATAACTATAATTTTTACTTACTAGATATTTTGTTATATATAATTTTACTATATTAAAATTAAAACCTTCCTTTTTGATTATGCAGAAAAGGGGAAGTAATGTGGGATGTCTTTCTGTATGCTGTGAATATCATTCATTAGTAAAGGTGCTACTTTAGCTTATGACAGGGCATCTTAGAAGCAGTCAGTAAATCTGAGCATAGATAAAGTATACAGGGTGGAGCAAAAAAAGAGATCAATTGAACAACCCAAAAAACAAAATATAAAACACAAATTAGCCACAGGCCACATGATAAGATAAATTAATAAAAATAAGTGAAAAAATACTAACTAACAATATGCCTGAGCAATAGGCCAAACAACATATAAATAATATGTGTCTAAGTAATTTTTAAAAGACTAAATAGCAGCAAAGAAATCCAGACCATGGGACTAGGCTGATAAACCTATGAATTATCTCCATTACTCATCTTGTATTTCAGAACCTAATCTCTTTAACTTTAGTGAGGCAGGTATGAAGAGTGTTTACGGTTTTTACTTTTAAATTTTCAATTAGCTAATGAAATCTTAGCAACCTGGCTTAAGATGATTTTAATCTGTAACTTTCTGTACTCGGTCATTTTCCACATTGCTCACCTTTAATTAACACTTAGATGTCATAATCACTTCTATAAGACAGAAAATCCTCCTTAAAAATTCACTGACTACTGTAGAACACTTTGTAAGTCTATAGTAACTTTTTACAAATTTTTTCACTTTTTATAATAAAATTATGCACATAACAAGTACTTCACATATCTTTCCAGTTGAAATAATCCAAAATAACAGTTAATATTTTATTGCCTACATGCCTATGTTTACATGATCTATCATTGTGTGTATGTGCACAATAAGAACTCAAATTGTACTGATTAAATGAGTGAAATGAATGGATTGTTGAAGTCTAATCAAGTAAATAACATGGAAAAATAAGAGTTTCATGAATGATGTCTATAAAATAGTACAAGTAAAACCTGCCCCTCACACATTATTCTATCCTGCAGTGGGGTAGTAACTTGAGAGATAAAAATTTCAATTCAAACATTACCCAGCAAACATCAGCTCTCTTACACTTCTTAAAATATTAACTAACCCTAATCAACTAAGGAGATAGCAATTTCACACATAAGGAGTATACTAATCATTTAAATAATATTTTACATTCAGTATTAAGCTGACATCATCAAATTATTTGAGTATTTTTTTAATTAATTAGATAATTTTTGTCATGCACACATATAAAGATTTACTATCAGCAAATTGACAAACGGGATAATACATTCTTTGATACTGAAAAGAAATTTGTACATTCAAATGTGATACTAAATTATACTGATGTACTTGTCATGACAGTGCAATTATGTTATGAATAGAAGGTTGATTTTATATTTTAATTTTGATGGAAAATAGATTTTTAATTCTATTGAAATGTATCTGAGCTTAATAACCATTAAATGTATGTTCAGTTTGAATGATTTAGTCAATTATTTTTCCAAAAGCACCTATTAAGAGAATTTTAAATCCATAAGAATAGTAATTAAATAACTCATGAATATTCAAATTTTATATTAATCATATCTCAACTTTTATTTTATTTTGTGTGGAGTCATTATTAGGTGATTTAGAAATGTTGATTACAAAGTACTGAATTGCTAATAATTATTGTAATCTATTATGTTATTGTAATAATGAATCATAAATAAAACACTAAAATTGCACAAATAAATCTTTAAATTTTATATTTTCAGAGTAATAGGCAAATGTACTTATTTTTCTGTAATAAATACTTTGTTGTTTGAAACAATGGTATTACTGATTTGAATACATACTAAAAAGGGAGTAAAATATTAGTTTGATAATGTGCCACAATGAAGAAATACTAGAGCAAGTACATCACCAAAACTCAGCAAGACAAATTCCAAATTCTGTAATACCATGTCTCATATCTAAAGACTTAGACGTCCGAACTTTCCATCTTTATGAGCTGCAATACACTTCTCTATCTTGGTCAGGCTTCACTACCTCTCCCTATATCACCTTGGCAGATGTCTTATGGGTATGGAACATCTAACACCTTGGGTTTCCCCAGTAGCCACTCAGGACTTCCATGCAAAGACTTTCCTTCCACTACAGTTCCCAAAATTATCAGCCCTTTTTAATTGTGGAGGAAGTCCCCCAATCCTATTTTCCTCCTGACTTTATAGCAAAACCATATGAAAATACTGCCAAGTTCATCTTCCTAATTGGGATGGATCGTATTTTCATAAGATTTTCTTTGTTGTTCTATTTAAGAGGAAACACAAAAGATTTTATTTTTCACAAGTTTGAAACTGCTAAACAAGCTAGTTTTGTGGGATTTTTGCCCTGAGAACTGTCCTCATTTTATATCCTTATGTCTATCAACACAAGCCTTGGATCCAGAATTAATGCCTTGGTGCTCTATTGGCTCCACTCTCTACATTTTGTATTTTTTTTATTGCCTTTCTTGATCTTTTATATTGTATATAAGTATCAAAGTAATTACTGGTAACTGCATAACATAGCCAATATAAGTTGCCTTAAAATATCTGCTAAGAAAATTAGTCTGATATTTATTAATTTAGCCTGAGCAAAACCTTTAGGACAAGGGCATAAAACAGACACATTCACTGGCAAAATATTACAGGAATAGATGTCTTTAGCCAAGTTGATGATATTATTCCCTTCCAAAAATCTCTTAAGCTGGGCCTCTGTTATAGTTCACACCTCCCATATGTATATTTCTATGTTCCAGGTATCAAAAAAATTCCTCAGTTGAGAATGTTTCCAAGTGATTTTAGGTTGCAGCAAATTAACCATGATAAGCTAATCATAATAGTGTACTGCTGTGATGTGTTTTCTCATTTTTGAATTCTGCTATAGTTCTTTTTTTACTGTTTTTAAATAGGATATCAACATTAAATAAGAGGCACAGGAGTGTAAAGTAAGATATTTAGACTTATTTCAGTGCAAACTCAGCTTTTGACATTTTCCTATCATTGCATTTGATGTGGAGCCCTCATGTATACTTCCCACCTCGTGTTCAGTGCTTCAAATAACAACCACTCATTGTGGTCATACAGTAATTTAGTAGTCCAGAGTTAAACACTTAGGGGAAGTTAAATCTCAATAATAGGCCAAGAACTACTTTTGGAAACTTTTACTAATGCCTCACAATATTGAATTATAAGAGTGTTTCCTAAGGTAGAAGAATTTTGAAATTTAGTCAGACTTATTTATCATCTTGTATATAACTAATTGTAGTAGTAAGGTTTCTAGGTCCCGGGCAGCCAGAGATCCAGACCCACAGACCTGCCGACCAAGATCTCTTTGTAGCCCACTGCTCCTCACGCCCCCAGAAATGACTCAGACACTTATATTAAGTTCATGCTGTTTGGCCTATGGCTCAGGCACATTGCTAGCTTGCTCTTACATCTTAAATCAACCCATTTCTATTCTGTCTGCCGCTTGGCCCGGGGCTCATCTGTGCTCCTACATGTTGCTCCTGTGGGCTTCAGCTCCATTTGCCTCTGACTCTGTCCTTCCTTTCCTACCTATTCTGATTCCTCCTCCTACTTCTTCTATGGTGCCTGACATGGCCCAAAACAGCTCTTTTATTTAAAGATTGAGATTCACAGCATACAGAAAGGCATTCCCACATCAACTAATATCTCATCAATTTTATTAAAAAGTATAGTTATTAATTTTAAGAGTGACCATCTAATTAAGGTATGGCATAGTGCTGGAGAGGTAATATGTCACAGAGGTAGAAAACTAGAAGTCAAAATACTTTCTACTATTTTTCTCCAATTGATATTGTATAACTATTGGCTAGCTCAGTAGCTACAATCTAGGTATCAGATATGTAAAATTGTTCAAGGATTAATACTACTTCTCATTAAGCATCTTAAATTTGGGGTAACCAACCAGTTAACCTCACAGGAATACAATGCACTTTTCAAAAGTCTGTGTGATTTAGTAAAAGGCAAGTAAATGAGTTTGATATAAATGTCAGGCAAAAAGGAATTCAAATTCCTTCTAATTTTGGAGTATAATTTAACAAATTGGAGGAGGTTTTTGTGTTTTGTTTTTTGATGTATAATATGGAGGTAAATATGTTTTACCCAGTTCACCAAATCAAATACCAATTTCTTGAGAAACAACATTGCAGATATCCTAACAGTTAAGTCTGATTAATTTGACTAGTAAAAATATTATCACAGTGATAGAGCTGATTTTAGTGTGAAGAAGAATAATCTGACATATAATACTTAATGAAATGTAGAAACTCTAATTATAATATTTAAGAAATGAGCATTTGCTAAGAAAAATATTTTCAACAAGTAAAAACATAAAGTTTAAAGCAATGATCAGATTCTATTGAAAATGTGTGTTGACTTTATTCTCAAAAACCACAGCTTCAGTTTGTTATAAATGTAGAAGACTTTTTAGGCCTTCTGTCTCCAAATCATGGGACTTATCATTAGTCATGAAAGCTTGGCCTTAGCTTAGGCTTGTTTCTAAATAGCTCTTATAACATAAATTAACCCATTTATATTTACTCTATTTTTTCTCAGGACTTTTACCTTTATTTTCTCTTGTACCACCTATTTCCTCTCCCTGCCCTCTGACACCTCCCCTTTTTATTCTGTGCAGAGAACTCTCTGTTCAGAAGTGACACATATACATCCTGCCTTCATAGTGGTCATTTAGCTTTTTATTAAACCAATCACAGTGACATAATTTTATACAGTGTAGTCAAAATCTTACTAAAAGATAATAATATGTATTAGTTAAGTGTCAACTATATAAGGCAAAAAAGAAATAAAATTGTTACTTTCAAGACATGTTTATTTTACAATGATTTAGTTTGCAAAGAAACAAGTATACATTGGAGGATCTTTCAAATGGTAGTGAACTAAATATCAAGGGGTGGTTTAGGATATTGCTCATCAAACTGATCTGTGCAAAATTAAGAGAAATTTAGGTCAAAGTATAGGGAAGGAGATAGAACATAAGTTTTCTAACATGTGATGATAAATAATAAGTATTTTTGTTAGTGATCCAGGAGAGTGGAAGAGATTAGAGATCTTGTATCACAAATGCTACAGATGTTAGGATGCATGATTTCCTAGTATCTGCACTAGTAGTGTTGTGTTCAAGAAGTCTTCTCTTGTGTCAATGAATTAAAGGCTGTTTCTTAATTTCTCTTTTAGCAGGTTCAATGTGTCTCATTTTATGCTGAGGATTTTGATACACTTGAAGTTTTGTGCAGAGTGATGAGAATGGACATATTTGATATCTTCTTTTTTCTTTTATTATTTTATAAAAATGACGTTTTATCAACGTATCCCCCTTATCACCCTCCTTTCCCTCCTCCCACTCCCTCCCAGTTAGTCTTCAGCCTCACCCCTTCCCATCCACCCGTCTCCTCCCTCAAAATGGCAAGAAGTCCCAAGGTAGGTCAGCTCAGAGTGGTACCTCCACTCCAGGAAAGTCTGATTTCCTAATCTCAAAGTCAAGACTGGGTTAGCTGTTTCTCTGCTTAAAATGGGCTCCAAGGTGCCAACCCATGCACAGGAACACATATTGATCCCACCCCTCGAGGATCCACATACTTCCCAAGGATATATACAGTTGCCTACCCTTGGAGGGCCTAACTCATTTTTCCATCTCCAGGGACTGTTTCTGATTCAGTGAACTCCCCTGAGCTCCATCTAGCCACCACTATGGGAATTTTTCTCATAATCCCTATCCCCTTGCTCATATAGACTCTCCTCCCCTGCTCTCAGCTAGACTGGGAGCTCTGCCCAGTGCTCAGCCTGAAGAAATCCAGTTTTACCAGTACTATTTGTGAAAATGCTTTCTTTCTCAAGTGTTATTTCTGACTTCTTTTATCAAAAATTAGGTGCCCGTAGGTGTGTGGATTTTCATCTGGGTCTTTATTTTGCTTCCATTGATCAACCTGTTTGTATGCCAACTCCATGAGGTTTTTACTGTTATAGCTTTGTAGAATCACTTGAAGAGAGAAATGGTAATTCTTTTACTGTTCATGGTTTTTTTCAAGTAGTTTGAGATTTTGATTTGTCCAGTGTAAACCTAAGAATTATGCTTTTGAGGTCTGTGAAGAATTTTGTTGGAATTTTGATGGGGACTGCATTGAATTTGTAAATAGCTTTTGGTAGTATCTTAATTAGGATTTTATTGCTGTGATGAGACACTATAAACATAGAAACTCTTATAATTGGGGACATTTAATTGGGGATGACTTACACTCTAGGGGTACAGTCCATACAGACAGACGTAGTGCTGAGGTAAAAGCTGAGAGTCTACATCTTGATCTACAGTCAGCAGAAATTGACTAATATACTGGCCAGGTCTGAGCATCTGAGACCTCTAAACTCTCTCCCAGTGCCATACTTCCCTGAACAATACTACAACTACACCCTGAAGGTCATATTTCATAATGGTGCCACTTCATATGAGCCAATGGGGAACATTTTTATTTAAACCACAAGAGGTAGCATCACCATTTATACTATGTTAATTCTATTAATTTATGGCCATGGGAGATCATTCTATCATTTGATGTCTTCTTCAAGTTATTTCTTGGGTGAATTGAAGATTCACAAAATTTTCACTTGCTTGATTAGAATTACCCAAAGCTATGCATATTATTTGAGGCTATTGTGTAAGTTATTGTTTCTCTGATGTCTTTCTAAGTCCAATTGCAATTTGTATATTGAAGACCTACTTATTTTTGTGAGTTAATCTTGTCACAGCTAATTGCTGAAGGTATATGTCAGCTTTATGAATTCCCTGGAGAAGAATTATGTTCATTTTTGTATAATATCATATTATCTGCAAATAGCAATATTTGTCTTTTTTTCCTTTCCAGTTTCTATACACTTGATCTATTTTAGTTTCCTCTTCACTTGTTCCTAAGACTTCAGGGACTATATTGAATAAGTAGGGAGAGAGTAGACAACGTTGTCTTGTTCCTGATTTTAGTGGGAATGCTTTCACTTTCTGTTCATTTAATTTTGTGTTGGCTATAGGCTTGCTGTAAACTGTTTTTCTTATATTTAGGCATGTTTCTTGTGTTACTAATTTCCCCAGGTCTTTTATCATGACTGGACATTAGGCATCTTTAAAACAAAGGATTCCGTCATTCAAAGTGTTAGTAAACAGAGAAGTTTTTTTTTGTGTGTGTTCTTCCCATGTCCATATTTGATATAGCACTAATATCCAAAATATATAAAGGAATAAAAAACCTTAACTCCACAAACAAATAATGTATAGTGGAGTACTTGTCAAAACCGAATTTTCAATAAAGAAAATTAAATGTCTGAGAAACAAAAAAAAAAAAAAATTTCAACATCCTAACCACAAGGAGAATGAAACAAATCATACACATTCTCAGAATGATTATAATCAATAATAAAAATATCAATTTATGCTGGTGAAAATGTAGAATAATGGGAAAACTCATCTATTGCTGTTGGAGTGCAAACTTGTACAGTCGTACACAAATCATTATTACAGTTCCTCAGAATGTTAGAAATAGATATGTCTCAAGATCCAGATATACCACTTGTAGACATGTACTCAAAGAAGACTTCCACCTACCACTAGGACAATAATCCATGTTCTTTGTTGTCCTATTCATAATATTCAGAAACTAGAGATTTCTCAAAAAAAGAATGAATAAATGAAATGTGTTACATTAACACAATGTAGTATAACTCAACTGTTAAAAATGACTTTACAAAAATTGTAGGCACAGTGATAAAACTAGAAAAGGTTCTGTGAGTGGTGCAATCCATAGCCAGAAGGGAAATATGAATATAAAAATGATTCTAAAGCCAAACCAAATAAACAAGAACAACATCGATACCATGATTAAGAAAGCGAGTTGCTAGACTAGAATGCAATACTCAGCTCACTCAGAGAAACGATATTCTAGTACAAGTAATAGCGTGTTAGGGTATTTTAATATTATATTTTATAAAAAATATTTTATTTAAATATATATTTTAAAAATCATTAACTTCTCTAAAAAAAGAAATGCTAGAACATACTACCTGATTCATAGAAAATGAATATAAATAAACAGAGAGTTGTGAGAATAAGAAGCCATCAAAACAAATCCAAGCTAAAATACAGAATGACTGTGTATATAAAGATAATTTGACAACAGCCAGTTACACTTATTTTACTGTGGTAAAATACAAAAAAATTAAAAATAACATAGGAGACAAAAAGTATCTGTTGTGGATTTTTGAGTGTACAGCCACTATTTCTTTAATAACATCATTCATTTCTTAATTAATGAATAACATAATTCATAGTAGGAAATCACTCAGGAAATCATCTGGTGGTGGGATTCTCAAACAGAACACACAGCAGAGATCTGATGGACTAGTTTAAGACAATATACTTCATGACCTGTCTTCCAAAAATTGATTCACTTAGCTCTCACTACAGAAAGTTATTACTTCATTTTCCAATAAAAAAATCTTTTATAAGTTTTTGTCTTAAACTATAAAACTTTGTATGTGTTGGGATAAAACATAGAATTTTGACCTCATATCATGATTCCAATTCTTTAAGTTCAAGTTTCAAGGTTCAAGGTTTCTGTTTTTATTATTATTTACCATATATTTTAATATTTTTCAAAACGTAACTATGATCACAATTTCTCCTGCCTACCCAATTTTATACTATTTCTCATAGTCCTTTTCAAAGAATAACAAGTGGACAATGAAAAGGAACAAAGAGTCCCCAAAAGAGTATAAAAGAAACCAAATTAAACAAGCAAAAGACCAGTCGTTTAAAAATAAAAGGCAAATGGAAGGAAAATTAAACAAACGTACAGAATACCTTTGTGTTCCTTTTGTTTGGGGCAAATATTCCTGGACTTGTAGCCTGCCCTGCAGTGGTTTAAATACACTGAGTTACACTTCATTAGAGAAATCTCATTTTTCCTTTCTCCGTGTGTCAATTGCACATAACTTTGTGGGATCTTTTTGCCCACTTTCCCATCTCAGGGGTAGGATCCTATATAGCTTGAACTTATACAGGTCTTGTGCTTACTGCTATGCTCTATGAGTTCCTTTGGGCATCATTCAGTGCTGATATTTCTGGAACCAGTTTCCTCAGTGTCATCTATCACCTCTGGCTCTTACCATATATCTCCTCCTCCTCCTTAAGGATCTTTAAATCTTGTGGGACAGACTTTATGAAAATTTGCCCTTGAAAGTTGAGTGTTTCAAAGTCTCTCATTCTCTACACCTTGATCATTTTTGGGTCTGTGTTAATTCTTATCTACTTAAAGAAGTTTCTCTAATGAAAGGTAAATAAGTAACTGATCTATGAGTATAGAAAAATGTCGAGTTATTTTATTTCTATTTTCCTTAGCACAATCATAAAACTGGGATTTTTCCTAGGACTATGACCTATTTAGTCACAAGTTCCTGGCCACTTTATCAGAGTCAGATATAAATTAAATGTAATGCAATGTGATTTAATTCAAACAAAAACAATTAGTTTCCCATAATATTTGAGCCACTATTGCACTAGTGTAACTTATAGAAATTTCACCATTATAGGCCATGACATTACCTGTTGGGTTATATTAATAAATATATTCTCCTCCAGGGCATGCAGAGTAGAATTATCAAAACTAGTCACTATGGGTAAATATGGTACTTAGACATCAGCTAAACTGCTCTTTGTGCAGGATATAGTAAGCCTTGTCCTCAGAAATAGATTCTTGCCATCAGGGTGTGAGGAACAACAAGAAACCATGGAAACCCCTCATAATGTTTGGAGGGACTCCATGATAGTCTTTTCTCAACAAGATATAGCTGACTCCTAGCACTGATTACTTCATTTTATAGTTTATAGGTTCTTCTTAATCATTATGCAGTCTTTTACAATTGCTGTTACTTTGCCCTAAACTACGTTGTTTTTCCTATTCACAGCTTTAATCAAGTTCAAACTCCTTCTTGTGACCCACTGAAGATTTTTCCATACCTTTGTGGTCCTCCCCTCCCCTGCTGTATTTTATTGTCACTCTGAGTGTATTGTGGGATGCATAGGATGATGTCATAAAATTTCCTCCACTTAATAAATTTGCTTCCACTAAAATTTACAGGAAATGAGCAAACCTCTGGTAGATTGTCTAAAAATTGCATGAATGGTTTCTACCCCAGTTCCCACTAGAATCATTGTCACTCTAAAATATCTTGAAGTGAACTTTATGTGTGTCTATCTGCCTTCTGTTTTACTCAGCTGCCACTATAATGTCTCATGTTTTGGTAGCAGAATTGTAGGACTTCTCTAGTCCTATGTTCTAGACTGTTCCGCAGCCCTCTATATATCTACTAGTGACAGCTTTACTACAGCAGCAAGTCTACTTCTTAGTGCTAGCTATTCCTACTAGTTGATATTTTCCATCGCTGTGACAAAATAAAATACCCCCCAAACCCCATATAAAAGTAAAAGAACTTATTTTGTTACAATCTGAGGATACAATGCAGGTATGAACCCACCCAGGTTTGAGGATACAGTACTAAGACGAGGCTACACCATTGCAGCAAGGAGTATGCCATGGGGACTATCGATTTCTTCAGAACTTCACAGAAGAAGAAACACATTTGCCAGAAATGAGAATCAGAAATAAACTTCAATACCTGCTCCCTCGATATTCACTTCTTCAGTTCTGAGTTCTCCTCAAAGCAGGGCCACCAGTCAAAACCAAGTGTTTCAACACAGTATTTTAGGATAGCTACCACTTATTTCCTCATCCCAATAGATACTCACATAAAGTATCTGGAATAAAACCAGAGGATATTTTAAACTCTCAGTGTGATCATCTTGGTTATATATTTGTTACTGGAGAAGAAGAGGGAGAATGGTCTACAGATAATAACCTCAGACACAGATATGAGAACATGTGTGCCTATGTCAATTTGATTGAGTTTTAATGATGTTTTTATGACTAAAATGGAAAAAAAGCTCAAGAAGACCTTTGGCCTTGTTTCATAATCAGGCATTTCTAATCATGTAATTGATTAAAATCCAAGAAAGAGGAACAGCAGTGCCTTTCTCCTTCAGATTGTTCTCACTATGAATGGAACCAAAATAAAGAATAACAAATGGGATACATAATATTTACCAAGCACCACTGAAAAAAGATTAATGCATAACTTCTCTGTTAATATTAATTGAGGTGTAATTTAGAAGGCATTCTTGTGTTACATCATCCATCATTGACACTGAAAATAGAAAATAAATAAGTAATTAAAAACACATTTTTTATTTTATGTGAACTGCTGTTCCATTACTTTGAAGACTTACTAAAAAGAAAGGTGCTATTCTCAAAATGCAGTGCATCTTCTTCAAGTTCAAAAGTGCATAAATAACAAAGTCAGAGAGTTACTTGACAGTCTAAGGCCAATGCACCCTTTCTCTAGTATGTCCTATTAAAGGAGAAACAGTTGTGCTTAAATTTTCATTTCCCCGTATCTCTAATGAATGAATTTACAAAGGCTGTCATAATTATCACAGAAAGTATTAAAGGCAGCAAATGAAGTTGAATTTAGATGAGTGAACTAATGGCAATTAAAGCTTATTCAATAGCCCACAGCTGGTAACAATTAGAATTTGAATTTAAAGGGTTTAAGTTTCATATCATGTTCCATAAGTACAAAAGTAAGAAGAAATAAACTAACACAATACTTATGGTTTTTGTGTGTATTCCTACAAATGGACCACTGTTATACCTTAAGCCTATGTACCTCACATTACTTCATATCTTGATTTGTTCATCCCTGATAATGTTAACAGCTGTTAAATCTTTACTTATTTTTTATTGTACATTTGAATTATTTTCCACCTTTGTCATATTTTTCTTACCAGCTATAAAACACACTGTTGCTTGAAATATATGTAAAACCATATGTAAAAAATAAATAATATAATTATAAATATAAAAACTAAATAGAACCATAAAACATAAAAATAAATCTTTCTTGCTTCCCTTTTTATTGAAAATAGATAATTATTTCATACAATAAATCTCAACCACAGTTTTTCCTCACTCAGGTCCTTTCAGATTCCCAGGAATCCAGTCCATTCCACCTCCAATGCCCCTTCCCAAAACAGCAGGCCATCAAGAACCTACATCCAGATGGAAGAAAACAAAATGCAATAGAACAAGCAAAACCATTTATATAAAGACCTAATATGGGATGTCATTCTGTTGCTGTGAATATCATTGGTTATTAAAGAAACTGTTTGAGCCTATGGCAAGGCATCTTAGAAGAGGTGGGAAATCCAAGCATAGATACAGGAGTAAGGCAGAGTTAGAAGAAGGCAAGACCCAGCCACCCAAGGAGCAATATGTAAAGAAATTCAGGTGAGCCATGAGCCACGTGACAAGACAAATTAAAGGAAATGAGATGAATTAAGATTAAGGAACTAGCTAGCAATAAGCCTAAGCCATAGGTCAAATATATAATTAATATGAGTCATTTGGGAGATTGCTAAGCAAGTGGTGGGTGACTCCAGACCATGGGGCTAGGCTGGGCCAGAAACTTATACAGCAGAGACATATAGAAAGTAATCCAATAGAGGAAAATTAATATCAAGAGCAGGCAAAACAAGAGTCAGAGAAATACCTGCTCCCACTGTTAGGAATCCCAAAAAAACACAAAGCTAACACCTTTAACATATACATAAGGACCTGGTATAAACCTATGAAGGCCCTTTGATGCTTCTTTCTCGGTGAGCTCATTTGAGTCCTGCTCAGATAATTTAGGGTCCATGTTATCCTGGTGTGCTGGTATGCTCCACCTCTTCTGACTCCTACAATCTTTGCAAAGAGAAACCTGGATACTGACCCAGCTACAAAGCCAAAAGCTCTTCTCCTGAAACATGTACTAAGGTAATAATGCCACAAAACTTGTGGGAGTAACTTTTATTTGGAAAATTTTCTATCCTGCCCAGCCAGTACCACAGACACTTATTAAATAATAGACAGAGAGATTTAACATTATGATAAATTCTGGGCCAATAATTGAGGCATATAATTGACTAGCTCTTATGCTTAAATTTCCCCAGGATTCTTATCTATGTTTATCCACATGGCTTGGTACCTTTTTCTTTAGTGCAGCATATCATCTTGCTTCCTCTATCTCTGGCTTACATCTATTGCTCTACTTTTCCTCTTTCCAGAATTCTCTTAATCTTGTCACCCTGCCTATAATTCCAGCCTGTTTATAGTCTTATCAAAAATTTATTTAACAAACAGAAGTAACAGAACTTTACATTGTACGAGAGTATAACTTAACAGTGACCAACCAATACTTGATTTAAGGCCTATGCCATGAGAGGAAATCCGTATTCTACACTGCCATAATAGTCAGAAACTAGAGACAGGATCTCCCAGAGATCCAGGATGGAAAGGTAGTACCAAATCCAACTGAAAGGAATTACTATTAAAATCACATATATGATTATAATATTATAATCATAATACATTGCTATATATATGATTCCTAATAATAGTCTCCTATATTCATACTTCAGGGCTTACTGAGTCATCATCAAAGAAGATTTCTTCAGCAGAAGATGGGAGCTGGTACATAGACCTACAACCAACCACTGTGCAGAGTGAGTGTCTAAAATGGAGTTTTCCATTGGTTTCATCCTCTTGGATACTGGATAACCCAGAAGAAGAAAGAAAGAACACATTATAGAAATAGCATGTTTCTTGTCTTAAAATACATAGTTATACATAAACACACACACACACACACACACACACACACACACACACACACACACACAAATATTATAACTTAAAACATTTTTCACTGAAATTTACTGTAGTTTTTTTCCAAGACATAGTTTTCTTGTTTCATATCTATGGGAGCTTCATCATGACATACATGTTCCATAAATATAATTTTTATATAATTTCTTGACTTATAAAAATAATAATAAATAATATATCCCACCAAGTTTAGCAAATAGAATGGGGAGAGTAAAATGGATCTATATCTATTTTCAGCCTTCATTTGTTTTCATGTTTTCTTTTGTTTTAAATTTTGTTTAATTGCTCAAAAGAAATCAGTACATTCTATGAAGCACATTGTACACAAAACCTATTCTTACATTAGTATTCTCGTGCCATGCTGCAACACTGTTGTTGGGTGCCAGTCTGATTGATTGTTGCATGATAGACCTCACAATGCCCAGAGCAGTGGGTCATATAATCAGAGATAAAGACAAATTTAAGAATCTGGTTACATCTCTGACCTTCACTGCTAATGAATCCTGTAGGCTCATTAACTACAATCGGAGCATTTTAAAATTAATTGCTTTTAGTTTAATGAAGTATTTTTTCCTCCTTTGAACAATGGTAAACACCTCAACAAACTTGTTAAGTACTATTTATTACAGACACACTGTGACCTTGAGGAGGTTTGGTTTTCTATTTTTTTAACTCAATACCACATCCTTTAGACAGAATACGTAAGATTTTAAGTTTACAGTAATCTTTACATGTTAGGAATCATTTTTAATATATAATTCTCTCATGCAGACTAAAGTCTGTTGAAAAATTTCTTTTGATAGATTCATGCCTTTATTTTTGTTTAGCTTATTTAGCTATATTATTACTATATTGCTTTAGGCAATAAAATCTACCTTAATACTATTATAATTAAAGGGCATTGAATTATGATCTTTGCATTTGTACTAATGAGAAAATAAATTAATTTCAATATGACACTCAGGGTCAAAGCATGATATAATTTACTGAAGAAATAAAGTACATTTGAACTTTTATGTTTTGAAAATTATGTGTGAATATTTTCTTTATTTGTAATTGTATCAATTACATTCATGTCTTAAAATACAGTGTAATGACTGAGTAAAAATAAGCATGTATGTAAAAGTTATTTTGTAGTAAGAAACAGAGTCATTTGTATATTTTCCTGGTAGTTATATAGCTGAGTCACATAATTTTTCTATTTATTATTGTCTAAGGAACCTTCTCCATATTGACTACCAGAATGACTCTACTAATTTATTTGCTCACTAGAAGTGAATAAGGGTTCCCTTTTTCTGACATTCTTTTCAACATTTGTCATTAGATTTTCTCATAATAGCTGGCCTGGTTGGATTTTCTCTGTCATCTAGTAGAAAGGCTAGAGTTATATGAAAAAGAAACTTCAATTTAGAAAATGATTCCACTAGAGATTGCCTTTGGATAAATTTGTAGGCCAATTTCTTGACTAAGGACTGATGTGGGAAGCCCCAACCCACTGTGAGCATTGCTATCTCCCGGTAGAAAACCCTGTGGTGTATAAGAGAGCAAACAAGTAAGATAGACAGCAGAGTTATTCAATGGTTTATATTTTACTTCTTGCCTCTAGATCCCTGCTTTGTGTTTCTGCTCTGGATTGTTCTCTTTTTGTTCTTATTTGGAAATTAGGAATGAATTCTGATTAATCTCTGATATATAGTTCATACAAATTTTCCCCATTCTGTATGTTTCACTGACATTTTATTGTACAAAACTTGATTTCATGTAGTCTCACATGTAGATTAGGAGGGCTAAACAGGTGTCAGAGCAATGGCAATATTAGGTGATGAGGAAGAATGGAGTATATACAAACTACAGGAGGAGAAATGGTGGAAGCACAAAAGAGGGGGAGATGAGGAAACAGGTGTAACACAAAATAAACCTTTCACACATCTGATAATGGCATTTAATGAATTATATGATGATCTTTAAAAAATAAAGTATTTAGAAATATTTCATGTAGGACCAGAAAGATGATTCAGTGAGTTAAGGTGTTCAACAATAAGCATGAACAAGTGAACTGGATACTCATACCTAGTATCCTTATAGTAGAAGAGACCAAACCCATACAAGCTACTCTCCACCTTCAGCAAGCTTCCTATTGCATTACATGCACATATAATTACTTCTAAATGCATGCATGCACACATACACATATGTCACAAAAATTAATGTAATAAAACTAATATTACATCTAATTTAATTTTTCTCAGAGTTTACATTGTCAAAACATAGTTTCACAATAAAATAAGTTTGTGTTTATTCTAGAGTCAAATATGATCAAGTATAGCTCAGACCTCACAGATTGCACCAAAACATTCCAAGTAGAATATGTATATTGAAATAAGAATGGTCACCTCAAGGACACCATTGCCTCAGACTCAAGGCTAATTTCAAGTTTTGAATTTTTCAGATTTCAAATTTGCAATATCCACCTTCAAAAAAAATGGCAAAGACCTTCTCTGGTACTAACCTAGACTACTACAATCAATTTACCTTTAGCTAAAAGCGAAAACTATCAACCGCATTATCCTACTCCTTGATGACTTTATCCTAAGTCTGTTCTCATAAAGAGATAACTGTATCCTCCTTCTTAATGGTGTAAGTGGTGTTTTTTTTTCTTTTTTTTTCCTGAATTGCCATTTGTCTAACTCCATCAGAGAATGCCCCAATAGACACCAACTTTTCTGTATGTGTCTGGCATTTCTTTCTTCATCCACAGTCCTAGTCAGGCAACTCCCTAAACAAGTAACACTTTTATTATGTTTTATAGAAAGACAAATACATTTTTAAAATAGAGATATTTAAAAACCTTTGTTAGAAAAATCAGACTGGCAGAAAATTTCTGTTGTTAGGGTTCAGGTGCTTTCTGGTGTCATTCTTAACTTTTGAATTGGTAGAAACTAGTATATTGAAAATCCCATTGTAAACATTTTAAGAGTCACAAGGATGTTTGGTCACAGGTCAGACATGTATGCCAACACTAAATGGCTATCAGAAGGACTAGAAGAGCTATACGTAATTTGTCTCTTCTTTTTGGTACTGTAATTCTCTGTAGTCCTGAATTCAGTCACTTGGACGTGTAGATTCTTGAACACATGTGCTTTACATTTACGTTTGTGCGCACATCAGTTCACTATGATTTCTAACTACAATAGTAACTTATTTTTCTATTACTATTAATTTATGCAATTTAGCAATTATGATGGAATATTTCTCTACTTTTTTAGTTACACATATTCTGTTGGTAGTATTATATGAACTTCAAGTTCTTTGTATTTTTTGTAGAAATAATCACACATCAGAATAAAGACAAATTTTAGGAACAATGAAATAAAAAGATTAAGATCACTACTCAATAGGTTATTAGTAACAGAAAAGATATTCACAGAAATGTTATTATTTTTAAATATTGGCATTTTTAATTATTAAGTTATTATTAAAGCAATTTAAATAAGCATTAAATGATATAATATAAATGCACCCAAATAAAATATTTAATGATTGACATTTGTACCAGAAACAAAACAATGAATATAGATATTATAATGAAAGCATTTATTTAAAACTGATCTGTTGTAGTTGGGTTTTCTTGGTCCTGGGTGGCCAGAGGCCCAGACCCTGCCGCACCAGACCCCTTAGCCACCCTCAGCTGTTGCTCAGGCCCCCAAAATGACTCAAACGCTTATATTAAGTTCATGCTGTTTGGCCTATGGCTCAGGCACTTTGTTAGCTAGCTCTTACATCTTAAATCAACCCATTTCTATTAATCTGTCTGCCATGTGGCCCGTGGCTCACCTGTGCTCCTTACATGTTGCCCCTTTGGGCTTCAGGCTCAGTCTGTCTGTCTCCACCCTGCTTTTCCTCCCTATGCTCTCACTTCTACTTTTTCTATGGTGCCTGTCATGGGGCAAAACAGCTCCTTTATTTAAAGATTGATATTCACAGCACACAGAAGGGCATTACTACATCACTGATCTTTGATTAAAAAGATTATTTATGAATAAAATGGCCATATAATTTTATTTTAATACTGTCAGTATAATACAAGTTTATAATACAGACAATACAAGTTTGTCTCAGGTACATTTATGACATCTCACACATACACCTAATGTCTGCTAGGTTATAGATAAATAAAGACCAAATCTCCTGCCCCTTTTTTCTAGTTAAACATACAAAATTCTGTTGTTTTCATTCCTATGTATCTTCTTTTCTTAATACAGAAGGAATATTGCCATTTATCCTCAAAATGGGCTTTCGTTAGTTTATTCTAAATGAAAAAGGTGTGAATTCTATCTTAAAGAAAAAATTATCTCATCAGTAATGGCTTATGATGACACAATATGATGATTTATCATCTCCAAAGTAACTTCATCAGTTGTTCATAAACTTCTGCTAAGACATTTAATCTTAAGTCTCAGGAACATTGTCTACTTTGTATTTTGTTCCCAGTTTATTATTATACAAAATAATATTTGTGAATGAGAACAAGAGGGGGGGCAATGATTGAGGAAAAATAAGAGAATAAGAGATTTTACTAAATTTTATCCTCTACCATAAAATGCTAATACTCTCTTGCACATTAGTATAGTAGTCTCACTGACATGAAATTATCCTATATCTATTAGAAATATCTAACAAAAATGTCTGTAGATAATGATATTGTTTGGTTTTGTAAATGCAAAAACACCTAAATAAGTATTTGTCTTAAATCCAAGAATTCCCATTCAGAACTTTCACCCACAATTTTTAACCACTTTTGTTACTAAGAGGATTTATTCAGTTTTTCACCTCTAACATTTCTTTGAAAGTATAGCAATTGATTTATAATGTCTCAGACTGAATGCTGATACCAGAGATATTTAGTTAATATATTTAAAATCCTGGGTATTTTAAAGGCTTCACTAATGGTCCTAAGTGTCCATCTACATATATGGCTTTTTCTACTCCAGATATCCGCAAACCTTGACAAGAGACAATTTTCTTCCTTGAACTCATAGACTGCCTACACAGTTCTGCTAGATGCAATACTCTCCAAAATATAACAAGTAAATGCTTTGTTGAAGTATCATAAAGAATATTATTAATTTACTAATTGATTTACAATTGGTCCCTGACTTATATCAGTTCAATTTATAATACGTCAACTATGTGATGTTGCGGAGGCAATAATAATTCAGTAAAATCAACACTTCAACATTTTCTTTCAGGTCTTTTCCTTGAGGCAAAACTTTGGGGAATGCTATTTTTCAACAGTTCTGGAAAGCAACTGTAGTAGTGGGGTTTCATGGTCCCAGGTGGCTAGAGGCCCAGACCCTGCCATGCCAGACCCCTTAGCCACCTGCCTCTGCTGCGCAGGCCCCAAAAATGACTCAGATGCTTATATTAACTTTATGCTATTTGGCCTATGGCTCAGGCACATTTCTATCTTTCTCTTACATCTTAAATCAACCCATTTCTATTAATCGGTCTGCCTTGTGTCCTGTGGCTCACCTGTGTTCTTTATATTTTGCTCCTTTGGGCTTTAGCTCAGTCTGTCTCTGATTCTGCCCTCCCTTTCTTACCTATTCTGATTCCTCTGCCTACTTTTTTTACAGTGCCTGTCAAGGGCCAAAACAGCTCTTTTATTTAAAGATTGAGATTCACAGCATACAGAATTGCATTTCTAAATCACCTCCCCCTTTCTGTCTAATCCAAAAGGAAGGTTTTAATTTTAACATAGCAAAATTACATATAACAAAATAGTTATCAAGCAAGAATTACAGTTACAATATCTAGTCTATATGTATTTAGCACAATTAAAGAAAATACACTATCATCTACTTTATCTTTATGAATCTAAAGTTTCATATCTAATATACCTTTTAAATGAATAAGAAAAACTGTACCTATAACTATCTAATCTTCAACTACATCAAAGACCACAGAAGTATATATTTACCCAAGTAAACCAGAAGTGCAATTAACTTCCCAAATCTAGATTTGACAGAGGTGACACCTATCTGCCTGGACAGTCACCAAAAGTTCCTTTATAAAGTTGGGGCATCCATCTTCAGCCTACAGGCCTAGAGTCTTTTCATTTTAGTGAAGCAGGAAATCTTCTCTGCTCATTCTGACACAGTTCATCAGTTGCTTCGTCTCGAGCCTTGAAGAATGTCTGACAGTTTTCTCTGCAAAGCAGGAACCTGAATGACCATCTCGGCTTGTTCTGCGAAAGTTCAGAGGTCATCTTCTTATGGAACCTGCATGTCCACTTTAACAGCATACTGTCAAGCAGTTAATATAAGAATAGGTTTATGTCCATTGGCTGTCCAATGCCACAAATAGACTCCATATGGAGTTTGTTTGATGCTAAACTGTGGTGTTCTGCAGGTTAGATGGATTAAATTGATTTCCAATTCATGAAATCACCAAAAGCATTAAAACATGTAATCCAAAGTGCTTCTGTTATTACCCCTTGAACACAAGACAATTAATTATAATTAACACATGATGGCTTGTATGCTTCTATGTGTGCATTGAGAGGATAAACTAAGAGGTTTTATAATTAGGGATGAAACAGGAACAAAGAGAGGAGAGGAAATACAGAAGATATTAAAGAAAAGATGGCAGTTAATGAACATGTTCACTTGACAGTCAAACATATTTTTTACTTCGCCTTCCAGAGAACCCACAGTTCCAAGATTGTCTTTAAAATGACATCAAACTAATTTCTTCTTTGGTAATAAAGCCCTGCTGTGTTTCCTTTTAATTTACTTGATTCTTTCATAATTAAGGCTAGGAGTTCCTGTCGTTTAAACTTATTTCCATCTGCAAATGGGAAAGTACTTAAAACTTAAGAAAAACTCATTTTATCATTGACTTACTTCAATTTAGGCCAAAGTAACAATGTTTTATGCTCATATTTATCTAAAACTACTAAATATTATTACTCTGAGACATATAATGAAAATTTGGCTCAATGTATGCGTATTTTCACTCCCACCCAAAAGTCTCAGTGGTATATTTCACTTATGTAAGTTGACTGAGAATTTCCACAGCCAAGTTCATCTGTTATGCTTTATTTACCTGTAAGCCAAAATTTATTTATTCTGTAATGCAAACAGAACTCCATAGTTATAATGTGCTAATTTTTTATATACTGAAAATTGTATTTAAAACTACAAACAGATAAGTTGATTAAGATGGACATTAGTAGTATAAGATATTTAGAGAATAATTCAAGAAGGGTCTTTTTTGGGATTAAAATATGAAAAAGATGACCAAAAGAAAATGTACACACACACACACACACACACACACACACACACACACACACACAATATCTTTAAAGCTTTCATTTTAATGTAAAATTAGAAAGTGAAGATAAAGGCTAGAAAAAGGCTAGGTAGATAATAAAACTTGGTGTAAAACCCTAATGAACTGATAGGGATCCCAGAACCCATTGTAAAAGACATAAAATATAAATATATAATAAATATAAATATATGTGCATAAAATAAAAGTAAGCTAAAATATAAACAGATAATGAGAAATCATAGAGACAGAGTGAGATATGACAAATGGTATTAAATGAATGGATATGTGTTTTAAGTAAGAAATCAAGGCTAACGGTCCCCTCTGTATTCTATATTTAGTTACTTCTAAAACTACTCCATAAATTAATTAAATTTAATAACTTTTTTCAAAGTATAAAAATTAATAGGGTATGCATGTATTTCTTTTTCCCATTGTGCATATGTTTGTCTTTACCATCTATCTATCATCAATACATTTCTACAGGGACAAGCTCTTCTATTCTTGGAAGATAAAGCATTTTAATGCATTATGTTGACAAGCTGATGATACAGGGACACCAGTGAGAAGCTTCACTTAATCAGTGAATCAAAATGACACAAGACAAGAAAATATATAAATCTATACTACATTATAAAATCCATAAGGCTAGAGATACTTCAACGCTAATGTGTTGATGAATATCTGGGTCGAGAAAGAATAATTTTTCCCCTCAGGCAATATACTATCTTTAGAACTCAAGAGCTTTGGAGGAATTTCTTGCTGTGTTTTGGTTTTACTTGCTTATTTTCATCAGAGTCTATATCCCCTGAATGTGATCTACCCAAATTAAAGAGAGTGCTTCCTTACTTATTGTTACATGCTCTTTGATCAGAGATCATCTGCACAAGTAGGGAATGGAAAACCACATGCCTCTGCTCTGTGTAACATACTCAAATTGTAACATATAACAAGACAATGCAAATACTGGAATTTTCTTTCATTTTAGATAAGTTTTAATATATTGTAAAAACTTATTTCATATTAGTAAAATACTTTGCTTTCACTTGATTTTGAACACAAGCCAACTGAGGTAATTGTTACTCAGATATAGTCAAATGGAGCCACAATAATATTATTGATGATATAGAACATCTAGATGCTCAAGGAAATAGTCACTGTAAATTAGAATGATAATACTTACTAGGTTTGGAGATTATACATTTTAAAAGTTAAAGATTCTTTATGAATATCTAGAAAAACTTAATGTTGAAATTTTCATATATAATCCAAATTAATTGTCATAGTAAAATATACAAAAAGCATACATATAGGAAAAAATATGTAGGATATTATTTGTATTAGGAAGTTCGCCTAGTACCTAATCTAGAGGAAAAAGGTGAGAAATATAATTACTTGATTTAAAAGGTACTAGAAATGTTAGGTACTTTAAATGAATCTCATCAGTCATGTTCTGAGGAATTCTTTTAAACAAGTAAGGCTCATTAATTAAGATGTCATTGAATATAAACGAACAAGATAAATTAAAGGCACTGAGGCAGTGAGAAAGTAGATACAAAGTAATTCAGGCTATGTAAAGTATAGGCCTTCTGTATCAGTTTATGAGCATGTTTGTGTGTGTGTGCAAAAAAAGATAACTGGGAATAAAATATAATAATTTATATAAATAAGGTTTAAATTTAGTATGGTATAATTACATGTTCTTACAAAGCTTTGATGTAAGCCTTTTTTGAAACAATAATTTTTTTTATTTTTACTTTATGTGCATTGGTGCTTTTGTTGCATGCATGCTGTATAAAGGTGTTAGATCTTAGGGTTACAAACAGTTAGGGGCTTACATATGGATGCTGGGAATTAAATCCAGGTCCACTGGAGAAGCAGTCAGTTCCCTTAAGTGCAGAGTCATCTCTCTGGCTCTGATGCAATCTTTCTTAAATTATAATAACTGACCAAGTCACTCTCTTTTGACTTGAATTGTCTCTGATGATATATAGTATATTTAATAAAAATCAATCCTGAATATCAGAGAGAGGAAAAAGGCCACAATCAATTCTTACTTAGCCAATTTCTCAGACCAAACAGGGTGAATGCTATCTTATGGGTCCTCAGAATGGCTGGTCACTTCTACAGATTCTCCATTTCTGACTTCTCCTGCCTTATATATCTTTCTCTACCCAGCCGTTTTACTTCCCGGTTCAACTCTGTATCATATTTCTAGAGTTAGAATTAAAGGTGTGAGCTATTACTGCTTGGCTTTTGGATCTTGAACTCACAGAAATACCAAAAGATCTCTGCCTGTCAGTGATGGGATTAAAGGCACGAGTCACCACTCTCTGAACTTCATGGCTTGATTGTGGGTGATTGTATGTTCTAATATTTCAGAGTGATTTCATTAAATATGCAATATATCACTACAATTGACAATTGCATTAAATATGTGAAATAAAATATGTTGGACATGTTACTTGTATTCATAATTTATAAGGGAGACACATAAGAAAAAATATAAGTAAATTATCACATACATAATTGGAATTTTAATGGTGAGTAAAAATATTTTATTTCATTGTTATTTTTATCAAAAAATTATATTTATTATTTGTGATAGTCTAACATGCTGATTTCAACATGAGTGGACCAATATTCAGTGGTCAAATGGAAAACTCCCAAGTTAGGAAGGAACTAATTTAGATGAAAGAAATTCTAGAGGAATTCTTAGAAGAATTAGAGGGTAAAATTTGCAGAAATGAGAACACATAATTTACATCACCATATTATTTAAGCTAAGATGTTAGGCTGAGTTCTGGTGTTTGACAGAATAACTCAAATTTGATTTTAAGTGGAAAAATAATTGCTATCTCATCTCCTACTAGAACTCAGCATTCTATTTTCTTTTTTCTGGGATCACTGCATACAAGTAAAACAGGAAAACTGACTACAACTGTATATTCATTATTTAATTTAACAGACATTGCCATAAAGTGGAAAAGAGAATATGAACAGAGGTTTTGATTCAATATTCAATATTCAAAGCTTGTATTTAAAAATGGTTGACTTTATATAGAATACTTAAAATTGAATGCATGAATTGGAGATAGAAAAGCTATTTAACATTTCTAATAACTCTAGTTGAAGTCTGAGGAAGAAGTTGAATGTCAAGAGAGAAGATGAATATGAGATCAAGATCCCAATGACAAAAAAATTAATGTTGAAAATAATTATTTGAAACTTACAAATTGATAAAAATTAAAGACATTAAAGTAAGTAGTCATAGAATATGAAAATGAAATAAAGAAAATCACATGTGGGAAACAATGTAACAAAAAAATGAAGAATAAAGGACTCTGGTTTTGTCTGTTTATCTTCAAGACAGAATCTATCAGAGTAAAAGCCATGGCTGTCCTGAAACTCATTCTGTAACCAAGCTTGTTGCAGTGGGGTTTCTTGGTCCTGGGTGGCCAGAGGCCCAGACCCACAGACCTGCCGCGCCAGACCCCTTAGCCACCACCCACTGTAGCTCAGGCCCCCAGAAATGACTCAGATGCTTATATTAACTTCATGCTGTTTGGCCTATGGCTCAGGCACATTGCTAGCTTGCTCTTACATCTTAACTCAACCCATTTCTATTAATCTGTCTGCCACGTGGCCCATGGCTCACCTGTGTTCCTTACATGTTGCTCCTTGGGCGGCTTGCTCAATCTGTCTGACTCTGCCCTGCTTCTCCTACCTATGCTCCAATTTCTTCTCCTACTTCTTCTATTGTGCCTGTCATGGCCCCAAACAGCTCCTTTATTTAAAGATTGATATTCACAGCATACAGAAAGGCATTCCCACATCACAAGCTGGCTTTGAACTCATAAAAATCCATCTGCCTCTGCCTTTAAATTGCTGAGATTAAAGGTTGTCCTACCACATATTTGTGTTAATTTGCTCTAACTGATAACAATGGAGTGTTCAGCTTAGGTTTTAAGACAATAATGACAGCTCAGCCATGAGAATTTATTTAAAACAATGACTTTAGAGACCACTGGATACTAAGCAGTAGGTGAAAGTCACTCTAAGGAATGGGAGTCCAATTAAGGTGTGTTTGCCCAGTTCTTCTTGTTTACATGAAGTGCTATAGAACATTGCCTAGCTAGAGAAAAATTGAAACATATACTAGCTAGTTTTCCAAGTGGAAACAAAAGCCTCCATTCATTGTCCTTAACTACTGAGTATCAGTCCATTCATATGAGAATTTTTTTATAGATCAAGGGAAATACCCACTGATTCTTGGCTAATAATTCCCAATTATAGATTTTCACGTAGAGAGGCATATATGTCTACTGCCATTCACAGGTCTCACTGAACTGCTCCAGAGATTTCAATGATTTGCAAAAAGAAAAGATTATAGAGAGCTTACATTAAAGATACAAATAATGTTCAAACAAGCCTGACATTTTCAAGAACACTTAGCTGTGATTGCAGAATTTATAAGTGTTTAAGGGCATAACTTCTGTCTTGCTGCCCCAGGGAAGTTGAATTCTCTTGTTGTGATTTATCATTGTTTTTGACCAGTTTCATATTGCACAGGTGTTTCAAGCAAAAGAAAACACAGATACCAGGATTATGTAGTACAGCTGTACCAGTATTTATATTATTTTAAGATTATAATAGTGATTTTTTTGATGTGAGAATGCTTTTTTGTATGTTGTGAATATTAATTTTTAAATAAAGGACTTGTTTTGGCTTATGACAGGCACTATAGTAGAAGTAGGTGGAAAATTAAAATAAATAAAATCAAAGATAAAGTTGTCATGGACCAAAACAGCTCCTCTATTTAAAGACTGATATTCACCAAATAAACATTCCCACATCAATTCTCCTTTTTCTTTTCCTTCCCTCAAATCCCCCCATATACTCTCACTAATCTCATTCTAATTTATGGCTTAATTGACCCTACTTCAGTTGTTCAGCACCTTTATCTATCCCACAGCCAACTCTGAAATAAACACACAGAGACTTCCTAATAATCATGATTGCTCAGTCAATAGCATAGGCTTGTTTCTAACTAGCTCTTATAACTTAAATTAAGCATTCCTATTAATTTTTGTGTTGGATGCAGATTTTTTCTGTCCCATTGATCAACCTGCAAATAAACACAGATTTGTTTTAGTTATGAGATCTTGGCTTGCTTTAGCTAGCACTTATAACTTAAATTAACCCATTTCTATTAATATATGTTTTCTTAAATGGCTCAATTACTCTTAATATGAAGCCCATATTGCTTTTGTGTCTGGCTGGCAACTTTCCTTTTCTTCTTCTCGGTGTTCTCTTAATTGTGCTTTCCTGCTGATCCTATTAGCATCATATAGCACAGGTGTTGACCACTTAGTTTTCTCTATTAGACTATTGAGAAAAACACATCTTCACATTATAAAATAAACGATTGAAAAGGTGGACTCCTGGTCAGTCCTTATAATGTAACTTGTATGCATTTTTATAATTATCATTTGGTTCTGTTTTCCTACAATATAAATGTGTATTTAAAATGTACTACTAACAATAACAACAAAAAAATACTCCCCTGTTACTGTATGCTTACAATACTGTCCGATAGAAAACAACTAATTAGATAGCAATACAGGTATCATACAGAGAGCTTCTCTGTGTTATGGAGGAAGAACAAACCTGAGATATGAAGATGTGCACAACAAAGGTAATGAATAAATGGTTTGATTGGTGTTTTAGGCTACTGAAAGACAAACATATAGTAAATTATACGCAAAAGAATAATGTGTGAAAGGAAGTTAATGAACCAACTAAAGTGAATAACAACCTGAATTTTTTTTTGTCACACAATCAACCTTTCATTACCCCTTATATTCATAACATTGCACATGGAACTAACATATCAAACTCTTCATCAATAAACAGATACATTGCTTGATAGCAATGAATAGGAACAGGGTGACTGGGCTGTATGAACCCAGTATTCATTGACTACATGTAGCCACATTTAGAAATACTCATCCTCACTGACAATGAATCTAGTATTCATTGACCTCATACAGCCACACTTAGAAATACTAATCCTCACAGATAATTGTACTCTGTAGTCATGTCACCTTAGATAAGAAATTCAGTGTGTAAGGTGGGAGTTCTTTCCTTTTAAATGCATAGAAAAGACATTAAATACATGAAGCTATAGTCTCAGGATCAACACCACACACTGTTACAATGTGGTTTCTTGGTCATGGGCAGCCAGAGGCCCAGACCCCCAGACCTGCATCCCAAAACCCTTTAGCTGCCCGCTGCTGCTCAGGCACCAAAATGACTCAAACACTTATATTAATTCATGCTGTTTGTCTTATGGCTCAGGCACATTGCTAGCTTGGTCTTACATCTTAACTCAACCCATTCTCATTAATCTGTCTGCCACATACCTGTGGCTCACCTGTGTTCCTTACATGTTGTTCCTTTGGGATTCTGGCTTGGTCTCTCTCTGACTCCACCTTCTCCTCCCTATATTACAATTTCTCCTCCTACTTTTTCTGTGGTGCCTGTCATGGGCCAAAAAACTCCTTTATATAAAGAATGAGATTCAAAGCATACAGAAAGGCATTCCCACATCATCTCCCCAATTCTGTCTAATCAAAAAGGAAGGTTTCAATTTTAACATAGAAAAATTACATATAACAAAATAGCTATCAAGCAAGAATTATAGTTGCAATATCTAGTCTATTTGTATTTAGCAAAATTAAAGAAAATACTCTATCATCTATCTTATCTTTATGAATCTAAAGTTTCATATCCAATATACTTTTTAAATGACTAAGAAAAACTATACCATAACTATCTAATCTTCAACTATATCAAAGACCACAGAAGGATATATTTGCTGAAATAAACCGGAAGTACAAGCAACTTCCAAAATCTAGAAATGACAGAGATGACATCTATCTGCCTGGAAGTCACCCAAACTTTCTTTATAAAGTTGGGGCATCTATCTTCAGCCTATAGGCTGAGTCTCTTCTTATTTTAGTGAAGCATGAAATCTGCTCTGCCCATTCATTAGTCATTTCTCTTCGAATCCTGAAGAATGTCTGAAAGTTTTCTCTGCAAAGCAGGAACCTGAATGACCATCTCGGCTTGTACTGCCAAAGTTAGGAGGTCACCTTCTAATGGAATCTGCATGTCCAGCTTAAACAGCATACTGTCAAGCAGTCAATATAGAACAGGTTCATGTCAACTGGGTAACCGATGCATCAGTCAATGTAGAACAAGTTCGTGTCCAGTGGGTAACCGATGCCACAAAAAACTAATCTTCATATGGTGTTTTTTCAATGCCCATTTTTCTCTTGAAGTAAATTGGTGCTGCCAGGAGCAGGTCTGCCTCACTGTCCAGAAAAGTCTAAGTTCTTAAAACATTTTAAATGCCATATTCTGTAGGTCTTAGAAGTATTTGATGACTACCTACCTAATTGAAATATATCTTTATATACCTAAAAATCTAACATGTGTTTCTTAAGTATACATTATAATTTTAAATCAGTTATATAAACATCATATCTTAAACAAGAGTAGAAAAATATATACAGCATAGGAGAATTGACCTTAAATTTATATCACTAAACCAAACTATGTATCAATATAAAACATTTTGAGATTAACAGCTGATTTTTGAATTAAAGAAAATTCAGTAATCGAATTTTTAAAAATTATTCATATACCATACCCCTTTTTTTCTTTTTAGAAAGAGATTAACTATGCTTTTCTACTCTTGTTTAAGATATGATGTTTATGTAACTGATTTAAAATTATAATGTATAATAAAGAAATGCATGTTAGCTAGATTTTTGGTATTAAGAAATGCATGTTAGTTAGATTTTTAGGTATTCAAAGATATATTTCAATTAGATAGGTAATCTTCAAAGACTTCTAAGACCTACAGAATATGGCATTTAAATGTTTTAAGAATTTATACTTTATCGGACATTGAGACAGATCTGCTCCTGGCAGCACCAATTTACTTCAAGAGAACAATGGGCATCGAAAAAACTCCATATAGAGGTTAGTTTCTTTGTGGCATCAGTTAGCCAGTGGACATGAACCTGTTATATTAACTGCTTGAAAGTATGCTGCTAAAACTGGACATGCAGTTTCCATAAGAAGGTGACTTTTGAACTTTGGCAGAACAAGCCAAGATGGTCATTCAGGTTCCTGCTTTGAAGAGAAAACTGTCAGGCATTCTTCAGGACTTGAGGAAAAGTGACTGATAAACTACATCAGAATGGGTGGAGCAGATTTCCTGCTTCACTGAAATAAAAAGAGACTCTGGGCCTGTAGGCTGAAGATGGATACCCCAACTTTATAAAGGAACTTTGGGTGACTGCCAAGCAGATAGGTGTCATCTCTGTCATTTCTGGATTTTGGAAGTTGCTTGCACTTCTGGTTTACTTAGGTAAATATATCCTTCTGTGGTCTTTGATGTAGTTAAAGATTAGATAGTCATAGGTCTATTTTTTCTTGGTTATTTTAAGGTATATATGAAACTTTAGATTCATAAGGATATGGTTGATCAGAGTATTTTCTTTAGGTTTGTTAAATACAAATGGACTATTCGATGTAACTGTAATTCTTGCTTGGTAGCTTTTTTTATATGTAATTTTGCTTTGTTAAAATTGAATCCTTCCTTTTTTATTAGACAGAAAGGGGAAAGTGATGTGGGAATGCCTTTCTGTATGGTGTGAATAGCAATTTTTAAATAAAGGAGATGTTTTGGCCCATGACAAGCACCATAGAAAAAGAAGGAGGAAGTGTTGTAGTAGGGTTTCTCTGGGTCCCGGGCGGCCAGAGATCCGAGACCCACAGACCTGCCGTGCCAGACCCCTCAGCTGCCCAGCCGCCCAGGTCCCCAAAAATAACTCAGAGGCTTATATTAAGTCCAGGCTGTTTGGCCTATGGCTCAGGCACATTGCTAGCTAGCTCTTACATTTTAAATCAACCCATCTCTATTAATCCGCGGGCCACGTGGCCCCGGCCCGTAGCTCACCCGTGTTCTTTACATGTCGTCCCTTGGGCGGCTTCCGCTCGGTCTCCCTGACTCCACCCTGCTTCTCTCACCTAAGCTCTGATTCTCCTCCCACTTCCTCTATGGTGCCCGCCATGACCCATAACAGCTACTTTATTTAAAGATACAGCACACACAAATGCATTCCCACATCAAGGAAGAATCAGAATAGGAGGAGCAGGGCAGAATCAGACAGACTGAGCTGAAAGCCCAAAGGAGCAACATGTAAGGAACACAGGTGAGCCACAGGCCATTTGGCAAAGAGATTAATAAAAATAGGTTGATTTAAGATGTAAGAACTAGTTAGCAGTGTGTCTGAGTCATAAGTCAAACATCATGAAGTTAATATAAGTGTCTGAGTCATTTCTGGGGCCTGAGCAGGAGCAGTGGGTGGGTAAGAGGTCTGGGGCTGCAGGTCTGTGGGTCTGGGCCTCAGGCAGCCCGGGACAAGAAACTACTACATTGTAACAACACACTATACTACTGACCTACATAGTAAGCAATGAATCTGACTTTGCATATCATAATCCTCAAACCTAAAAGTTCTATTGGTCCTTATTATTTATGGAGACTATCTCAGTGGACCTATAGCTGTAAACATTGTCTGGCAATGAAATACCAACATATCAAAGTAAATGACTCTACTGAGGAAGTTAGCAGATGCTGTGGAACATGAGTTGCTGCTCTGTGTTGGTGAAGGTGATAAACAGATCTACAGCTCATTGCATCCACTTGTGTGCTTCTGTGCTAAATGATGGAAAAGATCTGATGTGGACAAGAGAAGTGAAGCCTGTATTTTACTGAATACAGTAGCTAACATGAATAAAAAGAACAAAATCTAAGAACTATGTAATGATTATTAGTGACTTGACACAAATTTTTAGAAGAAAGACTACTGTTTGCTCCATAATTCATGCCAATTAAAGTTATCCAGTAAAATCTTTACATTTTAAAGACTATAGGATAAAAGGTATCTATCAATTCAAATATGAATGATGAACCATTTTTCTGTCTCCATTATATTTTATAAATACATAAAGATTTTCACTATAGCTAGTATAGCTAATCTTATAACCCCAGGCTACTCAAGTGAATTGATTAGTATGTGTCTTCCCAATTGCTCCCCCCACTGTTTTTTTTTTCCCAATCTCAACATCATAATTCATATGAAAGCCATAAATGGCAAGTTTGGCAAGTTAAAACATGGAGCTTAAGGTTAAGGTTAGCCTTCAATTAACAGACAGTGGAAACCTGTGGAGGAATGCCCAGATTTCTGTGTATAAACTGGTAATTCTGGAAAAGATTCTACATATTTCCTGCTTTAGCAAGATATATCTCTAATTAGTCTAAGACTATGTTTTCATAGTGGACTGATGTGGGATTGTCTTTCTGTATGCTGTGACTAGCAATCTTTAAATAAAGGAGCTGTTTTGGCCCATGACATGCACCACAGAAAAAGTAGGAGGAGAAATCAGCATAGGTAGGAGGAGAAGGGCAGAGTCAGAGGCAGATGGAGCTGAAGCACACAGGAGCAACATGTAGGAGCACAGGTGAGCCCCGGGTCAAGTGGCAGACAGATTAATAGAAATGGGTTGATTTAAGATATGAGAGCTAGCTAGCAATGTGCCTGAGCCATAGGCCAAACAGCATGAAGTTAATATAAGCGTCTGAGTCATTTCTGGGGCCTGAGCAGGAGCGGCTGGTGGCTAAGAGGTCTGGAGCTGCAGGTCTGTGGGTCTGGGCCTCTGACTGCCTGAGACCAAGAAACCACATTGTAACAGTGGACCACCTTTTTCTCTCCGTATTGTCTAGACAATGTACGACCAACACTCTAGTCCTTGCTATCTTCACTATGGTGGTTATTTAAACTAAAAGCAGAGAAAAGAGGAACTGTCTTATTTTTCCACTGTACTTCTAATGTTACAAATAATTCTTGTTATTTAGTACTACTTAATATGCATCACTGCTGAAATTTGGAAATATTGATCTCTAATAAAGAAAATAAGTAAGTAGACATTTAATAAAAGCAAAGTTATAATAAAAAACCAAAAAATTATTTGTGCTTTAATTTTTTTAATTAGAAAACCAATTACATAAAGGTAAAAATAAAGTAGTTCAGTGTTTGACAAACAGTTGATGAAAAGTAGATGATAAATTACATAGCAAGAGAGACAAATATGTGATAGTTAAATAGACATATGAGGGAATGATAGGCAGATAAATGATTGATAAATAATAGAAACAGTATAGGCGATAGGTAAATACAAAGATAAACAAATAATAGATGATGATAGTGAAACTACATATAATTGACAATTAGATGGTATGAGGTATAAGTATATAAACAAGGTGTAAAGTTGAGTAATTAATTCAAACAAATGAACAGAAGTCACAAATGTATGTGAATACACAAAGAAAAAGTAATAACAAAGTGATTATAGTTCAATATATAAAAATAACTATTAAAATGATTTTCTTTCTCTTTGTTTCTCTCATGACTAATCCTAAAATATGATACTTTGTAGATCTGCATCTATTATCCTATCATTATGCAGTGCTTTACTATGAGTTTGTTTTCCATCTTTAAAAGTTCAGTGCTATTCTTACAGCTCTATTCTTACATCAGCTTCTAGTTAAAGTTCAATTACTTATAGTATCTGAAGTCAATATATTATATAAGGGAGAGAAGCCTGCATGGCCTCACCATGTCTGTGACAGTGAGGTCCTTTCTGCATGTAAAACAGTACTCATAGCCCCATGGGCATAGCAGTTCTTTTAAAGGGAACATGAGAACAAAAAGGAAGTGATTACCAAGGAGTTCTCAAAGCAAAGTAGTGGCTTGAAATCTTAATACTGAGTCTTCATTTATGTTACTCTAAGTGTCAAGTAAAGTTATGCTATGTGTGGCAGGATTAAGGTGTCAGCCGATAAGGTCAGAAGACTATTATCCAGGAGCCCGGGATTCTGGAGGGGGTGTAGATGGTGCCCAACGTGGGGTGATTATCCACTTAAAGCCTGAGAAAGATTAGAAAGGGTTCTAGATCACAGAAACTGAGCCAAGGCAGCTTCCAAATTGTGCATACAAAGCGGGTCATTGTACAAAGAAAGCGTGGGATCTGGGTCACTTTCAAAATGGCGCTGGTGGACTGGCAGCAGGCAGTGTAAGCTGCAATCAGGCAGGTTCCTGAAATCTCACAGAAGACTCAGTAGTATGTGATTTATTTTAGATTTCTGCTTATTTTGAACAAAAAAGAAACAAAGACGGTTTCTTAGTAACAGCATTTTCTTGGGTGTGCTCTGTTTGCTGGCCACAAACAGAGACACGGTCCCTTTAAGAGAACTTACTGATTCAGCTTCCTCTGCAAAACTATGCAGCTTATTAAGAGGTGTATTTTAAAAGCTCTTATGGTTAGAAGATGATTAAGGATTCACAATAAAACAGATTCAGATGAAAAGAAAAACTTGTAAATGAGTTACAATATATGTAAAAGGTACATAGGCTTCAGAAAGAATAGAAAGAGGATAAAGTCTTTAAAGAGAGAAAGAGAGTAATAAAAATATAATAAGCCATGTAAAGATGGAAAATAGACACAAAATCTGGATTTTGGTTGTTATTGTGTTTTCTTTTAATTTTTTAACTGGTAATGAGCTAACTGCAGAAAGACAATATATTACAAATGCAAAGGCTACTAAGTTAAACAAGAATATATATTGTAAAGATATTTTGATTTCAAAATTTGTGTCTAAGGATTTATTGCTTTGGAAGAGTTCTGCTTTTGTTTCCACAGAAGATGAGAACCTGTAGATTGCTTCCAAGAAAATATGGTTTCATCAACCAAGACCCCCTGAAAAAACCTGATGGGAAGAGATGGCCTTATTAACTTCAGAGCTGCAGACTGATCCAGTCTCAACAACTGTGAGATTTTCAACACCAATTAATTAGCAGGAAGTAGTAATAGAAAACATTGCCCAAATTCCCCAAATATTGGTTCTAGATGTTTGTTTTCATTATAAATGGTTAATGGTCATAGTTAATCTCTTTCTAAGAAGAAAAAGGGGATATGGTATATAAATGATTTTTAAAAAATTAGATTATTGAATTTACTTAGATCAAAAAATCAGCAGTTAATCTTGAAATGTTTTACATTGGTATAGATTTTGGTTTATTGATAGAAATTTAAGGTCAATTGTGTTATGCTGTATGTATTTTTCTATTCTAGTTTAGGTATGATGTTCATGTAACTGACTTAAAATTGTAATGTATAATTAAGAAAGGAAGGTTAATAGTCACCTTTAATAATCAAACTTATAGTTGAGTTAGTTAGGATTTTTAAATATACAATGATATATTTCAATTAGGTAGGTAATCTTCAAATACTTCTAAGACCTACAGAATATGGCATTTAAAATGTTTTAAGAACTTAGACTTTTCTGGACAGTGAGACAGATTTGTTTTTGGCAGCACCAATCTTCTTCAGGAGAAAAATGGGCATCGAAGAAACTCCATATGGAGTCTACTCTCTTTGTGGCAATGGTTAGCCACTAGCAAGATCCTGTTATATTGACTGCTTGACAGTACGCTGTTTAAACTGGACATGCAGGTTCCATAGGAAGATGACCTCTGAACTTTGGCAGAACAAGCTGAGATGGTCATTCAGGTTCCTGCTTTACAGAGAAAACTGTCAGACATTCTTTAGGACTCGAGGAGAAGCAACAGATGAACTGTGCCAGAATGGGCAGAGCAGATTTCCTGCTTCACTGAAATGAAAAGGGACTCTGGGCCTGTAGGCTGAAGATGGATGCCCCAACTTTATAAAGGAACTTTGGGTGACTGTCCAGGCAGATAGGTGTCATCTCTGTCCTTTCTAGACTTTAGAAATCACTTGCACTTCTGGTTTACTTGGGTAAATATATCCTTCTGTGGCCTTTGATGTAGTTGTAGATTATATAGTTATAGGTACAGTTTTTCTTAGTCATTTAAAAGGTATATTGGATATGAAACTTTAGATTCATAAAGATAAGGTAGATGATAGAGTATTTTCTTTAATTTTGCTGAATACAATTGACTAGATGTTGTAACTGTAATTCTTGCTTTTAGCTATTTTGTTATATGTAATTTTGCTATGTTAAAATTGAAACCTTCCTTTTTGATTAGACAGAAAGGGGGAAGTGATGTAGAAATGCGTTTATGTATGCTGTGAATCTCAATCTTTAAATAAAGGAGCTGTTTTGAGCCATGACAGGCACCATAGAAGAAGTAGGAGGAGGAATCAGAATAGATAGGAAAGGAAGGGCAGAGTCAGAGGCAGATAGAGCCAGCTGCCAAAGGAGCAACATGTAAGGAACACAGGTGAGCCACGGGACACATGGCAGACAGATTAATAGAAATGCGTTGATTTTAGATGTAAGAGCTAGCTAGCAAAGTGCCTGAGCCATAGGCCAAACAGTACAAAGTTAATATATGCATCTGAGTCATTTCTGGGGGCCTGGGCGGTGGTCAGGTGGCTAAGGGGTTTCGGGTGGCAGGTCTGTGTGTCCAGGTCCTTGGCCGCCCGAGTTCAAGAAACCCCACTACTACAGTTATGTGTATGTAATAGTATGGATTCCCCTTTGTAGGTACTGATCCTACAAAAGAAAGATGAGAAATGATGAATGCCACTGCTAAAAATTTGGGTTGCCATGTTATGACATAGGACTATATATTACTAAGGCTTTGTCATATTTCAGAGAATTTACTTGACATAAAAACAATATAACTCCATATATCCTGACATTTGAAATGAAAATCCAAAATCTCTCTATTTACATGATTTTTTTGTGCATAGAATGCCAACAAAATGTTGCATAAATGTTGCAAAGAGTAACAATACAGTCTTGTGTGTGAATTTGAATGATACCACTGGACCCTTGAACTATTTAATTTTTAAAAATGAACTTTTAAATTCAGTTTATAAGTAGCTTATGTGATTGGCTAAAATTATATTCCCATGTAAAATACATGTTCTCATTGTTTCATAGACATACATGTGCCAGTCCACACTATTGCCAAGCCATGAAACTCCATTTACTAGATAAGAAGGATGACTATTTAAGGATCCTAAGAGAAAAATATTTCCTTTCTGGAAATTTATTAGCTTGACTTTCATTCATAAGAAGATAGCCCACTAGCTGTCAAATATTCTTTGCATTATCTGCTTCTTAAAGTTATTAGAAAGTGCATTAGAATTGTTAAAAAGCCAAGCCGCATTTGCGAACACCCCAGTATTGGTAACCCCCCCAAAAAGTGTTTGTGTCATTGCTCACATGCCTTGTTTATTGTCTAGGTATTGAAATTAGCCAACAGTAGCTCTTAACTTCTTCATCTAACCTAAGAAATGAATTACCAATTTAATTTGCAATATTTGTTGAGTTGATAAGTATCTACAAACATACTAAATTCATAAAAATAATTTACAATTTTGCTTCTGAAACCAATTTCTCTGTCTTTTATTTATTTGTTCTGATAAAAATTGATATTTCCTTGTAAAATTCATACTAAAGTAAATAATGTTTTAACTTTTACCTTATTTTGCTTATTAAGGCACTATTAGTGTAATGAGCTTGATATACTATATGCAGAGATATGATAGGGATTTTTAAATGACACAAAAGAAAGTTAAAGAATTTATTGCCTATGAATAAGTCTGTATTCTAGTAAACTCAGTATGAAGCTTCAGTAATTCACATTTTACTTGTAGAAAACTGAGTTTGTTTTCTCATAAAAATCTCTGGTTTCTCCCAGGGAGACATAATGTGACAATCCCCATAGTAAAGATAAAAACGTAGCTCCAAGCAAAGTCACTCTTGCATCTCCATCTTTGTTCCCCTTCTTTCAGCTAGTCTTACTCTGTTCTGCAGCATCTGCCTACCTAAGGGACATTCATAATAAGACTTGGTCCCTGAGCTTTCAGCTGCTCAGAGTGTAGTATGTGTTTACCAAGAATACAGCTTGCCAATATGAGCAGGGGTTTTTATGCACTATTCTCTACAAAATGATAGCTTTGACTTCAGGATAATATAACTCTCCCCCTTTAAACATGTCACATGGGTTCCCGTTTCTTGAAAATCAACTTCAAATTAATAACAGACATAGGTTATTATAGTAAGACCATATCTGACAGAAAGTATTAATTTTTATTTAGAGTGACTCTTGAGAACTAGTCTTCATTTTACAATTCTAAAAATTTGAAAAGAATATATGGAAATAACAAGAAAATTGTGCCCATAAGTACTAGTCATACGTTGGTTTATGTGTCATAGCATATATATTGTTACATTATCCTGAATATCACAGCTACTGACAAGTTGGTGGACTAAAAATCAGACAGAGACAAAGTAGGCATATATTACATAGCCAAATCAATATATCATATTTCATGTCAGTGTTTGTAAAATATAATCCACTAATTTACACAAATTGATATAGGAGAAAGCTTTTGCAAAATTATATGGCATTGAATATGATAATGAAAAGTGTATATCTTTGAGAGAAGCAGATATGCTCTCAAGAGTCTTAAAAACAACTTCATTATTTAGAAATGCTTTGTCATTTTTTTACATTATTTCTTTGACAAGAATAATATTTTATTTTATTTGCAGTTGCTCAACAGAAATTAGATGATGTTAATTTAACAAATGAAAAAATCAGGAAAGACAATGAAGATCTCTGGGAAGAATGGAAAATAAAATTAATCTTCATTCCTTTACTAATAACATTTTAGTCCAATCTTTAAATTTGCATATTTTATGGTTGAGATGACACAGTGGGTAAAGATGCTACCAAACCTATTGACCTGAGTTCAGACCTCATGATTTGCACAGGGGGAGGAGAAAACTGGCTGCTGAAAGCTGTCTTTTGACCCCCACATCTGTGTCTTGGTACATTCATGCAGGCATGCACACATGAAAGGAAATAAAAGTGTACATTTTTAAGCATTTTACATTGTTGTGATCATTCTTGAGACTCAATTTCAAATTTATCACAGATTTTCTTAGTAAATCATAACATACTATCTCTTCCACACACAAGATTTGAAATTCTGAAGTTTTTGCCAGGCAATTTGAGTCATTTTGCCATCTTTAACTTATAGGATCTATGGAGATTAAGCGGCTAAGCACTTAAAACCGTGCTTGCTCTCTTTAAAACCTAGTTGGTGCCAATCAGGGAATTCATCCCTGTGAATGATTAATTCTGTTTCAGCTTCTGCTACTATAAAAACAAGAAAAAAAAGTTAGAATAAGACTTTTCACAAATTCTCATATCTAGGGTGGACAAGGCAGCCTAGTAAGACAAAATAAAGATCCACCCTTACCTGCATTTTCATGAGCTTGTGAGCTCCACTGTGAGTCCCAATGTCTGCTCCCATGACCTGCCGTAGAAAGTCTCTGTGATGACTTCTGTGCTAAGCATCAGTTCTGAGTATAGCAGAAAGTCTTTAGGAATCACTTCATTGACTTTTTGTTTGTTTGTTTGTTTGTTTGTTATTCATATTTGGTTCTATCTTGAGTCTCTGTCACCCTCTTCTGGACCTGGCCATTTAGGCAATGTAGCTTGTACTCCTTCTCTTCATATGGTCACGGGTTAGACCAACAAGTTGTTAGCCAGTCCCACAAGCTCTGAACCACCATTGCTACAGGTATTGTGACTGGCTTGGTATCCCAATCTCATAACAGAGAGCCTGACTTAGTTACAGAAGATTACTAGTTCAGGCTTTATGTCCTCAACTACCAGAAATCCTTGCTAGGCTCAAATTCATACATTCCACTAGGTTTCCACACTCCCACAAATGCCCACCTAGTTCATTTATACTTTCCACATTCTCTCCCTCAGCCCCACAATTCTTAGGTCTCCCACAATCCTCAAAAAAATTAAATAATTAATATATTCAAGTTCAAAAATAAAACAAAAAAGAATATTTTAACATTTTTTTAATGAAGGAAGGAAAGTTTGAAGAAAATATAAAAAGAAAAATAGAAAGAAAATAAATATAATGAAGGTGATGTGGGAATGCATTTGTGTGTGCTGTATCTTTAAATAAAGTAGCTGTTATGGGTCATGGCGGGCACCATAAAGGAAGTGGGAGGAGAGTCAGAGCTTAGGTGGGAGAAGCAGGGTGGAGTCAGGGAGACCGAGCTGAAGCCGCCGAAGGAACAGCATGTAAGGAGCACGGGTGAGCTACGGGCCGCCACGTGGCCCACAGATTAATAGAAATGGGTTGATTTAAGATATAAGAGCTAGCTAGCAATGTGCCTGAGCCATAGGCCAAACAGCATGAAGTTAATAGAAGCGTCTGAGTCGTTTCTGGGGACCCGGACAGCGGCGGGCGGATAAGCGGTCCCGGCGGCAGCTGTGGGTCCCGGATCTCTGGCTGCCCGGGACCCGGGAAGCCACTACAACAGATGGCGCATCCAACGTGGGCCGATTATCCACTTAGAGCCTGAGAAAGATTAAAAAGAGTTCTAGATCGCAGAAACTGAGCAAAGGCAGCTTCCAAATTGTGTATGTAAATCGGGTCTTTGTACAAAGAAAGCATGGTCCGAGTCACATTCAAAATGGCGCCAGCAGCGGGCTGGCGACAGGCAGTGTGAGCTACAATCAGGTGGGTTCCTAAAAACTAACTCAGTAACGTGATTGATTTTAGATTTCTGCTTATTTTGAACAAAAGAGAAACAAATTTTCTTCGTGGCAGCATTTTCTTAGGTGTGCTCTGTTTACGGTCCGTTTAAGAAAACTTAGTGATTCAGCCTAATTTGCAAAAACTGTGCTTCTTTTTGGAGAATGTATTTTAAAATCTCTTAAGGTTAGAAGATGATTAAGGATTCACAATAAAACAGATTCAGATAAAAAGAAAAACCTGTAAACGTGTTACAATGTTTGTAAAAGGTACATAGGCTTCAGAGAAAAAAGAAAGAGGTTAGAAAAAGTTTTTAAAGTGAGAAATAGAGTAATAAAAATATAATAAGCCACGTAAAATGGAAAATAGACACAAAATCTGGATTTTGGTTGTTATTGTGTTTTCTTTTAATTTTTTAACTGTTAGTGAGCTAACTGCAGAAAGACAATGGATTGCAAAGGCTACTAAGTTAAACAAGAATATATATTTTAAAGGTATTTTGATTTTTAATTTGTGTCTAAGGATTTATTGCTTTGGAAGAGTTCTGTTTCTGTTTCCACAGATGAGAACCTGTGGATTGCTTCCAGGCAAATATGTTTTCATCAACCAAGACCCCCTGAAAAAACCTCTGATGAGAAGAGATGGCCAGATCAGCTTCATGGCTGCAGATTATGATCCAGTCTCAACAATCCATGAGATTTTCAACGCCCCTTAATCAGCAGGAAGTAGTAATAGATAACTTCGCCCAAATTCCCCAAATATTGTTTCTAAATGTTTGTTTTCATTATAAATGGTTAATGGTCATAGTCAATCTCTTTTTAAGAAGAAACGGGGGATATGGTATGTGAATGCTTTTTTAAAAATTAGATTATTGAATTTACTTAGATCAGAAAATCAGCTGTTAATCTCAAAATGCTTTACATTGGTATAGATTTTGGTTTATTGATACAAATTTAACGTCAATTTTATTATGCTGTATGTGTTTTTCTATTCTTGTTTAAGGTATGATGTTCATGTAACTGTTTTAAAATTGTAGTGTATAATTAAGAAATGAAGGTTAATAGTCACTTTTGATAATCAAACTTATAGTTAGGTTAGTTAGGATTTTTAGGTATACAAAGATATATTTCAATTAAATAGATAATCTTCAAATACTTCTAAGACCTACAGAATATGGCATTTAAAATGTTTTAAGAGCTTAGACTTTTCTGGACAGTGAGACAGGTCTGTTCCTGGCAGCACTAATTTACTTCAACAGGAAAATGGGCATTGAAGAAACTCCATATGGAGTCTCATCTATTTGTGGTAATGGTAAGCCACTAGAGAAGAAACTGTTTTTATATTGACTGCTTGACAGTATGCTGTTTAAACTGGACATGCAGGTTCCATAAGAAGATGACCTCTGAACTTTGGCAGAACAAGCCTAGATGGTCATTCAGGTTCCTGCTTTACAGAGAAAACTGTCAGACATTCTTCAGGACTCAAGGAGAAGAAACGGATGAACTGTGCCAGAATGGGCAGAGCAGATTTCCTGCTTCACTGAAATGAAAAGAGACTCAAGGCCTATAGGCTGAAGATGGATGCCCCAACTTTATAAAGGAACTTTGGGTGACTGTCCAGGCAGATAGGTGTCATCTCTGTCCTTTCTAGATTTTGGAAGTCATTTGCACTTCTGGTTTACTTGGGTAAATATTATATCCTTCTGTGGTCTTTGATGTAGTTGAAGATTATATAGTTATAGGTACAGTTTTTCTTAGTCATTTAAAAAGTATATTAGATATGAAACTTTAGATTCATAAAGATAAGGTAGATGATAGAGTATTTTCTTTAATTTTGCTAAATACAAATAGACTAGATATTGTAACTGTAATTCTTGCTTGATAGCTATTTTGTTAAATATAATTTCGCTATGTTAAAATTGAAACCTTCCTTTTTGATTAGAGAGAAAGGGGGAAGTGATGTGGGAATGCATTTGTGTGTGCTGTATCTTTAAATAAAGTAGCTGTTATGGGTCATGGCGGGCACCATAGAGGAAGTGGGAGGAGAGTCAGAGCTTAGGTGGGAGAAGCAGGGTGGAGTCAGGGAGACCGAGCTGAAGCCCCGAAGGAACAGCATGTAAAGAGGCACGGGTGAGCCACGCGGGCCACGTGGCCCGCAGATTAATAGAAATGGGTTGATTTAAGATGTAAGAGCTAGCTAGCAATGTGCCTGAGCCACAGGCCAAACAGCATGAAGTAAATAGAAGCGTCTGAGTCGTTTCTGGGGACCCGGGCGGTGGGCGGATAAGCAGTTCGGTGGCAGGTCTGTGGGTCCGGGACCTCTGGCGTCCGGGACCCGAGAAACCCTACTACAACATGAAGGTGGCTAGAATTTAAGAAAAAAATAAACAAATCAGCTAGATAGAAATGATGAATGCCAAATTAAGGTTGTCTGTGCAAACAGTAGCATGTAGAAAATGCTGAAATTTATTATGAGGCAGAGAATAAAACTAATTCTTAAATATGTTTAGTTCTAACTTCTATTTTTCAGAAAAAGGCTGATGAAATTAAATTACTCAAGATTGTATGTGCTATTTTATGAAGCAGTTAAATGCATAAAATATAATAGAAAAGAAATAAAATCAGAATTATGTTATAATTGAACTGAACTGTATTATAGACAAATATAAAAGAATAATATCTAATACGGAAAATTATAATTTTTCAAAAATACAATACCATCAATCATTTTAAAATATTACATGATAAATGAAAACATACATATCCTTAAATATTATAAAATATTTCATTAGAATGCTATATTTTATCACTTTTATTTCTAATCTGTATTAAAGACTAAAATAGCATCACAAAGTGCACCATAGCATAAAAGATTAAGCACTTTTTATGAAAATATTATTTTGCATCTATATACTATACATATTTCACAAATCAATATATACTCTATATTTTAAAGTCTATAGTTTTCATGTAATAAGCCTGTGCTTTTATTTTAATAAGAAATGAGTCTTTCATTTGCTATATACTTTACTCAATATAATTACTTTTATTATTATTCAACATTTTCTTGGATAAGACAATATCTTTGTACCCAGTATTATAAAAAGTTCAATATAAATCACGACTTTAGATGATACAATGTACTACACTGTTTCTTCAACTGACTGATGGCTGTATCATAGAAGAAGGGAAGAGCTGTCTGGAACAAGCCTGTACTGCTTCTCTTTCCCGTATTTCTCATGTCCTGAAAGAAAATGGGCTGGCATGTTGATTGTGGTTCTTGTTTAAGATTCAGTATTCATTACATTTCCCCTCCATCTTGTCCCCAACCCGCCTTTCACACCCAAGCTGCCCAAGCCACTCCCTTAAGTTCCCATCACTCATTCTTCCTATGTCTGCTCCTACTTTAACCAGGAGATCTCTTCTATCTCTTCTTCCCAGGAAAATCCATCATCCTTCTTTGAGCCTTCTTTGTTATCGAGTCTCTCTGGGATTGTGGACTGTAGACTGGCTTTTCTGTCCTTACTCCTAACATTCACTTATGAGTGAGTACATATTATGTTTGCCTTTCTGAGTTTGAGTTACCTCAATTTGAATGATTTTTTTCTAGTTTTATTCATTTGCCTACAAATTTCATGAGGTCATTAGTTTTTACAGCTGAGTAACACTCAATTGTGTAACTATTCCAAATTTCTCATATCCATTCTTCCATTGAGGGCCATCTAGGTTATTTTCAGGTTCTATTTATTATTAATAATGCTGCTGTAAAGGTGGTTGATCAAGTGTTCTTGTAATATAATTTACCATCCTTTAGGTATATGCCCAAGATTGAAATAGTTGGGACTTGATGTAGATTGATTGCCATTTTTTCTGAGAAAACACCTTATTGATTTTCAAAGTGGATATGACAGTTTGTACTAATACTAGTAGTGGAAGAGTAGATGGGGTAGAGGACAGATGGGAGTTGGGAGGAGGGAAAAGAGGAGAGGAGGATGGAGAATCTCTGATCAGTACGAAAAATAAAATAAGTGGGTACTTACTCCCCATCCTTTTCACCATAAGCTACCATCAGTGTTCTGATCCTATGGGGGCTATTTCAAGCATAGGGAGTAACCTCATACTAGAAAATCTCCCAGGAATCCACAAGGATGAATCCAGCCAAGACTCCGAGAAATAGTAGAAAGGTGCCTGAACTGACATTCCTCTGTAATCCAATTGGTGACTACCCCAATTGTTATCAGAGAAATATTTTATCTAGTAGCTGATAGAAGCAGATGCAGAAATACACAGCCCCAGACTATGCTTATCTCCAGGAGTCCTTTTGTAGAAAGGGATAAGAGATTGCATGAGCAAGTCATACAGGAAGATCCACAAAGACAGTTGACCTAAGCTCATGCATGCAAATATACTCTGAGCTAACAGTCAGCAAGCTTCTGTGGAACCGACATAAGCCCTCTGAGAGTCTGTGACAATGTGTAGCTTAGTCTGTTTGTAAGGCTCCTAGCAGTGAGATCAGGAACTGACCTGGTGCTTGGCTGATATTTGGGAACCTGTTCACCTTGGTGGTTTGCCTCTACCAGCCTTTAGGCAGGGGGAGGAGCCAGGTCCTAAGTCAAGTTAATGTGCCATGCTTTATTCAAGGTGACAAAGGCCTACTTCTTCCTAAATTGAGATGGAGGACGAGTAGATGGGCGGAGGACAGATGGGAGTTTGGAGGAGGGAAACAAAGGAGAGAAGGGTGGAGAATCTCTGACCAGCACGAAAAATAAATTTTAAAAAAGTTAAATAAAATGAAAGTTTAAAAGATGTTTGTCAGTAGGTTTCATCTTGAAGTATGTAAATGGTGATGTATAAGTTTATAAATGAGAATTGTTTTAAGTGTACTAAATGAAAGAAACATTTAAAATGTTAAGTATCATTTTTCAATAATAGTAATGAATGCCATAATATCTCTATTGGAAGTTACAGAGACAATCTGATGATAAAATGCTGAACTGACGCTGAGGACATGGCCCAGAGGTTAAGCGCTGTCTACCCTTTTTTTTTTTTTTTTTCTTCAAGAACAACATCTGTTTTAATAATCCATATGCTATGTATTAGCTGGAGATTTCTTTATTTTATTTTATTATTTTTTATTAAAAATGTCATTTTTATCTATGTATTTCCAAGCTCCCCCTCCCTTCCCTCTTGCTAATCCCTCCCAGTCAGCCTTCAGCGTCATCCCTCCCCATCCTCCCATCCCCTCCTCCAAAAGGGCAAGAAGTCCCAAGGTGTGTCATATCAGCATGGCACATCAACTCCAGGCAAGTATGATTTCCTCATCCCAAAGTCAAGACTGGGTTAGGTGTTCCTCTGGAGGGAATAGGCACCAAGAATACAGTCTGATCCAACTACTTGAGGCTCCACATACTGCCCATTCCAATCAACAGTTCCCTACCCTTGGAAGGCCTAGCTCCTTTTCCGGATGAATCTCAAGTGGCTATTCTTGATTCGGTGAGCTACCCAGAGCTCCTCTTATCCATCTCTTGGGAATCTTCTTTATAAACCCTGTCCCCTTGCTCATACAGACTCTCCTCTCCTGCTCTCAGCTGGGCCAGGAGCTCTGCTCAGTGCTCAGCTATGGATCTTTGCCTCCATCTCAATTCACTGTTGGATGCAGGTTCTGTGATGACACTTAGGGTGATATTCATTTGTTTCTAGGGGAAATCCTGTTCAGGGACCCCTCCACTGTTGTTTGGAGACTTGACCAGGCATATTCTGTGAGTTCTTAAAAGTTTTCTATCACCCAGTTTCTTTCCAACCCCACATTTGCTTTCTCTATTATGAAATTCATCTCCGTCTATCTCCCTCTTTGCTCCTCTCACTCAGTCATCTCCTTCTTTCAAGACTAGTTTCCAACTCTTCTTGGTTGCAACCTGTTATTACCACAATTTGCTAAGGTGATCTCTATTTTCTCTTCTTAGGGGAATCTCTGGATGTCTCTCTTAAGATCCTTCAGATTCCAAGCTGTTCAGTTGTATTTTGCAGCTTGGGTATTCTTTGCTTTTTTGTCTAAAGCCACTTATGAATGAGTTCATCCTATCTATGCCTATCTTTCTGGGCTTGTGATACCTGGCTCAGTAGGATTCAAGCAGTCCCAGCAACCAAAAGACAACTCACAACCATTTATAATAAGATCTAGTGCCCTTTTCTGGCAGCAAGCATACACACGGTTAGAATACTATAATAAATCTTTTTTTAAAATGTGGAACTACCTCTCTCTCCCCTCCCTCCTTCTCTCTCTCTCTCTCTCTCTCTCTCTCTCTCTCTCTCTCTCTCTCTCTCTCTTTCCTCTCTCTCTCTCTCTCATCCACTAAGCAACTCTCCTGAATAAACTCTCACGTGACATCAAAAAAAAAAAAAAAAAGAAAAAGATATTGCGGAACTGAAACAATGTGTTATTTAAGTGCAGAAGGTGAAATAACAATTTAAACCACATAGTTAAAGTGTCAAACATATTTCAATAATGAGTGAGAAAGAACAGTTTTGGTGGATTTGATTGGAAGTTGCTTGCTTGCCCATGCTGTTCAGTTAGTTAATAATAATTTCTTCTTGGGTCTCTGAGGTAATTGAAGATGAGATGGTTATAGTTATAGTTTGCTAGTGACAGGTTTAGAAAAGAAACATTGAAGTTAAAGTGTATAAGTTTAGGAGACATCAAAATAATAGTTTTAGATTGTAATATAAGTCAGGAAGAAAGTGAATTAGGTATAATCCTTTGGACTCATCAAAATAGGATAATTAATGGTATATTTTCTTTGAATTGTAAATTGTTAATGGACTGGACATTACTCTTTATTGTTTGTATATATTGTACATATTTATTGTACCTATTGTATATGGCATTACTGGCTTGATTTCTTGTATTTTTTTGACAGACTTCTCATGATATATGTAGCACAGGTTGAGACTGAACTTTGGAAAACCCATCCCAGCTTCTGTGAAACCTTAATTACTGGTGTAAGAGACGAAACTGGAGTGTATCAGTATTTCTAAAATATTTATTTCAATATCTGAGATTTAAATATTGCAAGTTATACAAACAATGGTTACACTTAGAGAAACATGGATAATTACATGAAAGTAAGTTATTACCATGATATGTAAACACTATCACTTTTAGCAATGTTTTATGCACCATTTGTGGATACAATAATATTAAATCAGTTATATACAATTTGCAGTATTTTATACATCCTCAAAATAACTGCCAAAAAAGATGGTGTGTATCCATCATTCTAGATGAACAAATTAATATAAGAACTTGACTAGAATGCATATGATTACATAATGAAAAATGTCAAGATTTAAGCCAAATCTAACACCTCACCTCAAAAACTAGATTGAACTAATTAAAAAATATTCTGTTTCAGGTACAGACACATTATATCCTGGTATGAACAAATAAAGTTTCATTTTAACTTAAAAATATCTATGGAAATGGGAGTAAAAGATTTCTTAACTAATGTTTATTCAACCTTGTTAGTAAATTAAATACACAAGTATTGGAGTCAAGAAGAGAATAACTTCAGCAAAACTTTATTTGAATTAGGGAAAGTCAGTTTTGTTCCTTTGTGATTCAGTTGATTTTAAGCAAGGTAAAAAGAATATGATAAAGTAATTTATATTATTTACAATGTCTTTACACAATTATCATACTCATAAACAAAGGAAATAATCAATGCCAAAATATAATTTATATATGGCAAATGCCATTTTCTTTTTACAGTATGTATTTTAGTCTACTGGTATTTCTAAAACAAAAAAGTAAAAATGGTATAGACAAGGGTATTCTGTTTTTTCTCCTATTCTGGAGACTGTGGAGAGCAATATTAAATCAACGGTTCCATTCTGGGAATGGCTCCAATCCCAGGTGGTGCTTTACTGTGCATCTATCAGAAGGAAAAAAAATCACTCAGTCTAGACAGTGCAGGAGAGGTAGAAATGGATGAATCTGCTCTCTGAAAACATTTAAAAAGGGTTTTAATCTATGTATACATGTGTTCTATCATAAATTAATCACCTTCTCTAAGTATCAATCTCTAATTTCATTATGTTGATTGTTTTAATATATGATATTTTATGAATATAGTAGCACAGTTACAAATATTTAATATAATAGACCTATATGCTTTCATTGTCCTACAGTTTTACTTTCTCCACCTAACCACATAAAAAATTATTAAGAATCTAAATTTGAGAGTGAATTATTAGCCATTTAATATTTAATATTCTTCCAACATTTTATTTATATTGAGTGTTTATTCTTCATTATACAATAATCATCTCACAGATAAAAGTTGATTTTAACAATCCACTTGTTGATAACAATGAATATAAAATATAGACAGTTTTATGTACCTCCTTATGGGAAATAAAGCTTAATTTCAATTTTATAAGTAAAGAGAATTTTTAAAGCTACACAAATATATGTTTTACTCTATATAAAACTATAAAAATATTTCACAAATTAGATGGTGTATATTCTATTACCACTGATAGTTTATTTAGCATATTTTCTAAACTTAAAGTATGCACAACAGCACATAGAATTGTCTGATTTATTTGAAGTATTATAAACAGACTAAAAAGCGGTGTAAAATATTTTAGGCAGAGATATTCTGTCTCACAGAAACTGTCAAATAATCACTCAGAGGCTTCTTAATAATTACAGATGCTCATCCAATAGCTCAGGTACATCAAATTCATGACATAATTTTAATAATTGTCATTGTATGCATGGCTATTTCTGTATAAATGTATAAACTCCTAAATGTAACCTGAAAAGTCCATATAATAACATCTACATATATATTTGCAAGAATAATAATTTGGCACTGGAAACTGTTAGCTCTTTCCTTGGAAGGTCACTTCTTTCATTTCCAACTTTCTTCAGTTGCCTACAGCTTTTTTTGTGTAGGGTTGAGGCCTCATGGAATTTTCTCTGTTCAGATTTTTATGCTCACTAGTGTCATACTTGTTCAGTCAACATTTAGGTAGTAACATTGGTGAAACATTATGGATGTAGAATCTGATCATATGAAATGTTTCAATGGTCGTGAATACTAAGATTCTGTTCCTGTGTCTATTTTTTGTATTTATTCTTCTCTCATGCAATACAACCAACTGAATCTTCCCCTCATCCTCTTCTTCTAGTCCCCTACCTCCCTTCTTTCCCTGATCCACTGCCACTTAGTTTCCCATCTCCATTGATGATGTATCTGTCAAAGTAGCATTTCACTTCTAGTTGTGAAGTTTTATTTTTCATTATTGACTTGGATAGTTATTTCTAGTCTACACGCATATTTTACTGCATAAATAATTTCTAAATGTTGTCTATAATTCAAAATTGTATTTTAATTCTTAGAAAATGTTTCCAAATAAAATTTTAATCAGTATTAGCTCAGTTTCTTAGTCAGTGTTCTATTGCTGTGAAAACATACCATGACCAAGGAAGGCACTGCTTATAAAATAAAACATTAGTTGGGGCTTTCTTAATTATGATGGCAGAATTACATGGCCTAAAGTCAGGCATGGGGCTGGAGAAGTGGCTGACAACATCCTGATCCATCAGCAGAAGTGAGAGTGTAGTAAAGACTGGGCTTTTGAAACCTGAAAGTCAACCTCTAATAACACATCCACAAGAGAATTGCTGAACCTTGCCAAGACAAGGTACAAGGTCTTTGAGAATATCCTGCCTCACAGAGAAGTCTGTCAGACATGGTAGGCCTATAGGCTGAAGATGAATGCTTCAATGATACAGAAGAACCTTGGGTAACTGTCCAGGCAGCCAGCTGTTTCAGTTTTTACAATTTTTTTGAAGTTGCTTGCTTGCCCATGCTGTTTAGTTAATTAATAATAATTCTTTCTTGGGTCTCTGAGGTAGTTGAAGATGAGATGTTTATAGTTATAGTTTAATAGTGACAGATTTAGAAAGGAAACTTTGAAGCTAAAGTGTCAAAGTTTAAGATACATCAAAATAATAGTTTTAGATTGTAATACAAGTTAGAAAGAAATGAATTAGGCATAATCCTTTGTACTCATCAAAAAAGGATAATTAAAGGTATATTTTCTTTGAATTGTCAATTGTTAATGGACTGGACATTACTCATTTATTGTTTGTATATATTGTATATAATTTTTGTACCTATTATATATGGGTTTTCTTATGTTAGCTATAACCTTTTTTTTCAGTTTTGACACAAAAGGGGATATATAGGGATATGTTTCAAATTTAATAAAAAAGGAGTCACCAAGCAAGCAATCAATCTATGACACACCTCCTAATTCTTTCCAAAAGTTTCTGATAAATGTATACCAAGCATTCAAGACAATGAGTCTATGGGTGGCAGTTGGATTCAAACCACTATATATAGTTAGTTTCTTTTTCTTAAAACATTTCTTTGGCAAATCAAATTCACTGGCAAATCAAGGAATGGATTTTATGATATTTTCAAAAATATATTAGAGTATATGCTGCTTATGTTTTACTTTCGCAGCAACTCAATTTTCTTATATCTCCAAATAAGTCTATTCTTCATTAGTATCATATACATGCATATGTTGACATCTATATCATATAGATATGTTATATAGTGTCATATAGTCATATTAACATATATTTAAGTCTAAATTCTACATAAAGAAATCTTGCTTTTTTTCTTATTCTCTGCTACACTATTTTAATCTCTTCATCCTCAATCATCATACACATATTTTAATAACATACATATACATGAACATATTCATATCTTAAGGCAAGAGAAAATATAAAATTAATCTTTTTAGTTGAGCCTACCTAGCTTTTCATAATGACTTCTAATTCCTGATTTGACTTTGTACATCCACACAGGAAACTCACAACCATGTGTGGGTATCAAACTGAGTAACACAATAAAGATTTCTCCACTCCTGTTGGGTTATTCAGGTGATGTCACCATCCAAACAAAACCTAAAGTTTGCTTTGAATCCTGTGATAGTTGTTCTGTGCGTAAGAATGTTAATCTTGTCAGCAGGGTCATCTGCTCCATGTTTCCCATGAGGATTCTACTGTCTGTCTATTGAGTCTCCTGACTCAAGATAAAACATTTTTTTTGAAGAAAACATTGATAAAAAATAATCAAAGTAGAAAATTACTGAATAGACTGCTTTAAATTCTATAGTTAATATGTTATATAAAAATTGTAAGCTCAAGCTTGATAAATTATATCAGAAATCAAAGCAAATGATACAAGTATGATCTAATTTCAAACTTTTAATTTTGTCTCAGTCTGAAAAACAAAAATAAAAATGAAGTATACATTTTCATAAAAGTAAATAACTATTTTACTATAATTTAAACTCATTAACTTTATATATATATGTTTTTTTATTTTATTTCGTTCCTCACAAATGACATTTCTAAATATGTTTAATAATTAATAGAAAAATATATTTTTTCTTATATCCCCTTTATACTTCTCAACTTTTTCAGGTTAAGTAAAAGATTAAATTGATTGGAATGCATTTGTTCTATTTTAAAAGAAGAATATAATGTATTTGAAGGAGATTATGTCTTTAATATTTTTGTAGAAGGACAGAGATGACTTTGACAATTATTGAATAATAGTTTCTTGTATATGTTTTAATTGCTAAAATTCGAATACCTAAATTTTTAAACTTTCAGAAGTGATAAATTTCCTTAGTCAAATTAGTGTCATACTTTGGTGCCAACACAGAAAATGGTCATCTTCAAATTAATATTGAAACTTGAGAGATAGTTAAGTGTAAGTAATCTAAAGTGTCTCATGCTCCCATTCTCCTGTTTATGATGATTGATGATGACAACTAAGATTGTTAATTCATTACTGATTAATGAGCCTCTGGGTTTTTCATTATTGTAAGTTTTTGCAATCATTAGGTTTCTCTACATATATGGATGAATATTTTATGCTTAGATAATTTAAATTTTAAAATGCATGATATATCAAAGTAAAAGTCATTTAAATTAACATCATGATTGGAACTGTAGATCTATATTTGCTGTGCATGTTTGAAATAAACAAATATAAGGGATGCAGATATAACACAAAGTTGAGTGTACAAAGTGAGTATGATCACTGGAAACACACAAAAGTAAGAAACAGGGAGACAAACAAGTAAATAAACTGTAGTAAATTGGTAAAAAATCAGATTTTTCTAAACTTTATTTTATTAATTATTTCTTATTTTTTATTATGTTAAATATAAATGCAAAATATATGCAAAACTTACTTTGAAAATTTTTTGCCTGTTTATAGAAATGTTATGCCCTGGTTAAAAATACTTTTATTAGAATAAACACATACTATAAATGGTATTTTGAAAAAAAAAAACCTTAATTTTGTGACTATAAATTTAGCAGCAATTGCCAGTGTATATGAATTTACAATTTTTTTTCAACAACTTATCCATTACTGCATGTAGTACAGAGGACATAAGGAAAGTATTATCAAAATTCTTGTTAAAGTTATTGGTAAAATTCTATACTGTGATTTCATGTGGGAATGTCTTTCTGTATGCTGTGTATATCCATTTTTAAATAAAAGAGCTGTTTTGATGCTTGGCAAACACCGTAGCCACAGGCAGGAGGATAGGTTGGATTCAGTGACAGATCAAGCCAGATTCCCAAAGAAACAACATGTAAAAAACACAACTGAGCCATGGGCCACATGGCAGACAGATTAATGGAAATGGGTTGAGTTCAGATGAAGGAGCTAGCTAGCAATGCGCCTGAGCCATAGGCCAAACATCATGAACTTAATATAAGTGTCTGTGTGTTTCTTTGGACTTTGGGATTGCTGGTACAGATAAGTGATGACAGGTGGTCTGACCTGTGGGGTTAGTTCCTCATTGTAATAATGACTATATTAAGTTACATCCATTTTTAATCTTCTGTTTTAAATATCTTACTTATTTTTTATTGAATAAAATGAGACTCTTATGAGAATATTTGCTTAAACCTGATATAAATATCATATCAATTAAGAAAACCATTAAGATTCACATAATTTAAAAATGCAAGCAATTTATTTTTATACTTCTGTTTGAAAGTTAACATTTTGAATTTTAAAAAATGGTTACAGTTGAAGACTTATTTTACTACCTCAAATATGCCACATTCCTCTTTCTAACTATCTAGAATTATGTACACGTACTTGCCAACTTTATATATACATAAATATTTTGGTAAGATGGCTTTTAAAATGATTGCCATTGGCATATCTTGGTGATTTTTCTTACATTTGATGGGTAAGGGCAAATCAAGATGTTTGTAGGCATGTGTGGTTCTGTAGAATTGGGGCCAACATAGGACACTGTTGTTTTCCTCCATTGCTCTGCATATTCTTATAAGAGAGTTTATTATAAACACAGTGTTCATTCTTTAATTAATTTATTTAATTAGAGAGGGTGTCATCCAGCAGTCACAGCCATCTTTCTGTCTTTCTCTCTCCCATGCTTGGGGTAGTAGAAGTTTCCTGAGACTCCCCCATTTGACATCTGGTTGCTGAGATCCAATCTCTAGTCCTCAAAACTGTGCAGCTAATTATTTTTTTCTACTGTTCTTATTTGGAAATTTAAAATCTGTCGTATTTTTGCTTGACATTATTCTATCAGATATTTCTTTTGAAAATAAGTTCTCTGAACTGATGGATTTTTTCTCATGCGTTGACACAATGTCTAGTTTAATTGTTTTTGTCACAAATCATGGTTTGGTTATTGGATCAAAAAGGCAGTACCAAGACTTTTAACATTTAGGTTGTCTCTTATCTTCTACTTTAGATTTTGTATAATGTTCATATTTCATGTAGACCCATGATCTCTGGAGTTTATTTCAATTAATGGTATGAGTAATATGTGTGTAACTTATTTTTGTTTTTATTATGCATAAACTATGCACATTTTATTATACTTCTAGAAATAATGATCTTACCTCATGAATATTCCTTTTGTTTCTTTGTTAAAGATTAGTTGGGCTTTCATACTCACATTAATTAGTTATCTATTATTTTGATGGCACCAGACTGACATATTTAGTGTAGCTTCATAAATATACAGTTCTCCAAATTTGTCTCATTTCATTTCTGAGCAGATACTCTAGACTTATACCTTACCAAATTGTCAAAATCTGTTCTTAGTGTTTACAAAAAGCTTTCTGAAAAGCTGATTGAAATCTCGGGGGGGGGGGGGGGGGAGGGATCCGATTGTGTTCCTGTTCATACTCTGGCAACTTGGAGCCCATTCGCTGCAGAGGAATACCTAACCCTGCCTTTACTTTGGGATGAGGAAATCAGACTTGCCTGGAGTGGATGTGCCACAGGGAGCTGGCCTACCTTGGGACTTCTTACCCTTTGGGGGGGGAGGGGATATGAAGATGGAGAGGGGAGAAGCTGAAGGCTGACTTGAGGGATTGGGAGGAAGGGAGGGAGGAGGAACAAGGTGATACATAGATAAAAATGACATTTTTCATTAAAAAGATAATAAAATGAAAAAAGAAATTGCATAGAACATATAGACTTTGTAGGAAATCTCAGTAGGAGCTAACACCAATTCTGTTGCATCTTCTTATTTATTCATGTAATTGTTAGTTTCGCGCATGAGATGTAACACTAACAGGAGAGGAGAGTTTATTCAGGGGAGTCAGAGAGAGAGAAAGTGAGAGAGGAGGGGGAACGAGGAGGAGGAGGAGACAGAAGGAGACACACACACAGAGAGGGCTTCACATGGCAGGCTCCTTTTAAGAGAGTGGATGTGCACAGATTTATATATCCACACCTAGGGATATGCCCACCATTCCTGGTGTTCTGTTGGTGCCATGTTGAGTTTACCACATGGGGACTACATGCAAGAAATTCTTATTTCACCCTGCGCCCTGAGGGGTTTACCAGGTGGCTAATATGCGCCGTGACTCATTACAATAATTCTGTCAAATTTTTCTTTCTTTCATTTTGTGTAGTTTCATAATTTTTATCACATAGAGAAATTTGTTATATATATGCCAAAATCTTTAATTTTATGTGGTAATTTTAATAGTAGTCTTTTTCCTATTTTTAATTCCACTCGTCAGTAATTGATATATGACATACATATGAATATTAGATCTTGCATCCTGAAATACTGTTGTAAAATCCATCATTTTGATTCTGTTAGGTTTTCTACGAAATCCACTTTGGAAGATATACACATCCTTGTTCTCACAGATAAGCCACGGGAACCATGGAACCACGAATGTACACAGTGTTCTTTCCTTACACAGAAGATTGTTACCTGCTAGAAAACATGTAAGGCTAGAAGCAGACACGGCTAATACTCTGGTGACCTTTGAGTGATTTGTATGCCTGAGACCACACCAGATTCTTTCTTCAAACATTGACTTGAACTTGTCAAGCAATAGAACCTATTTTTTTAGAGGGTGTCACATGTAGTAAAACTATACAATTCATCTTTATGAAAGATGTCATATGTACTTTACAAAAAAGTTAAGTCTTAATCTTTATCTCCAGGAAAATTTTCACAAAATTGTGCAGTGCTTAATTATATCTAATATTTAAGATTTAAAATAATCTTCTCAGGGTCAGCATTCTAAAGTTTGAATCAACACAGTCAACTTTGTTGTGCTGAACTGAACTACCTTCTTACTTCCCAGGGATCATTTCTATACTGGCAATGGGGGTCTCAGAGACCCTCACAGACCACTATGTCAACGTGAAAAAGAAAGCCATTTATTTTCTTTCACTATACGTACACATTATATTTAGTTTTCTTATTGGGTGAAACGATATGAAAACCAGCAGAGGTAACTACTACATTTAGCTTGTTCCTGATTGGACATGATGCTAACTCTGGTTTTCTTTTTGAGACCAGGAAGTTCTGATCGATTTACACTTTTCAGAGAGAATAACTTATATGAGAACCTATAAGATTTTTCAAATAATTTTGGTTTTCTTGCTTATGTAATCATAGACTTATCTTTTTCATCCATTCAATTTAATGCTTTGATCAAATTTAAACACTGAAAAAGAATTCTGTTTTAGATAAATTTTGCTTTGTACATAATTTTAATCTATTGTTGGATTTGTTTTTCTAACATTTTTGCTTAGATTTTCTGAAGGATTTGTGCTGTTCTGAAATATATTTTAATTTTGATAAGTAGACTAATGCTAATTACGTAAGACTCTCTTTGTACTTTTCTGAAATATATTTTAAAAATTTGAAATAAATTATTCCTAATATTTAATAGAATATGCAATTCATACTACCTTGGCTGGCTTTCTCTGATTTGCACATTATATTAATTATTGATTTGGCTTAGTACTTCATCTTTTTTCACTATATTACATATTTATAAATAAAATCAATTTTCATAATTTATTGCATTCTTAATTTTCTTCAGATTTTGCTTTAACATATATTATTTAGAAATGTTTAATGTATATTTGTGATTTATGGATAGCTGTTTCTTTCCAATTCAATTTTCTTGTAATTCAAGAAATTCTCTTTAACTTGTCATGTGCTAAATCAGTTTGTAGAGAACGCTTTATGTGAGCTCCAGTAAAGTACTGAATTCGTTGTTTCATGAAATAGTCTGTTTATTACCTCCAGAGTTAAAAAAGTATGTTCTTTACTTTAACCCTATTACTCATATTGTAGTTACTAGATTTAACCATCTTTGATATCTTTGATCATCTATCAGTGACAGACAGTTCATTTTTTTCTTCTATTTTTGTCAGTTTTATCCCTAATTTATATGAACATTTATTTATAAGCCACACATTTTTTAAAGATTAGTATAAAATTGATTATTTTCTTATTGTCTAAAAACTCTTATAATATACACAGAATATAAATACACAATATCAAATTTTTCCTAGACTTTTTGACTGAAATTTAAATTGATCTTCCAATATATTTTGATTATTGTTGAAACTGCATATCTTACCAAACCATGTCCATTTTCTTCTGTATTTAAACTGGATATTTTATATATCTTAATTTTTTTGTAAAAATGTCAATTAGATAACTGCTTTTTTCCAATATTTAATGATAGGGTTTAAGTAGTGGCCATTTTTTGTTATTGTATTAATATTCCAACCCTTGTTCCTTGTTCTTATATCTTTTGATCTCAGGATTCTAAAAATATGGAGTAAGCAGTGATGGTAATAGCATCAGGATTAGTGAGAGGTGAAATGTTATATATATATATATATAAAATACTTGTGGATTTTACTCATCACACAAACTATAGATAAAATTAATTATTGTATTGTATTCTAAGATATTCTAAGAGAAGAAAAAATAAGTAAGCTATGGGTTTAAATAAAATTTTTGTGTAATCTGCAAGCATCTCTGAGGACATGTTTTATCTAATCTTTTATTAATGCCTTTTGTTCATAATAAAGTACAACTGAGAATCTCTAAATTCCTTACTGAAAGTAGGCAATAATAATTAAAATACCTCATGCAGTGCAGCTAGACAAAAATTTAATATTTCACATTAACTTATTTTAATATATTCCATTTGTAATCAGAAAATAACTACTTACAAAAATTTGAAAATTTTCTTAGAGTAGTATCCCTTATTTCCTTAATCATCTGTTTGAACTTGTTGTGGAATTTAAAAGAATTTGTTTTTAACACAGTAAATTCAATACTCTGGAGTAATGAGAATAATAGAATTACAGCCAGTGCATCCTATAACAGCACTAATTAGGACAGACAAAAGCAAACCTCTTTCTTTCTCTCTCTCTTTCTGTCTTTCTCTCTTATGTTTATGAGTGTGTGTGTATGGGTATTTGTGTGTGTGTGTGTGTGTGTGTGTGTGTGTGTGTGTATGTGTGTATGTGTTACATATATGCCATTCCTACAAAGGACATAAAAGTATGTGAAGGATCTGAACTTGTGTTACAGGAAGGTGCCTGGAACTGAACCAAAATTCTTTAGAATAGCAGCAAGCAGTATTAACTTATGATCTCTCTCCAGTTTCCCCGACATGTAAATGACAAGAGAACTAACATTTTGAGCTTATGTCATTTTAAAAAAAGTAAATTATTTTCTATTACTCATATACTCCAAAATAACATCAATAAAACATTATTATTATTATTAGTAGTAGTAGTAATAGTAAACAATAATAAAGGTTTGTGACAAAAAATTTTTTTCTTAATTATTCTCAATTTCTTTGCTATTTTTAAAAATTAGATATACAGGTACTGTTCTTTTCAATAATTCCAAGGAACCCATAATGAACTAGATTGATTTAGGAAAAGCAAATCCCAATCTCAGTAGGGACTATTGTAAACAGAGAACTACTAAAACTGTTTTTATTAATAAAAGCTTTAGGACTTTCTTTTATTGCATATATATTGAATAAGATTTATCTATATTGTAAATTAGTTTTGTCTTTTATTTTCACAGATGAGGACATAACCCAGGGTCTGTGCTTGCTAAGAAAATGTTCTACTACTGAGCTAGGTCTCCAATCTCCTGTATTCTATGTTAATATTCATTGCATTCACAACTTTTAATAGTGTTGATATGTATTTATTTCCCAGTTTTCAAATATTTATGCAATTGTTCTGATTTTATGTGAGCATAGTTATGAACCATGTTGAACATGTTTATCACCAATATACTAAGCATATAAGGTGGTTTATATTTCAATTAAATGTTAATTGTATTCAGAAATGACTGTCTTCTAAGAAATTATTAAAAATGTTAATTTTAGTTATTTCTGAAAGAAGTCATTTCTATCTTTCTTTGGTATTTTATAACATCTCAGCATATTCATAACAAAAAATCAATAATATCAGTGATGATTATCTTGTAAACAGATCTTTTCAATAGTGAATCAATATATCAATACTCTACTCTCCATATAAAAACACATGTGTTCCTATTTGCTGCTTTACTAATCTGAATGCCTGTTTCCATGTTTACTTGCCAGTGCTCATTGCAATGAGACAGAGGTCCGCTTCATAGCCTCTGGCTTCTGCTATATTCTCAGTACTAGGTTCTCACAGGTTTCCTCCTGGATATCCAGTTATGTAGACAGAAGCTTCTGTCATGCCAGATACTCACAAATACCCCACAGCCACATCTTACATAATTGATTCAAAGGCTTAATACTAATTATAAATGCTGAGCTGGTAGCTCAAGCATATAGATATCTAGTTCTTACACTTAAATTAACGCACTATTCTTACCTCTGTTTAGCCATGTGCTCCCTTTTCTTTGTAAAGCATTTTTATTTTGCTTCCTATGAGTCTGGCTCTCAACTCCTGATGCTGTTACCCCTCTTCCCAGAATTCTTAGTTTGGTCACCCTGCCTATACTTCCTGCCCGGCTACAGGCAAATCAGTGTTTATTAAACCAACTGGGATGACAATTCTTTACAGTGTATGAGAGGATTATTCCACAGCACTGTTGTTACTCAGTGTCATGAATACCCTACAGCTTTGGATACACAGGACTTACCTCTTCAAGTTCTCCAGCAGATTACAGATGTGGAAGATGTTCGGGTAGCCCAACTCACAGTCCTAGTTCAGGGCATGGGTAGTGGTTGTGTTGGTCAGCCCTCCAGTTCTCCTTCATCCTCATTATCAGGATCTCTCCAGCACTGCCCCAACTAGGTCACCCAAGGAGCTAGAACAATTCTTTTGCTCTCATACCTTCGGGACTTGTTCACATGTACTCACCCAAACAGTACAAACTTTGTGGTGTTGCTCAGGCTACATGCAGGGACCACTTTCTCAAGGGCTGTACCTGATGTGTCTATTCTCTTGCATGCAACAGTGAGTGGTGAACCACGTGGGTAGAGCATATCATTCCCTTGCCATGTCACCCCTGACTTACGAGAGGTTGATCCATTTCTTCCAGGCTCACATTCTCATGGCCAGTCTACCGCATCTTGTCAACAGGGTCAGCTCTACTAGCTAGCAATGTGTTTGAGCCATAGGCCAAACAGCATGAAATTAATATAAGTGTCTGAATCATTTCTGGGGGCCTGATCAGCTGCAGGTGGCTAAAGAATCTAGGGCGGCAGGTCTGGGTCTGGACTTCTGTCCGCTCCGGGCCAGGAAACCTTACTGCCACACTACTGTGCTGTCCAGATGATGCACAGGGCCATCTCTCCCGAGTGCTGTAGCTAGTGAGGGGTAGGACCAGTTCTCCCACTCTCAATACCCTGGGGCCAACTTTCCTGTCTGCAGCAGGTAGCAATGGGAAAGGGGTAAGGGACAAGAGGGAGGCATCTATCTTTTGCCCATGACACCATATATCAGACATAGACTTTATTTATTTTTTGGAAGACAGGATTTATCTGTGTAACATCTCTGGCTGTCCGGGAACTTGCTTTTCAGACCGTGCTGGCCTCGAACTCACAGTGATTCTCTACCAGATGAGTGCTGTAATTAGTGAAATGTTTCACCATGTTGGGCCATAAGTTTTCTCCAATTAGAGTGTTACTGTACACTTCAGTCCCTTCTATTTCACCTTATTCCTTTTTGTGCACATAAATCCCACTACCACTAGTCTAGAGTACACTTCTTAACATTTTTTTCTTTGCATGTGGTTAGAGTGCTCAAGATCCAGTTAGCTCACATAGAGCAATTGATTGAGAAGATATGGAGCGTACAATAAAAGAAACTTTAATGAGAACACTTCATATTTGAGTCATAAGGGCTCCTTTTACAGAGAAAAGATAAACATATATATATATTTGCATAAAAAGTAGCTATTCAAAACTTAAGTAGTTATAAAGTTTTTCTCACAGAGACTTCCTGTTATTACTGTGCATTTCCATAGCATACTTAAACAACAAAAGTGCTTTAAGAAATGTCTAATTTCTCTGAGAATAGATGTGAAGTTCTAAGAGTATATATTATTTCTCTACCTTACATGTTACATGAAGAATTAAGTCAAGAAAATAAATGGAACCAATGAACTCATAAATAAAGATCTAATGTTTAAATTTCAAATTTATATAAATATATAGGTACCATTTGTATTTTTGTTACTATATTCATCTGGATAAAAATATTTAAAACTCATATTTGTTAAATAAAAACTTTAAATTTCATTTTCTATGCATTTTTTAATATCTAGAAAAAGTATACGCTATTTCCTTAACACTAGCCCATATATACATACAATTTATAACAACATTTATTTATGTTCATACATATATGTTTATGTGATAAGTAGGATATTAAGGGAAAAAGATATTCAAATCAGCTTTATTTGTGTATATGTCTTTGTAGATAGTATGGTGCAATTTTATTAGGTCATACCATCAATTTCACAACATATTTCTCATGAAACATATATTTAAGAAAATAAATTATAAATAGAATGTATACATATGTAGTCACACACACATACATAATTTAGAAATATTTAATTCTTTAACTATATTGTGAGAAGCATATAAATGAATAAGCATTGATATTGTGATATTAAAAATCAAAATGATGTGAGCTACTGAGTATAAAAAAAGAGACATTTAAGAGAAACTTGTTAAGTTTGATCATAAAAATTTGGCTTTTTAAGTTTAAAAGTTTGGAAAGATAAAGGCACTGAACATAGAAAACCATAAAATGATAAATTTGTAAATAAGTAACAAAAACAAGACATGATAAATATGCTGGAATATTTTCTAGCAGGTTCCTGTTTTGTGTTTGAGTTTTTAAAGTTTTTCTTAATTTACTTGTATGCTTTATATTATCATCCACTAAAATACCTTCAAATTTTTAAATAAATCCTGTTTCATTTATTTTTACATCAATTGACATTAGCTAATTAAAACAGATTTCTATTACTAAATTTTTTAAGAAAACTTTTAAAAAATGTAAATTCTCAAACATGACATATAGGTTCCATCACATTTGGTTTATTTCATTAAAGGTTCTTTTGTTGAAGGCCCCATATACTTTCAATGGCACGGATATAATATAAAATATTATATTTTAAAGAAGCATCCAAAATCAGAAAAAACTACATTGTCCTTTTAAGAAAAAGAGCAATGTTATAGTAATTTTTAATTTTAAACTGTATAATTTTATGAGGATCAGGCTTGAATGAAATTTCAAAGAAAAATTATACTGGAACATATAAAGTAACATAATTTACCTTGATGCAACATCATTATTTGTTAAGATGAAATAATGAACAGCACCTTTGGTTGCACCCAGTCTTCCATTGCTGTCATTATTGATTAGAATATCTATCTAAGCTATAATAAACTGTAATTACATTAGTAACTGGTGGTATATTTTGTTTATTTAATGCAAAGCAGTCACCTCTAACTCATTATACCAACCATGTCTTTTCATGAGTGTGTCTCTTTCTTACAGTCTTCAAATGAGCAAAGCCATTAGTCACATTTTATGGTTTCTAGAAGTTTTTATTTACTTTAGGATAGAGATACAATATGGTAGTGATTGAAAGAGATAGCACATAGTCTTACTTATTTTGGGGGATTTATGAATATTAATTATAGAGAGGCAAAAAAATACCCTGTGGAGCCAACATTAATGAATGTGATAACTCTCTCAACTGATTGCAACATTCAATTATAGTATTCAATATGTAATTTTAAATTAACCATTATCGTTTTTAATAGTAATGGAATTATGACAGCATTTTACTAAAAATAAGTTATGTTTATATTACTATAGTCATAATAATTGTGATTTTAAATTATGATTTTATAATTCTTGTACAAAAAGACAAATAATAAAAGTTTATATCTAAAATTATTCATTCTATAATATACCATAAGCAAATTTCAAAATTTATAGAACTTAACAGATTATTGAGAGATCATTAGATAACTGGCTTTTATATACAATTAGGGTTTTTTTTTTTTTGAGATTAGTAGGGCCACATGCGAGTAGTCAACTGAACATTATTGCCTCTACTCTAGAATCTTAGTCCCTCCTTAATTCATGATGGTATAACAAGCTCATTCTTGTACAGGCTAGTGGTGGTCTTAGTAAATTCTGTGAGATCATGATTGTTGTGCTACAGAATATTACATTCCACAACCCTTTATGGCTCTTCTGGTCTAACATTCTTACCTTGCCTTATTCCAAGACCTACCCTGAGGCTCAGGGGCTGATAAAAAGTCCTCTTTAGGGCTGAGCATTCAAGCATAACTTATTCTCAGATTCCTGGAGTATCTATGAGTCTCTGCATTCACCATACCACACATAACATTATGGTTGAATTTTGTGTGTCACAAAACAAAAATAAAATTATGAATGTGAGACAAAAAATGATAATGAAAAGCTCAGGTTGATGAGGGATAGGTAAAATCAGAAGTCCAAAATCAACAGAAATCCTGAGAAAAGGCAACATTGGTATAAAAGGACAATGAATACAATATGTAATGAAATACTAAAAACTCCTGAGTAAAGTAATACATATGAAATAATTTCATAATACAGGTAATAAAAACTTGATAGTGAGATACATAATAATACTTAAGTGGTATTTGATAGAAGTAACATAAATATACATTTATGTCATGAACGATATACATGGAAGGTATCAGAATATACAAATTAAATTTTTATATTTGAGTAAAGTTGTTATGCATTAAAATTCATTGTTATAGCTTTAAGAATGTAGATGAAACTACAATGATCAATCATAATAAATATAAACATATAATATGAAAACTTGAAAATATGAAAATTGTAGAAACATGTAACTTAAAAACATGTATAAAATATGAAGTTAATTTGGGTTGACCTAATACAAAAATAAAGGGTTTTTAAAAAATCAATTTTTTTAAATATCAATTTTTTTTCACTAAACTACTAGTAAGTACTTTAAATGTAAACATTAAAAATTAATAAGTAAAATAAACCAGTGACAAACATAAAATACAGCAAGTTTTAATATTATTCTGTAGTAGAGGGGTTCTCAGAACCATGGCGGCCAGAGACCTGGACCCACAGACCTGCCACCTGAGACCACTTAGCCGCCCACCACTCAGACCCCCAGAAATAACTCAGACGCTTATATTAAGTCCATGCTGTTTGGCCTATGGCTCAGGCACATTGCTAGCTAGCTCTTATATCTTAAATCAACCCATTTCTATTAATCTGTTGGCCATGTGGCCCGTGGCTCACCTGTGCTCCTTACATGTTTCTTCTTGGGTGGCTTCAACTCGGTCTGCCTGACTCCACCCTGATTCTCCTACCTATGCTCTTATTTCTCCTCCTACTTCTTCTATGGTGCCTGCCATGGCCCAAAACAGCTCCTTTATTTAAATATTGAGATTCACAGCATATATAAACGCACACGTGGCCAACAGATTAATAGAAATGGGTTGATTTAAGATATAAGAGCTAGCTAGCAATGTGCCTGAGCCATAGGCCAAACAGTATGGACCTAATATAAGCATCTGAGTCATTTCTGGGGGTCTGAGTGGTGGGCAGCTAAGCGGTCTCAGGCCGGAGGTCTGTGGGTCCAGCTCTCTGGCCGCCTGGGACCTGAGAACCCCTCTACTACAGATGGCGCATCCAACATGGGTCGATTATCCACTTAATGCCTGAGAAAGTTTAAAAAGGGTTTTAGCAGAACCTGAGCAAAGGCAGCTTCCAAATTGTGTATACCAAGCCGGTCTTTGTACAAAGAAAGTGAGGCATCTGGGTCACATTCAAAATGGCGCCAGCGGCGGGCAGTGTAAGCTGCAGCTGCAATCAGGTGGGTTCCTGAAAACGGACAGAAGACTCAGTAGCATGTGATTGATTTTAGATTTCTGCTTATTTTGAACAAAAAAGAAACAAAGACGGTTTCTTAGTAGCAATAGTTTCTGGGGTCTGCTCTGTTTGCTGGCCACAAACAGACCCGGTCCCTTTAAGAGAACTTACTGGCTCAGCAGTATCCACAAAAACTATATTGCAAGAGAGTGAGAGTATTTTAAAAAGCTCTTCTAGTTAGAAGATGATTAAGGATTCACAATAAAACAGATTCAGATGAAAAGAAAAACCTGTAAATGGGTTACAATGTGTGTAAAAGGTACATAGGCTTCAAAGAGAAAAGAAAGAGGTTGGAAAGTCTTTAAAGAGAGAAATAGAGTAATAAAAATATAATAAGCCACGTAAATATGGAAAATAGACACAAAATCTGAATTTTGGTTGTTATTGTGTTTTCTTTTAATTTTTTTAACTGTTAATGAGCTAACTGCAGAAAGACAATGGATTACAAATGCAAAGGCTACTAAGTTAAACCAAAATATATGTTTTAAAGGTATTTTGATTTTAAAAATTGTGTCTAAGGATTTATTGCTTTGGAAGAGTTCTGCTTTTGTTTCCACAGAAGATGAGAACCTGTGGATTGCTTCCAGGCAAATACGGTTCCATCAACCAAGACCCACTGAAGAAAACCTCTGATGGGAAGAGATGGCCAGATCAGCTTCATGGCTGCAGATTATGATCCAGTCTCAACAATCTGTGAGATTTTCAACGCCCCTTAATCAGCAGGAAGTAGTAATAGATAACTACGCCCAAATCCCCCAAATATTGTTTCTAAATGTTTGTTTTCATTATAAATGATTAATGGTCATAGTTAATCTCTTTCTAAGAAGAAAAAGGGGATATGGTATATGAAAAATTTTTTAAAAATTAGATTATTTAATTTACTTAGATCAAGAAATCAGCAGTTAATCTCAAAATGTTTTACATTGGTATAGATTTTGGTTTATTGATACAAATTTAAGTTCAATTTTGTTATGCTGTATGTGTTTTTCTATTCTTGTTTAAGGTATGATGTTCATGTAACTGTTTTAAAATTGTAGTATATAATTAAGAAATGGAGGTTAATAGTCACTTTTGATAATCAAACTTATAGTTAGGTTAGTTAGGATTTTTAGGTATACAAAGATATATTTCAATTAGGTAGGGAATCTTCAAATACTTCTAAGACCTACATAATATGGCATTTAAAATGTTTTAAGAACTTAGACTTTTCTGGACAGTGAAACAGATTTGTTCCTGGCAGCACCAATCTTCTTCAAGAGAACAATGGGCATCGAAGAAACTCCATGTAGAGTCTACTCTATTTGTGGCAATGGTAAGCCACTGGAGAAGAACCTGTTCTTATATTGACTGCTTGACAGTATGCTGTTTAAACTGGAGATACAGGGTCCATAAGAAGATGACCTCTGAACTTTGGCAGAATAAGCCAAGATGGTCGTTCAGGTTCCTGCTTTGAAGAGAGAACTGTCAGACATTCTTCAGGACTCGAGGAAAAGTGACTGATAAACTATATCAGAATGGGAAGAGCAGATTTCCTGCTTCACTGAAATGAAAAGAGACTTTGGGACTGTAGGCTGAAGATGGATGCCCCAACTTTATAAAGGAACTTTGGGTGACTGTCCAGGCAGATAGGCGTCATCTCTGTCCTTTCTAGATTTTAGAAGTTGCTTGCACTTCTGGTTTACTTGGGTAAATATATCCTTCTGTGGTCTTTGATGTATTTGAAGATTTGATAGTTATAGGTATAGTTTTTCTTAGTCATTTGAAAAATATATTAGATATGAAACTTTAGATTCATAAAGATAAAATAGATGATAGAGTATTTTCTTTAACTTTGCTAAATACAAATAGACTAGATATTGTAACTGTAATTCTTGCTTGATAGCTATTTTGTTATATGTAATTTTGCTATGTTAAAATTGAAACCTTCCTTTTTGATTAGACAGAAAGGGGGAAGTGATGTGGGAATGCATTTATGTATGCTTTGAATCTCAATCTTTAAATAAAGGAGCTGTTTTGGGACATGGCAGGCACCATAGAAGAAGTAGGAGGAGAAATAAGAGCATAGGTAGGAGAAGCAGGGTGGAGTCAGGCAGACCTAGCTGAAGCTACCCAAGAAGAAAAATGTAAGGAGCACGGGTGAGCTAAGGGCCACGTGGCCAACAAATCATAGAAATGGGTTGATTTAAGATGTAAGAGCTAGCTAGCAATGTGCCTGAGCCATAGGCCAAACAGCATGGACTTAATATAAGCGTCTGAGTTATTTCTGGGTGTCTGAGTGATGGGCGGCTAAGCGGTCTCGGGCGGCAGGTCTGTGGGTCTGTGGGCCTCTGGCTGCCCGGGACCGAGAAACCCCACTACTACATTATTCGGTCTAAAATAGGTTTGTTTTTATATTTAAGATATATATTATTGACATTTTTAATGGTTAGAAGAATATAATTTTTTCAAATGTACACTGAGAGCATAAAGCCTGTGAACAAAATAGAGCAAATAATAAATTATAAAAAATCACATTTCCAGGAAGATTTAATAATTATGAGTTGAACACACACTACATAAATGTATGACATACATGTAAGCAGAAATCAGCTTTAAAAAAAAAAGCAACCATACATTTGTTTGAGACACTGCTTCCTTCTTAGTCATGAAAAGCATAAGACTGACATGAAAGACCATCATATAAACCTGTCATACAGTAGGCTAAATTAGGATGATTGACATGAGGTTGCAGCTGACCAGAGATTCAGATGAAACACTTTTAAAAGAGAAAAATAACGTCAGAAAGGGAATGGATCTATAAAAAGTAACACTTCTAAAAACTGAAATCCTTTACAGAAGCATTCAAAATGAAGTTTAGAAAATATCTGGAGACCTAGGAAAATCTAGTGCCGCAATATAAAGAATGGAGTAGGAAAGGCAGAGGTGCAACTGAGGATTGCAGGGCAGAAACCGTACACAAGGAATAGCCAATCAATGCCCAGGCAGTCAACATGGAAACAGCGTAGAAGGGGTCAATTTTAACGAGACAGAAAATGGAAAAGTGATCATATATTTTGAGAAAGATAATGAAGAATTAAAACTAAATGTTAGCTATACTAAAAAAGAAAAAGGACTCCAGTGAATTTTATGAAGGAAATATATATATATATTGCTATTAGCGCCATATAGGGTAGGGATATTGGCTCTCCCACAAGTGTAAAACTCAATTTTCTCACTTATAAAAGAAAAACGGGAAACATCAAAGAATGAGAAGTGTGAGGTGGACAGTGTAAGCAACTATGCAAACGAAACAGACAGCCTAGAAAGAGACTCAGTCTTTACGGTGATAAACTTCTTTTAAAGAGAAACCAAGAGCCAGTTGCTTCCACTGGAGACCTTTACCAAACTTTAAAAAAAATTAATACAAATTTTCCTCAAACTCAATCAAGAGGGTTAAAAATATAAACAATAATGAATTCTATTATGCCAGAGTCATTGTTTTTACTGAAATTAAATGAAACAACCAAATTCCTATGTAAAAAAAGAATTTCAGAAAAAAATATTCTTAATAAATATGGAAGCAAATTCTCATGGCAATAAAACAGCAAAAAAGAAAGAAAGAAAGGAAGGTGCCACATCCGGCTGAAGTGCACCAAGTCAGGTGAGGGACGTCGAGGTTAAATCAGCACTCAGGAGTCCTCAGGTTCCATCATCCAGGATCACAAAGAGAGACCCGAGCTTTATTCAACACAACCTTTTATACCTCTAATACTTCCTCCTAGTAACTTCCTCCTAGTCACACCTACACCCAAGGTGCCCCCTGGGGTTGGCAGCAATAACAGGAAAACAACAGAGCAGAAAAAACATTGTTTATCCCCCTAGCTATCACAAGGTTCAGTTCTCAGGGAGGAGGGGGCCCGCGAGGTCCAAGGTGGAATTTTCCACAGGCATATATCTATGCACTCAATCCAGCCTGATGCCAGGAGCCAACAGGAAGGGAGAAAAGAAAAAAAAATATAAACAAGTAAGTATTTGTGAAATATAGACTCCAGTATTCTTATGAGCATGTGAATACAGCTTTATGGCTGGTAATCAGAGAAGAAAGCTGTTTTTTAGTAACAGATCGAGTTGAAACAGTTTTATAGGGAAACCTGTGTCTTGACAATTTTATAATTTAATAATTATAATATTTATAATGTTAATATTTTCTTTATAATTTTAATATTTTGCTCATTAATTTAGACTTATTTCCAGGTTAGCAATGGCCATACCTTCTCTGAGTGTAACATTTTGCTTTTCCTGGCCTCTCCTATCATTGTTTACTAGCCTCCCTATGCTACATGCTATGGAGAAGCCCAGCTAGACCTGGAGATTTTCCAATGCAGCCGAAGGTATTGCTCAAGCTTGTTTAAAAGTTAAGATAGATTGTTTACAAACATAAACAGTGTGATTATTTCCCCTATTATCCACAAAGCTAGCATAAAACTATAATTGAATTATATTAGATTTATTTCTACTACAATAAAGTAAACAAACAAGAAAATGCAAAAGCAAATTGAAAGTATTATCTACCTTGAACACATGGAATTTTCATCTTAAAAGATAAATTTTAAGATAGGACAGTTAATGAGCATATAATATTTATCAACTTGTCTGTGATGAGGAGTTCCACCATCAAGAAGCACCATACTCTCTTCTTTGAGACTAAACAAAAGATTTGGAGGAAGAACATACTTGTTTTGGGCCTGTTTGCACTCATTCTCTCTTGTAAATTTATCTATTCTCTACATATCTGTTACAGTTCTTTACTGGTTTAGTAGCTGCGTTAGTGGGATCCCAATAGAGACTTAAAACTTAGTGTCCTCCAGGACTACCCTGGGAATCAGCACCAGATTGAGACTACAGAGCTACCTGGATAACTACAATATTGTTTCCATCAGAGAATAGCTAGCCATATCACACAATTCTAACAGTAGTGTAAGTAGTGTATAAGGTACATCAATTAAAGTGTGTGTGTGTGTGTGTGTTCATGATGTTCAGTCTATCAGTTCTAATATTTAGAGAACTCTGACAAATGCATTCACAAAATTCAAATTGAAATCAGTCCTAAATTTGGAAGGAAACCAGTCCAAGAGAATAGAAATAGAGATTGGGTTTTTATTTTGATTACCTGTTGTGTTATAATTGGTTAACTATTTTAGGAAGATTATCAATTCTAAGAAACTAACCTTAAAATATTAAAAATTATGTAGACGTTCTAGTACTAGTATACCCTACTTTAGTAAAATAGAAAACATTAGGTCAACTTGTACTGAATTTTCCAAGCAGATAGTCTTCATATTGATTCAAAGTTCTTAAATAATATAGTTATAACATAAGTGAAGGTTATTGCTAAAGTATTGTCAAGGCTATGTTCTATCTAAGCAACAATGAACAATGATTATAAATTTTTATATGTTGAAAACTACTGAACTTAGAAATCTATCTTTACATAAGGTATCAAAGGGGTTAAGAATATGAAATAAAATTTCTAAAATTACGTACCAATGCCGTGATAAATGATGATATACATCATCTCTAATATGAACTGAATGAAATTAATTATTTTTACATCATAAACAGACTAAGGATCATGGTCAGGTTATTATATCAATAAATATTGACTAGTTGTGAATTATTCTTGAGGAGACATTCTCAGAACTTGAGAGCTGGAGTTCAACAGAGTCCTATAAGCAATTATACATCATAAGACATTACATATATCTAGAATTTCACAGTTCCTACATGCTGTCTCTGTAACATGTAATAAATATTGATTTTTAGAAGCCATGATGAGTATTAACTAGTAGTGGTATGAAATAGAAATTATCACTTCAAATATGTGTATGTATGTTAATTGACATAATTTCACATCTTTAAATAAGAAAGTTTAGCTAATCTGCCTAAAATTTTATACTAGATGTACAAAATAACAGAATTAATATAATTATTTGGTAATATTAAAGTTATTTTCATATAATTATTAATTATACATTCAAAGACATCTGAAATTGTTATTTTTATCTGTGATCCAATTATGAAACACTGAACAGTTGAGCATTAATAAATATGAATTATTCAATGAATATTTACTAAGGTTAATAATTTGTTAAGTCAGCCAATTGGGGACTGAAATTTAAAATTTTATTTTTCCAGCCCTAAAACTAAGCCAGACTCTAAGATAACTGAATTAACACAATAGTGAAAAACACGTACTTTAATTTCAGTACTTAGCCTGGGTAAGTTTTATAGGTACTTTTGTTTTCACACATAACATTTTGCTGTCATGCATAATTAATTCTTGAGTAAAAATGCCTTCAAAAAATTTCTTAGAAAACAAATGATTAAATTAGCATACCTAAGTTTCATTAATTAAGGGGACTTTTCTAGTAGCATTAAGCACAACTGACTTTATTACTTCAAAACTATTTCAAGATAGGTTTCATGACTTATTTTCTATTGGATTGTGAAGCATAATAAGTGCTGAAGTGGGAGGACCATTACACATAGTGAAGAGAGCTCCTAGCATAGAGTGTCAGGAAGGCTTATCGTCTGTAATGATAGCTTATCTCAATATAAGAAGAGAGAGTCAGGGCTGAAGAGAGAAAGAGACAGAGAGAAACCAAGAAACAGATAGAGGGGAAACAGAGACAGAGCCAGAGACAAAGGAGTCAGACACAGACAGAGAAACAGGTAGAGGAGGGAGAAACAGAAAAGAGACAGAGACAGAGACTTGGAGAAACAAAGATAAGGAGAGATAGATATAGAGAAGGGAGAGTGATCATCCATATTCAATAAAAACGGTCTGAAATATCAAAGGACAGAGTGAAGTTATGGTGACCCACATCTTCAATCCTAGTTCTGGAATGTTGAAGGAGGAAGTGAGATAGCTGGGTAGAGGGAGAAGAGAAGAATTCAGCTTTTTTGCCACTTCCCTGCTGAGCTGAGAGAGGAGAGAGAGAGAGAGAGAGAGAGAGAGAGAGAGAGAGAGAGAGAGAGAGAGAGAGAGAGAGAGAGAGAGAGAGAGAGATTTTAGGATTGTAGTTCAGAGGATGGGATGGGCTGAGGAATTAACTAGATGAGATTAGGCTGCAGCTTGTTTCTCTATCTTTACAATATTCCTGACAGTTTTTATTAAATATTTATTACCAGAAGGGAGAGTTAGAGTGTTGCTTTGACCAACATTTATTACAAAACCACAGACATGATGATACATGCTCCTGTTATGTAAAAAAAGGTTATGTTTCAGGGATGTAAAACAACAATATGAGCCATACTCATCCTGCTATGCCAAAAAATGAAAATTCCTTGTATTTTACTGTGTTCAGTTTCCTGACATCAACTCATTAAGATTCCATCATATGATTGTAACATGATTTTAAAATGAGATAAGAACTGATGAGCATTTCTCAAATTATGCACAAAATATCAACATACATAGAAAAATAATGTTCAATATCTATATCCATTAAAAATAAAACTCAGAGTACAGTACCTTTTCTTCCTAGTAAAAATGTTCATCAGAGACAGATTATAAAAGGTATTAGACCAAAGAAACAAATACTAGCTGTTTTCTTTGTTACCTGACAAAAATACCAACAATGAGTACCAATACTGAGAATACTAATTTTCAAGAGGTACAAATACAAATAAAACAAAGAATTAGCAAAGATAAAAAGTACAGAGATTAAAACAAACATCTTAGAGCTTACAAAAATGACTCAGTGGTTAAGATTGCATACTGCTCTGGTAGATAATCAAAGTTCAGTTTCCAGCACCCACTTAAGGCAGCTCACAACTGCTGGAGGTATCAAGTCCTTGGGCAAACCATATCATTAGGTAAGGACATGAGTAATATTAGTCATGCAGGGTTGTTTCCTCAATGGAGGAAGTACCTGTTTACCATTCAGAAGTTTTGATGAGTGAATGTTTTTAATGATCTGGTAACATATGTTATTTTTAAAATCAGACTTTACACAAATCTCCCAGAATAGACTTTCCATCTCTAGATCTTTATCTTTCTCAGTCAGTAGAAACCATTCTTAGGGGAGATGTCACTTGTACTTACAGTTTGATGATCTCTATGCTATCTCTGTCTGAGAACACTTCAGATCCTAAGTACTTAAACTATTGAATCCATCTTCATGGACACATGTACTTGAGTTGAGTTCAGACATGATTATGCCTTCTTGTGAACTAAGAATTGCATTACACCAGGATTTTCCCAAATTTTATTCTGATTAAATATGCACACAATAAACAACCTGGTTTCATACTCTTTAGAAGTTTGAACCAGTAATCAATATTCATGTACCCTTTAGCCATGATGGTTGCAGGAATGCCACACATTTCTACTTGTAACTCTAGTTCTGGAGAATCAAATGCCTATGGTCAGACTTATATGTATTTACACACAGAAAGACATCCATACTTGTATATATACATATTAAATATATATATTTATTATATATATTTATTAAAAATAAAATAAAAATTGAAAAAATCAATATTCAAAATAATGTTTTTAGCTATTCATCATGCAAATTGCATGTTACACCTTTTGTGTCTATTTCATATAATTTCACTTCTTTATACACATACTATGCTAACTTATAAGAACATCAAATATAACACATGTATAAATAGTCACAATAAACAATCATTTTTTCAATTGAATCAATACAGTGTCCACTCTTAGTAGGAATAAAAAAGAATTATTTTCATTAAAAATGATATAGAATGCAGTGAAAGTGCATATTATATATATATATATATATATATATATATATATATATATATAAAACAACCTTGTAAAAACATATATAAAACTTAAAAATATACTAAATTATATAAAGAATAAAATTAGTCTAAGACTTACAGTAATTTTAACTCTCCACAAGTATCACTAGTGAGCTATGACTACAGAAGCATACCAAGGATCTCTCAATACTGATTCTCAGATCTCCTCACTTAAAAAGGAAAGACTTATACGGAGCACCATGTGTGTTGGAGTTCCAAAAGAAAATTTAAAAGTTCAGAAAATTTTATTTCACCTTCTCATTACTAATACAAGGAAACATAGAAAGAAACACACACACACACACACACACACACACACACACACACACACACACACATACACACACACACACACAGCAGAAACATGGCCTTTCACTTTAGTAGGCTAAATCTTAAATTCTAGTATTGATCTAAAATCTGGGTGTTAGCAAGACTTTCCTAGGATGACTTCATCTCCTTCTCCTTCCCCTTCTCCTTCCCCTTTCCCTTCTTCTCACTTTCTCCTCTCTTTGACTTTCCCTGATGATTGTAGTTGATCAAGCCTTGACTGGAAAAAATGATGTGGAGATGAATGTTCTTAAATCCAGGATTAAATATGTCTATAGAGGGATTTGGCTAAAAAGAAGGGTCAGCACTAAAAGTGTATGATGTTATAAACTAGGATAAGGCCCTGAATGAAGAGTTGGAGAAGACTTGAATATACACAATATGTCCCTCTGTGGGCTTCCTAGGTGGTCAACAAATTTACTTCACTGTACCTTCTTTTGCCCATGATATTCTACATTATTAATGTCACAGATTGATGAAGAAAGCTCACCACATATTTAAATCTCTAAAATTAAAAGCCCATATAATTTTTACTATTTGTATATAGTCATTTTTGATATGTCTCAGTGAATTGCAAAGTCCAGCATTTTCCTGTCATCTGGTATCCTTCTGTACTTTGAAAGCTATTTTTGATTACCGAGTCAAAAGCAATGAAGGAAATTATCTTTGTTATGAAGTCAATTGACAGGCAAACTCCTTTCAATTTCTAGTGCTAATTCTCTCTTGCTATATCATTGTTTAAGTTGTTCCCAGTTTAAATGTAAATGGAGTTAGCATGAAGACCTGCTGAGACACACTCTTCTGCTCAGGACAGTTCTAATTACTTATCGTAATAAGTAGGCTATTGACAGCATCCATAATATCTATACTGCTACACCCCTGCAATAAGCAAGTAATCCTTTTGCATATAATTTTTAGGTTTAATGAAATTTATGTTAGTGACTAAAAAAAAATTATATAGGTAAGTTTGAGTTAACTTTTCTAGAGTTTCTTTTATAATTATGAGAATACTAATACAAACTTAATTAATTTAAAATAAAAAAAGCTTTTTTTACATATTTTGTGACTGATTGCCCATATTTCACAAACACTTTTCAACATATAATCCAACTAATTCTTTTTTTCTCCATGTATGTTCATGTTTCCAAGGTTATATTTCTGTAAACATATCTTCTAAAAACATATGTCACTATTTTATTGAATATGATAAATTTCTAGCTAAATAATTTTACTAACTTGAAGTTTCTAGAGAATGTTTCCAATTTATTTCAAATAGCATTATTATAAAGAAAATTTAACTCATTTTTAGTAAAAACAAAACTTTAAATTTTATTTCAAAATATGTGTGTTTAAATCAATTTAAGCACATAATTATAGGATAAGTATTGCTTTCTATACTGAGTAAGATGTTATTTCAATCAACTGCTTAAATATTTTATAGTTAAACATATATTCCTATTTGGTTCTTATTTATATTTACATTTATACACTATTTCTAAATAATCCCACATTAATAATCTAGACATATTCACACATAATTTCTTCAAAATTAAATTTACTTTATATATCATGCTTTAATTTTTTTGCTGACATATCTGTCTCTCAAGAAATATTTTTCTACAATCATTTCATCTTTCCTTTTCATATTCATGCAAACATATCATTCTATTTCACTATCCTTTGAAAATTTAGAGTTATTTTGCTTTTTTATTTCTGCATTATTTTTTATGGTTCTATAGCTCATTTATTCCCACCTTGAAGCTCATCACAGTAAAATTCTGCCAATGACCTCAAACTGTGTCTTTCAGATGAGCATTTCAAATATACAATGTTTATGCAAATTTTATCCTAATTATACTAAAGTTTTCTAGAACAGTGACCCCAAGAGTATGACCCTACTCTATAAACATCTTCACATACTAATAGGGTTTAGATGCTGTTCTTTTCTTCTTTGTGAATAAAAATTGCTAAACTCCTGTACACTTAAAAGTAGACCCAGTGGGGAGTTAAGCAGATCTCATGAAATATTTCTGACCTGTATAATAAGAAGAATGTCCAGACCATGATCACCTTTATGTTTTTCTTATGAAGTATGTCACAAGTGGGGAGTCATAATACCACCAGAGATATGTGAGGTAATATGTGCACTTTTCTGATGATAGAATGAGCCTGTTTTATGGATTACATCAGATAGTTTACCTTTTTGCAAATTACACTTAATTAATTAATGATATATGGACATATATAAATATTTGTGTCTATGTTCATAACTAGATTATGTACTTAAAATTTAGAAGACATTTTAAAGTAATGCCTTTCATTTATTTAGGCCAATTAATTGAATATATATTATATGATATATTTACAAAATATGTTAATTATTTTCCACAAAATTTTTGTTTGATTACATATTCTTGTGAGACACATCTTTGTGATGCATATCTATAGCCATAAGTTTCTGACACAGCCTAGCCCCAGGGTCCTAACCCACCTATAGCTGCTTTGTCATAAATAATCATACAAAAATCTTATATTAATTCCAAACTGTTTGGCCTATAACTCAGGGTCATTACTACTAGCTCTTACAACTTAATCACTTATTATTAATCTACATATTGCTATATGGCTCCATGGCTTTACCTGTATTCCATTATAATTTGTTTTCTTAAGCAGCAGCCTTAAGCTTATCTTTGACTCTGCCCTTCTTTTTCTTTATGCATGCTTTGATTTTCCACCTGCCTCCTAGCTGTTTTGCCATAGGCCAAAAGAGTCCCTTTATTAACCAATGGCAATAAAGCATATTCACGGCACATAGAAAACATTCCATATATCAACCTTGATATGTACATTTTCAGTGTAAAGTTAGAGAATTAAATAAATATCATTGATATGCTTTGAAACAATCAGAAACAAAACAAATTAAATTAATTGTGCAGTAATGAAGTTTCTGGCCCAGCCTTGCCCTAAGATCCAGACCAGTAGTCCCAAATAGTCACACAAAGTCTTATATTAATTTTATGCTGATTGACCTATGGCTCATGGATATAACTTGCTAACTCTTAATTCTTAAACTAACCCATGATTATCTTGTTCAGCCATGAAGCAGTGCCTTTTATCAGAGCAGCATAGTTGGTTGTGCTTCTCCACTGGTCTCTCTGGTGTCTTTCTTGGCTCTTCCTGTTCCCAAAATTGTCTTAGTATGGTAGCCCCAGCCACATTTCCTGTTTGTCTTCAGCCAGTCAATGATTTTGTTAAACAAGTAGGCAAGACTATTATTTACAATATAACATAATCCCACTACACAATTGCAATGTTAAATTTCTATTGAATATATTTTCCAAGTTGTAATAATATTTTATATACTTATTTTCCCAATGTAATCAAATGAAATCACAAATGCAGACAGGAATTTTAAAGTTTAGTCAATTTTAATTAAGAAAACAAAGAGGTTGATGTTTGTCACTGAATGAACAGGTATGCTGTCAATGTTGCACTGAAATAAAAAGAAAATGGCTTTGAGAACCTGTTTCTCATACTTGCTCAGCCTTGATACAGGGGAAGGAACTTGATCCTACCTCAACTTGATATACAAGTTTTTTTAATACCCATGTGAGGACTGCCCCTTTCTGAAAAGAAATAAATGCAGGATACAAAAAAGAAGGTGGAAGAAAGAAAGGAGAAACTGTGGTACAGATGTAAAATAAATAAATAAATCTAATTAATAAAAACCAAACCAAATTGAAAACCAGAAAAAAAAATGATCAATTTAAATAGGTTTTTCAAAGTTTGGCCTAGGTGACACACTATTAATATGCAATTTAATAGTAGCTCAAACTTCATTTAATCTTTATCTAATATTGGGATGTATATATAGTAATCAAAAAGCATGAATAAAGATATACTGTATTTTATAAAAATTATTTTTGTAATATTATAACCAATCATTTGATTTTATCTCTATGAATTCAAACTTCATGAATGAGCATAAAACTTTGTCGCCTGTATAAAGTTGTTTCTCTAACAGAAATTGAAAAACCCTCTGTGGAAGTGTAAGTTGGAAATTGCCTTTTCAAAGAAATTTATGATTTTATTACAGCTACATATTGACTATTTGTCTAGCAACCCGCAGGCGGAAAGTAAGAGTTTATTTATTCAAACTGCAAATGAAATTGGGCAAGAAAAGTAATTAGCAAGCAACAAACAAAATAATGAAAACACACCATAAAAGAAGTTTGAAATTTATATGGCTTGTCAGAGTGTTAGAAAAATAACACTGTAATTTTAAAAGCAAGTAAAGTTTGTATTGATACATATATATGCATACCTCTGCATAAAATCCCAACTTTCAAGTTTTATGCTCACAGTTTTTAAAGATGATAATAAGAAATAATTTTCTTCTTTACTTCTATAATAATATTAAGTTCTTCTTTGTATGATGATACACATTCTGTTTAAAATAGACATTTTGTGAAAGATTTATGTAGGTAGAAATAGTCAGGTTACCCTGGATTTTGACCTGTCTGTGGTATATTTTCTTTTAAAAAAAATCTTCACTAGCATTGTAAACTTTAAAGCTAAAACATAGGTTTGGGAAACATAGCCTTACAAACTGGCAAAGACATTGACATTACCACCATCTATAAATTATCAGGAGGATTGTGGTATATGATGCAACCTTCTGATATACAGAAATATGTAAACATACTTAGAAAGCTTGTACAGTGACAGACAAAACTCTATGGCTGTTAAACCTTATGATAGACATCTTTTAAATATTACTCAGTTTCTGGAATTATAAGCAAGGTTGTATTATATCAGCTATGCCTATTTACAGCTAGACAGTTTTTTTTTTTTGCATCACTTATATATGATTATTTATGGTGTTAAATGAGAATCAGGAGTATGTTGTCATTCCTTAGTGTGGTAGTTAGGTGGCTTTGAATTTTATTTCATTTTCTAAAAATATATTAATAATATTGTGGCATATATCTACAAGAAACTCGGTCTTTGTTCAGTTTGTGCATGGAAATTCTCAAGGCAATGATACTTGCAAAATATACATATAGCTATTTACATTCAGATACTCCATAAATTTTCTTCTGGTCAACAAACTCCTCTCTGGAAGTCACAGAGTACTTCAATTTTGGAGTGCATATATGTGTTCCTTGGATGAACCACAGCACATAGTGGAGGATGAAATATAGAGCAAATGCTACATTTTTCTCATTGGTAATTAGATATCATACAAATATCCCCAAATTTATGAAATATTTGTTTCTTTGTTTTCTATTTTATGTACTGTAGAAATAAAAATAATTATTAAAAAATTTTGAATTTGTGAAGTTGTTGAATTAGATCATGAAATGTGATGTTTTGAATGAAAATGACCCCCAGAGACTCATATATTTAATTGCTTAGGGGATGACATTAGGAGGTATGTCCTCCTTAGAGGAAGCTTCATCTTTTTAGAGCAAGTGTGGCCCTGTTGGATAAAGTATATCACTGGAGGTAACTCCCCCCCCCCTCTCTCTCTCTCTCTGTCCCTCTCCCTCTCCCTCTCCCTCTCCCTCTCCCTCTCCTTCTCCCCTAACTCTCTTTCTGTAGCCTGCCAACCAGATGTAGAATTCTCAACTAACTTCCCTTCTCCACATCTGCCTGCTTGAGTTTATCGTTCCTTTCACAACAATAATTGTCAAAACCTCTGAATGTAAACAAATCTTAAATGTTTTTCCATTTCAAGAGTTGCCTTTGTAGTGACATCTGTTTTACAGCAACAAATCAAATGAAACCAACCAAACAAACAAACAAAACACTAACTAACACATATAGTATATCTTATGGATACTCAGGTTCTTGCCATAACTGAGCATCTTTTGTTACTTTTAGGAAATGTGACCACAAAATTTATTTACATCCATGATTGCCCTGACTTTCTCTAAGACTCTGTTGCTTAAAAAGTTGTCTTTATCTCATTTGGCATGGATATTAAATTTTTTTTCTTTATCTCTACCTTTTATGTATTTCTTTGAGATGTTATGTTTCTTCCATTGGGATGTATTGGTTTGATTCTGAACACTCATTATAAGTAGAAGAAATTTGGCTTTAAATCAAAAGTGATATTTGCATATATATTTCTCTTCAATCACTCTGAAATTTTCATATTACATGTTTTTGACATTTCTGTTAGAAGATTACCATAATCACTATGAAGAATAGATATTAGTGTTTGAAGTCATAATCAAATCATATGGGTGTGGTTTTTATAAGACATATAAAACCATGCTATGTTATTATATCATATCATCAATGATCCTCTAACCTGAAATTCTTTGATAGTTTCAGGTTTTATATGTTAACTTTTATTTGCAGTATGCAAATGTAACTAGTAGATGAATAGATGATAGACTAAAACATTGTATTCAACTTATATCCCTTAGAGGTTAGTTTTGGTACTATTCTGTCTGTTTTTGTCGCCTTTTCCTCTTTAGTTTTTGCTGAATGCAGACATTAACCAGTTGAACTCAATGTATATGAGTGAAGGAAATGAAAACTGTACCATAACTCCAAACATTTCTGCTGTTGGCACTATGTCACCAAAACTCAGAAGAGTGTGTGTTTAATGAGATCTCCTTCAAGAATAGTTGCTATATATTAAAAAAAAATACTTTTGTCCTTGAAAATTGATAATTATTTTTTTATAATAATTTTCAGGACTAGTTTACTTGATACTTTAAATGACTAGATAAAGGGTTACCAATTTCCTATCTCCACAGTTGAAATAACATGTAACAAGAGTGAAATTACACTTATGCATCAAGCTCAATGTCTAATCTCTGAAACTCTTGGTTTGTGTCTGTATGGTTATTGATAATCCACAAAGTATACTTGGAAACTTCTGGAAACAAACTATCCTCAAACTGATTACTGAAATGGACCATTTAATTTAATTCAGAATACATAAAAAAGTGATCCTGTGGAGACTTTCAATTAGCCTAGTTCTATCTGCAATGCACCAGTCTGAAAATATATTAAGCTATTTTAGCAGCAAAGTTTTCTCAAAGTGCTTTAGTCCTATTTGAATGCCAAGGTCACTGTAGGGACAGCTGAAAACAGCAAGTGGGAAACACAAAGAAGGGAAATGTCAGCACTGCTTTGGATTTTCATTTTTGAGAAGGAAAAGGAGAACAAGTAAAAGGAAGATGATGTCACGCGAGATGCCTCTGGTTTTTAGCATGTGGTAAGTCCGCCATTCCCCAGATGCCATGACATCTTTATAGAGGAAAAAACTGATGTTTCTGTGGTGAGAGCAAAGTGCAAAAAGGAAAAAATATGAGATTTTTTCTGTTGTATTACAAGATTAAGTTAGAACTTAGCAGTTTTCAGTCACTAATTTAAAATTAACAGAAAGTGTGTGTACAGTGTATGTTTATAGTTGGCTGCATGATATTCTTTTATAAAAACAACACAGAAAATGTGCCAGATTATCAAGCTTGTCACGGGCTCTGATATATATATATATCTGATGTGTATATATATATATATATATATATATATATATATATATATATATATATATATATATATATATGATATATATCATACCATTTAAGCAGAAATAAAACTATACATAAACACTATCAGCCCTTTTATTCATTTTACATGCTAATATTCTTCAGTCCCTTTATATCTTATAACATATATGTGTATAATACTGTAATATATACCACTTTATATATAATACATATAACTGTATATTATCTGTAATTTCTAATACTACTAATATATTTTCCTATATGCCTATATGTGTTAAATACATTCCACTACTATTATTAAATAAACAATGTTATTCCCTCTTAAATATTAATACAATTTAATTATAGCATAAAAGAAGATAACCAAGTTTCTTAGTGCTTGAAAATTTCTGGTGTGTTACTCTTTGACTTTCAGGAATAACACATTAGCATCCAAGATGTTCTCAACATTTTCAAATTTACTTTTAACATACTTCTAATAGTTTTAACATTTTATAATATAAATAGATTAAAAAATTCTTTAAAGAGTAAAATAAAAACTGTCAAAATATATTTCATATTCTTTCTTTTTTCCTCTTTTTAAATTATATATATTTCCTGTTCTTGGTTTCCCACATGAGATCAGACACACACCATCAGATGCCACATTAGAGTTTATTCAGGGGAGTTGCCGGATGGGTACGAAGGAGAGGAACAGAAGAGAAAAAGACAGACTTTCACATGTCAGCTCTGTTTTAGAGAGCATGAATGATGTGGGAGTGTCTTTCTGAATGCTGTGAATATCAATTGTTAAATAAAGGAGCTGTTTGGGTCATTATAGATACTGTAGAAGTAGGCAGAGGAATTGTAGCATAGGTATGAGAAAGAGGGTGGAATCTGATACAGATAGAGCCAGAAGCCCAAAAGAGCAGCCTTTAAGGAACACCAGTGAGCCACTGGCCATGTGGTTGAACAGATTAATGAGAATGGGCTGTTTTAAGATGAGAGAGCCAGCTAGTAATGTGCCTGAGCCATAGGCTAATCAGCATCAAAGTAATATAAGCCTCTGAGTCATTTGGGGGGCCTAAGTAGCAGTGGGTGGCTAAGCTGTCTGGGAAAGCCGGTTTGTGGGTCAGGACCTCTAGCTGGATGGGGCCAGAAACCCCATTGTAACACAGATGGGCACAGATTTACATAGCCACACCTAAGGGTGTGCCCTCCATATTTGAAGTGTTCTGCTGGAACCATGTTGTGTTTACCACAGGGCTGCTACATGCCAGGGATTTTTATCTCTCACCCAGTGCCATGCTGGGTTATCAGACTAGCATGTTTAACAAATAGCTGCTCTGTGCCAGGAATCCCTACACCTACTACATCCATGTTTTCATCATGTTAGTTACTTTCAAGTTTATCCTCTTTATTCACCTTTTCTGTTTCTAAATTTTAATATTTTTTAACATATTCTATCATCTTCACTTTCCAAAATGTTTCATTTGGTATTTTTGTCTCTCAGTTTGCTAAGGTTCTTATATTTACACTCTTTGAACAGATGACAGAATAGTATAGTAAGATGATGTGATTACAATAAAAAAGAACTATTTGATCACACACCAACAACTGGAGATACAAAAGCCCCCCCTCCCCGTGCACAGCTGACTAAGAAGTGAGTGACACCTTCCCCTTCACCCTGGTCTCTGGGTCTGGCAATGGGACACTGCCTCTGTACCCTAACCACACCCAGGTACACCCTAAACCGAAGAAAGCTGGGAGAGCATCTCTCTATCACAATAAATCTCACATGTGATGTATTAAATATAGGATTAATATTTACTCAAAAGTAATCTAACACTCATGATAACAAGTTACATTTAGGAAGATATTTGATCGATCAGATGGTCCAAGCAATGGATGTTGATCCAATCTCTCTAAAAGGCAGGAACAAACAGAGCGCTCAAGATCCCAGCAGTCCCTCTTGAACAGGGATGGCAACACCCTCTTTAGGAGCCTGAGACCCTGGATAAGTGACCTTATCAGCTGATACCTGAATCGCACCACACCCTTCTAGCCAAATCCCCAGCAAAACACAGCTGGAAGGACACACATGGGCAAAATTCCACCACAACAATCTGTTTCATCATATACCTACAGCTAGAGTCACAGAAACTTCTCATCCAACCCACAGATAAATAAGAAATAAGAGCTTACTAAGAACTGACAACTAGGAGCCAACTAAGACCCTACCAAGAACAACCCCTGAAACAACTGGAGACACCTAGCTTCTTGGCCTACAGCCAACTAAGAACTGAATAAGAGCAGCCTATGAAATTACTGGAGATACTAAAGCCCAAGGCTCACAACTGACTAAGAGCTGACCAAGACCAAGAGCTGACTAAAAGTGAACTGAGGAAGCAATGGGCAGTGCACAAATACATGTAACAGTATAAAGAACAACAAAACACCACAAGAAGAAGCTGGTGGTTCTACAACATCAAGACCTGAGCATAACAATGAAGAGGAAACAGAAGGAAATGACCTTAAAAATATTTTTATGAAAATAATACAGGCTTTAAGAAAGGATATAAAAAATCTCTATTAAAGAAATAGAAGAATATACAAAGGAAAAAATGGAAGAGATGAGAAAACCCTGAAAGAGATAAAAGAAAAACAGATGAAAGAAACATTCCAGGAATTAAAAATTGAAATAGAAGCAATAAAGAAGGCACAAACCAAGTCAAAGCTGGAAATAAAAAAACCTGAAGAAATGAACTGGAACTATAGATGTAAGCATAACCAATAGAACGCAAGAGATAGAAGAGAGAATCTCCTTTTATAGCTCTGAACCCCATTTTTAATTAGGTTATTTAGGTTTGGGGGCTCTAGTTTCTTGAGTCCTCCATATATTTTAGAGATAAATCCTCTGTCAGATGTAGGGTTGATGAAGAACTTATCCCATTTTAAAGGCTGTAATTTTGTCTTTTTGATTGTGTCCTTCGCCTTACAGGAGCTTCTCAGGTTCAGGAGGTCCCACTTATTGAATGTTGTTCTTAGTGTCTGTGCTACTGGTATTATAATTAGAAAATGCTCACCAGAGCCAATGTGTTGAAGGTTATTTCCATTTTCTTTTCTATCAAATTCAGTGTAGCTGGATTTATGTTGAAGTCTTTGATCTACTTGTATTTGAATTTTTGTGCAGGGTGACAGGTTTGGATCTATTTGCATTTTCTACATACTACTATCCAGTTATGCAAACACCATTTGTTGAAGATACTATCTTTTTCCATTGAATATTTTTGGCCTCCTTGTCAAAAGTCAAGTGTTCATAGGTGTGTGGGTCTTTGATTTAAGTACATTGATCTACAAGACTTTCTTTGCAGATAATATGATTGAATATATAAGAGACCCCGAAATTCTACCAGGGAACTCCTACAGCTGATAAATTTCTTCAGCAATGTAGAAGGGTACAAGATTAACTTTAAAAAAATCAATACCCCTCCTATACGCTAAGGATAAAAGGGCTGAAAAAGAAATAAGGGAAACGTCAGCTTTTATAATTGCTGCAAATAGCATTAAATATCTTGGTGTAACTCTAACCAAAGAAGTAAAGAAGCAGCAGACGTGTTTGACAAAAACTTTAAGTCACTGAAGAAAGAAACTGAAAAAGATATCAGAAAATGGATAGATCTCCCAAGCTCCTAGATCAGAAGGATCAATATAGTAAAACTGGCAATTTTACTAAAAGAAATCTATATATTCAGTGCAATCCCCATCAAATTTCTAACACAATTTTCTACATATTTTGAAAAACAATACTCAACTTCATATTTATCTTTTTAAAATAATATTATTTGAGATTTTCAAACGTTTCATTTTTATTACATTCATGTAGCTCCTCCAGTTTTATTCACATTCAGTCTAGTTTTTACTCACTTAAAAAGGATGGCTCGTGGAATATATTGAGTTCTCAATATATTTGTGACAATTTGACTCTTCACTGGAGGAACTTGGTAAATAAACTAGGATCATTCCCTTCAAGAATACTGATTTCCCTTGCCAGCAGTCACCCCTTGCTATCACCTGAGCTAGCAGGAGGACTTCATGCATATGCACATCATTTTATTTTGGGAGGGAGGAGATATTCTGGTTTGAATTTGAGCAAGTTTCGTACACATAATCCATAAACACTGGGTTTTTTTTTGTCTTTTATAGCACCTCCTAAAAGCCATTTATCCACACATGATTTGCATTTTAGAGTTAGAAATAGAAAACATACAATATGTATTTTCTTCTCTCTACTTTATTGCAATTTTGTGGCATAACAATTTAGTATAGTCTATACTCTGTATATGTATATACGATTATTACAGATTATAAACACCATAACAACTTATGCACTTAAATATATTCTTCCATTATAGGGAAGAAAATAATATAGTGAATATTATTCATAATATTTTATGTAGTGTTATATTTAAGCTATGCATAATAATATCATTTAATAATATATATTATGTTATATTTCAAATATCTAAAAGCATAAAATGACATCAGTGTGAAGAAATTCATAAATGTAATAAATAACAAACTTTTCAGCCAGAATTATATTATTTTTATCAAATAAGATTATTGAAATGCAGTTCCAATGCTGCAATCATGATTTCTGCTTACATCATAGAAATAAATCTAGTAGCATCTTGCTTCTTAGCTCCTACAAATCTAAGTGCAAAAAGGAAAAAAGAAAAGAAATGTTTCCCAGTTATTGAAAAATATCCACTTACCCTTCATGTAAGCATCTACACATCCTCAAGATATAGAAGAGTCTCTTGTTTATAAAACATTCAGTTCTAAGTCATTGGTGTGTTTTCAGAAGCAATGTCACTAATTATAAAATGAGAATTTACTTAGCTTTCAAAATGAAGCTTTTATAAACTATAGCTTATCTTGATATTTTGCTTAAATAACTGCAACTAAAAACACAGAAGAGAGATTCTGGCATAGACAGAAACAAAAAAACCAGAAAAACAAACACAAAAACAGCAAAAATTATAGCAAGAAATTAAGTTACACATAATATTTTTTCTTTTTGTAGCTAATTTGTCAATTTTAATGAATTATTCTCAATAAAGTGATATTGAGGGTTTTTTTAAAAAAATATCAAATATATGGATATAACATTGGTTAAACATTCATTATCTTACTAGGAAGTGCTTGTTGCTTGTCAATGAAAAGAATTTTAGAGGTTAACACATGGTAAAATTGAAAATTCACATTTGCTTCTAATCTCTATGGCAAATAGGTAAGCTTACTTGCATGTGGTTAAGAAGATAATTTGGACATTAAATGAAACAAATTAAATATGATACAGATTTTGGTGTAACTACATGCCAAAAAATCACAAAAGCATGTATTTATTTATAGCCTTAATGAAAATAGAAATTAAAAGTTTATGGATTTTCCTCATGTTTCTCCAGATCCACTTTAGACTCATTTTCATATTCTCTTCTTTTTAAAATTACTTTGAACCTTTGAAATCTTTGTATGATGAACTTAGAACAGATTAACCAGCTTCTTCCTGACCTACCCCTCTTTTTAATCCATCCCAGTTTTTGTACTCAGGTTTCTTTTATAAAACCTATAAAGTCTAATTTGTGGTGTCCATATACTCAGCTGTTTGTCCTTCCACTGGAACATGGTGGACCTACTAGGAGCCAAATCTTTAAAGAAGTCTGGCTCTTGTTTTCCATGAATTTATCAAATAGAAATAGCTCTATAGCTACGAGAAGGCTTTTTTCAATATTCCCTCTTCAAGTCCAGGTTTTCGCTCTCCTGAACTTGTACATATTTTAAGCCTATTGTCAAAAACTGTTATGAGACTATATGCACAACTTTCCTGCTTTGTCCAGAAATCACTGTTTCTTTGTAGTCATCATCTACTGCACTTGGCTCTTACAATATTTCTATTTACTTTTCTACAATCTTCAAATTAAGGAAGAGATGTGATCTAGGTGTTATATTTAGGACTTAGCTCTCTTATCATCATAAACTCAAGCATTAGACATCACTATATTCATGATTATCTAATGCTTGAAAATGATCATTAAGGTGTATTTTAACAGATGTAGTAATCTAAGTTTATGAAGCTAAGTCAATAGGAGTTCATTTAACACAATGTCATTTACCAGTATAATAGTGATAATGTCTTACCTCAGGTATAAATCAACTCTAGCCTCAGATGTTGACCCCCAAAACAGTACCAAGTATAATTTCCACTTTGTTGAATGTGACTTAAACCCAATAAAAATAGGATGAGGGACTGCCTCAATTGGATTTGCTGGACTGAACTGACCCACCTTGAGATTCCTTGCCCTGCTTGGAGGATGAGCAAAGATAAGATGGAGGAGTCTGATGGAGGATTGTGAGGGACTGTGAGGAGGGAAAGGAGGTGAGCAGTGGTACATATCAAAAACCTTTTTTTTTTTAAAAAAAAAAAGAAAAATAGCTAATAGAATATGAATCTTTTTTCAAAGATCTTTTGTGTTAGCTATTTTTCTTTATATTCCCTCCTCTACAATATCTTTCCATTCTTAAATAATTTAATAATTTTTGTTTGGTTATTAGCCTTTAACTTTACTACTGTTTTCTATATCCTCTTTAGTTAAAGCCTAATGTTATAACCTCAGTCTAATTTTGTAATTTCTATGTACTACAATAAAATATGTGTACCTAAATATTCTAAGTTACTATAACGGAATTAAAAGAATGTTAATTTGTCTTCTGGATATTGAACACCTCCCTGAGTAGAATGGTTTCCACTATATAATTTTTTCTTTTGATTTAATAATTATGCTTTTTTAGCAAATGAATAATATTCCATACTGTAATACTATCATATATTCAGCATATATTTATCACCTGATCATGTTCATTGTTTCCATTTTAAGGCTATTGTAATCAGAATAACAATTTGTTGCAATGGGGTTTCTTGGTCTTGGGCAGCCAGAAGCCCAGACCCACAGCCCTGTGTGTCAGCTGCCTTCTGCTGCTGCTCAGGCCCCCAGGAATGACTCAGATACTTATATTAACTTTATGCTGTTTGGCCTATGGCTCAGGCACATTGCTAGCTAGCTCTTACATCTTAAATCAACCCCTTTCTATTAATCTGTCTGCCATGTGACCCATGACTCACCTGTGTTTTTTACATGTTGCTCCTTGGGTGGCTTGTTCGTTCTGCCTGACTCTGCCCTGCTTCTCCTACCTATGCTCTGATTTCTCTTCCTACTTTTTCTATGGTGCCTGCCATAGGCCAAAACAGCTCCTTTATTTAAAGATTGATATTCATAGCATATAGAAAGGCATTTCCACATCAACAATGAACATAGATTAACAGGTTTCTTCAGATTAGCATATGCAGTTCTTTGGATATATATGCAAGAGTAATATAATCATAAAATATGGAACTATTTCTAAAATTTTGAGAAATATGTACAAAGGTTTTCATAGTAAATTTACCAATTTGCAATCATACGAGCACTGAAGAGATGTATATTTTTCCTTACATCTAGACCAATATTAAATCTCATTTTACTTTTAGATTTTAGTAATCCTGACTAGTGTAAGATGAAATCTCCAATAGCATTCATTTGTCTTTCCCTGATGAATGAGGATGTCAACCATTATAAATATAATGGTTGAGTGGGTATATTAGACATTTTAATTCCATCTTTTGAGAAATTCCTGTTTAGTTAAACAACCATATGCTCAGTTTTAATTGTTTATCTTTGGAGGCTTAATTTTGTCTTATTTGTGTATTCTATATATATACCTTCTGCCAGATATATAACCACTAAAGGTTTAATCCTGAAACCATTAAAGTAGATTTTCTGAAGTAGACCTCATAGTGATTAACATAAAAATTGACAAATGAAAAGCATCTATTAATCTCCACACATAGCCCTCTTGGAAATAAATGCACATTTATAATCCTGCATGAATATTAGTTCAGGAAATATCTCCTGTAAATTCTAGGACTATGCGTCATTTCCCAAGTAAAATATAGTCATAGTTTTCTCTATAGCTGGTCTAAGAAATGCTTTATTGGGTCTTGTTATCCTATAAGTATTGTAGTGTTTTCTATAAATTTAGGCACTACAACCTTCCATACGATTAAGCAATAGATTAAACAAAACAATGTATAATTAAGACAAATAGCAGAGAAAATGAGACAATAAAAGAAGCAAATATATGATACACTAATTAATTTAATATGCCATACTCTTTTATAATAGACATATTATGATACATAAGAGATCATCATAAAAGAACAATAAAATTATGGTTTAAAATATAAACAAGTATAAATCATATACCATTGCAAATTTTCATGAACTTTACATTTTTATGTGAGTTACTCTTTTAGTTAAGTAGCTATATAGCATATTTAAGTTAACATCATCTTAGGCAACAATATTTTACTTTTTCTGGAACACAGTGATAGTAGCTATAAAACAGATGGTATGAACAATTTAGCTCATTACATTACATTCTCAGAATACCATCAAATGTTCATTCTGTCCTCTATGCTAATGCTATGAAGCACATGATTTTGTTTATTTAGTAATTATTTGGGGAGAACTGGGTGAGGTGATAGGAAATCAGAACATGAAGGGACAGGATGGTTGAGTAGGGAAGAACATAGAAGGAAAGCATGGAAATAGATATAATCTTGATAGTAGAAACCATTATGGCGTGAGAAAGAAGTCTGGCTCAAGAGAAATTTCTGGAGATCCATAAGGAGGACCCCAGGTAAAACTCCAAGCAATAATGGAGAGGGTGCCTAAACTGGACTTCTCTTGAAATCAGATTGATGAATACCTGAATTGTTATCATAAAATCTTCATTAAGCAACTGATGGAAGAAGATGCAGATATCTACAGCTAAGCACTAGACAAAGCTCCTGGAATTCACTCAAGAGATGGAGAAAGGGAATTATATGAGCAACGAGGATTAATATCACGATTTCAGAGACAGCTGACCTGAGCTAGTGTGAGCTCAGACTCTGGACTAAAAACTGGGGACCCAGCAGAGGCCTAAACCTGGTCTTCTGAATGTAGGTAGCAATTGTGTACCTTGAGCAGTTTGTGGGGACCCTGACAGTTAGAACAGGATTTATTTCTAGTGCAGGAACTGGCTTTTTGAAGCTCATTTCCTGTGAAGGGATACCGTGCTCATTTTTGATGCTGGAGTAAGGGGAGACTTAGTACTGCCTCAATTTGATATGATAGACTTGTTGACTCTCCATGGGAGACCCTACCCTTTCTGAGGAGCAGGTGGAGGATGGCATGTGGAGAAGGTGAAGAGTGAAAACTGAGGGGAGGAGGTAACAGTTAATATGTAAAATTAAAAAATATAATAAAAATAAATGAACTTATTCAATTGAAATCAATATCATCTTGCCCTCTATTCTAATGTCCTCTAATTCAGTCTCTATGAGCTGAGCATTTATGGAGTTTGTCTGGGTCTATCTATCTGACTCTGGAAGTTAGAATTTTTTCTTTTCAAAATATTTTAGATGTTTTTCAGAAATTAGGGTTTTATTGATGACCTTGGGCTTCCTTAGTATTTCCCTTTAGTCCCAACCTTGCCTGCCATGTGGCTACCTGCTACCACATATAATTCAAGTGGCATGACTCTTTTCTTTCTCTTGTCTGTTCTCTATGTCTTGGCATCTAGTGATATATACAATATTCTTGTCCCGCCTTTCTGTTTTCTTCTTTTCATACTAAATTTTCTTAGAGTTTCAAAAATTATTTATGTTTTTCTCCAAACAACTATTCTTTTTATTTTTACACCAGAATGTGTGATATATATGCAGATATAAGTATGTTGGAATGCATGTGGTCACTGGTTAGGGTGTGTGTTTATGTTCCTGCACCTGAGCATAGATATCTAGATTTCTATAGTTGATATCAAGTGTCTTTTGGATTGCTCCCAAATGTATTTATTAAAGCAAGGCCTCTTGCAAAACAGAGAAGTCCTGGACTACCAGTGATTGAGGTACTGAGCTCGACCCAAGGACCTGATCACTGCCTCTTGAGTGGTGTGACAATAAGCAGTCAACAAACATACTTGGATTTTAAATAAAACTTGTGGCAAAACACCAGTCTTCATGCTTCCATGTTGGGCAAGCGTTTTATCAGCTGAGCCATCTTCCTAAGCTTGTGTTTCTGTTATTTTTTGTTTTGGGTTGGTCTACATTTCTTTCTTTATTTCTACCTTCAGCACAGAAGGCTTAAATCCACATTAAAGCTAAAGTCAGAGAACCATTTGTTCCTCTGCTTCTTAGCATGTTCAAGTTTCCTTGTTGGAGTATCTACCCTTTGGTCTTCCTTGTGTACCTGCTTAATAATCTCCTTTGCAACTTTTAATTTATATTCAGAGTCTAGCCTAAATAATATTTTTAAAATATGACCCGTAATACTCCATTTTACTATAGATAACCTCTAAATATACGAGTGGACATGTTAAAATTTATATGCTAATATAAATGTTATGTCACCTATGAGAACTTCCACCATAAAGCTCTTTCCTAACTCTCCAATTCCAAGGTACATTGTTTTCAACCACCGATTTTCTTTTTCTTCTTAAAGGTTTTAAAATTTTCACTCTTAAGGCCTGTTTCCGGTTCATCCTTATCATTAGAAACCTTTTATGTGATGTCAGTTCAATCAAATATTTATGTTACCATATAGTACCTATTTCTTAATCTTTATTTTAAAACAGCATAAACATTGAAACACCAGAATATTTGCAACCATATTTACAAATTCTTACATGTAGGTTAATATATAGTAGGTATTCATATATATTAACTGAATTCCATCCATTTCTACATTTCATGTAGGTTCAAATTATAAACTTTCATGCATCTATACTGGTAGACAGATATTTTAGTCCTGTAAATAACTGTGGAACTAAATTATCAGTGCATGTAATTTAGTCTTAAACTTTCTAGAGAATTCATGTACACCAATAAATAATATTTTTAAATATTGGATTTGGATCTGATAACATTTAGCAATTTTTTTCTAAAATAATCAAAATTAAAATCATCAAATAATGTATTGTCTCAAGATAAGGTATTTGGGCACTGGAGACATAACTTAGTGGTTAACAGTGCATGCTGTCTGCATAGGCACTTCTACTATACATGTATATATATAACCAAACAAATACAAATATACACATGCATTAAATTTTTCAAAATAAATAATTAAAGATGAAAATACAATTATAGAGTAGCAAAGTCTTTACTATTCAAAAAAGTTCAAAGCCAATACAGCAACCGTTTGAATTATTATTTGAATATTTAAAGGGATTTCTTAGAAATATGCCTTTTATCAATTTATGTCCAATTTTACTTAAAAATCAGAGAACATTGAACCCAAGATATTGTTATTACATTTCTTATTGTAGTAAATCATTTTTGACTTGCAAATATTCTAAATAATTATTAGAAAACAAGACTGTAATGATGGGGTTTCTTGGCCCTGTTCTATCTCTAGATCTCTCTCTTTTTTTTTTCTTTGTTTCCTGACTGGGAATTGAACCCAGGTCGCAATGGTGAGTGTGAAGAATCTTAACCACTAAACTAAGCCACCCACCCAAGAAGAAACATGTAAGGTACACAGGTAAGCCACAGGCCACATGGCAGACAGATTAATAGGAATGGGTTGAGTTAAGATGTAAGAGCTAGTTAGCAATGTACCTGAGCCATAGGCCAAACAACATAAAGTTAATATAAGCATCTGAGTCATTTCTGGGGTCCTGAACAGTGGTGTGGGGGGCCAGAGATCCAGACCCACAGATCTACAGCCCCAGACCCTTTAGCCATCTGCAACTACTAAGGTCCCCAGAAATGACTCAGATGTTTATATTAACTTCATGCTGTTTGGCCTATGGCTCAAGCACATTGCTAGTTTGCTCTTACATCTTAACTCAACTCATTCTCATTAATCTGTCTGCCACATGGCCTGTGGCTCTCCTGTGCTCCTTACATGTTGTTCCTTTGGGCTTCTGGCTTGGTCTGTCTTTGGCTCTGCCCTGCTTCTCCTACTTTCCCCTCCTACTTTTTTTATGGTGCCTGTCATGGACCAAAGCAGCTCCTTTATTTCAAGATTGATATTCACAGCATATAGAAAGACATTCCCATATCACAAGACATTGCAGGATCCTCTTAATTTAACAACACAATATATAAAATACTCAATTTATTTATTAATTTATATTTATTTATCTTGCTTCATGGAAACAGGGTTTCTCTGTGAACCTTTAGCTGTCTAGAACTTGTGTTTTAGACCAGACTGGCTCTAACTCAGATATTGACATATTTGTGCCTCTAAGCACTATGATTAATGGCAGGAACCACCATTGCTGGTATATAGTATTTAGTTGAAGTTGAAACTATAAAGTTTTAAAACTAGGCATATCAGAAAATGTTTAGTTGTGATAAATATAGAAAAACATTTTGTTGTTGTTTTTCACATTCAATTTTATTCCCCAGACACATTTAGTTGAAAATGTTTTATGTTACCTTTACTATTGAAATTAGAGTTTAACTGATTGATTTCTTAACTTTCATCCCTCCAAGTCCTTTTTATAACCCCTGACTCCCCTATTATCTATCAAATATTGGCCCATTTTCAACTAATTTCTGTTTTGTCAACTGAGCAAAAATGTCACCAAAAGACATGCCAAAGCAATGCGGAAAAGCCAAGAGCTCTTAATCTTACACAGAGACATTCATTTGATAAAGCAAAATTATTTTATTTTAATTATAATTATTTTAACTAGTATTTGATAAAGCTGTAGAAGTGTTCCCCACCCCCTGGGAAAATACATCAATTGGTTGATTATTGGCAAATGGTCTATTTGCAACATGTGTACAGATAACATTGTGCAGTCTGATCAGGTTATACTTATGTATGTTCTTTTAGTTTCAATTTCCTTATTGGTAACATTAAGCTAACAACATCTACTTTCAGGTCATAATAATTGTATTTACATATGGGAGCAATTACTAGAGACTTATACTCACATAAAAAGAACAATACTAGATTTTCAATATGAAACTTGTCTATATTTTAACTATATACATTGTTCACGTTCTTCAAATTTGTAGACAAGTTCTTAACATGGATTATTAATTTATTTAAAGATATGAAATGCTGCTGGATAATTTATAGAATTTTCTGAATACTGTAGTTTAAGCCATTTTAATAAAGCTTTATACTTGATAAACAAAAACTGAAACATGTTTTCTACCCAGGATTAAATGAGGCTAAACAAATTAAAAACAGTAAGTTCAATAAAAAAGGGGGAACAAATCAGGAACACAGATAGGGCACTAGGTAAACACAAAACATAAAGTAATCACAACTGCAGGATTTAATTAAATTTGAAAATCCCACTTTGATCAAAGTACCCCATACAGACAGAGCAGGTTGATTGAATCAATGATGGCTTTTAGTTTTGATTAAATGTAACTTCTCTTCACAGATGCAATTGAAAACAATCAATGCAGGTGAAATAATGGACATTTAACACAAAGCTCTTTGAGATTTAATTCTTACATATAAACATATAAAATATTACCTACCTTGAGATTAAACTTAAGCCCACACATTGAGGCTAAGGTTCTACATTCCATATGGTAACAGGAGCACTCATAGCAGATATGTGAGTCTTAGCAACAGCAATTCTACATAGAAACAAACTTGAAATCTATCCCACATTTATGAACAGAAACAGAATGAGCTCTCCAGTGCACACACTCCTTTCTGTTAACTGTGTAATAAATACGAGGTCCTTTGTCCAAAGGAAGTTTAAAGTTGTTAATGCTTTCCCCAAGGCAGAATGTGAGAAGAGGATCTTCTAGCTCAATGTCATCATTTGATGTGCTTTTTCTTAACTTTTTGAAGTAAGAAAAAATTTTTTCTTCATATATTGGCTAAATTCTTACACTGATAAGCTAGTTAAATTAAAGCATAATGGCTACTTTTAAATTATATATCAAATCTTATTTAATAAAATAAAGCCATTTCTTTTTATTAACTAATGAATTGATTTTTCAGTCACATTTTTTCTTCCCTTCCCTTTCTCTTTCATGTCTCTCCCTGAACCTCCCTTTTGACAATTCCTCCTCCTTTGTTGTTAGAAAAGGTTGTGCCTCCCATGTATTCCAGTCAGTCATGGCACACCAACTTGATGTATGCATAGGAATGTCCTCTCCTATTAATGCTAAAAGATGCAACCACTAGAAGGAAAGACTCTCAAAAACAGATAGCAGAGGAGACAAATAGCCTCCACTAGCCCCTGCTTCTACTGTTAGGAATCCCACAAAGAGACCAAATGAAGAGATTGCTCAAAAGGCATTCTATATGTGTGTGTGTGTGTGTGTGTGTGTGTGTGTGTGTGTGTGTGTGTGTGTGTGTGTGTGATACAGTCTCTTCAAGATATATTTTAAAGGTCCTAACAGGCATTAAGTGGACAATAAGATAAAGTGAGAAGCATTTTGAAGACTATAAACCTGTTTCTGATGACACATACCTTGATGTGTCTGTCTCTCGCTCATAGTCTACATGATGCATCCATTGTCCATATGAAATTCAGAAATGCTCAAAATTGAGGCAGGAAATGAAGTTAGTCTGTTTCATATCTAACCCACCAATACCAGAGAAGTAAATATTTGTTCAGACTAATGATTCCCATCGTGTTGATATACGACATAATTAGGAGATGATCCCCAAACTGCCATTATTTCTGATGTCAATGGTAAATTTAAATGCTTCCTTAGATTGATTTTCAGATCAACAAATTACTTTTAGGACTTGCAAAATGTGCTAATAGCTGTTACACTTATAGATTAAAATTTGTACAGATAAAATAAAGACATTACAGTGGACCAAAGGAAGAGTAATACATAGCAAAGTGTAAGAACATTCAAGTTGTAAGATTTTACTTGTTGGATAACAAAAGCATTGTGTCCTGGCTATGTTAAGTTGGTTCATAACATTCCTGATACTTTTTCCCACCAGTCATACGGCTTTACTTTGACTTTGCCATATCTATTTATGTTTTTAATTTCATTTTTAAGTTATTCTGCTAAATTTCTCATTATTACTTTCTACTCATCTTTCATTGGAGGATAGTCACTGTCAAAGAAGCACTTCTGATGATCACATAATTAGTGTCTGTCAATCTAAACTAATTGCTATTTTGATAACTACTTCACTAACAAACAACGACTATCATTTAAACTTATCCTGGCAAACAGAAGACAGTTTGAACTGAGGACATAATGTGGAAATATAAAAATATTAAAAGTAGCAATTAGAACCATCAGATTCACCCCTTAAAAAATTATCTTTTATCAATTTTATTCTTTAACTATTTCAGGTAGAGATTACTTTCACCCCTGCCTCTTTCATTGTCCTCTTACAAATGTATCCTTCCATCTGTACAAGTTAATTTTCCTGGTCACATTCCTGTCTTTTATTTGTGTGTGAGAGACCCACAGAATTTAGAGAAAACCACCTGTGTGACTATAGATTTGTTCCTAACATTGGAGGATGGTGGTCTAAGGGAAACACATAGCTGAAACTCATACTATGGTTTTAATGAATTTTTTTTATCAAGACATTAGATAGCAATTTGAGTTTATGGCAATAAATGAAAAATAATTAAATATGATAATTGTCTTTAAATTTAACTACAATGACAAGAAAATATTATGTTAATAGAGAACTACAAAAATATAATGATAAAATAATGTAAAAAACCATCCTGTCATTGTATTAAAAGAGATAAAGAAAATAATGACACATTTACAACAATAATAAATTGATAGATAAAATCCCATGCATTACCTTTTATAAACTAATTTTAAGTATTGTTCATTACTATGTGTAGCATTGTCTGGACTGGTGTAATTTTGTTGTTTGACCAGTTATATTTAAAGATTAGAGATACAGAGAATTTTTCAGAAACTTCATTGTATATCAGAATTAGTCTCAGTGATATTTCAAAATAATATCTTTCCTTATGAACAATGAGAAAATATGCTCTTATATTTCTCTGTCCCCAAGGGCAACTTGCAAAGGTTATGGTCTGTGTCTGTTATTGAAGTTTTGTGGAGATAAATACCTGTGCTCCTTTCAAAGTCCTAGATAGATAAGTATGTCTGTCAAATTGCAGTCAGAATCCGTCAGAATGAAGTATGACACACTTCTTCAGTTCCTGCCCTCTGCTTTCTTTTCTCTTTTCTCTTTTTTCTTTTTTTCTGGGAAGTCTGCCCGTGTATTGTATAGATATTCTGAACTGATGATGAGAGGGAGATTGAACGATGCAAACGGCTTTTAACTCTAAAATTATTATAGTTAGTAAAGAAGCTCTCTTAGGTTCTCCTAACACAGAGGTTCTCAGGACAGTGTCTTGTGAGGGCTTAGATGATATTCATAAGGATGTAACTTTAAGGCATAAATATTTACATCAACACCAGATTTTTGAATCTCAAGGATGGGGTCCAGAAATTAGATTCCACTTTGTGTTTTTTGTTTCAACTGTCCACTCACATATCTTCTTTCAACTGCCATTGCTCCTCACTCCCTTTGCCCTGTCTCTCTCTCCACTTCTGTTCTCCCGCACATCCACTTATTCTCAACCTCTCTTCAGAAAATAGGAGGCCTCTCTGGGACATCAACCAAATATAGCATAACATGTTCCAATAAGACCAGGCACATGCAATCACATCAAGGTTGGAGAAGGTAACCCAGTAGGAGGAAAAGGGTCCCAAAAGTAAGCAACACACTCAAAGATCCTATCCCAGTTCCTACTTTTAGGCATCTTGCAAAAACAGCAAGCTATTCAGCCATAACATATATGCAGAGGACCTAGGTCATTTTCCCTACAGGCTACCAGATTTCTATGAGCCACATGAGTTCTTTTCAATTGATTCTGTGGGTTGTGTTACCCTGGAGTCTCCTTACCCTTCTGTCCTCTCTGATCTCATCCTTCCATTTCTCTACAGGACTGCTAGAGCTCTGTCTAATGTTTGGCTGTGGGACTTTGCATCTGTTCCCATCAGGTGCTGGATGAAGCCTCTCTGGTCTACTTGATGACAATTCTTCTATGCTCAGGCCCCAGAATACTCTGCAGATAGGACAAACTGTAGGCCAAAGGTTTTGTAGTTTGGTTGGTGTTCCAGTCCCTCTATATGAGGCCTTGTCTGGTTATAGAAGATGGCTGTTTAAGACTGTTTTTTCTATTGCTCAGGAACTTTGCTAGCTTTTCTCTCATAGATCACAGGGATCTTCCATGTGTTTTGGGGGCAGGTTGGAGAGGAAACATGGCGGGTAATTTTATGGGACAAAGAACTGGAAATGGAAGATGTCTCAGGGGTGAGAATATTTTTTTAGCCACTTCCTCAATTTCCTCTTGACATATTCTGTTTTCTTGCTCTAATACCACTGATGTTTAAGTTGTGCATTACCATTAGTTCACATAAGCTATTTAATTTAAATTTAGGATATTCCTGTTTGAAGGTGTATATCATCCTCTTTTCATGTATTTAATGCTATTATTTACATTTTAAATATGCAATTATGCACATTATGAATACTAATATCATTACATATACCCCTTTGAGGCACTAGTCTCTCTTATATTACTTATTCATGGTATAATATAAAATCTGTGAGTGTTATTTCTAGCTTTTATGTGTTCTAGGAAGAACACCATGCCTGTAGCCAAAATGAAGTGATCAGTAACTGTGTTTTCATGACTTAAAATAAGAAGTTATACAAGACCATAAATATTTTAGGAAACAAAAATGTGACTTTAAAATAGTGTTTCTGTGAAAATTAATGGGAACTCAGATGACTAAAGCAGAATTGAGGACTCTGAAGACCTGACATCATTTTTCTGTTCAATTGGTGTATTTTTACAGTTCAGAATGTTGTATCATTCCTTGAGCATTGGAATATGTTCCTGTCTATACTTCATAGCTGAATTACCAAATTAGTCTACCCTTTAAAAGCTACAATGAACAAATATTAATAGAGTCAGTACTTTTTATATGATACTTTTATGAATGTGGAGTCAGACAGTGCAATAATCATTAAGACAAATAGAAAATTATTTTGTATTAAGTATTAGAACAAATACAGATAGCAATGTTGGCCTTTGTTACAAGACAGTATATAAACTGAGCCTTAGTCTTTAGAAATTATGGGGCATTATTATTATTATTATTATTATTATTATTATTTTCATTATTATTTGCTATTACTTAATATCAGGATCTCTTTATGTAGTTCTGTTTGTTCTGGAACTTAATACGTAGACAAGGCTGACCTTGAATTCTCAGAGATCATCCTGCCTCTGCTTACCAAGTGCTGGAAATAATGACATGTGCCACTATGACTGACCAGAGAATTTTAAATGTAAGAAAAATATATTTAAAAAAGAAATAAGAGTGATTACTACAAACAAGTTAAACAGTATCAAAAGAGAAAAACATATCTCTGTTGCCCTTCCAGAAAATAATTTTTCTGGTTATTAGAATGCAATAATACTATCAACATCAAAGTTTATGTTGCTTTGAATACTTCTCTGTAAAATTATACACATACATACACACCCCTAAAATAATTGTGCTACTCTAATATTAGCACCAAATACAAAGTCAAAAATGATATAAAACTTTGATTAAATGTATAGAATACTAAACCCCCCAAAATTTATCTTTCCTTAGTATTTAATCCTTCTCCTTAAATTTAAAATATATGAAATCAAAAATATTTTTAAAATGTATCTCCTAATAAAAGTATAAAGCATTCTATTGAGCTCAAACATTAAAAAAACAACTTATCAAATTAGTGTGCATCGAGTGCTTGCAAACACACTTCATATCCTTCTTTGTGGCATTCTGAGGTCTAAAACATAATATCAAATGCTGGGTTTGACATTTTGCAAACAACCACAAAACTAGAGGAAACTTAATATTAAATTATAGGCAAGAGAAAAGAGAAGGGCACAATGAAATATTTGCTTTCTTTGCTTATTGTCAAAATGCAATTTTCAAATTTTATTTATAAAATATCACAGTGGTACAATAATGCACTTTTTTCACTGTATATTGGGTTTGATAGCATCAAGCATCTGAAAAGCAAAAGGCAATCCATGCAGCAGGAGATGACCTTTATTACGTAGTTTTCTAAGCCTCCTCTCCCATGCTTACACACTTGAAGAAATTTAGGAGGCAATAACCAGAAAAATTGTATTCTACTTCTTAGTTTTTCTAAACTAAATAACTTTGAGCTCTATGCATCCATCTAATTGATTTTTTTAATTGTATGCAAAGAAAAGTAATTATCAAATGTCTATTCTGTCGTGGTGACTAATCAGTTTCTCTGTGACCTGTACTTTACAGCTCTTGAAAATGCAGTGTCAGTGATAACGATTATTAACACGTTCAGCACATGTCAAAAGTTCTACATTAACAGTCAGATAACCTTTATAAATGAGAAGATTTCTATTTGATTATTTAATAAAAAACATTAGTCAACGAGGAAAGCGGTACATAGAGGAAATTTAACTTTAAAATCTGTTTTCTCTGAGATAGAAGCAAGTATGAAGCATGGGCTGTCATTAATGTTTTTGATCTTAGCCATTCTCACAGCTGTAAAATGCAATCTAAGGACCACTTTAATTTGTATTCCCCTGATGACTAATAATGTGAAAAATTCTTTAAGTGTCTTTCAACCATTTGATTTGAGATTCTTCTGTTGAGAATTCCCTATTTATATCTGTAACTCACTTTTAAATTGGATGTGTGTGTGTGTGTGTGTGTGTGTGTGTGTGTGTGAGAGAGAGAGAGAGAGAGAGAGAGAGAGAGAGAGAGAGAGAGAGAGAGAGAGAGAGAGAGACAGAGAGAGACAGAGACAGAGACAGAGAGAGAAAGAAAGAGACAGAGAGAGAAAGAGAGAGCAGAGAACCTTTATTCAGTAAATGATAGAAGCATGAAAGAGGATGCAGAGATTCACAGCCAAGCACTGGACCAAGCTCTGGGATTATGTTCAAGAGAGGGACAGGATTCTATGAGCCAGAGTGATTAAGATCATCACAAGAGAATCCACAGAGATAACAATCCTGGGTTCACAAGAGCTCATAGACACTGCGCTGTACTAACCTAGAACCTCTACATATGTGTGAAAGTTATACAGCTTGGTCAACCTGTAGGACTCTTAACAGTTGGAGTTGAGACTTTCTCTAACAATTTGGCAGGCTTTTCGTAATGGATGGGTATCTGATTCTTTTAAAGATTTCCTTCAGTTCTTCACCTTCTGTTACTTTACCATGTCCAATATTCAATGTGATGCTTTTTGCTACGTCTCATATAATTTTGTTATGTTTTCTGATACCTCTTAGAAGCCTAATCTTTTCTAAGGAGAGACACAAAGGAGAGTATCTGAATGAGTTTAGAGGTGGGGGGGGTGAGAAGTAGACAGAAGAAAGGAAATCTGTAAAGAGGATATTTTTTCAATAAAAGGGAAAATGAAAATTTAATGTATGGCAAAAGTGGTATGTATTTCTGCATGCCTGATGAAAAGAAAGACTTAAATATTCTCAACAGACAGGTATAAGATTGTTGCAGTGTGGTTTCTCGGTCCCGGGCGGCCAGAGGTCCAGACCCACAGACCTGCCGCCCCAGACCCCTTAGCAGCCCTTAACTGCTCAGGCCCCAAAATGACTCAGCCGCTTATATTAACTTCATGCTGTTTGGCCTATGGCTCAGGCACATTGCTAGCTTGCTCTTATATCTTAATTCAACCCATTTCTAATAATCTTTCCTGCCATGTGACCCGTGGCTTACCTGTGTTCCTTACATGTTGATCCTTTGGGCTTCTGGCTCAGTCTGTCTCTGACTCCACCCTGCTCCTCCTACCTATTTTGATTCCTCCTCCTGCTTTTTCTATGGTGCCTGTCATGGGCCAAAACAGCTCCTTTACTTAAAGAATGAGATTCACAGCATACAGAAAGGCATTCCCACATCATAAAATAGCTAATTTGTGAACTGAAGGATACAGCCATTAGCTTTTCAATGTAATATTTTTATAATATGGATATCCCCCAGCCTGTTATATATTTTAATATATTGTTTTATTTAATAAGACACATTTCTAAAGTCATTTTATAAAAACAAAATAATTTTCTAGTAATAAACAAGATCATTCTCTAGCAACATACCTAACTCTAGGCAATATTTGTATCTCTGCTCTCAACTCTAACTCCAAGTAATTATGTTTACTCATATTGATGACAGCAGGGCTCGTAAATCCTGCTGTTCAAATCACAGGAGGGACAGCAGTTAAGATATTTTTGATTAATTTTATTTTCTAGTCTTAAGAGATTAAACAGATTTTGCAAAATGTATTTTAGGTCTTATATTACACTGGGAAAAATGAGTACTAGATATTATATATAGTAACGTAATATATTATTGAGTGTACACATATATAGAAAGATTTTCATATTTTCCTAAATGTATGTATCCTTTAGAAGCTGAGCTACTGCTTTTTAGGCCTGGTAAAAGGTAGAGCTGTCCAAACTCAAAGTATAGTTTGGACTTTGTACAAACTTTTCTTCTGAACATCGTGGAACTGCCAAATGTATGTTGTTCACTTGGAATTTAAGAGCAATCTGAGTACTCTAGATCATGGAATATTTACCAAAAAGGTTGGCAGCTACATATACATTTTGCTAAGAAACTAATGATGTTTACAGGAAAATGATGAGAATGGTAACTATAATGTTAAGTAAAATATGAGCCAAAATCAGAAAGACAAATGTTGCCTGTTTTTCATATATGTGCAATCTATGACAATCTAAAATGTGATGTCTGGATATCTAAAAATATATTATTGGATGCTTATAGTAGGTTGTTGGTATAATTTTTTTTTTAATATTGAGGATTTGTGACATTTAGGTGGTTATATCTCAAAAGAAAAAAAATGACTATCCTTTGGCATGTATGCATGTTTTTATGTTTACATATATTTTACATATATATATATGCATGTATATATAATTTGCATTTTCCACTATTTGCTGTTGTTATCAAAAACAGTTTAATTCTTCTTTCAAAACAAAACAAAATTGTAATACTGGAAACACACATCACATTTTTTCTTTCTATGGCTTTAGCCCATCCTGCCCCTGTGAGAACCACCTGAGCATATTCACAGAAAGTGACACTATGACATGTGACAAAACAGGAAGTGTCTTCTGCTCACTGTCCAAAGGATTCTTCTCCACATCTTTATGAGGCAAGTAACTGTCTTATAATACAAACTGCCAAAGCAGCAGCTCCTTCAAGTCATAGGAATATCTCTGCAGCTAGTCAGTCATGGTTTACCTGACTTTTAAGCAACTGTCTAGACTTCCCTTCAACAGAATGTATGTCTTGCCCATAAAGTTAATAGGAAGAAGGTACATTAAACCCACACACAGTTTATTTGTGGTGCCAGAAATGGACTTGGAGCAGACCACTCTCAATTTGGGCATTAATGTGATTAGTATTTGTTCACAACACAAGTACAAGCACCAGTAAAAAATATATATTTGGACATTTTTAATTTAAATTTTTGACATTCCCACTACTCTTCCCCCTCCTTCCTCTCTTCCCAGTCATCCCCCAGGCATTGCCCCCACCAATAACCCTGCCCACCCGTCAGAGCAGAAGGGGACTTCTAAGGAATGTTTGTAAGGTGATCCTCTGTAGGAAATGTGCTCCAAGAAGCCTGTTGATGCACTAGAAATATATTCTGGTTCCACTGCCAAGGCCCTACAAACTACCCAGGCCATTCAGCTGTTATCCACATTCAGAGGACCTTGTTCAGTCACATGGAGGTTTCCTAGATGTCAGTTAGTTCAGAATCAGTGAGCTAACAATTGGTTGAGTCAGCTGTCTCCATGAGTTTCCTCATCATAATCTTGACACCATTGCTCATCTATCCTTCCTCCAAGTGCTTAGTTGTGGATCTCTAAATATTCTTTCATGAGTTGCTGGATGAAGGGTCTATAATGACAATTAGGGTGGTCCTCAATTTGATTATAGGGAGGGTCTACTATTGTTTGGAGCCTTAGCTAGGATCATCTTTGTGGGTTCTAGGCTATTTCCCTAGCAGCATATGTCTCTCTAACTCTATAATTGCTCCTTCTATCAAGATATTGATTTTGTTATTATTTGCCCTCTCTTTGCTTCCCCCAATTCAGCCATTTCGTTTCCTCATGTTTTCTTTGCACCTCCCCGTGCCCCTTCCCACTCTATTATCTCAATAGACTCAGGAGATCTTATCTATTTTCCTTTCCCAAGTGGATCTATGGGTGTCTCTCTTAGGTTCCTAAATCATGCTGATAATCTAATCACTTCCTATCCCGCTCAACAGACAAGGAGATGCAGTTCGAATAGCATCATAATGTATGGGAATTCTGGATTCCTTTCCTTGTTTTTAAACCTCAACATAGTCATTGGAGACAGTAGTGAGTGTGTAATCAGTAATTCTAATGCATCAATGAGAGAACAGAGTCAATTTGAAAACTATTTTTTTATTTTTTAAAGAATAAAATATCAACAAATTTGTTTCATTTTTAATTCATCAGTCACCTTGATTTCTTAATTATACCAGAGGTTGTTTGGTAATGAAGGAGTTACTTTTCTGAGATGAGAAAATAATACATTTAAACAACCAAAGACAAATAGGTTAAGCTTATCAAGGCTTACCTGTAGAGGAATATGACATGATTACTAATATTAATAACTTTTATTTTTTAATATTTAAATAAAACTACCGTCAAAATATAAATCTTTAGCCAAGTTTTATTTATAAAAGTGTATACTGCCTATGAGTGTGTGTAGGTGTATGTGTGTGCTTGAGAGAAAGAGACAGACACATAGACAGAGAGAGAATATCTGAGTTGTGGGTTTCTCATTAATTAGATGTATTATGGGTTAAAATGTCATTGAATATTATGAGCTTCAGACATCCCAGAGATAGATCATTTGCCTGATGTGAACCTAAGTCATGGATTAGATGCACAGCAAGAAATGCAAGGATATAAAAACTGGGTATAAGTACTCCTCCTGCTCCAAATGGCCACACACATAAAATCAATTTTCTCTAAAGATAAAACCCTTGTAATACCAAGTAATGAACTTTTTGCACATTCTGTGTTGCCATCCTGAATGTCCATATTTTTATTTGTGAGTTATACTTTATTGCTTTTGCGTAGTATTTCCTTTCTTACCACTTGAAATGTTTCACAAGTAATCATATCATTGGGAGGTACTGAATTATCCATCAGTAACTCTTCACCCTTGAGGATCTACTTTGAAAGCACTGATGTTTTCATTTTAAATCACTCATTAAAATGTCATGACTTAAGTGAGCCTGGGACAACTAAAATCACACATCATGTTGCATGTATACTTTATATCTCTGTTTCAACACAAAATTCCTGCATAGTGCAGATCTTCAATGCAGGGAAGACACAGTCCTGAGAATATGAGTATGGCAAACACAAAAATAAATAAGTGATGGATTATTATTGGTTTACAGTTTTTTTGCCCATTCTAGAACTAAGGTTATACAATTTAATTCTCTCATCTTAATTTTCATGAAGAAAATGCCTATTTTACACTAAAATAAATACCAAATTAAAATCCAAGAACCCATCAGAAATTTTATTCATATCCAACATTATGTTAGGAATGACCTAGAGCCCATTCACATTCACTAAATTTATGACAAAAAAGATTTTATGAACTGTTATTATGATATGTATCAATGACCTACTAAAGACTTTGGATTTTTATATGTTTGCTTTAAATAAATTATTATATTTGAAAAATATTAGTAACCATTTCTTAAATTTTAAACTTATTTTCACTTATTTTGATATAAAGAATTATGAGTCTTTTTCATGCTCTTTATAATCTGTGTTTCTTTGCTATTTCAGACTTGCTGAGTTTTGATATTTTAATTTATTGAAAAATGTTTAAGCCACCACATATAAAACAACTATAAGGATTTTCAGAGTGAGGACACTTATATTGAAAATTTGTCAAGTTCCTTATTTCAGTGCATGTTTTGGAAAATATTCCTCATTATGTGAAAAATTCTGGCATTTTTCCTGGACTTTTGTGAGCTAAATCAAGGAATCAACACTGGAAAAACATAGCAGAAGCTATTTGCTTTTCCTAAATATGACAGTGTATAAGGCAGAGACCACATAAAACAAATAGGTGGAGCAGGTGTTAGACAGACTCAGAAATGGAAGAGTGCCAGGTGATCAGCTCCACCAACATTTTATTATCTAACCAGAAACACATTTTGTTGATATTGAGACTTCTTCCCTCTAGATTAACTTCTGCCAACTGGATACAGTTCACTGCACATAATGGCCATAACTATACAGGCTCAGGTAACTGATCGGCATTATAAACCATTCTTTACCAAAGGTTTTTCTCTGCATATATGCCAAGATTGTGAAATGACCATGCAACTTCAGCTTTTTCTGCAGCTCTTTAAGCAGGCCAAATTAGAAATACATGCTTCTGCTTTCTTCACAGCAAATTTGTCTTTACAATTGAAATAGCAATCAGAGAAAGAATATGTAATTGTCTTACTAGTGTGAACTAACAAGTTCACAAAGTTAGCTCTAGCAAAATAATGCATCCTAAAATAGATGACACATTATGGGAGGAACAAGTTCTTAATCCAGAAGAATTTTTAAATTATTTTTTTAGTTCTATAATAGAGGTGGTCTACAGATTTATTTTGAGCTACAAAGGAATATTATGGGATAGAGGAAAGGAGATATTAGCTCAAAACATAATTAGACAATACTTTCATGTGGAGCTCTTGGCAGATTGATGGAAAAAATGGTCACTTTTTTACTGGAGAATAAATTTAAGAAATAAGATCACTCACTAAAAGTACATAGTTCTTTGAGTTCTGAATATCTATCTTTAAGTTATTTTTCTCTTAAATCTAATAGAATAGAAAAATTTTACTGAAAATAAATTTTCTCATATAATACATTCCAACCACAGTTTTTCTCCTACTTTTCCTCCAATTCCCTACACCTCTCCCTTTGCACAGATTCATTCCTTCTCTGTTTCCTCTTCAGAGGAACAACAGGACTCCAAGAGGCAACAGCAACAGGATAAAATAAGATTCAATAAGTAAAAGCAAAAGTCTTTATATTGAGGCCAGAAAAAAAAAATCAATAGGAGAAATCAAAAGCCAAGAACAGACAAAGGAATCAAAGATACAGCCACTTCAACTGTTAGAAGACCCCCCCACACACACACACACAAACACCAAGGTGGCAGCCATAACACTGGTGCACACTTCTGAAGGCCCAGTGATTGCCACTTCAGTTTCTGTGGGAACATGTAAGTCCCATTTTGTTGATTCAGTGGCCATTTTATCCTGGTGTCCTCCATCCCTCTGAGGCCCACAGTCTTTCATTTCCCTTTGCTACATTGACCCTGATCTATAAAGGGAGGTACTCAGTGGAGACTTCCTATTTAGAATCTTTTCCTCTGTATACTATCTGGCCTTTAGCCTTTCTGCATCTACACTCATCAGCTGCTGTAAGAAACCTCTGTGATGACACATGAACAAGGCACAAATATATGATTGTAACTAAATATTGTTGGGAATTATTTTAGTTATTAAAAAAAAAATGTCTATTCACTGAACCCTGAGTCTCAGAGTCATCCGGCTTCTGATTCCTGCTCTTCCAGGAGGGTACGGCATGATGAATCCCTCTTCAATTGGCTGGCCACTCCAACAAATTTTATGTCTCCATCTTCACAACTCATCTTTCTAGCAGGGCAGCTTTTAGGGAGAGGGTTTTGTGGCTGAGCTGGTACATGGGTTCTCCCTCTGTAGCCTTCAGACTACTTATTCATGATACAAAACCTACCTTCAGTGAGCTTTGTGGAATTTTTCCTCAGCAAGGAGGACCAATGTTAGTTTTCAGAGAGACATTTTATGTCTTAGCATCAGACAGCTTGTTTAGGGATCTCCACAGGATAGCCATAGCCAACAACAAAACCAAATGTAATGCATTCCCACCCCTGAAAGCCTTGCCTCGCTACAAAATATGGACATTTCAGACTCAGAAGTACTGTTCACCTCTGTTGGGTGCTGGCATACCCAGACCCATATACTCTGTGTCAGGCTAAAAAAGCCTGGGCAAGGTCAGTGCCCTTTTGTTTACTTCCCTGATCTTTGTCAATGTACTTTTCTGTGCATCAACATCCTGTTTTGCAATCAGTGGTTTTCCTGTTATGATGAGAAGTTTTGTACCCATTGCCAGAGAACACACTGACAGGTACAGGAACCCAGGGCAGGGGAACTTAATGGATATATAAGCTTGCTAAATAAAGGCTGAGGGAGCAGAAGCAGCTGATCTCCCTGGATGATAGAACTGACTGTCTCTTGAGTGCTGATTTAACCCTGACGACCCTCTCCAGGCTCGGCTACACTACGCTGGACACAGCAAGTGGAGGCTCCACCGAGATCCAGGTATGAGGGGTAATTGGACAGGGCTCACCTGTATATTAGACAGGGGGAGAATTGTGATATAAAAGGGTATGTACCATGGGAAATTCAATTTCAAAGGTTCAGCTGGCTTCTGAACTTAAGGAACTGTTATGCATACAAGGAACTGCAATTAAGTCTTGTACCGCACTCACCTTTGTTACTACAGTCGGAGACATTTGTCCTTGGTTCTTGACAGGAGGAGGATATAGTATTCCTGATTGGGAACAGGTTAAGGCTGAATTACAGAGGACTTTACAAGTTTTACAAGGACCCTCTGAGCCATATGCTGACTTTGTTTCCTGGCTATTACAAATAGCAGGGAGAATTTTTGAAGATGCTGAGCAAGCTATGCCTATAGTCAAGCAATTAGCATTTGAAAATGCCAATAAATATTGCAAAGAAGCCTTGAGAGGACACAAGAATAACAGTCTAAATGATATGCTGAATGTTTGTAGAGAAATTGATGGGAACCACATTCAGGCACAAGTTATGGCACCAGTGTTAAGACAAAGATTGCAGAGTACCCAAGGAGGAAAGGGGGCAAGGCCTAAGGGCTGCTTCCAGTATGGACAGTTAGGTCACATGAAAAAGGATTGTCCCAATGGACTGGGTCAAGAGTTGGGACCATGTCACCTGGACCCTGGTAAGGAATCCTCCAATTTTATTGCCAGTTAGTGTTGAGAGCCTTGTTTTTCCTGCTTTTTTCCCCCCACTAATTTGGACCATGGGTGTTGCCACTAGTAATGTGCATCAACAAAAGGCTCCCATAAATTCCAGCTTTACCCTTGATCAAGTTTTATGTTTTGGCAGAAATAGTACATTTAATAATAATGATACCAGTTATGGAAATGAAGGATGTGTGGTTTTGTCTAATTTAACCTCTAGAGATTTTGTGGGCAATAATTCTGATGCTCAGGTTATTGGGGTAAAGGATATCTGGTATCCCCTTAACCTTAATACAAAAAGTAAAGCATACTATGGACCCCGTCTTGTAGGATTTTGCTGGGCAGATTCTCCTAATACCTCCTTACAGCCTGCCTTACAGGGGAGAACCTGCATTAGAGGGGAGCCAAGAAATTTACAAAAAGATGCTAATAGCACTAGCTCTTTATGGCTCTTTGGACCTTGGGCACCAGTGCCAGGATGTTATCCTTACCATTATAGAAATCCAACACAGGCAGGCATTGGTCAAGCTTTGGATGGAGCTTATTTGTGCGGGCCCAGAGCCTGTTTGGATATGGTACCATTGATGATTGCCAATGTTACATTTTTTAATGGGACTGCCTCTTGGAATGCTTCTGGTGCTTTTGAAACTTCCCAACATATTAATGAAACCAAAAACTCCAGTGTTGTATCTCAACCGTGTGTGCTCAGCCCTTTTTTCTTCTTTTTACGGGATGGAACTGGGGAGGGGGTGGTGAAGTTAAACTGTTCAGTTTCTAATTGTAGCCTGAGTAATTGCTGGGACCCATGGATGACACATGTGCTCGTGGTTCATGTTCCTGCTGCCGTTGTTATGCCACTTAATGTGACCTCACAGCAACAATGGTATCCAGTCTGGTTATATAAATGGGATTTTGGTATCACAGCAGCAATAGTAACTGCCATTGCTGTTGCCACAACCGCCACAACTGCTGCCGGAGTTGCTATAACCCAACAAGTACAAGCTGCTACTGTGGTGAATTAACTAGCCGGGGAGGTTTCAAAGGCTTTGGAAGTACAAGAGACTTTAAATGGACAAATGCGTTTTGGGATTTTGCAACCTAATCAACAGACTACATTGCTGCAAGAGGAAATAGACATTTTGAGTTTACAGCTGAAAATGCTTTGTAATCTAGGGTTTACTGAAATGTGTGTAACTGCTTCTAGAGTTGAAAACGTATCTGCTCAAGTACTTCTGTTGAATCAATATTTGTCTGGACCCTGAAATGTTACCTTTTTGAATTACACTATGCAACTTGCTCATATGATCGCAGAAATTAATCAAACTCGTAGCCCCTATTGCTGCCTCTGATTTTTGGAATGCACTTGCCAGTGCTGCTGGATGGTTATCTCGGTGGTCAGGCTCTGTATCATTGATAGTACTTTGCCTATTAGGGCTTGTGGTCATGTCGGTGGTGTTCTGGCACTGGGTAAGGCAGACTCACTCCAGTCAGCAGGCTTTTAAGCTAGCCTTTTTGGCCTTATGGCCACCTAACGATGCACAGATTTGGCTATCTATGTCTTAGAGGGATACCTAATGACGGGCAACCTCTCTGCTCCTCACATCCACCTAAGGCAGGGGATAAGGGCATCCCCAATGATGGGTACTGTGAGGGGGGCTAGGAGATGACCTAAGACAGGGGTCCTCTGTTCTTTTTTTAAAAAAAGAGAGTGAGATGTTGGGTGCTGGAATACCCAGACCCATATACTCTGTGTCAGGCTAAAAAAGCCTGGGCAAGGTCAGTGCCCTTTTGTTTACTTCCCTGATCTTTGTTGATGCACCTTATGTAGGTGCATCAACACCCTGTTTTGCAATCAGTGGTTTTCCTGTTATGATGAGAAGTCTTGCATCCGTTGCCAGAGAACACACTGACAGGTACAGGAACCCAGGGCAGGGGAACTTAATGGATATATAAGCTTGCTAAATAAATGCTGAGGGAGCAGAAGCAGCTGATCTCCCTGGATGATGGAACTGACTATCTCTTGAGACCTGATTTAACCCTGACGACACTCCCCAGGCTCAGCTACACTAGGCTGGACATGGCACACCTCCATGAGTAGGAGTCTTTATGAAGCTCATCTTCTTAGATTCCATAAGGTTTCCAGTGCACTGTCTTTAAACCAAGCCCAAATACTCCCCAATTTCATCTGTCTCTCCTAGCACTCTCTCCTCCAACCCTCTCATCTGATACCTACAGCTCCCATCTCCACTGAGTCTTAGTCATCAAGAAAAATCTGTTCATTTTTCTCTTCTCAGGGAAATCAATGCTTCCCTCTGATAGCCCTCTAATTTATCTTATCTCTCTGTCCCTTTGGGTTGTAACTTGATTGTCATTTGATGAATATCTAATATCCAATTATAACATATACCCCATTTGCGTTTCTGGATCTGGGTTACTTCTCTGAGAATTTTTTCTAGTTCTTCAAATTGTCTGCAAATTTTGTGCAGTCATTTATCTTTGACAGCTGAGTAATACTTCATTGTGTAAAAGAATCACATTTTCTTTATCCAATTTTCAATTAAGGGATATATAGGCTATTTTTAGTTTCTGTCTCTTATGAATAAAACCACAATGTTTGTGTGCATATGAGTCTAGGTACCTACAAAGACTACAAGACAGTGTCTCATGTTCCTTTGAGCTAGAGTTACAGTGTAAGTAGCCTAACAATGTATTGGAAGCAAAACTCTGGTCTTCTGAAAGACCAATAAGTCTTCTAAAATTCTCAACCATTTTTGCAAACTGCATATTCTTGACCTTGTCAAATTAATTAAGAAGTACTCTTTATTTTAGGAATGAACTTATATTACAATCACATGATTTATTTTGAAATATTTCATTGAAAATTTGTTTTATAGGAAGACATTCAATATTTAATTCATTTATTTGTATAAATTCTGAATTCTACAAAACAAAGCAAAAGTTAATAGATAAATATCATCTTCAATGACAAATTTTCAATGTTTCTCTTCTCTATTTTTGAAACCCTTAAATTTATTTAATATGTAAGTTTTATCTATAATGTACATGTGTGCAAGACACTCACCGGTGGCACAGGGAACAAAGAAAGGTTAGGATGACCATCTGGAGTTGGTTTTCTTTTTGTGCTATGGAAATCACAGAGCTAAACTCAGGTGGTGAGGCTTGGTGGCAAACACCTTCTCCTGTTTATCCAGCTCACTATCAATAAGTTTCTTTTGTTTTTAATGGTTGGCAAAACTAAGTATTTATAAATTTTATTGGTTTTTCATGGTGGATAATTTCATTTTCATTGTTTTTTAATGTATTTATATTTAAGGCTAATATTTAATATGTAAAATGGCTCTGTACCTTTTTCCTCTAATGACACATTCATGGCTCTCAAAAGTAGAAGCTCTATTATTATTTTTTTGTGATATAGATTCTATCATAGAGAGTTACTTAGTCCTTAGAAAGAGTTGTACTTACAAATGGTTGGTATAACTACTTGTGATCATTTTGTTGAATTATAGAAATTTCTTTATTAGAGATTTGGATCTTTTTTTCAAATAATGGATAAACACATGCTTTAATTTATTTAGAAATTATGGCTTCATTCATTGTATCCTTAAGCTGGAAGGCTCAATTCCCTCAATGATTCACCACCCACCCCCTGCAGTAAGGGTTTACATCAATCAGAACTCAGTGAAGCAAGGAAGAGGGAAGTGGGCTCATTAGAAACTTCGGGATTGTAAGAATGACATTAAATATTTTTAAAATGTAAGAAAAACCTGAATAGTTAACCAAAAAGTTAGTCTTTTTTTTTTCTGTTATGAAAAGTTGGGACTTTGAAGTGAGAGATGGAAAGAGCTTTTAATCCAGAACACGCATTTCTTGCCTCCAGGAGAGAAGAGTTCATACCTATTTTAAATAAAATTCTATGATGTAATTTCACATGAGAAAGTTTACGTTTGATTTCTTCTGTGACTTCTGCTAAGCTTTGGTGGCTATATATTTTTTTAATCATAGGGGAATATAAAATGTATTTCCCTTAAATCTTCAATGTGTCACCTCTTCCTTGTCAGTCTCAGACAGAGGCTTCTCATAGGATCTAAAAATTCTCAAGATAATTAATTTAAATTAAAATGTCACGTAAGACACATGATTCAAATGAATTAGAAAATGCTAAATGCCAGATTGATGTTTACGTTTTTAATCTCTAGAAAATATACATCCATCCTTGATTTTAATTTAAGAGGTATATGTTATAGGAATTATAATTTAATAATTACAAATCTGATAATTTAGTGTCTTAAAGTGCATAAAACTAGAACTCTATTCAGAACTGTGAATACAGGAGAAATAATCATTCTTGAGAGTATTGTCACAGGTTTTTTTAAAACCCTCTTCACGTACCTATTCTACTATCTGAAAAACAAATTATTTTTGGGGGGGTGATATAAGCAAAATTATATGACTGCATATTTAGAAAAAATTAAAGAAGAAAATGAATATTAATTAATTTTACTATATTTATGCTTTATTTTATGTTATATGAATTTAAGTTTAATTCTTAATGTTTTCAAAGATGTTTAGTAATAACTGATACTTATAAAATAAAATGTATCTCTCATAACTTAAAAATTAAATGCATAGGTAGCATAAAACAATAATTATTTAAGTGCTATGTAGCATTTTTCTCATTTGTTTTTAAGAAGAGAGTTTTATATACCTTTCTTTCTAGAACTCTATCCTTCTCATCAATAGACTACACAAATGAGTGGAATAGAAAACTTCAAAAGCATGGTGAATGATAATTTTGGCAAATATTTAACTACTGGATAATATAAAGATGATATTATCTGGGTACTATTTTTAATATATTAGCATTTTGTTATTATATGTTAAATTATTTTTGAGATAAAATATAGTGACATCGTTTTCCACCTTCACTTTCCTCCCATCCAAACCCTCACACCTTGCTTTATTTCAAATTCATGGCCTTTATTTTCCCTACTTGTTGTTACATATATGTGTAAATATAGGTATATGTTATAAATAAAGATGTAAATGTATGTTATTAATATATAAATACAATCCATTAGATTTGTAAAATGTTACTTGTATGTATGTATGGGCTGACCATTTGGTTTACCCTGGAAAAGAATATTTCTCCACTCTCAACATTCCTTAGTTGCCTGTACTTATAAATGACCCAACAAAGCCAATTCTCACATAATTTTAATTTTCCTTATATTACATTTAATGTTAATCACTATATGACACATTCTCTATTGGAGCAAAACTGCTACACTAGCATTTATTAATATTTTGAATTAATTTAAACAAACAAATCAATTTCTCATGTCAGTCAAAGTTCTGTGTTAGTCAGTCACTGTTAGTCATGTGATAACTCACAATATTTTTACCTGGACTGGTTTTTCATGCCATTCTGCAGGCTGCAGTATGCATTGCCTATATGTTTGCACATGTGTATGTACATACATACACACTGTATGTATATATGTGTATATGAAAATGGTAAATATTTATTTCTCAGAGTTTAATGTCACTATTCAATAACCATGTAACCAAAATTGATCTATAGAAATGTACCACATGTATACGTCAATATTAATACAAAGATTCAGGAATATAAATAAATGCTTAGAAATGTGCTAGTTGTCAAGATATGGAAAACAAACACAAGTATAATGATAACGCATTGAATCTGCAACTTTCAGACTTGCCCTGTAATGTGGTCAAATTTACTAGCATCTGTATTAATTAACTAGAAAAGGCTGGCGAAGATTGAATGGAGAGGTGTTCTAAATGAAACTGTGAATTTGTTTCATGACTTCTTCATCCATTCAAAGTTCAATAAGTCATCCATTGTCTTTACGGTCAATTTATTTTCTACTAAAGTATTTTTTGCACAAATAAAATAATTTTTTACCGAAATATTTTTTCTTTTTTATCACTAAACTTTGACAAATACATGACTTAAACATGAATAAAACAAATCTAAACTACTTATCACTTCAGATATGAATCTATGAACATCAGACCACCACATAAAGTTAATTGATTAAATTATGTTGTGAAGACATTATAATTACATCAAATATGAGGTGATATTCTACTGGATATAATTAATTACTACTTAATGAATAGAACTTTGACTTTAGAAACAAGCAAAGACACTTTGGGTATAGACATAAAATGAAACATGAATCACCTGTCTCAAATTCGGTTCTACTATAAATGGATGACTATCAAAAAGTACAATGTCATAAATAGAAAGCAACATTTCTAATAAAGGCTAAAGAAAATTAAAAGTTTGTTAAAATACAGCCTAAAACAATATTATAGTGTCTTTGTAAATCTTTGTTCACTAGAAAAGAATTACATAATGGAACAAATATCATAATTATTTAGAAAATTCTAATACAACATTTATAATAGTTAAAATATACAAAACATGAATTTCTTCCACTACTTGAAAACAATTCTTTCAGTATAATGAAGAAAAATATCTGTACCTAGAGAAATATCATGACTGATGATGAAATTCAATGGGAGAAAAGACTTTCTCCTTCAAAAAATAGTACAGACATATCAAACTGCAACAAAAGATTCTTAAAATTAGATGTGGGAAGCATGCCAAATTGCTCAATAATTTAAAGCATGTACTAATTTTTTTAGATATATAATTATTTCCAGCATCTGTTTCAGTGTTTCCTCATTCTATCCATCTTTATCTTCAACTCCAAGGTATCCGAGATTCTTTTTTTTTTTTTTGGTCATCATGGATACTAGATTTACTTGAATAAACTCACAGACATGTACACTTCATTAGGATATAATGTTTAGAATAAAGCTGAATAGTTATTCCACACTTTAATTTCTAGTGAAATTGTTCGGATGAGTACACCCTGGACAATGATTCATGGAGGTAAAAAGCACAAAGTGACCAATTTTTCACATTTTTTTTTGCATTTAATATAAATTTTAATAATTTTAAGTAAATGGACTTTACCTGCTCTGAATGATACTTTTAGTATAAATCACAATGTTAATACTTAAAAATGTAAAATCTAAAGTATTATAATTTTAGTTTATAATGCCAAACTGCCTGCTAGGAACACAGGCACTAGAGAGACAAAAAATTGTGCAACTAATAAACCAACCACTTTCTTATTTAAATTAAAACCTGATCCATTATATAAACCTCTGACCATCAGTGCTCTAGTGGCCAAGAACCTGAGACTGCATAGGCTATGGACTCGAGGAACAACAAAATACTACCGTTCTGTTTAATAAATGTGGTAATAAAGATGTGTAAGCACATCCTCTTATATTCATAAATCTGTGTCTTAGTCATCATCCTAGATCTCCATCCTAAAGTAGGTGGCAACAAATACAGAGACTCATAACTGGACAATGCACGGAGGGTAGGTTAGAGACTGTAATACACACAGTCCTAAATGGGCCGTCTCCATCAAATCTCCCGCCTGACAACTCAGGGAATCCTGTAGAAGAAGAAGCAGAAGAATGTAAAAGCCAGTAAGAATAAAAGACACCAAAGAAGAAACGTGGCATTCTAAACTTGACATGACTGATGCATATATAAACTCACGATGATTATGGCAGCTTGCACAGCCCTACAGGGGTCTATGACAGATGGTGTTTCACAACTGAAAGGAGAAGTGGATGCTGAGAGATGAAAAGTATGAAGTAGGAACTAAGTTGGCACCAACAAAACTGACCCATCAGAGCCAAGGTTCCCAGTGGAGAAGCCAAAATCTCAAGGAGTTTTGGTGTTAATTGCCTTTGTTCCCTATAGAGAATTTCCTGTTTGTGAATGCAGTTTTCCCCATTTGTTATTTCCTTGAAATTTAGTTCTCAGGAACTGTTAGTAGTGTGATTGCTCATTTGTTGGGCACAACTTCCCACATACATTTGAGGGCATATGGATAGTTTCCCCTATGTATGAAAACAGTCACATCGACAAGCTCTCTTATGCTATTATAAATCAGGTCTTTGTTCCTCTGCCCAGAGCAGACACAATGCCTGCCTCTCTTGCAGTTACATTTACTAGTAAACATCTGGGAAGAGTCAGCCCTCACCAAAGTAACTCATTTGAAAAATTTCTCTATGGACAGCATCAGACAGATAACACACTGATATGTCCTAAATTCACCACCCTGCTGATAAGAAAGCTATCCAGAGCTAACTAACCTTGGGCCGTTTTTACCTCCGTGTACTTGCACCTGGATTCATTAACATGACATTCAAACTTAGAGATTTAAGGAAAAAGATAATTTACCAACTCCTAGTTACCGGTATCAAAATATCTATTCTGAAGAGTTAAGACCTGCATAGTCAGGTCCTGTTTCTTCTGTGAATTAAGCCTTCACAATCTCTCTCTTAAAGCATGGTACATTAGCAGAACAAAAGCAGCATGCTCCCACTTACTGTTTACTCAGTCACCTAGCAACTGAGAACACCCACCTCTCCTTTAAACCCTGTATCTCCTTGTATGTGAATCTGCCTGGTGGAATATATATTTCTACCCGTTTATTGTTATGTCCTCATGACAAGAAAGAAGAAACAGAAGGAATTGTTCCAAGTCTGATTCCTGTAGATTCCTGTAGAGTTTCCCTTCACTGGAAGTCATGTATCATCCTGTACCATGAGAGAAAACCTTGTTGCAGTTGGTCCCCAAAAGACTTTCATTAAGTGGACATAAGCCACTATCCCTAACCAGAAAGCCATCTTCAATTGACCACTGTTCAACATAGAACACTTGGTGTACTCCAAAGGAGTCTCACTGAATATACAAAACACATTTAGGGCAGTCCTCATGGTAGATGGCCAGCACAAGATGAACTCAGTGGATTTTTCAAGTTTTATGCTCACAATGTTTCATCTGGGCTTTGACATTTTATCTACTTATTTATTTATTTGCCTTATAGGTCTTTGCTTACATTGTGATTTTTGATTGTGTATTTTTATGAGATTTTTGTGTGTGCAAATGTGTTTGTGCCAGCCTCTACATCTATATGTGTTTCCTACACTTTTCCTTTGGAAATTTTGCTTTTCTGTTCCTTGTTTTGTCCTATTATTGGTTGTTTTTATTTTTCTTATTTTAAGCACTATTATTATGATTATTGACATTATCTTAGACATCTCTTTGTTCTCTAATGAGAAAGAACAGATAAAGTGTGGGGGAGGGAGGGAGAGAGGGAAGGAAGGAAGAAGAGGAATGAAGGAAGGAGGGAGGGAGGGAGAAAGAAACGAAGAAAGGATACCAATGAGATGGTGGGTTGAAATAATGTAAATTCAACATATTTATATATGAAATTCTCAAAAAGACATAGAGTATGATAATAATTTAAATTTGAGAAAATAAATGTGACATAGTAAAATCATTAAACTACACCAAAATATTTTGAAATTGATCACATTGCTCTTTTTTTCATAAGCCATATAATTTGTTTTCCTCTTCCTCTCAGAAGCAGTAATGAAAGCAGTGGAATCTTATGTCTAAATTATGTCTTATTCTATAACAAAAACTACTTTTTAACAGGAAAATAATTTGAGTTATTTTTAAAATATATAAAATATATCTGGTTATCATCTTTTCAATTACTAAATAATTAAGCATTAAATTATATGACAATTACCCAAACCTGACTAGAGATAATATGGAAAGTCTGAACCTCCTTTGTAGATGTCATCAATTGATTATGAAATGAAAATACAAGGCATTTCTGCTAGAGTTTATTCAGTCTTGTGCTTATGTGTAGATAAACATGCAATTTTCCAAGGTTTATTTTATTATAAAGTAATAAGTAAAATATTTATATATACTTCTAAAATAAGATTTTAATTGTAGATTCTTAAAGGATTCAGACTTGTTAATAATGAAGCATTTTACTTACATAGAATAGCCTTCAAAATGCTATTTGGTTTATTCTTTTAATTAAATTTAATTACATCTGATTAAATTAATGTTAACAGTAACCTATTATTTTTCTCTTGCCTTGCATAGGTTATTTTGACTTTAATTTATATCAGTGAAGCAAAAATTCAGATACCTGACAATATAACTAAAGGTAAATATGAAGTGTTTCAGTTCAGTGATTTTTTTTTTTTTTTATTTACTTGGGTCACTGAAGTGAAGCATTATCTAAATAAAAAAAGTACATAAGATGTTGAAATTAAGATTTTTTCAAATATTTATGTAGTGCCAATAAAGAAATAAAAATTATAAAATTGAAATTATCTCAATGTATGTACAACTTTGAAAATGTTCTGACTAAAGGTAGATATGTAGAATTCTAAAAACCCTAATACATGTAGCCTTTGCAAAAAATATTGATAGCCATTAATTAGGAATTTTATAGATCCAACTAAAATACATTATATAAATCTGTGATTCAACCATTGCCATATAAATCCTCAAAGTCTTTCTTCTAAAATGTTAGTTATTATTATATCCTCAAATTACAAATTTGAAAGTATAATCAGTGCTTCTTCATTAATTACAAAAGAATATAAAGGTTATAATATTATGTTTGCTTGCTTATACTTGTACATAAAAATTTATATTTAAGAAGATGCTTGCTATTTACATGTAATACAATAATAGTTCTTGTAAGTGTGAAATCAATGTACATAAATATTCATATTTCAAGGACATGTTTATTGTTGGAAGAATTCATAAAGTGAGATATTTTATTTTCATTTGATGTCTAATGAAGTGAAAACACTATCTCTGTAACATAGCTTTCTTCTCTGATTCTGTCATGCACACAGCACACACATGCACACACAGATACAACGAAGGAAGAATAGACAACCAAAAATATATGCATCACACAACAAAAAACAAACATGACTGGAATTATGACATTATAGTTCCTATCATACCTAGACTGTTACAGACAAAAATCACAATCAATAGTTTACACTTATAATTTTATTAATTTATAGCCCTATGCTTCTTGTTTCATGCACACTAAAATCTTGGTATTTTTATAAACGTGATATTAAGCAAATACATTGCAAACAAACATAAGGAAAAACACATTTTCTCATTTTAACTAGAAATTTAAAATCAACTGAGAAGAATGTGTTTGTGCTGGAGATATTGCTCAGTCATTAAAAAAGCGAGCTCACAAAAGCAAAGTATAAGAAGCACATATATACATATAGTTCAATATTGCCCTTTATATTATAAATTGTATTCACTAGCCATCTATACAATATAACTAACGTATTGCAACAGATGATATTATGTAATTTTCATTGTCTATGCAGGCTAGCAGATGTCACTCTGGTTATACACTGACTAATCATTCATGAAGGGTAATGGTCTATTTGGTGGTAGGCAGAATGACAGAATGAGAAAGATTTATCCCTGACCCTCCTTCCACCTTTCCACCTATTTCATGTTAATGACAACAGGATCAGTAGATTAAAAGCAGCAGTTGCTCAGCCATCATTCTCTAATACTGTTTGTTCTGACTATAATTTATGGTCATGGTTACATAAGCAGCATTGCCAAATCTCTATAATTATTACAAAGATTTAACTGAGCAGAGAGAATGACTGTTGCCGCAAGCTAAACCAAGACCCCACATTATTACACTCAGCCTGATGAGCCATCAATTTACATCATGGCTTTCTCCTAGGAGAAATTTACAATAGCTTGAGAAAAAAAAGAAAAGAAAAAAGTTCTTGCTTGAGTTAGATAATTTGATTTGCTTTTATATAAGTATAATCCAGGAACTAAAAGTTAATAAGATTTGTTAACATACCTCTTGATTTCCAAAAACCTAATATTTGCAAAAATAAAACAAGTAAGTTATGTGATGATATGTTTACTACAATTCATGTGCCATACTGTGAAAAGAACAAGATATTATGCTTTTCTCTTCCTGTTTATTGGCTGTCTGTCATTTGTCTCAGACCCTAGACTGAGAATTAATTAAAACTCTTAACAAGGTGAATTTGCCTTTATTTCTATTATCATTTTTTTTTAATTTAAAAGGTTTTACAAACCAATTCACAGTTCTCCTTTCCTCCCCTTCTTCCACTTACCATCCACATTCCCTCTACCCCACCCCATATACTTCGAAGATCCTATGAGGAATCAAAATAGTATGGCATATCAAGTTGAGGCAGGATCAAATCCCCTCCACTTCCCCACCTCCACACAGACATCAAGGCTAAGCAAGATGTCCCTCTACGGGAATGGGCTCCAAGAAGCCAGTTCATGTCCTAGGGATAAATCCTGGTCCCACTGCCAGTCACCCCACAAACTTCCCAAGCCACCAACTGTTACCCACATAATTTATTTTAAATTTTGTACTTGTGCATGTCTATATAAAATATGTGCTTATGTAAGTGCAGGTGCCAGCAAAGTCCAGGAAGGGGTGCTAGATGCCTATGTATAAAACTACAGGCAATTGTGAACTAACTGATGTAGGAGTTGGAGACAAATTTATTGATCTCTTCAGGAACAGTATATACTTAAACTCTGGGACATCTTCACATACACAAAATGTTATTTTGATAATTGATTTTTATATTAATAGTATTATTCAGAGCCTCTGTAGCTAAAACTATAAATTACACTAATACTACTCAATAATTATTGGATTCAAATATCAGTTGCCCCAGATGTTGGATTTATGTGCTTAGATAATTTATTTAAATAGTCTTATCATTTCTTTGGTCTGAAACAATGTATAACAATAACATTAGAATAATTGTTTTGTTTAAATAAAATAATATGAACAAAGAACTTGGACAGTATATGATGCCTGGTAAATATCAATTGGCTTTAAGCTTATACTAAGTAACTCAGCTTTGTAGTGGGATTCAGGTGTTAGCTGGCAAAGCTCGAGGTGTCTCTCGAGTACTGAGAGCCTGAATGGGCGTGGCCAGATGAGACTGGGTGTCTCTGGAGTACTGAGACCTGAATGGGGCGTGGCCAGATGAGACTGTGCCCCTCCCTGCTTTTGTTCCTGTGTTCTCAGAGAGCAGATCAGCAGCTGAAAGTGGAACATTCCTACCTCCAAGGTTGTCTTAAGGTTCCTCAATAAACATTAATCCTTTATATAATGTATTTCCAGTGAATTTTCAGCGATACAACTTCCCAGTGAGATTACCACTGGAAACAAATGAACCTTTGTTTTGGTCAATCAAATAAAATATAACATTAAATTTCACTTTGGGAGATGCTGCAATAGACACAGGACTGCTTCCAAGGTTATAATATTTAATATATTAGAAAATGAAATTCAGTATAGTATATTAGCTATATGGATTAAGGTATATAGAGAGAACATTCTGTTCCTCAGAACACTTTGTATTATTTAAGCACCAATGTCAAGGCACCTCTCATATCTTCTTCTGGTTCATTGATACTAATCAGTTTACGTGAGAGGGTGCTCCTCTTCCGTCTTCATGTCAGAAGTCACCTTTTTAAAAAAAAGTATCTTTAGTCTTAAACTTATACATTATAGGTTTTTATTTATTTTATTTAATCTAACAAATTTGAAATTTAAATACATTTTTATCACATATTGTCTCTTCTCCAAAGATCATTCTAGATAGTCTCCCATTCTCTACCCTTTCAACTTTAAATTTATCCTCAAAATAAAAACAAAAACAAAAACAAAAAAACCAGATAAAACAGAAACATTTCAGAGCAAAGAAAAAAAATATCACCTAAAGCACATGAAACTGTAAACAAAAGCTGAACCTAAAATTAGAATGTGTATATGTCTGAGTTAGAACAAGAATGATAGAAAATAATGAGAATTAACTGCAATTTTGTACTGCCAAAATATATGTAAGATTGTCAAAGGCAATCTTATTAATGATCTGCTATGAGAAGGTAGTTTTTTTCTGGATCTAGACATTTAAAAGTACTGATAATTTCCTGTATTCTTTCTTACCTTGTTTATTTATAAAGTAAAAATATACTTTTCATGCTTTAATGTGATATTTTCATTTCTAAGTCAATTAAAATTAAAAGAAATTTTCATATATTTTATTTATTGTTTCGCCTTGATTTATCTTCTGTATTATTCTGTTAGCTTTTCTTGAGGGATCCTACAATTGGCCGACTAGTTTGCTTATTTTTCCAAAGTATGTTTTGTTTGTTTTCACCAATAGGTCATGAACTGTATCTTCTAACTTCATTAATAAGGAAGTAAAATATTTCAAATGGATTCTCGGGTATGACAATATAAAAAGTATGCATAGTTTATATAAAAATAAAGGACTCAGTTTCTTTCAAACTCTGGGTCACAAAACGGGTCACATCATGGGACATTAGTTTTTAACTATCAATGTAAATATAGCTCAAATAAATAATTATTTACCAATGTATTATAGAAGTTGGCCTATTCACAAAATGTGCATAGTAAATTAGTGACTCATAAATGAAAAAAAATCTACTCTGCACACTTTTTTGAGATTTCAATACATGCTCAAAATTAATATATCACAGCTTATCAGAGTGATGGATCTACATGGAGATCACTGAAAGTAGACTCTAGGTGAGGTGGCTGTGCGAGTGACGGTACATAGTTCACTTCTCTGTGGTAGTGAAGCTCCTCTATATCAAACTGAATCAACATTTCAGAAAGTCATCTCTGTAATAGTAACCTGACCTCTAGGTTTTTATTTTCTTATTAGAATGTCCATGTATGAACTTATGCACATAATTCAATTCACCAATTACATTTGTGTGTATGTTTGTATGTTTGGAAGTTTTAAAGTCATGTAGCATGAGTCCATGTAACCATCACTATTTGATTTTAGCTTATGAAATGTAGTTCTGGCCATTTTATTTGATTTATTCCAATATAAATATCAGAATCTCATAAAATTTTAGGTAATAAACACGAAGTTTTATGAATTTATTTATAATAGCCATGATTCAAAATCAAGCAGTAGAAAAAAGATACATTAATAGTGTATTTTCTTAATCATTAACTATGTTAAAAAATCCCTTATAAGAAATTAAAACAAGGAAAATAGCTAGTAATATGCTTAACATTTGAAAGTCCCATTTCATATCCAGTTAGCCTTCTGTGTTATACCTTCAAAGAGGCAGACATAATGATGGCTGGAAATGTAGTTTGTGTTAAAGTGTTATTGTGACACGCATAAGGACTATTTTGGATCTCTAGAACTAGAACTTTAAAATAAAACAAAGGAAAGTAATAAAATAATAAGATATAAAATGAAAAAAATTAATTCCAACAATACCATTATTAAAAGGCAAATCTTATTAGTCATAATTTTATATATACATAATTATCACATGCTTTAAATCTTAAGGATGATAAAGTAATTTTTTTATATAAGGTAAAATGAGAATAGCAATGTAAAGATAGAGACCAAATAAAGCAACCCCCAAACAACTCTGAAAATACTGGACCAATGTTTAATAGCATCAAAAATTACTTACATTATGTTTTATTATAACAAAAATTCAATATTTAATTAGGAAAATATACTTTATATAAAGTATAAGTATAAGTATATAAAGTATGGTTTTTCAATTATTGTGAATGATGCATAAATGTCAAGATTAAACAAAAGTGGCTGTAGAGAACATATTATGCAAATTGCAATAACTCCCTTCAAGATAAAGATGATTTTAATAAAGCCAGAACAATGTATGTATGACTTTGAGATGCATTTATTAGATAAATTAAATATTATTTATTGATGAACTAAATGGGACTCTGGTTCATAACTTGTCTAGATTATTTTAAGTAAAATTACTGGATATGTATTATGCCAGAATTGAACTGATGTGGTAACTGAGGTGATTGTTTTGTTTCCAAAGACATAATAGTTTTGGAGACTAGGAAAATGGAAAGACCAGTGTGTTTTCAATTGTGTTTTAATTAGCCTTCCTTTTAATTTGCTTTAGTAGTTCCGAATTAGCAATTAATTGTGCTAATGTAAGATATTCACAAAGCTAATGTAAAGCAACATGTATGCACTAAACTTAGTGGTTAAGATGGGAGGTTGCCATATTTAATTCAGTACTTTTATCTGGATTGTTTGCTGATATTTTTCAAGGCACTCAGGCTAATGTCCTTACACCCTACAAGGTCAGATATATATGGAGGGACTCCAACTTCTTGTCTATGTATGGAAAACACATCTCATCCTATCAGCATGAATTCTCTTTTAACTAAGATGCATCACCATCATAAATTCATAGTGCCTTACTGAGAACAATCAGAGTCTATTGCTTCATGATCAAAATTAGGATATAAAAATGAATTTAAACATAAAATTATAGGACAAACAAATTTTATCTGGTTAAAACTAGTTATCAGTGACAAGAATTACATATATCAGAGCAAGAAATAAAAAACAGAACTATTATCAACTAAGACCAAAAGCATGACTCTGCTACATACAGAACAGATGTAGATACAAGCTACCAGCAACAATGCTCTTCAGAATGAGCAATGTAAGTGAATAAATTGTGTCCCTGTTGCTGTCACCAAACACCATGAAGTTCAAGTCCAGCCCAACACTATTAGCTGAAGTATCTGTGATAACACACATCACTATTAGCATTATAAGGATAACACTTACAATAAGATTTTGCCTTAACAGTAAAAAATTCTACAATATTAATCAATATTTTTGATTATTTTTCACTAGTAATACATGCCAGTCACCCACTTTATTATTTTACACCAGAGAATTATGATTTAGAATTTCTCTTGGATGATTAAATTGTGAGGTAGAGTGAAAGAATATTAACAGAAATGGATTTGGAATGAGAAAAAACCCTAAATAATAACTTTGTATAGAATATTCCTTGTAATTTTGAAACTATCAATTTTCTGATATAGAAATGTTAATTGAAGGGTTATTTAGATTAGAAAGTAGAGGCTTCTAGAAATTAAAACAAAAACTTCTTTTCAGAATATATTCTCAGGTAGTATATCTGAGGAGGCATTTGCAGAGGTGTATTAGCAACTTACATTTTTCAGTTATCAGCTCATTCCTTACTGTATTTAGTATGATAGAAGTTAAGGAGACAATGTTTTTATTGATTAATTCAATCAGTACAAAACTGCTTGTTTGAATTTTTTTGTTTTTTTACTTTTGACTGTCCAACTGAGAAAGATTTAAGTAAAATTCACTTTTATTTTGTAAAATTATAATAAAATTGTTTTAATGTATATATGTGTATTTAACAGTTTCAATTTATGTAGTCTTAAAAATTGTTGTATTAAAATCTAATCACTAGTGGGATGTTAGTAGAAATTGAAATTTTATACCAGGTTATTTGTTTGAGAGCACCCTTTCTGACACATAAAGGCAGAACAATTACATGCCATCCATGAGAACTCAGTACTTCACAATAGAGTATGAATGCTCTCAGTAAGCACTGATAACCAAGGTACACAATTTCCAACTTTAAGAACCTAGAATTATGGGAAATCTGTCTTGTTTGAAAGTATCCAAACATTATGATTGTCACTAGCAGTCAAAATCTTTACAAATACTTAAGTGGTTTCTACTTATCTTTAAGTAACTAGAGATGTAGGTTAGAGATGATAAATCAATAAAATGATGTAATAGAGTATATTTTGTTACTATCTCATGATCTCATGTTCTTTTTTTAAAAACAAAAACTTAAACTTAAAACTGTATTCTTACCTTCAATAGTAGAGTCTAGCAGACCCATCACGAATTATGTTATTCTAACTTATAAAGATACATGTTCTTCTTTGGTACACTCTCAATGTCAAAATGCAACTCCTAAAATTTTTATATGTTCATTGTGTTATTGATCCATGGTAGCTAAATATAAATACATACCCAAAACATAATTTTATTAATTTTATTTTTAATAATGATATGAAATATATATATATAAATTAAACACATTAAGAAGTTTCATACCAAATTTAAGTAAAAAAGAATTAGAATAAACATATCAGACATGTTAGGCCACTTGCAATTGTAAATATAAACTTTACAAAATAAGAAAAAACATACAAAATTGTAGAGAATACAAATCAACATATAATAAATAAATGCTATCTGATTTTGGTAAGAAACAAAAATATGTCAATAAAACCGTAAGTGTATTATTTTACTTAAGAAGGTTTAAAATATTGTAATATTAGAATTTTTTTGAAGTATGCCTCTTTATAGTTCTTTGTAGAATATTTCCAGAAAACATTGTTAATTACACAAGATTTTATCTTTTCATTCTAATTGGAAGTATTTAATTTTTTTTTTTTTTTTGGTTGTGGAGATGTGAAAAATTTGTTCTTAAAGAACATCTTTTTTTTCTTTTGGGGGACAACTTAGAAGACAATGAGGAGCCAGATCTCAAGAGCTACACTGGATTCACCTATACTATAAGGATGCTGCAGAAAGGTTTACCACTATAAGGGCCATTCAAACCATGGTTCTCATAGGATGCTGTCAAATCTTGAAGTATCACAGGATCACTAGATAAGAAGACGCCTAAACCTGTTCTAATAAAAATGAGGATATTGGAGTCCATATTGCAGAATCAAGGGGTAAATAAGAATGGAAGAGAATGGTAAAACTAAGGTGATTGTTTCATGTACATCTAGGAGTCTTGTGGAACCTGGTCTGAAAACACTGTACAGATTGTAATATTGGCATAGTAATCACTGCATTTGAAAAAAACAGAACTAGATTTCCTTTGTTAGGAAGGCCAGTCATCTAGATTTTGAAATGACCAATGCATATATGTAAAAATTGGAAACTTTTATACAATGCAGAGAATAACTTTGGTGACCAATATTGAAGAAACATTAAGATAAAAATGTGGGGATTCAATAAAAACTTCAGAAGTTTTGGAGATATCAGAGGGAATCTACCCACAGTCTATGTAGGGATTTAATGAAAGCTCCAGAAGTCCCAGAGCTCTAACCACAGTCAGTCTAGAAGAATCAGAGAGTGGTGATTTATACCTTTAATCCCAGCACAAGGAGTATCCTGGGAGTGGTGACCTGCCCTGTCCTGCTAAAGTGAACCAAGTCAGGTGAGGGACGTCGAGGTTCAATCAGCACTCAGGAGTCGTCAGGTTCCACCATCCAGGATCACAGAGAGATCCGAGCTTTATTCAACACAACCTTTTATACCTCTAATACTTCCTCCTAGTAACTTCCTCCTAGTCACCCCAAACCCGAGGTCGTAGAAAGTCCCATGACTAATTCCCCCTGGGGTTGGCAGCAATAACAAGAAAACTGCAGAGCGGAAAAAAACATGTTTATCTCCCTAGCTGTCACAAGGTTCAGTTCTCAGGGAGAAGGGGGCTGCGAGGGCCAAGGTGGAATTTTCCACAAGCATATATCTATGCACTCAATCCAGCCTGATGCCAGGAGCCAACAGTGACCTGTGCCCTTAATCCCAACTGAGTCAAGGTCATTCTAGGTTATAGAAGGAATTCCAGGCTCCCAAGCAGGCTGTGGTGGGGCCACGCCTTAGTTTACCAAAGGGGTATGTAAGGAGGATTATTGAGCTAATTGTAAAAAGATAAGCATTAAAATGTAGAAATTGTCTTTAAATTAAGCCACTATTTTCTGTGATTGTTTTTAATATCACTGTTATTATCTCTTAATGATGATATCTACACGGAAGAAAGAACAGCAACAAATAACCCACAAAATTTCAAAGAAAAACATTTTAAAATATATTCAAGAAAGAAAATTGTAAATTTATATTTAAGAATAATTCATTCTTTAATTAGACACTTTTATCATTGCTTTTACAGTTTTATTTCCCTGGTGTTCTTTGAGCCCATTTTATCAATTTATAGGAAAATCCCTTGTGCGTTTTTAAGTAATTGAATCAAGTCTGTAAATTAATTCATATCAGGCTGTCATTTTTATAACTCCCTCTCAGGCACTTACCAAATCATACCATTTATTCATTTTTTAAAATATTCTTACTAACTTTAACATTTTTTATCCTACTAGTTGCACAGAACTCTTATTGTTTTAATTCTGAATATATTTTAATAATTTCTTAAAATTTTAAAATATATCACTTCATGTAGTTTTTCTTGAAGGCTTTTATAGTTAGCTCAGTTAATTAATTGTAATTTATTTAATTTTTCACATCACTGCACCTCAGTAATATAGGAATATGCTACTATTAGAAATCCATAGGCTTAATGTGAAAACCAAAACCTTCAATTTTAAATTCTTTAAAAAATTTACAACTAATGGAGGCTGCAAACGGCAACTCCTGAACAGCTAGGTAACAGAAGGAACTTAAGAGAAACATCCCTAGGAAGGAGAAACAGAGATGATCTCCTGAGAAAGTTGGGATAGGGAGGGGAGCAGGGGAGAGAAAGGTGTGGTGGGAAAAGAACATGAGATGGTTGAGTGAGAGGAGCAACAAAGATGGAGAACAAAAAAATATTGATATTTTTATAGAGGGAGACACTGTGGGATTAGAAAGAAACTTGGTGCTAAGGAAACCTCCAATAACTCACAGATATCCCTAGCTAGGACTCCAAGCAACAGTGAAATGGGTGCCTAAACAGAACTTTTCATATAATCAATGAATACCACCCTAGTTGTCACTCAGCAATGAATAGAGTCAGAGGCAGAGATTCATAGTTAAGCACCAGGCCCAAGCTCCTGGTCCAACTGAAAATGGGAGAGGAGAGAGTATAGGAACAAAGGAATCAGGACCACTGCTATTGGGTGCTCACTGTCTCTGAAATATTCGCTGAGGACCCTTCACGGAAAGGAACTAAACCCTCCAAAGGTAGATGACCACCAAACCACGTGGGCAGTTTGTGGAGCCTTTTGCAATAGGATCAGAGTATATTCCTGGTACATGAACTGACATCTCAGAGCCTATTACATACAGAAGAACACATAACCCAGTTTTTGTACTGGGATGAGGGACTCAAACCTAGCTCTACTGGATATGCTAGACTGAACTGACTCACTTTGGGATTCCTTGCCCTCCTTGGGGAATGGATAAGAGGATAGGGGCACGGACAGAGGGAGAAATAGAGACTGGGAAGAGGAAAGGGAGGGGGAGCCATGGTAGATATGGAAAAAAACTTTAAATAAAAAAAGAAAAATGTATATTTAGTAAATAAATATAAGTCAACTATATGCACAGTTTTAAAGGAATTTTACTAATATTTTTCTCCCAAGATTGTGTTTATGTTATTTTGCAAGAACTATTAAATATGAAAACATTTGGTATGTTTAAAACAGAGCAAAGAATATCAAAAGTTACTCCTAAACTGTTGAATGTTTTTTTTTTCTGCCATTTGCAATCCTCATCATATTTTAGACTATATTTATTTATTTTCAGTACACACAGTGCTTGGCTAAGCTATGTGTCACAGCTCACACTTAATGCCACACAAAGCAAATATTTCTTCAAATATATCAAGACAGTGAAGCATCAATGTTTAGATGGTTGGATGTGGTTACCAACTCCTACATCACTGATAAATATTAGGCTAAATAAATATACACATCACAAAATATTTAGAAAATGTTTTAATATTATTATTATTTCAAATTATTAAGATGGAATTTCTGTGTTTTACAAATATATTAAGAATATGTTGTGAATATAGAAACATTAATTCAGAGTCAATGAGTTGTTTATTTTTTACAATTTTTTTATAGCTCTATTCTTATCTATTACCTTCTATCTGTTATTGGAAAATAGATTAATAAATATATTTTGAAATAATGGTTTTAGAAGGTTATTGTATTTTAATCATTTTATTTTTATATACAATCTACACAAAATATATACATCTTTGTCAAATAATTCTCTAACAATATTTACATATGATACTATGTACAAAAGGTACTTGTCTTATGCAGACATTTATCATCACCTTCTGCTCTGGTTTCTGGAAAAAAAAATAAACAATCAGCCAGATTTTTTTCTTTGAAGGCAAAATACTACAAATATCAGCCCAAAAGTCAGTTCTGACAACAGATATTCTAGAATAATACAAAATAAAATAAAACATGCAATTAAATATCATTTTATTTAGCTAAGTAGCTGTGGAACAATATTTAAAAGAACTGAATTATCCAATACAGTTTGATTTCAGTAGAGAACAGTTATGCATGCTTTATTAGAATTAAAAACAAATAAAACTGAATACAAATTGTAATGCAATAATAGCTACTCCAATATTTTAACCAAGAACAGAGTAAAAAAAAATAAATGTCATTTTTAAATATGAGTATATCTAATTATAGGCTATTTGGGAGGGATATTTTCAATAATAAATATTTCGGCTAATTGCTTCAATGGCACAATAGAATTACTTACAAAAGCAACTTAAACATTTTGGGGGTCTTATAGTCTTATAGTACAAAGTCCATCATCAGGATTCAGGTTATATCAAGAACAACTTGGTAATATAACATGATATAGGGACTACAGTAAGCAGAAAGTAGAGAATTTTGGTTCTCAATTAATTTCCTCCTTTGTATGCAGGCCAGAAGTTTGTATTAAACACCTATATCAACTAATCCAATGTAGAAAATCTTTTACACACATACCTTCAGAGTGAACTCTAAAGTGATTCTAAACCACATGATTCAGTCATGATTAGCCATAATGAATCCAACTCATGTCACTTTGACGCTCAAACACATCATCTCAACACTATAAACATTTACAGTGTCATCCACTGTCACATGACTATGTCATAACGCATAATCCATTTAGTGTAACTTCTAAGGTCCCTAGAATCTTTACCAGTGCTAGCAATGTGGAAAGAACAAAGTCTCTTCTTAGATTTAAAGCAGTCTTTTAATTGTGAGGCTCTATAATATGAACACCAAATTATGTTTTTAACTTATTCCTTAGTTGAGGGGCAACTTTGTTGTTTTCAGTTTCTAGCTGTTACAAACAATGCTTCTGTGAACATAGTTGAACAAATACTTTGGAGTAAAACAGTGGATTTTTGGTTATATATTGCTGGATCATTGGGAAAATAGATTCCCAGTTTTCTGAGGAACTGCTATACTGGTTTTCAAAGTGGCTGAACAAGTTTACATTCCTACCAGCAATGGCAGAGTCTTCCCTTTACTTCACATCCCCTTAAGCATAGATTATCATTAGTGTTTTTGATCTTAGCCTGACAGTTGTTGGATGGTATCTAAGTGTTGTTTTAATTTTCATTTCCTTAGTGGATAAGGATGATGTGATGATAAGCAGTTCTTTAATTTTCTTTTGGCAGTTTTAGACCTTTGTTGGAATTTCTCTATTTACCCCTATACCCTATCTTTAACGGGATTATCTGGGCTTTTATCTCTAGCTTCTTGATTTCTTCAGATATTTTAGAGATCAGTCCTCTGTCAGTTGTAGAATTGGTGAAAAATCTTTTCCCTTATGTAAGTTCTTGATTTGTCTTATTGACTTGTGTCCTTGCTTTACAAAAGCTTTTCATTGTCAGGAAGTCACACTTATTAACTGTTGCTCTTAATGTCTGTGATACTGGTGTTATATTTAGGAAGTGGTCTCCTGTGCCAATGTGTTCAAGGCAACCCCCCCCCCTTTTTCCGTCAGAATCAGTGTAACTGAGTTTATGATGAGGTCTTTGATTGACTTGGATTTGAATTTTGTGCATGGCAATAGATATAGATCTATTTGCATTCTTCTACATGCCATCATGCAGTTATGCCAGAACCACTTGTTGAAGATGCTTTCCTTTTTCCTGTGTGTGTGTGTATATATATATATAGCTTCTTTGTGAAAATTTGGGAATTTATAGGCATAAGGATTAATATCAGGGTCTCTATTTTTATTCTATTGATCCACATGTCACTTTTTATACCAATACAACACTATTTTTATTACTGTACCGTTTATAGTAGATCAATTCAGGAATGGTCAATCCTCCAGAAATTTTTTGTTAATAGGATTTTCTTGGCTATTCCAAATTTTCTTTATATGAAGTTGAATTTTTTTTTGAAGTTTCTGAAGAGCTGTGTGGGATTTTGATGAGAATTCCATTGAATCTATTTATTTCTTTGGTAAGATTGCCTTTTTTTTTTTTTTTTTTTTTTTTTTTTTTTTTTTTTTTTTTTTTTTTTTTTTTTTTTTTACTATGTTGATCCAAGAATGAGAGGAATCTTTTAATTTTCTGATACCTTCTCAATTCCTTTCTTCAGTGATTTAAAATTTTTGTTATGTTTTGCTTAGGATTACTCCAAGGTGTTTTATGTTATTTGTAACTACTGTAATAGAGTACTCCTCAGCAGAAAAAAAAACAGATATCTTGAAATTACAGGCAAATGGATCAAACAGGAAAAATCATTCTGATTTAGTTAACACAGACCCAGAAAGACAAGCATGGTATATACTCACTAATCAATGATTTTAGTTGTAAAGTAAAGGATAACCAGGCTACAATACACAACCCCTGAACAGCTAGAGAAACGTAAGGCAGAAATTAATGGACACCCCTGTGAAGAAGAAATAAAGATGGGAGTAAATTAGGACCACAGGGGAAAAGAGGTAAAAGGAGGTGAGAAGAGAATGTTATGGAAATGGAAGACTGTGGTAGGGGAGGGACAGATAGGAAGAACAATGAAAAAGATACCTTGATAGAGGGAGCCATTATGGGGCTAAAGAAAAATCTGATGCTATGGAAATACCCAAGAACTCATAAAGATGACCCCAGCAAAGACTCCAAGTAATAGCAGAAAGGGTACCTAAATTGACCTTCCCCTATAATCAAACTGATGAGTACCCTATTTGTTATTATAGAACCTTCATTCAGCAACTAATGGAAGCAGATGCAGTGATCCAGAACTAAAATCCCAGTTCACGCAAAGTGAGGAAGCAGAGATTATATTAGATAAGGGATTAAGATCATAATGAAGAAACCTGGAGAGACAGCTGACCTCAGGTATTGAGAGCTCACTAGCTCTGTACTGACAGCTAGGGAACCTCCAAGGGACTGAGATAGGCCCTCTGAATATGGATGACAGAAGAATGTCATGGGCAGTTTAGGAGGCCTCTGGCAGTATAACCAGAATTTATTCCTAGTGCATGAAGTAGCTTCCTAAAACTCATTTCCTGCAAAGAAACACATTACTCAGCTTTGATACTGGAGGAAAGAACTTGGTCCTACCTCAAATGAATATGCCAGACTGCATTGACTTAACCTAGGAGTCCTTATCCTCTTTGAGGTAGGAATGAGTGATTGCATAGGCAGAAGCTAATGGATAGCTGGGAAAAGGAGGTGAAACAGTGGTATTTATGTTTAAAAACATTATATAATTACAACGACACACATGGATCATAACCATCTAAAAAGAATAGAATTGTGTAAAAGCAAGGAATAATTAGACCAGTGCAAGACTGAACCTTAGTAGGGCAAATGTCATATTCTGTACTTCTATATCTGACAGTTTGACCTTGTGATATATTTCTCTTGGCTAAAATTAAGATATGTAACATTACTTTTGCTTCTTGACATTTTTACTGTTCGAAATATTGTCTGCCTGCAAATTTTCTCAACATCCATCCAGTATTCCTTACATATTCAACATCCAGACAATTCTATTGTAGCTTACATTTCACCTGCATAGCTTCATGTAGCGGTCTCTCAAGACTTCTTAACAGAAACAGGACTCTGAACCTTGTGTTTGTTATCTGTGAGTATCTCAATCCATGGTAGAGATGGATGTTTCTTCAATATTTATTATAAAATGTCTTTGCAGTCAAAAATCTCTAAAGCAACATAATAACATATAGTACCCAGACTTTGTGTATATTCCATGTTTATATGGTTTATTATTTTCTAACTTTGTTCCTTTTTTTCAGAACTTTATCTTTTTACTACCTCTAAAGTATATGTATATTACTAAACACATTGTAAACCCTTACAGATTTTTTGTATGAATCTGTTTTTGCTGTATATATATATATATATATATATATATATATATATATATATATATATATATATACATATATATATATATATATATATCTTTTTCTGACTACACCTTTAACCTGCTAAAGTGTTACTAATATTAATTCCATGGCTGTTGTGGCTCGATTCCCCCAGCTCCTTGGTCTGTGAGATCTTAGCTTTATGGCAGAGGTACTGGCAGGGACCATGTCTACTACACCAACTCTGGACAATTTTAAGGACTATAATGCCACCAAGTAAAAGATAGCTGCCCACTGCTCATGAACACCTTTAAATGTTTGGCAGCAGAGCCTCTTTCAAGGTTTTGCTACTAACATCGAGTCAGAAAGCCTCTGTAAAAGGACCTGTGCTTCTGCTCACCACCAGTAAACAGAGCCTTCCTAAGAAAATGCTATTACCAAGAATCCATACTAGACTCTGTTCCCTTTCTACCTTTATGAACAGAAAACTCATCCTTTTACTGAGGACTCTCAGAGACTGAAAGATCCTGTCATTTTGTAGCTCTATATCCCACAGGCCACTGAATCTCTGTTCTAAGTCCCACCTGAGAGACACAAGTTGGAAGCTGGCTTGGCTCAGTTTCTGTATCTTAGAACCCCCTTTCCAGATTTATGTAGATGTACATGTCCCACACTGGAAAAACATTTGTAGTTAGAAGTTTTGCTGTTCCACCAAGCTGGTCCTATAGTCATTTAGTTTCAAATAATTGCACAAAACTTATAATAATTATAAGCTGTTTGGCCTATGACTATGTCTTATTACTTGATAACTTACTTTTAAATTAACACATTTCTTATCTATGTTTAGCCATGTGGTTTGGTGTCTTTCTCAGTGCAACATTCTCATTTTTCTTCCTCTGCATCTAGCTGGAATTCCCTCTTTCGTTCCTATTTCCAGAATTCTCCTTGTCTGGTAACTCTACCTATACTTTCTGTCTGCCTAGCTTCTGGCTAATCAGGGTTGTTTTTTATTTGCCAACCAACATTTATAGAAATGTTTATACAAAATGCTTATCTATCACTTCTGTATCATTTAAATGTACACACACAATGTATTATTAATCCTATGGATGAATATAGTAAACAGCTTTTAGCTGATAAAATATGAAGAAGATAGTTCTTGATTAAAACCTTTGAAATCTGTCACACATTAGATTCAGCAGTTGTACTTATGAAAACACATAATTTATAATTTGATTCTCATAATTTACAATTTGATTAAATATGTTATATTCTTCAAATCATCTTTTAGATAGAAGGCAAAAGGTTGTTGACATTATAAAGAACTTATAGACCTCTAGTTAGATATATAAGATGCATATAAGAGAATGCTTAATATATTAACTCAATTATATTGCCCTTATATTTTTCCTTTATCCATATGTAAAAATTATCCAAAATTACAAACTTAACTTTATGCATGAGCAATATTAATTATCTACTCAATATCCTTAGCAGCGCTACTCTAGATGGCCAAATAAAAATATCAGCAGTATTCAACTTAAAGGGGTATTTTTATTCTTACATACAGCAGAATAATGTTGAAGAGGATGATCATAATTACCCTACCCGAAAACTTTCAATATTACCTATTTTTACTTTTAATTTTTGACTTTATTGTTTGACTCAAATAAGAACTCTAGGCCAGTGAGATGAAGGGAAGGGTGCAAGCCTCCAAGTGAGATGACTTATGTTAAATCACTAGAAATCATATGCTTTAAGAAAAAAATAGGATCTCTTCACATTGACAAATGACCTCCATATGCATTATATGCCATTTGTGAGATGAGTATAAATTTAAAAAAAAAATTAAAACAAAACTTTAATTTGAGGGCTAGAGATATGGCTTAGTTTATTTTCCAGCACCTTCTCAGTAAGTCACAAGAGATCTGTCATCCTTGCTGGTCATCATAGCAACAGCTTAAATATGCCAAACATAAATGTATACGTACATATTTTCCTAGGAAATTACACTCCAAGTTCTTCTCTCAAAGCTCCCATGTTGCCTTTGATCTAAAGGAAAATACTCTAAGAAAATTATGGAAGATACATTTTTAGTACAGGAATTTTTTTCTCATTTGGGCAAAAGGCTTTGCTACATTATTATCAGCAATGATGAGAGACACAAAAGTTAATGCCTGAATGAATTGTCACCTATTAGTTAACATGTAAAGATAATACAAAGATTTTGCTGTTTATTTTAATTTATGTTATATAATCTTTAATGTTTATTGTCTATAAACATGTTTTCATATGGTAAAAAGAGGAGGAATTGTTTTACTGTGAATGACAAGATCAGATGACAGAAATCTGACCAATCTGTGTCACCTGAAGCTGTTTCAGTCATTTATTAACCACAAATGAGAGGATAGGCTTCAGCTTACATGGTCTCATGATGTCTAAATACATCTACTTGTTATGGTCACACAATCAATAATGAAAAACGTGAGTTACCAGTCCAAGGAATGTTTTTTTCTCAGGGTCCAAGAGATGGCACTTTAACTTTAACGTATATAACCAATCTCACAGCTTTATCTCTCTCTTTTTCTTACATCATCTTTATTGGCAATACCCTTACTGGAAGGACAACTACAACAGTGAAGGCATAGGCTTCTACACCCATGCAGACAGTCATTCTTTGGCAAGGCAATTTGGGGCTTGAATTCCTCAGAGTCATAAAGAAGGGTGTAAGATTTACACACAGCCAGTACCTGTCAACTTTGTTTTATGACACAAAGGGTGAGGTTTTTCTGGTGGAGATCAATTACAGATTAGAGCAACAAACCAGTGTAAAGGGGAAATCATGTGCCTTAACTACAATCCTAAACGGGATGACTCTGTCCAGATTTTACTAGTAAAGATAATTGCAGGAAGGGCAGACATTGAGTCTGCTCTGGGCAGAGGAAAGAAGACCTGATCTGTGAGAAAATATATCTTGTCTGTGTAACTGTTTTCACACATAGCTAGAAGTCATCCATGTGCCCCCAGATGTATGGGAGTAATTGTGCCCAATAAATTATCAGTAACACTGGTAAGTGTTCTTGAGAAATAAATTCCAAGAAAATAACAAATGAGAAAGCTATAATCACACACAAGAAATCCTCTGTAGGAAACTGCTAACATACTCAAAGGCAATTAACACCCAAACTCTTTGAGTATTTGGCTTTATCTCCATCAGAGCCCTTGGCCTTGTTGGTGCCAACTGAGTTTTTACTTCATATTTCTGCTACTCTCAGAAATAAAAAAAAAAAAAAAGCACGCACTAAAATTCTATGCAAATAAATAGCATGTCTGTAATAAATGCTGCAACAAACATAAACTTATACTCATAATTCTTTTCCATGAAGACTTGTTTTTTGTATTTGCCACCATTTGGATCTACTACAAAATTATGTTTATAAATAATATAGTGATAGCTCAATGTCCCAATGTTCAGCTGTGTGACTCATCTATGAGCATTTTCTTAGGTTCATGAATCAGTTCTTACCTGCAAACATAGCAATACACTAGGAATACAAAGATAAATACACAACTTTACTCTTCTTCCTTATACAATATTATGAACAGGTAACTATTAAATTATGATAAGATTTATTTTTATTGAAAAAATAAAAAGTATTTTTAAATTTTATTTTTGAGATTATAATTTAAATACAATATTTTTATCCATTTCTTTCTATAGCCTTCCATATACTTCTGCCTGCCCTCCTTGAGGTTTATGAACTCTTTTGGTTTTATAATTGAAAAATTTTATGATTTGAATTGGTTTAAATCTAAATTTTTCAAATTAGCTGGCTGTCTTGCTTCTCTTAAATTTTAACATAATAATCAGGTGATATCATACTACGGCAAATAGATTTTGTTTTTCTTTTATGCATCCATAGATATAAAAATAAAGTGGCCCCATGATTTTCTTCTTTAATATAGCCATTGAAATGTTCCTGGGCATGGTTTTATTTTCATAGTATGCCACTTATGTCATATAACCTAATTAAGACTCTACAGAAAACATATTAACTATATTATTTCACTCTTATAGTCATAGTCAAATGAGCATCATACAATTATATCTTATCTTAAAATGACAATTAAAACATAATTTTAAAGTAATATACTAGCTAAGTTAAATACACATAATTCTGTATATACAGCATGCTTTACTTTTAGAAGCCAAAGCAATCAATTATTGAAAATGCTCCTTAAAGTACTGCTATTATTATTGTTACTTTATATTAATTTATGTAGCAAAATACATTTTAACTCATGGAATATATATATAAACCATTGATAGACAATATGATACGTCAAAATCTTATAAAAAATGACCAAAGTTTTACATTGACTCATTATTATGCAAGCAAGCATGTGCATAACTTAGTTGCTAAAACAATTACACTATGTAAGGTTTATTCATTGAGGTTGATTAGGTTCTGAAATTGTATAAATCACATATTTCTTATTTACTTATATGTCAATAAAAATTAAGACAAATTTTAATCTTTTTTACAGGAAAGAATTTTGCAGCTGCCATTAAGAAATGATTATTTATACTTCAATTTTAATTATTTATATATATATAATAAATATATATATAAACACTCAAATTGGAGGATGTTTTTAAATTAATAAAATTTAGTTACATGACTAAATTTTAAATGTAGGGAAATCTGGGGTTACTTTCTTCATATAATTTGAAACTGATACCATTGAACAATATAGTAAATAAGTTCCAGAGCTGAAATTGGAGAACAAACTTTTATTTTAAGCAAGGAATATCAACCCCAGAAGAACAAAAAAAAATCTATTTACATAATTATCAAATAAGAAAGACTCATATTCAATTAAAAATTGGTGATAGTTGTATTGCAGACAAGAGTAAACTTTTAACTTGCTATCAAACTTCTCAGAGTCTTTTTTTGAAACAATTCCTATAAGTTTTATAAATTTAAGATTTTACATATGATATTTCTGAACTATATATTCTGCAATAGACACAATGCCTTTATTTCTTCTAAATCCAATTAAAGTCTAACACAAATACTAAGACCTGAAACATAGCAATGCCTCATTACTGATATATTTAATTTTCTAGATAGAAGCATTATATATTACTTCAGAAAGTATTAACAAGCCTGCCAAGCACTTCTCATTTCTTTCACACAACATCTCCCTGTGTAATCTCCTATCTTTCTTTGTTTTTTTCACCTATTCAACAGAAATATCTGTTAGAAGTATTAAATAAAATAACATAATATAAACAATGTTGCCAGAAGACAATGTCAAAGTAATTGATTATAGAAATAGAATACTTTAATAATTTACAAATTGTGATATTTGGTTGCTATGCATAGAGATATTAAAGGAAGCAGTAGTTCTGAATCAGAATGTAGAGAGGTAATATTCAAATGATTTTTCCTTGTGAGAGTTGGAGAGCAATACAGATAGATGAGATGAAGCAGTAACTACCTATAGGGATGCTGAGTGTTCATTGCTCTTCAATACAATCCCAGAACTGAAATACAAGGATCAATTTCCATTCAGCAAATCAAACTGATTTAGTGGAGACTATTGGGAAGTTTTAGAATATATGAACTCTGATGGCTTGATACTAATGATATTCTGAGGAAGAATATTTAATTGTGAGTCAAAATAATATTCATTTATTAAGACTAATTTTAATTAAAATGACTTCAATTATATAATTATAAGCAGTTATTATTACTTTATATTTTCAATAATCTGTAAACTTTGTTAATTAGTTTAAAATTGACAATATACATGACTTATTTTTCTACATTTAAGCAATTAGTGTTCTTCACATTGACATGTGCTTAAATATTACTTATAATATATGATTGCTATTATTTTCAAAACAAAGTTTTAATATTATGCATTATGGTAAATTTACATATGTTGTCTTGAAGTTCCATAAACACTAACAATACCATAATAGGAACAAACTATAAAAAAATATAAGAAAGATAAATATGTATATTAAGCATATTATTCACATTAATTCATATTTTAAATCATAAATTAAGTGCTATCTAGTAATAAGTTGTTGTAAAATAATCAAAAATACCATATTGGTACAAGCTAGTCTAAAGCTACAGTTTCAGAACAAAACATATAAAATAACCATCTGTGATCAACTTTAATTTAATTATGATCTCATTCCATTTGTATTCATTGGAAAGATCTCTTAAGTTTTGTCTAATTGCTTGAAAAATCAACTTGTAAAATTATGTAAAGGAAATTCACATATTCTCTAACTAGCATTTACTTCACTGACAAATTTTAATTTTTATAAAATGTTTCTGAGAGTTTTATGGAAGCATTTATTATAAATTTTTAAACCTAGAATAAAAGTCATATTAATTAATTCTCTACCATGTAAAAGTTATACCTTCAACATTAGTAAAATTTGTTTCCACTTATAAAGGAATTATATTACAATTTTATATATTTAATTAAATAATTTTATTAGTCAAATATTTGTTACCACTATATCTTAATAATAATCAAAGAGTTTTTTTCAATATTTGTCAATAACTTTTCATTTAATTATTTTAAATACTTTAGAAAATGTAATTGTAGTAAAGTATTTCTATTTTTACAATGAAAATTGTCTGGTTTCGTTTTCAATAGATGATTAAATGTGTCTATATAATCATACCAAAGTGTCTATATAATCATATCATAAGATTTCTTTATAAAATAATATGTAATCTAAAAGTTATCATCTTTCAGGAAGAAGAGATTATATGAACAAAAGAGTAAAGACCATGATGAAGAAACTCACAGGCATAGTTTACCTGGGCTATTGGGAGTTCACTGACCCTGAATTAAGAACTGGGGAACCGGCATGGAACTGAACAAGGCCCTTTTCATGGGGATGACAGTTGTGTGACTTGGGCAGTTTGTAGAACCTCTGGCAGTGGGGCCAGAATTTATTCCTAGTGCAAGAACTGGCTTCTTTATTTAATTTTAGTAAGTTGTACTTATCCACAAATCCATTTCTTTTAGGTTTTTAAATATTTTGGAGTACAGGCTTTAGAAAAATGACCTAATAATTCTCTGATTTTTCTCAGTATCTCTTTTTATGTCCTCCATTTAATTTCTGATTTTGTTAATTTGAATATTCTCTCCCTGACTTTTCCTTAGTTAGGCAAGAATTTTAAGCAAATGAGGGAAAAGATTAAAGGAGATATTAGAAAATGAGAAGATCTCCCATGCTCTTGGATAGGAAGGATCAACATACTAAAAATGACAACCATATCAAAAGCAATCTACATATTCCATACAATCCCCATCAAAATCCCCAAACAATTCTTTGCCAAACTTTTTTTATGAGGCCACAGTCATTTTTATACCCAAACCACACAAGAATGCAACAAAGAAAAATAAAGAATTAAGGACAAGTCTGTCTCATAAATATTGATGCAAAAATACTTAATAAAATACTGTCAAGCCAAATTCAAGAACATATCAAAAAAAAAATCATTCACCTTGATCGAGCAGAATACATTCCAGAGATGCAAGTATTGTTTAATGTACAAAACCTGTTACAATGTGATAGTTTCTAGGTCCCTGGCAACCAGAGGCCCAGACCCACAGGCCTGGTCTGTCTCTACATGTTTCTCCTTTGGGCTTCTGGCTCCTTCTGTCTCTGACTCCGCCCTCCTCCTCCTACCTATTCTGATTACTCCTCCTATTTTTTCTATGGTGTGTCATGGGCCAAAACAGCTCTTTTATTTAAAGATTGAGATTCACAGCATACAGAAAGACATTCCCATATCACTTTCTCCTTTCTGTCTAATAAAAAAGAAAGGCTTTAATTTTAACATAGTAAAATTACATATAACAAAACAGCTATCAAGCAAGAATTACAGTTACAACATATAGTCCATTTGTATTTAGCAAACTTAAAATATTCTATCATCCACTTTATCTTTATGAATCTAAAGTTTTATATATATCTTTAATATACCTTTCAAATGGCTAAGAAAAACTGTACCTATATCTATCTTATCTTTAACTACATCAAAACTATAGAAGGATATATTTCCCCAAGTAAACCAGAAGTGTAAGTAACTTCTAAAATCTAGAAATGACAGAGATGACACCTATCTTTCTGGAGAGTCACCCAAAGTTCCTTTATAAAGTTGGGGCATCAATCTTTAGCCTACAGGCTCAGTCTCTTTTTATTTTAGTGAAGCAGAAAATCTGTTTTGCCTATTCTGGTATAGTTCATCGGTCACTTCTCTTCGAGTCCTGAAGAATGTCTGAGAGTTTTCTCTGCAAAGCAGAAACCTGAATGACCATCTCGGCTTGTACTGCCAAAGTTCAGAGGTCACCTTCCTATGGAAACTGTATGTCCAGTTTAAACAGCATACTGTCAAGCAGTCAACACAAGAACAGGTTCATGTCCAGTGGCTAAACAATGCCACAAAGAAGCTAATCACAATATGTTGTTTCTTCGATGCCCATTTTTCTCTTGAAGTAAATTGGTGCTGCCAGGAGAAGACCTGTATCACTGTCCAGTAAAGTATAAGTTCTTAAAACATTTAAATGTCATATTTTGTAGGTCTTAGAAGTGTTTGAAGATTACCTATCTAATTGAATTATATTTTTTATACCTAAAAAAATCTAAATAACATGCATTTCTTAGTTATACATTATATATTGAAATTAGTTACATAAACATCATATTGTAAACAAGAGTAGAAAAATACATTCAGCATAACAAAATTGACCTTAAATTTGTATCAGTAAACCAAAGTTTTTACAAATACAAAACATTTTGAGATCAACAACTGATTTTTTTGATCTAAGTAAATATAATAATCTAAGTTTTTTAAAAATCATTCATATACCATATGTCCCTTTTCTTTTTACAAAGAGATTAATTATGACCATTAACCATTTATAATGAAAACAAATGTTTACAAACAATATTTTTGGAATTTAGGCATAGTTTTCCATTATTACTTTTTGTTGATTAAGGGGCATTGAAAATCTCATGGGTTTTTGAGACTGGATCATAATCTGTAGCCTTGAAGCTGATATGGCCATCTCTTTTCATTAGAGGTTTTTTCAGCGGTCTTGGTTGAAGAAACCATATTTTCCTGGAAGCAATCCACAGGTTCTCATTTTCTGTGGAAACAAAAGTGGAACTCTTTCAAAGCAATAAATCTTCAGACACAAATTTCAAAATCAAGACACCTTTAAAATATATGTTTTTGTTTAACTTAGTCACCTTTGCATTTGCAAGCCATTGTCTTTCTGCAGTTAGCTAATAAACAGATAAAAAAATTAAAAGAAAACACAATAACAACCAAAATCTAGATTTTGTGTCTATTTTTCATCTTTACGTTGCTTATTATATTTTTATTACTCTATTTCTCTTGTTAAAGACTTTTTTTTTCTTTTTTTCTTTTTTCTCTGAAGTCTATGTACTTTTTACACACATTGTAACCCATTTACAGGTTTTACTTTTCATCTGAATCTGTTTTATTGTGAATCTTTAATCATCTTCTAACCAGAAGAGCTTTGAAAATACTCACTCTCTTAGAAAACTACATAGATTTTGCAAAGCTGAATCAGTAAGTTCTCTTAAAGGGACCGCATCTGTTTGTGGACAGCAAACAGAGCAGACATAGGAAAATGCTGCTACTAAGTATCTGTCTTTGTTTCCTTTTTGTTCAAAATAAATAGAAACCTTCAATCAATCATATGCTATCAAGTCTTCTGTGAGATTTTAGGAATTGGTCTGGCTGTAGTTTACACTACCTGCAGCCAGTCTTCCAGTGCCATTTTGAATGTGACCTGGACACCACGCTTTCTTTGTACAATGACCTGCTTTATATAAACAATTGGGAAGCTTTTTTGGATCAGTCTCTGTGTTAAAAACCCTTTTAAAACTTTTTTAGGCTGTAAGTGGATATTTGCCCCACATTGGGCGCCATCTGTTAAATGTAGTCTCTTGGTCCAGGGCGGCCAGAGGCCCAGACCCACAGACCTTCCGCCCAAGACCCCTAGCTGCTTGCCACTGCTCAGGCCCCAGAAATGACTCAGACGTTTATATTAAGTTCATGTTGTTTGGCCTATGGCTCAGGCATATTGCTAGCTTGCTCTTATATCTTAAATCAACCCATTTCTATTAATTTTTCTTGCCACATGACCCGTGGCTCACCTGTGTTCCTTACATGTTGCTCCTTTGGGCTTCTGGCTCCTTCTGGCTCTGACTTCGCCCTCCTCCTACCTATTCTGATTCCTCCTCCTATTTTTTCTATGGTGCCTGTCATGGCCCAAAACAGCTCCTTTATTTAAAGATTGCTATTCACAGCATACAGAAAGGTATTCCCACATCACTATCAATGTCATCCATTATATAAATAACCTGAAAGAAAAAAAAATGATTATTTCATTAGATGCTAAAGAAGCCTTTGGTAAAATTCAGTAATCCTTCATCATAGGGATCTTCGGGGGATCAGGGATACTGGGAAAATACATAAACATAGTAAAGGCAATATCCAGCAAGCCAATAGCCAACATGAAACTAAATGGAGAGAAAAATCTCAGCAATCTATTTAAAATGAGAATGAGAAAGTCAGCTCACACTTTTCCCAGATCTATTCAATATAGTTTCCAGTGTTTTAGCTAGAGCAACAAGACAGCAAAAGGAGATAAAGGGGGTATAAATTGAAAAAGAAGAAATGAAACTATCACTGTTTGCTGTTGATGTGATAGTTTATATATGATATACCCAAAATTCTACCGTGGGACTCTTACCGCCAATCACCTCCTTAACCAATGTAGCAGGATATATGATTAACTAAAATTAGTACTAATTAGTAGCTCTTTAATACACAAGTGATAAATGATCTGAAAAAGAAATAAAGAAAGCTTCACCCTTTAATATAGCTGCAAATAAAATCAAATCTATTGGGGTAACTCAAACCAAAGAGGGGAAAGACCTGACATATTATACACACGAAAATACATACCTTTCTTTACATATAGGTAACCTTACATCTCTATATAGTCACATTTATTTTAACATGTGCACATTTCTTTCTGTTATATATATTTATTCTCTTCTACATCTTATTTTATACAGTTTTATATTCCTTTCCTCCATACAGTTACAAATATCCATAGAGACATAGTTATTTATCTCATATATATCATTCTCTTGTCATATAACATTCTCATACAGCTCTTTGTGAAGATAAAGTTTTTTTTTAATGAACTTATATCATTATGTATTCAAACACATTAAAACTGTTCCAAAATCCAAAGCCAGAATGACAACAAAACAGAAAGGATGATGTACAGTATATCTGCACACAGATTAACATATAGATTAATAGGGTAGACCTGTATTCTAATTACAGGATCTTGTTCTTTTTACAATGACTAGATCTTTTTCAATAATGGAACTTAATAACAATAGCTTTGTTAGGAACTAGAAACAATATATTAAGATGAGAATGACAATTGCTGATGACCCACATACTTTGAACTGATTACTTAGAGAAATCGATCTAAATCAGCCCCTTCTTCTTGTGGACTAGCATGCACAACATGGTAGGGAGCTATGCAAACCTCCAAAAAAGAAAAGAAGTCAGAAGTTCTATGCAAATATAAAACCTACAAACCATAGCAATGATTAAAAAGAAATCCAAGATATTCTGAAATGTCTCAATAGTAGGATTGATATCTTAGGGGAAACAAATAATTTAGTTCGGCTTAAGATCTGCTGAATTGGTAGGAACCTCAGCCTGGTGCTTTTTAATTAAGCAACTGTTTGTGACTTAGGAACTTAGGAAAAACCCAATGCAGTTTTTTTTTTTTTCTAAATTGACTTAATTTTCTGTTTTCTAACTGCTCATCATTTTATCTACAGATAAAGGTGGCTGTAGTTAGAATTTTCTGGTTTATCCAGTCTTAGGTCTAGACATGCAGTCCCACAGTAGCTTAACCCCAAATAATCACACAAAGGTTTATATTAATTACAAACCTTTTCATTTATGGCTTAGCCTCATTATCAGCTAGCTCTCACAACTTAACACATTTGTATTAATCTGTGTCTTGACACATGGCTAGTGGCTTTACCTGTGTTCCAATATGTCTTGCTTTCTTGGGTAGCAGCTCACAGCATCTCTCTGTCACTCTTCCCACCTTACCCTTTATTTATGCTTAATTTTTTTTGCCTGCCTCTAAGCTGACTTGCTACAGGCCAATAAAAGCCTCATCACAGAATTTATTTTTTTTTCATCTGAGACTATAACTGAAAGCCATAACTGCATATATATGTTCAACCATGGGGTTTCCGTACCTAATTAAATAATTTAGAACAAAAATCCTGAATGTAAATCTCAGGAAAATTTACATCTCAGAGAACATAGATTTTTGCTACAAGATAAAGAAAAAAAAGTGATATGAAGTACATATGAGTAGGGAGGAAGGAATAGAAGGTTGATGTCAGAATGGTTGAGGGGAGAAGTATTGAATGACTATGATAATAATACATTAGTCTGAATTAATTACTAAAACTCTTATATCAGGTCACAAAAGCAAAATATTTTTATTTATTACTCAGGAAAACTGACTTTATCATCTCAGAGCCTGGTATGCTTAATACTTGGTCATCTGAAGGACAACAGCAGCTTTACCCCTGTTTACATGCGATGTCAGTTCTTGTTCATATTTTATAAGCACTTCACCATTCTGCTGAAAAAAAAGTCAAACAAAACATAAAAATCACTGAATATCTAGAGAAATCTCCCTGTGTGGACACCAAAAGATACAGCCCAAATATTTCAAAATAGAAATTTAAGTTTTGATTGAAACATTGCATTTTTTAAATGTATAGTACTTTTTTTTTCCTGAATTATTTCGTGGTTATATTTAATTAATAAAGGCAAAACCTTTTTACTTAGGATATTAATTAAGTTTAAAAGATTTTCTCTCTTTATAAGAATCAAAACATTTAATATATAGTTGGTATTGATTAAATACCAAATAAAACTAAACTCTTATTTAAAGATTATTCTAGTGGTTATCTTGACAAAACTTTAAAATTGTGTCTGTGTGTGTGGTGTGTGTTAGATGAATTTTCTCAAGGGTATCTAGAAATTCTATGAGCTGACATGCACAAATATAGTAAAATGAATTCAATTTCCTTTACCGAGTTTGTTTCATACTTGTGAGAATTACTAGATTTAAAATGTTAATGCACATCATTATATTTTCATTTGTATTTAAATCCAGTAAACATTCCTTGTAATCACAGTGGTGTTACCAGGAGTAATATGTGGTCTAGAGTCAGAGCTGTATTGTTTATCTCAGTTCAATAATTTGCTTAATGCTGATTATCACCTTATTTCAGTAAACACCAAACAGCGGATATTATAAATCAGCAAATGCTAAGGGACAGATTTTCATTTTTACAAAATAGCAATGAGCTAGGACACCTTTGAGATATACAGATGTGCTCAGGTTTCTCCACATGAATGTACCTGTGCCCTTGAATGAGTAAAGAAACCATACCTGTTGCTTAAATGTGGGAATTTTATAGGTTAAAGAAAGCACAACAAGAAAGAAAATCACTCCATATATTGATGTCAGCTAACAATTTTAAGAATATTGTTAAATTTTAATTAGTATGGCATCTAGGAGATTTTTAGAAGATACTTGTAATGCTCCAAAGTCATATGGAGCTTTAAGGTCCTTGCTTTATGCTGTCTCTAATAATATTAGCAATTTTCTTTTTGGATAGCATTAGAACTTATTAGGTAACAGAGCACCTACAAGTCATTAAAGTACAGATAACACTTATATTTTTAAATTTATTGGATATCCTTTTCCTGCAATTTGTAAACAGCTGCCCACCAAAGTGGGTTTGATTGTTTATAGTCTTGCTCCACTTCCAGCTCAATCACTCATCTTCCTCTTCCACATGTGGAAAAAAAGTGATTCTCAGATTTCCTCTTTTGGCACCTGTTGCCATAAGGAATCACCTTCTTGTATGGATTCTTCTTGTGAATCCTCAAGCAATAATAAACTCTTCCCTGTGTCACTTTGGGTTATTGTGTTTTCTCACAGCAAGAAATACAATTAACATGGAAGACTGTTTGCTAATCTCTCATGGCAGCCATACCATAACACTGTGCTAAATTGCTATGTGTTAAATTTTCAGCTCCATTTTTAACTGACAACATTTCTAATGTAGAACATAGAACTACAATTTGTCCAACTTAAAATGTAACATGAAGTGACATATATCCCAAATCTGAGGCAAGTCACTGTAGGCTGTATATGTAAAATATTTACACTAAAAAGTCACTTGTAAGGATAAATTTAAACTTTGAATGAACATGGTTTAAAATATTTTAATTTCTGTTTGTGCGTAATTTGCTTGCAAGTATTTATTTTCCTCCAAATTTATAAGTGTAAAGCCCAGAGTTTACCCTTGGACACCTTTGAACTGGCAATTAATATTGTTTTGAACTGCTGCATGTGTGTTCAGCCTCAAGCCAGGACCTCTGAAGTAGGAGCCAATGCTCCTAGTCACTGAGACATCTTTTAAGTAGGATTACGCATGATGTTAGAAGACAAAGATAGGCAGTGACGGCAAAGCAAAAACAAATATGGGGCTGCGCAGGAGAGAGCGAAGAATATGTACACATGTACTTGGAGTTCTCTCTTTTTCTTTGATTTTTCTCATAAAAAGGTGTTATTTTTAAAATATTTAAGATATAGAAAAGGTCTCTCTAGGATTGAAAAATCTCATCTGTTATATAATATTTGATAAAGTAAATTACTTAAATGCATAACTTGAAATTGTTTTTCAATGTAGGCAGACTTAAATAAGGATATATTTCCATATAATATGTGGATACCTTATCATTTAAATGTTACTGCTGCTGTATATTTCATCTTAACATAAACATTAAAAAATAGTTTCAATCCAGCCTCAAAATTGTGGCTGATATTTACTCTTTTTATATGTGTTATTAGCAGGTTGCTAAAGAAATAATAAACCCAATACTAATTGAGAAAACCTCTGATTTTTAAAAAAATTACATGTCTAGCAACACTTATTGAAATGTGAAACTAGGCTAGAGCACACAGTTCATATTAAGATGCATAACCATATTTACTAATTGCTGAAATATTAGAGAACTAGAGTGTTTCTTCTGTTGCAATATAGGTTTAGAATCTGGAAATTAAATAAATTTTGTGTTGAGTAAAAACATATTTATATTCATTATATCTATGTTAAAGTTTTCACAGAAAATTATAGACAAGTATTAATATTCAAGTCAATATCAATGTTCACCAATTAATATTGGCATCATGATTCAAATGTAAGGTGTCTTCAAAGCCTTGAATGTCCTTGTCCTTAACATTTGGTCTTCTTTTTACTGCTTGTCTTGAGTTAAAAAGCTCTGTTGTAATGCATGTTTCTGATTTTATGCTCATTATCAACATAACTTAATGTGCAATGTAGCCAAAGTACCATGTGCTGTATCTTCTAAAAGTGTTACTCAAAATGATTCTTTAAAATTATTTTTACAGTATTTGGCCACAGTAGAAAAAAAAACCCTTAATAAAACAATAAGAAAATAAGTTTATAAGTATGATGCAAAGAAAAAAGAACCATAATAATAAACGTAATTATAAAAAAAGAAGAATTTTTAAATAAACTTAGTTTTTAAAACAATAAGTCAAAGTTAAAATCTCTATATTTGTGTTCAAAAGAGCTTGTAATTCAGATTTTAGTCAAGAGAGAGGTGTTAATTCTAAAGTTCAGTATAAAAAATAATGTGTCTCTTTGGCAAAATTATTCTAAACTCTCCAGTGTCCACCTCAAGATTTTTAATTTCAATTTCTCTGATTAAATTTCAGTACCTTGACTGACATTGTATCTTTTTAGTCAGAGTGCTTTTCTACATTATGTAAGGCACCTATTTTGATCTACAGCACTGCACAATAAGTCAGTTAAGTAATTAATTCAGTCAGTGTTCGATTGGATACAAATCGGTTTCCAGCATATTCATCACAATGCTTCCAAAATAATGAATCTATCTTCTGTGCCAGTGAAATGGATAATGAAATAGACTGTTGTAAATCCACAGGTAAGGGAGATACATGGGAATTGAATGTAGTTTACTGTGTCTAATTTTAGTAGAGTTCTATATGCAGGTGGCATACTTGGAAATCTTTGTAGCTACATTATTCCAACTGATCATTGAAGGCAGAATCCATTTTGTAGATTTAGTCCAATCAAGTATCTAACTAATCTTAAATAAAATGCCATGTTTTCACCCTGTTTTTCTAAAAGTTTAAAAAACAAAACTTTACACACCAAATTCTCCAAAATTCACTTTAATGCTATTTTATAGATTTCTTGCTCTTTTAATAGCCTATGTCAGTCTCACTTCAAAAAAATTAATTCAAAGAAATGAATGTCCTATATAAATGTTCACATATATATGAGTATTAAGTTAAAAAATACATTTTATTAAAGAACAGCACTTTACCTTTATACTATGACAGATTTAAATTATTCTTTTCGTCTGATATCATGAGAGACATTCTGATTCCCAAGGCTTAGCTTTGACATCTGTGCTCTTTGCAAACCTTTGCCCAATGTTTTTATTAACTCAATTTAATAGAACCTTTTTTATGATGACCTTAAGAATTTAATAACTCCTCAATGCAAGGACAATCCCACCTGCAGGCTCCAGTGGGATTAAACTCTGATAGTTCAATATGTCTTCTGGAACACATAAAAGCAAAGAGGAATAGAGAGAGAGGCAGCTACACAGAGCAGTCTCTTCTCTCTAACCAACAAAATAGCTCTACTGCTTATAATGGTCAATCCCAGAGATGTGGAGAATCGTAGGGATTGCTATGAAAATATGCAGCCCTCTCCCAGCATCTTAATAATATTAATCTAACTCTGTTTGTGTCAGTTACTCTAGTGATCTTCAATTCCAAAGTGCATCTGCTCCTGAAAGACACACTGCATATTTTATAGATCTGATCAATATGTCATTAGTCAACAACCTGACACTAGCCCACAAATTAATCTATTTTTTTTTTGTCAACCCAGCATTTTCTAGTCCTTTGTAAGCTCATTCCTGGAGTATAAATGGGGTATGGCTTAATCCAATTAAGATAAAATTAACTTTTTTTCCTGTGATAGTTTCCTTCTATGTTAATTCAAATCTCTGTAGACACCTGCTCAAAGCACATAATTTTATGCTTGACCTCTTATGTGTGAGATTAAAATGGTAAAGATATATGCATAGGAAGTCAGTGAGCTGTCTGTCTGTTTTTACCCTCCTTTCCCTTCAGAATCCTGCTGGAAAGTGCTCAATTGAACACATACACTTCCGAAATGACAGCGATATATTTATTTGAGTTTTCGAAATGACTCCCATTTAATTTTTTTGTTTAGTATATGTGATATCGTTGCCATTTTGAAAGGAGAATTAGTAACATGGGCAATAGTACCATGGGGATTATTATAAATTTGAGAAGCCAGAGCTTACCAGCACGTTGTAATTTGCAAAACTAATCTTCTATACTTCTTTTGCCCCTTTCACTACCTGTTTAAAAAGGTGATAGATAATTATTTATTTGATAAAATTATTAAGTCAAGGTTGTCTTGCCATTTGGTCTATACAGAGATTAGGTTGAATAATTTAGCAAGCATTTTCCTAAGAACTTGATATGTATGACTTTGATGTTCACTCTCTGGTCTCTTTTAAATATAACAGTTCTACTAATCCTCAGGCCAGCATTTGTGTGGAGTTTTCCTCCTGGGCAAACTTGTTTCCATTTTCCATCTCTGACTCTTCCTGCAACCAACATCTACTCGTACCCTGAGCTGCCTTTGGGCTCCAGTTTCCTTTAAAGCATTCAGAAGTCATACTTTCCTCTACAAATAACGTTTTCTCTGAAGGAAAGATAAATGACAAGTCACTTTTACTTCTAGGAGAAATGTAAGGAAATTTATTGCTTCCCATGAGATTTATGTGAATGAATATCCTTGACCCTGTCACAGAGAAGTGAAGTAGAACAATCATTTTTATTTCTTGGACTCCATAAGATGGTTTCTTAAAAATTTCTGTTTGTGCTGTGAATACCATGAAAAGGAAAGACACAACCAACAGAGAATAGAATAAGTGCATCTCTAAGACTAAGGAAGGTTTGCTACTTTATTTCTGATCCAGAAGCACATATCAAAGCAGCTATACTGGTTAGAATTTTGGCATCTTGTCACAAATTATTAAATCATTCCTGTGCCTCTTTTATTTTAAGTGAGTAGATGTTCATATCTGCTTTAACAAAACTATAAATAATAAAAGAAGGTTGGTAAAATATATGTGAACAATGGAAAGTGGTAGAATTTTACATTTCTGTTCACTTATTTCTTCAGCTCAGTTCATTAAAGGCCCAGAGTTCCCAAATGTCTATGTTGACCACCTGTGTTTAGATCTGTCCATGTATACCCTGAGAACTTCTGAAAATAAACACTAGTGCTCTACCTGGTATGCCTCATTGATAGGCTGTGTCTATTTGGCACAGAAAAATGAATAGGTAGTCCTTTTTTGCCTCCACACTGCCTGCCTTCCTGCTTCTTAATTGGCAGCCGGCTCTTGTTCAAGTGGTAGGAGGCAGACCCTCCATGGCTGCTCTACAGCTGAGAAGATGTAGTCAGCCAACTTCCTTCCAAAAGATTCTAAGATTCGTTTCAGAACTTAGATTTTTAGCTAGCTTTATACCAAAAAAGGAAAAAGAAAACTACAAATAAACCTTTCACCTGATAAAAGATAAAAGACAATTTCACAGAGAGATATCCACTTGGGACCCAAAGAAGGAGACAGTTGGAGATTGACTATTTAAAAATGTGTTCTGCTGATCCTGTTATCTTAAGAGAAAGATGAAAGTTTCCTGGTGGAGCCCACAGAGGCTCAAATAAGGTACAGTCCACAGACTTCTTTTTTTTTTCTTTTTTCTTTTTGTAACTTTACTCACATCTTTTATTTTGGAGATGTGTTATCATTATCTGGACTAGATTATTTTATTTGTTTTATATTGGAAAATTATTTGGGTAAACTAAAAATTTTTGAAGTGAAAATATGAAGTAACAGCATTTCAAAGAATTTAATAATATGATAACTTCTTCAAATTTATGTATTAAAATAAAAAAGTGGTACAAAAGTTTTTGAAATTTTCACAAAACTCAGATAATTCTTCTTATTTAAATCAGAATTTTACTGAAAAATTTTCATTTCTGAGTAGAGATGTTGAAACTGCTCATAAATTGATATATAAATAGATACAAAATAATGTATTTTATATATGCTTCTTGCAATGTTAATAAACAAGTATCAGTAGATAGCACAGCATCTGTAGTTCACCTTCCGAGAAAGCTCTTATTTTACTAAATATATATACTGCCTTATCTACTAACCATACTTACATTAGTAATTTCCTTTTAAGTTTCAGATTTTTCATAACTAACATAATATTCTTCTGCTACTTTTTATTTTGTACATTTGTAGTGGGATTATGTTCTGTTACACTGTAAATATATATCCCTCCTAATGGTTTAATAAAAAGCTTACTGGCCAGAAGGCAGACAGGAAGTGTGGGTGGGGCTACCAGCACAGACGCCAGCAGAGCCACCAGCAGACTAAGAGGAAAGAAGACAGCCACGCTGCTCTGAGAAGAGGTACCAAGGCACATAGATGGGTTAGTTTAAGAGTAAGAGCTAGCCAGCAATATGATTGAGATGTAGGCTAATCAGAATAAAATTAATATAAGTCTTTGTGTGATTATTTGGGGATAAGCAGCAGTGGGGCTCCAAGTGGGTCCTTGGTTTAGGCCAGAAATTCTGGGAAAGAAACTTCTTATTGCATACACTGTTTAAGCCTTTGATTCTTTAGTTTCTGTAAAAAATACAGCATTATTACAGTGAATTATAGATACTAACATATTAATTTTATTCTCTAGATGACTGAATTCATCTATTTCCTCATACATAGATTAGTTTTGAAGGTCCAATGACTCTTCAGTCCATGTTTTTGTGAGAGAAATTCTATCATCAGCATGCCACTATGTCAGGATCAGCTGAGCTTTCATGTTTTCACTAATACTTCTACATCTCACAATGGTCTCAAGACCTACAGTTATGGAGTGCAGACTAACTTACACTAGCTCTTCAAAAAACACACTATACATTTTTTCTATCTTTTGTCTTGAGAGCAGGAGATATTTATTTTAGATCTTGATAAGTATTAATAGCTAGGTGGCTCTGTCCCTTATGCTTGGCAGGCACTGATAACTCATTCACATATATGCAGATCATGAAGCAGATAGAAATCTCAGCTTGTAAATAGAAGAAAATGTCACCTTCAGATTCTGCCCACAATTATCCACTTCTGTTAGCTAGGCCACAGTTCTAAAGATGCTACAGCCTCCCTAATGAAAATCACCAGTTGGGACTAAATGTTCAAACACAGAAGTCTGCGAAGATATTTTATATTAAAATAAAATACTAACAAACTGAGGACATGTATAATATCAATGATAGCTTCAGGTGACCTGATTTATTGGGAAAGTGCTTATGTTTTTCTACCTCCTTTGGGTCTATTGATATAGTCATTGGTATAAAGTTGAATCATTAATATATGAATGCCATATATGGATTTTCATTGTATTCTGTACATACCATTTTTTCCATTAGGAACCAGTATAATTAATATAATTTGAAACATAACTAGGCCATTTCTTTGCCTAAAAATGAGCAAACTTTAACCATATTCTTGAATATAAATATTACTTGATTGTTAACTGAAACCTGAATAATTGTGGTTTCCCAGATATTTTCAAGGGTTTTTAGTGACCTTTAAAATAGAATGTAGGAATTATTCTGTACATGCTTTTTTTTGCATTTATACTTCCCTAAAATTATTGAAATTAAAGCTTTAGCAATCCCCAAATATCTTGTAGACAGGCATAGTTGTTAAATCAAAGAACTTCTGACTGATTTAAACCTAAACTATTCAAAGGTAGCAAAAATAGCTTCCAAACAAATGCTAATATAGTCTAAGTTGTAGAAGAAGAAGTTTATGTCACTTAATTGTATGTAATGTAAGAATTACAGTTAAAATTAAAATACAACAGATTGATATTTATGTTACAGATTTTATGTTTATATTACCATGTCCCATTGTCTCATTTTAAACTATTTGGAAAAAAACTGGATAACTTACAATTATAATGCACTGAACACATCAGTATAAATGACCAGATAATGACTCATTGATTTTCCACAATTGTCTGACTTATGGGTCTCATACATTATGAATACGAATACAGGTTTTAACTTTTATAAGTTTCAGGGTTTTTTTTTCTTTAAAATAGAAGTAGTTATTATATGCAACTCAGAGAATTATGGTGACAAGTCAAATTCATGAATTTGTTCCAAGCCTGGAAATACAGCTCTATCAGCAGAGTGTTCCTATGTCCATGAAGCCCTCAGATTGATTCCTAGCATGCATTAAACTTGACAGAATGATACATGTGTAAATATACACGTAGGAGAATCAGAGGATCATCAGAGGACGTCTTCTGCTTACATGTCAGGATCAAAGGCAACCTGGACTACGCTATAGACCCTTTGTCAAAGAAGAAAATGTAGAGATATATGCAAAATAATGAAGAGCTGTAAAATATATTTGACACTATAAATCTATTTACTGGTTGAGAAAGGTAAGCGAGAGCACAAACTCTAAAGAATATGATCACAAACATATTTGTGCAATTGTTTTGGAGAAGGATGTTTGCTTTAACTCTGAGCAAATTTTTATGGCTCATTATATTCAATGAGAAAAGCTACATCACACACTCATTTGTATGTTCATGATTAGTGTTTATTTTATTATTACTCAAAGTAAGAGACATTGTGGGTTAAATAAAATGCAACCCAGGGATTCTACACTTTGTTGTAGGAAAGCAAGCACATGATAATTGTAAGTCTTGAATGTTAGTATTTGCTTTTTTATATTTGAAAAAATGCATGCTTATAAGCTTTACTGACTTATGAACCATAATCCCACAACTAGTGGAAGTAAATGTAAATGTAGTTGTTTGTGACCTTCCTCTAAAAACAAGATCATTGTCATTGCTAATGTAAGTTCTGTCTCTACTAATGTCATTAGTAATGTTCTGGACACTTATTACCAACAACTTCTACAAAAATAAGAAACTATTGATTATTATATAATGATTTTGATATTTAAATAACAATTAAAAGTGCTAAGTGAGAAGAAATGAAGTGTATAAAATGACCATAGACATAACACTTCTGGCATTTTTTGGAGCCTTCCATTTTTTTTTCAGGTAAAATAAGCTTAACGTGTTTGTCCACAAAATCCATAGTAGTATTTTTATCTTTCTTTAATTTTTAGTTGGTTTAAACAGACATGTGGGATGTTCTTTGACATTTGTTGTTCAAATATCATCTTCAGAAATCAAGAAAAATCATTCCATAAGGATTATTTCATATATTTTCTGTGCCTAAAATTTTGCTGTTCCAAGAATGGCAGAGAAAGTGATAGGCATATTGCTATTGTAATGTATCAGTTTTATTTGCCCTAAATATAAATTTAAAGATTTAAATTTCAAGCATGGACCTATATATTGCACATGTGAATGAAAGTGAAACTTGTATAATAACACTTAACTTTTTTCTTATCTTTTCAAAAATTTCATCTACTTAATAAAATACAGAAATAAAGACTCCTTTTATGTCACCACCATTATTTAGACATGTTTAATACTATAACTTTTAAGAAACTTCAAGTAAGTAACTTAGAAATTGTATCTGAAAGCTGAATGTACTTTAGAGAATCAGAAGTTGTACACAGAACTACACCAAGCTGCTACTAATAGTCTTAAAGCTTTCTGACACTATTTGCTGTACATTTAAGCCTAATTTGGCCACAGATTGAAGTAACAAAACAAACATCACTGTTGCTGATTAAATATGGCTGGATTAAACATTCAATAGATATCATTGTGTAGAGTCTTGTCTTAGTAGTTAAAAAAACATTTGTTGCTCTTGCAGAGGCCCCAGCTTCATTCCCCAGCATCCATATGGTAGCTGTCAACTATTTGTAACTCCAATCTAAAGGGATCTGGTGCATTATTCTGACTTGTGTATGCACCATAAATGCACATTATAGACATGCACTTGTGCAGACAACACTCATATGCATGAAGTAATAAAATAAATAGATAAATGGGTAAGCTACTAAATGCCATGTTAGTTTATGTGTGCCATGTGAGTCAATAAAATTAGCATTGTTATCATAATTATTACCATAAATACTTAACTATTTTATGATGTCATTACAATTTTGTTAATCCATTTAAGAATATTAATATATGATTTATAGTAGGATACAGATTAACTCAAAAAAAAATCAATTGTCCTCCTATACACTAAGGATAAAAATGTGGAAAAAGATATAAGGGAAACATCACCCTTCACAATTGCTGCAAATAGAATTAAATATCTTGGCATAACTCTAACCAAAGAAGTATCATATCTGTTTGACAAAAATTTTAAGTAACTGAAGAAATAAATTAAAGAGGATAACAGAAAATGGAAAGAACTCCCATGCTCCTGGATAGGTAGAATCAACATAGTAAAAAGTGAAAATTTTACCAATAGCAATCTATAGATTCCATGCAATACTCATAAAAATCTCACAAAATTTTTTAAAGACCTTCAAAAAAAAATACTCAACTTCATATGGAATAATAGGAAACCCAAGATTGCCAAAACAATCCTTCTCAATAAAATAACTTCAGGAGAAAACACCATCTCTGACTTCAAACTCTACTACAGAGCTACAGTAATAAAAACAGGCTGGTATTAGCATGAAAACAGACTTGAGGATCAACAGAATTGAATTGAAGACCTGGACATTAACCCACACACCTATGAACACTTGATTTTTGACAAAGAGGTCAAAAATATTCAATGGAAAAAAGATATCTTCAACAAATGGCGTTGGCATAACTGTATGGTAGTATGTAGAAGAAAGCAAATAGATCCATACATATCACCCTGCACAAAACTGAAATCCAAGTGGATCAAAGACCTCAACATAAACTCAGCTGAATTTTAAAGAAAATAAAGTGGAAATACCCTCCAACTCATTGGCACAGATGACCACTTCCTAAATATAACACCAGTAGCACAGACACTAAGAACAATAATTAATAAGTGGGACCTCCTGAAACTAAGAAGCATCTATCTGTAAGGCAAAGGACACAGTCAATAAATCAAAATGACAGCCTACAGAATTGTCAAAGATCTTCACCAACTGTACATCTAGCAGAGGACTAATCTCTAAAACATATGCAAAACTCAAGAAACTAGAGCCCCAAAACCTAAATAACCCAATTTAAAAATAGGGTTCAGAGCTTAACGGGGAATTCTCAATAAAAGAATTACAAGTGGCTAAAGGTTCTTAAAAAATTGCTCAACATTTTTAGCCGTCAGAGAAATTCAAATCAATACAACTTTGAGACACCACCTTGCACCTGTCAGAATGGCTGAGATCAAAAACACAGATGACAGCCTATGCTGGAGAGGATGCGGAGCAAGGGGAACTCTCCTCGGTTACTGGTGGAAGTGTAAACTTGTACAGTCACTCTGCAGTGCAGTATATCGGTTCCTCAGAAAACTGGAAATCAATCTCCCCAAGGATCCAGCAATACCATTATTGAGCATATACCCAAAGGATCCACATTTGTACCCCAAAGGCATTAGCACAACTATGTTTATAGCAGCATTATTCATGATAGCAAGAACCTGGAAACAGCCTAGATGTCTGTCAACTGAAGAATGGATTAACAGCTGTGGCTCATCTGCACAATGAAGTACTCCTCAACAGAAAAAAAAAAATGACATCCTAAAATTTTCATGCAAATAGATGGATTTGGAGAATATTCTCCGGAATGAGGTATCACAGCCCAGAAAGGTAGGCACGGGATGAACTCACACATAAGTGGACAAGAAAAAAAGCAAAGAATACCCAAGCTGCAAAACACAACCACTGAACAGCTTGGGATCAGAAGGAACTTAAGGGAGACATCCAGAGATTCCCTTAAGAGGAGAAAATAGAGATCACCTTAGCAAATTGGGGTTATAATGGGTTGCAACCAAGAAGAGTTGGGAACAAATTTTGACAAAAGGTGTTCGTTGAGTGAGAGGAGCAAAGAGGGAGATGGAAACAGATGGATATCTCTATAGAGGAAGCCAATGTGGAGTTGGAAAGAGACTGGGTCATAATGAAACCTCCAAGAACTCACAGGATGTCCCTGGGCAAGTCTTCAAATAATAATGGAGGGGACGCCTAAACAGGACTTCCCCTATAATCAAATGAGTAATCACCTTAAGTGTCATCACAGAACTTACATTCTCCAAAAAATAGAGGCGGAAGCCAAGATCCATGACTGAGCACTGGCCTACGCTCCTGGTCCAGCTGAGAGCTTGTGAGGAGAGTTTGTATTAGCAAGGAGATAGGGACTATGATGAAAATTCCAACAGTGATGCCTAGCTGGAGCTCTGAAGTGCTCACCGAATTAAGAATTGCCACTGGAGATCCATCAGGAAAAGGAGCTAGGTCCTCCATGTTTAGGCTATTGTCATGAGCAGTATGAGGATCCTCGAGGGATGGTATCACACTCTGCTTCTGTAAGTGGGCTGGTTTCATGCAGCCCATTCTCTGCAGAGGAGCACCTAATCCAGCCTTGACTTTGGGATGAGTATATTGGACTTGCCTGGAGTGGATATGCCACTCTGAGCTGACCCACCTTTGGACTTTTTACTCTTTTGGGGGAGGGGAGAGGTGGACAGGGAGGAGTGAGGCTTTAAGCTGACTGTTAAAGATTGATTGGAAAGAATGAAGGGAGGGGGAGCAGGGGAATACATACATAAAAATGACATTTTTTTTTAATTAAAAAAGGATGGGTAGTGAATTACAGCAAGTTTAAAATTTTTATTTACATATTTTTATAAATAATCTTGCTGTGACCCAGGCAATTGTAGGACATTGAAAAGTGTTAGAAACCATTAATATGTCACTGTTATCTTGAACAGAAATTGCTAATGTGTATTTATTTAAACAGCTACAACATTTCAGATAAAATTATCCCTGCTTTACATCTCTTGCCCTGAAACCCAGAGTCAATTTGTACTTTAATATTTTCTCAGTATAAAACCTACAGCACTAGAAGAATTCAATGATGAGATCTTTGATTCGGGGATAATAAGTTGTGTAACAGTGAATTTAGGTGGATGTCACTTTCCTCTGGATACCATGACTCCCTCTCCCCCAGATCTATTGTTCATCATTCTCCAGCTTGTGTTGTGAATTGCATAAAGGAGATTGTAGTTGTGTATTTCTTGATTGAGTTTAGTCAATACCTGCAACATGCATAAGAAGGACAATGACAGTAATATTGTGAGAGTTAATTCCCATTTTTATCTCTAAGGGAGTGAAAGTAGATGAAACATGAGATTACTTTTTGAAACAAATTAGCCATATTATATTCTACAACAGCCCATAGTAAACTGAATACTTATATTTTAAAATATCGAGGAAGAAATTTGAGTTTCATGTGTATGTCATTAACAGTATGAAAATATTTTCTTGGAGTTTAACATAGGCATAAGAAACAAAATATTAGAAATTGGAGTCTGAGCTGGGACTAAATTTTAATAGTAAAATTTACTCATTATCTTAATATACATTCATATCTTAATTGCCACTTGCCTCAGCAAAAGGTGGCTGTTTATATTCTATTAACTTGGAATATTTTTTTTTACATTATAAAATGATATGCCCTTAATTATCCTTTGTTCAGAACTAACAGTGTAATTACCTTCATATTTCCCTGGGTTAGCTTCTAAAAAAACAATATCTATTATTAAGTACTCCAAATATATATTTAACCTTCATATCACCATTCATTTGAATGAACCTTCATTAATGTAAATTTTGATTGATTTATTATCTTTCCACAAACAACAGGAACTTTGGAATGTCCCCTAGCAATTGTATATTATCATTAAATCATATTGAAGATCTCAATGCAATAAATCCTTTAATGTATAGTTTTTATTTTTCTTAATTTGTATTTTTCTTTAAGACTATTAGGGCATACAGAGGCTTCTTCATTATTCTGTCTTCAGGTTACTATATATATATTATAAGGAACCCTTTGTACAATAAGCAGACAAAAATAATAAAATCTTTTAATTATAGTCATAATTAACTGATAATAACCTTTACAAGTTAGATTCAAAGAATTTAGTTTTGTCAAAACTTTTTATCATGTAATTCAATTTATAATACAAAGATCATTCATTTTGCTTTACTTTGGTAAAAATGACAAATTAAAAACATAAATTTCAACTCAAGGCTAACATATATTTTATTATTAACGTATTTCTCAAACCTTAGTCATATTACAGTCATTACACAGAATAAACTAAACTTCCTAAAATATACAAATATTTTAAACTCATTAAAAAGTTTTGGAACATCTTTCTAAATACAGAATTACAATGAAAATAAAGCATTCAATGAAGTATAAAATATTTTTCTAAAGACTTAACAAATATTTTGATGTAATTAAAAAATAAAAATACTATAAATCTTGAAATAATATGATTCATTGTCTAAAATAAATTCTCTTGACTAGAGACATTAGAGACCTTATAATTTTTCTCACATCATAGGACCAAGCAATACGAATAACAACATTGATTTAAAGAGTCCCATAGTCACTACTCTATCAACATAGAGCCTTTATCAGGTAACTGACAGAAGTAGTTGTAGAGATCAACTGCAAAGCACTTGAACAGGCTCATAGACTCCTCCTATAAATGGTTGAGGAGGAACTGTACAGGCCAGGTGGTCAAGATCATGAAGGAGGATCCTATGTCATAGCACATAGACTATGGACCAACAATTAGGAAGCCTGCATTGGATGCACCTAAGCCCTCTGCATGTATATGTGCATGCGTGCATGCGTGTGTGTGTGTGTGTGTGTGTGTGTGTGTGTGTGTGTGTGTGTGTGTGTGTGTTTGTGTATGTGATTGTGTTTGTGTATGTGTTTGTGTATGTGTATGCGTTTGTGTATGTGTGTATGTGTTTGTGTTTATGTTTGTGTATGTGTACGTGTATGGGAATTGTTTAGCTTGGTCTGTTTGTAAAGCTCCTGGCAATGAGTACAGCACCTGTACCTGGTACTTAGTTGGCTTTTGGGAACATGTGCCCTATGAGGGATTATCTTGCTTAGCTGTATGAAAGCAGAGGAGCCAGGCTCTACCTCAACTTTATTTGACATGCTTTGTTCAAGCCCATGAAGGGCCTGCTCTTTCTAAATGGAGAGAGATAAGAAATGGACGTTGTGAGGAGTAAATAGGAATCAGTAGGAGAGAATGGAAGAAGAAGATGGGGAGAAAACTTTGGTCAGTATGTAAAACAACTGAAGAAATGTTAATTAAATTAATAAAATACAGTATAATATTTCATAAGACTGATCACTAGCTCCACTCCATAAGCTCCTGCTCACTGAATCTGAGTTACTTTCTTAATTCTCAAATCATTAAACAACAAAGTAGATGCCTTTCAATCTGAATTTATGAAAAGTAAAATATATCTAAAGAGTGCTTACCCAAAATACCCTTTTCAGATGGAGCTGATTCTTTTCGAGAGTAAAGACCCTCTACTTATTTATTTTTTTTTTTAGCACCTTACATTTCAGTGTTCAAACAATGTTGAAAATTTGGACAAAGCAATTATTTTTTCTTAACTGTATCTCCATATGTTGGCTAATTATTTAAATTATTTGTTAACTACTCTGACTAAAATAGAAGAACTTGAAATTAAACTATTATAACTAACCCTTAAGTACCGTTTCTTAAATAAAAAAAACAAGCATAAAGAAAATATAAATTTAGAAGAGAAAATATTGCTGTTCTCAGGAAGAATAAAGAAAAAGTAAAGTATATTCTTGAAAAATATTTAGTTTAAATCCAGTATACTTTATTGAAAAAATGTACAATATTCTCTGCAACAAGGTTTTTTAATAAAGTTTTGATTCTAGTTTGGTAGCTGAAATTATTTCTTTGTTTATTATTGCAAGATTTTTTGAAGTAAAATGAACTATTTGAAAGCATACAAAAATTCAGGACAATGTGAGCAATGATAAAATCATAGAAAGCAAACATTTTACAAATGTTCATATCTAAAGGAATTTCTGATAATATACTGTAATGTATTAGACAAAGTACAATGTCTTGATATGTACTATGTCTACTGTATATTTTAACTATCATAACCAAACATTCACATTTTTATGCATGTTTGAATGTATTTAATTGAGAAATTAAGAAGATAATGTTTCAGGTCATCCAGATAACTTTTTGGCACATTAGTCATTAGTTGTCAATTTCCAAAATACTGTTAATGACTGTTAAGATGTGATCTCTGCCAGGTAGTTATAACGACTTCATCAATACATCATTTTATTAGAAAATAAACACAAAACTTTGGGGGCTTCTCTCTAGGCAGCAGATACCTTTCATAAACTCAGTAGGAAGCAAAAGAGCTGATGTATGCTCACAGGCAATTTTTTGGAAGCTACATTTACTATGTGACTTTTTAATAAGTGTGGTCTTTAAGAGGTGACTGGATCACAGGCTACAACCCACAGACTAAGAGAAATTAGGTAACTAGGAACTTCTTAAAAGCAAGGCATGGATTGCCCTGGGATGATATTGGATGCCTTTCTGTAGGCTGTGAATTTGCTGTCACTGTTGGTTAATGAAGAGGATGCTTTGGCCTATGGCAAGGCAGCTTAGAGGCAAGAAGTAAATCCAAACAAAGAAAAAAGTAAAAGAAGAAAATGTTGCAGGTCACCATCCAGAAGGCAAGATGTAATGGAACATAGTAAGCCATGGAAACACATGGCAATGCATAAATTAATTGAAATAGGTTGAGTTAAGTTGTAAGAGCTAGTTGGTAATAAGACTGAGCCATAGGCCAAAACAGTCTACAATTAACATTAGCCCCTGACTCATTATTTTATAAATGGCTATAGAGCTACTGGTAGGAGAGATTTTGCCAACTGTGACCTAGAGAAGTCAAAAATTTCAGGTTACAAATGGCACCCATCGTTGGACAGTGAAAAAGTTACAAAAAGATAAACAGAGCTACACTGGGCTTTCTAGTCTTACAGTCTCATGCCAACTACTTTGCAGAGACTAGTGTTCCGGCAGCTGGCTGAAAGATATAGTCCGTTGCTGTCATGAGCTAAGCAGCATGGCAGATTTCTGTAGTCTGTTTTACAGGCTGCTATTCTAAAAGTCTTCTTCCAGACACTGATTTCTGGGTCTGGGAGAACATTTGTGAGCCTAAAGCATAGGTCCATGCTATGTAATACTGCATTTAAAAATTGGGGAGGTGAGTATGGCATTGCTGTATTGAAAAGCCAAGTAGGCAGAACCAGCAGAGTTCTAGCCACATAGTAAAAAACGACTAAAGATAAACAATAAAACAGATTCAGAGAGAAAAATCTTCTAAGAGGTTTAAAAATGTGTCAAAAGTACATGGGTTTGGAAGAGAAAAGAGTAGAGAAAATCTTTTAAAAAGAGAAATAGCACATTAAAAATATTAAAGCCAAGTAAAAATGAAAATACACAGTTTGGATTATGCATATTATTATGTTTTATTTTTAACTGTTAATGTGTTAACTACAGAAAGACATTTAATTATAAAGGCAACTAAGTTAATGTATCTTGACTTTAAAATTTGGATTTAAGGATATATTGCTATATAAAGGAGGTTATATTTCAGTTTCCATAGAAGATGTGAACCTATAGATTGCTTCCAGACTAATATGGTTTGATCAAAAAGATCCCCTGAAAAATCTCTGATGGGAAGATATGGCTCAGATAATTCAACATCTATAATCAGGTTTAAGGCTGCTAACTAAGATTATTCATATTAGGTGTCCCACAAAGATCACTAGTAGCCTGAATCAGCATGTAGTAGCCTAGAGAATTATGCTCAAATTCTTCCCTCAGATTGATTATATTTATTTTTGTCTAGAGGGTTATTGGTCAAAGTTAATCTTATTCTAAAAATAAAGGCGAATAATAGGATAGGATAAGTGGGTTGATAATTAAATCTACTTTTAAAGAGCAACTACTTGTTTCAAATATTGTGGTGAATATTTTATATTTAATAAAATCAGTCTGGAATATCAGAAAATAAATCCACCCACAGTCAAGCCAGGAGAGTCTGAACCTTTACTCCCAGCATGGGAAAGATCAAGTGGTGACCTATACCTTTAATTCCATAACTCCAGATCTTTGTGTGATTCTGTAAGTTCAAAGCCTAACTACCAAACAGTAGTAGCACATACCTTTAATCTTAACTCTAGAATTCTGATGAAGAGTTGAACCCAGAAGTGAAACAAATGGGCAAATAGGATATTTAAGGAGGCATATGAAGATAATGTGGAAGTGTAAGCCAGGCTGAGGACTCTGGAAAATAGCTTTAACTCTGAGAAGTTGGCTGGGTGAAAATTGACTGTGATCTGTTTTCTCTCTCTGATCTTCAAAACTCTTTCCCAAATCTGGCTTTGAGTTTATATTTAATAACATCTAGCATTTATGTTTCATGAAATACCTTTTGGTTAATTAACAAAAATTTAAGGTTAATTGTGTTATACTGTATGTTTATTTCTACTCCTTTTTAAGGTATTACATTTATGTAACACATTTAAAATTATAATGTATAATTAGGATAATAAAACTTATAGTCATGTTAGTTAGATTTTTTTAGATATTCAAAGACATATTTCAATTAGATAGGCAATATTTAAACTTAAAAACAACTACAGATCATGGCATTTAAAATATTTTTAGAACTTAGATTTTTCTGTACAGTGTAACATGTTTACTCCTGGAAGTAACAATCTATTTCAATGGGCATCAAAGAACCTCCTTATGAAATTTACTTTCTTTGTGACAAAATTTGGACACTGAACAAGGGGCCTTGTCTTCTTGACAGTATGCTGTATAAACCGGACATGCAGGACCCATAGGAAATTGACATCTGGACATTTGCCAGAACAAGCCAAAATGGTCCTTTAGGTCCTTTAGGTTCCTGCTTTGCAGATAAAACTTCCAGTGTTGTAACACCACACAAGGAAAAGTGACTACAAACCTTGGCAAAATGAACAGAGCAGTCTTTCAAAATTTCTGCTACATTAAAAATTCTGCCAGAGAATATAGGCCTATACCTGAGGATGGATACACCAACATCACAAAAGAACTTAGGGTGACTGTCCAGGTAGCCATATGTTTCTGTCATTTCTAGAGTTTGTAGGTTGCTTACAATGCACTCCTCATTTACTCAGATAATATTATGTCATCTGCAGCTTTGATGGAGTTGAAGATTATATAATCATAATTATTGTATTCTTAGTTGTGTTAAAAGGTAAATTAAATATAAAACTTAAGCCTCACAAAAAGAGGATAGATAGAATATTGGTTGTAATTTTGCTAAATATTGGTTATAATTAATAGCTATTTTGTTATATGTAATTTCCTATGTTGAAACTGAAACTTTTCTTTGTGATTAGACAAAAAAAGGTAAGTGATGTGGGATTTCTTTCTGTATGCTGTAAATGTCTATATTAGCATTTGTTAATGAAGAAGCTGTTTTGGTCTATGGCAAGTTTCAAGGCAGGTGAGGAATCCAACCACAGATAAGAGATGAAGAAGGACAGAGTCAAGAACGTGCTGCAGGCTGCTGCCCAGAAGATAAAATATAATGGAATGCAGGTAAGCCACGGAGTCATGTGTCAACTACATAGATTAATATAAATCTGTTAAGTTATAAAAACTAGTTAGTAATAAATCTGAGACATGGGCAACAGTTTGTAGTTAATATAAGCCTTTGTGTTATTATTTGGGACTAAGCAGCTTTGGGACTGCGTGTCTAGACCTCAAAGCTAGGCTGGACCAGGAACTTCTGGCTACACTGGGAAGTAGAAATAGGTAAGACTTTCTGGGTTAATGGGAGAGGTGGGGCAGAGTGGAGAGAATTGAGGATGGAAACATGAAATTGGATTGGTACGGTTGAAGGAGAGACAGAAAGGGAGAGCGAGCGACAAAAGAGATATATTGATAGAGGGGGCCATCACAGTGTTAGGGAGAAACCCAGTGCCATGTAAAATTCCAGGAATCCACAAGGATAAGCCCAGTTAAGGATCCTAGGAAGAGGGAGTGGGTGCCTGAACTAGACTTCTCCTATAATCAGAGTGATGACTTCCCTAGTTGTCATCAAAGAACTCTCATCTAGTAACTGGTGGAAGCAGATGTAGAGATCCACAATCAAGCCTCAGATTGAACTCTAATAACCCCGCTGATGAGAGCAAGGTCAATTATAGAGTTAGAAGGGTCAAAATGATGATGGGGAAACACAGAGATAGCTGACCCGAGCTGATGGGAGCTCATGGATACCAGGCTGACAGCTAGAAAGTATACACGGGGACAAATCTAGACCTTCTGTCTGCATGTGGGTGACAATTGTATAGCTTTTCTGTCTCTGGCACATAAACTGGCTTTATGAAACCTATTTTTTTATGGTTGGATGTCTTGCTCAGCCTTAATGACAGGAAGTAGAGCTTAGTCCTGCTTCGACTTTATATGCCACGAGTTGTTCTGAGATGTAGAGGCGTTAAAAAAAAAGGGGGGGGGTAGGTAGAGGTAATGGGAGGAGAGAAAGAAGGGTGAACTGTGGTTCATGTGTAAAATAAATTAAAAATTTAATAGAGACAATTTAATATTAGGTGACTGGATTATAAAAAGTTTGTCCTTATGGATGTATCAGATACACTTTAGTTTGAATATTCTATTTGATCTAAAGATTTTCTATTAAATCATACATACATTTTCATTTAAATATGTGTTTAAAATTTAAAATGGACTTCATATTTCTTCATGAAAAATAAAAATATTTTAATTATATATGTATTTATTTCAAGTTTTAGTCATATAAATAATTCTACCAGTTGCTCTGATTTAGATATTTTATTAGTAAATCTTCTGAAAAGGAAAGCTTTATAATTTTGTGGCATGACTTTTAATGTTGTTTGAATAATTATGAAAGTTTATGAGATGTCTTTGTCTCTCTCATTTTGAAACCAATATTGAAGAAATGTATGGAACTGATATATCCTCCAGTACACTTCTATCTGTGGCTCCCAACAGAAAGTATATTTCACATATATCATTGGAGCATATCACAAGGATAATGTGGTCTTTTATGGGTCACTCAGCATAAAGAATATATTATCTCATTTCTTAATGGCTCCAAATAGAGAATGACTATAAAAAATAGTGCTCATACTATAGAAACCCCTTAAAATTAACCTTCCACATCTTTAGAAATGTTTTTACAATCTCTTGAAAATTTAATAGTTATAGTAAATTAAAACTAAAATCAATTAAAACTACAAAATATTTATGCTGTTATCACAACCAGATAATCTTATACGATTGTAAACATTTGTACAAAAAATACATAATTTAAATATTTTTATTTATTCTGTTTTACCTTAATTCTTATGTTTGCTTCAAAATTTTCATGCAGAGCATAAAAATTTAAAAAAATATTGACTTCTACTATAAAAATGGAAAAAATAAATCTAAAATATATAAATAATGTATAATCTAAATAGTTCATAAAACATTTTGAAGAACTATGTCTCTAAGTGGTACTGTACTAAAATAGTAATATAGATAGATAGATGATAAATAGATAATTAATAATCATGTGTTATCAAAATAACACGTGTGATTTGTTATTATTTTAAGTATAAGAAAACCTTAGTGATGCTTCAAAAAATTTTCACTTTCGAAAAAATATCCAAGAGCACTAAAATGTCACAGACACTATTACTTAGCAACAGTCTAAGGTCTTATACCAGAAGAGCTACAAATATAAAGGTCTGTGACACTGAACAGCGACCCAACAAAGATGTTCACATGCTAGATCTTTAGAACATGGAATATTTAATCATTCCCATAAAATGGGACTCATGAGCACAGTGAGATTTTTATCAGAACTTAATTATGTGTAACATTATATGAGGGATGTAAGAAAATCATAGAAATATAAAGCAATACTATTTCAGTGTCAGGGCAAACACCTGGAGATTTGTCTTTGACTTTAAGATTGACAAAAAGGATAAGATCTGGGAATAAAGTAGACCATACATTAGAAAAAGAAAAAAACTCTAATTTTGTTGCTCAACCTCCCGAGGCAATTTAGCAATTTGGCTCCAAAAGGCTAGGTTCTTATGAACATATTAAAAATTTTTCTTTCCAAAAATTTCCCAAACCATAATAGAAAAAATATCCTTGTTTAAGGGCAGGGAATTTGTGATGATTTCTGCAGCAATAATTAGACAGTTCTCCATTCCCCTTCTGCTAATAATTATTATTACCACATCTGTTTCTGATTCTCATTCTCTTTTCTACCTTAATTTTCTATGAAACATAAAGTCGGAGTGATTTGAAGGCACCAAAGCCAACCTAAGAATTTGTAGCTGAATACATTGTTGAACAACTGACAAGAAGCAAGAAAAATCTGTTAGTAAGTAAATTCCACAAAGTATTTGTGAATTTATGACAATTATTGCTGGCAAAGAACTGGACTGGGATGGAATCCAGTAGGAAAGACAGACTTACAGTGAATACAAATTGGGCTTTTGTCAAAGCTGGACATAGTGTTTATTTAGTAGGAGGTCAATAGGATGAAATATATCTAGTGAGCTTTCGCTGTATCTTGGGGAATGAGCAAGTTAAAATATATAAGCAACAATTGAAGATAAATGTGTCCTTTCTCGCTACTGCTAGTCACAATCTTTGTAAAAAAAAAAAAAAAAAAAAAACCAAAAAAAACCAGAGTCAAAAATCCAATATGAGTGTCCTGGTTTAATTCTAATTTTCTGAGCTGGAAAAGAACTGGCATGTTATTTTTTTTTGTTTCTGTTTCTATAAATGCTTAAGTTTTAGTGATGCCACTGAGTTCTTAGCAGATAAAGAGATGTGAATATTTGTTTTTACTGAAAATTGAGATTTGAGAGCCTTGTTCTTGGCTATCACAGTTTCTAGAGCATTGGTTCTCAACCTTCCCAATGCTGCAAACCTCTAAAGTAGTTCTTCATGGTGTGATGACTTCCAACCTTAAAAATTATTTTTTTTTGCTACTTCATAAATGTAATCTTGAGAGAGTGAAGATTCATAATATAAATATCTGTGTTTTTTGGTACTCTTAGGCCACCCCATAAAAGTATCATTTGATTATCAAGAGGTGTTATGATATACACGTTGAGAACTGCTGGTATAGAACAATAATACACTTTTAAAGAGGTATCATTTGAATTATATTTTATGTCTCATAATAGTAACATAAACAGAATGGCATATAGCTGTATGATTTTATTATTGATTCAATCCTTTTATAGGTCAGTGGGAAATTCAAATGTATAATTCTTCAGTAATAAGCCTCAATGGATTGTAGGTTTTTCTGAGTTTTCTAGTTTTGAAGAGAAATTAAAAACTACCATCTTTTAAAATCCATATCAATTAGGTAATCCTATATCTTTCCTTATCTCTTTTTCTTATTTTAGTTTTGATGTTCTTGTGAATAGGTGCCTTATTAGGGGTTTCTATTGTGATAAAGTACTGTAAACAATACCAGGCCAAAAGGCAGCTTGGAGAAGAAAAGCATTATTTAAGCTTATACTAATATATTGCAGTCTATTATTGACAGAAGTTAAGGTAGGAACTCAAACAAACCAGGGACCTGGATGCAGGAGGTAATACATGGCAGTTGAGGATTGCTGCTTATTGGCTTGCTCCTGAGGCTTGCATAATCTGTTTCCTTATATAATTCAGATCTACCTGCCCAAGTGTGACATTATTTACAGCTGGCTGGGTTTTTCTATATCAAAACACTTATTACAAAAATTTCACAACAGTACTGTGCAGAGGTCAGTCTGCATAGAACTTTTTCTTAATTATTGAGGTTTCTGTTTTCCAAATTTATCTAGGGTGTGTCAAGCTGACATAAAACTAGCCAACACGCTGGCTTTAATAATATTCCCATGTCAAACAAAGCAGTTAATTTTTTAGGAAATATTTTCTTTTCTCCTATCATATTTATTTCAGCACTACTTTATGCTGTGTGTTTACTAACACTAAGCTTAGCTCATTCCTATTTTCCTATAATCTTGAAATGTGAGATAAGGTTGCTTACTTGAGATCATTCTTTTTAAATACAGGCATTTCTCACCAAAAAAAAAAAAAAAATCTCTTTAGAATTGTGTTTGCTGCATTCCAAAGTTTTAATATAGCCCATTTCTTATTCATTTTTATGAAAATATATTCTGATTAGACTCTGATATTTCTCTACTTGCTTAAATGAACGTTGCTTAATTTCCACATACTTGTGAATTTTCAAATTTACCTTCTGCTACTTATTGCAAACTTTAGACAAATGTGCTTAGACAATATACTCAGCATGATTTTAGTTTTCTTAAATTTTTATGAGTAGTTTTATGACCCTCATGTACTATATACTCCAGGGAATGTTCTATGTGCACTATAGAGTATTGGAACATTAAAGTCAGTTTATTTGCCAGTATGTTATCAGTGATCTGTGAGGAAAATTGAGGTAATAAAGTCAGGGATAGGAATATGCCTCCATAGGGAAAGTGCCTGTCTCTCACACACACGAGGACCTAAATTCAATATCTAGAACTGAGATATAATAGAGAGCGTTTGTAAGTTCAGTGTACCCATGTATGGCAAGAAGGGTTGTTGTGGGAGATTATGTTGTTACATTGTAAGTAATTGTCCCACTCACTGGTTTAATAAAAAGCACTGATTGGCCAAAGGCAGTCAGGAAGTGTGGGCAGAGCTACAAGACTCTGAGAACAGGAAGCACAGAACAGAATGCCAGAGAGAAGCTGGAGGAAGCAGAAGACAGTTATGCTGCTGTGAAAAAAGGTACCGAGCCCCATGGTTGAACAGGTTAAGAGTCATGGGTTAGATTAAGGGTAGAGAGCTAGCAAGTTATATGCCTGGGCCCTAGGTCGATCAGCTTAAAAACTATGATAAGCATCTGTGTGTCTGCGAGTCTGTGGATCTGTGGGCCAAAACCTAGAGGCTAGGCCTGAAAGTCCAGGCCAGAAATCTTCTACTACAGGTTGTCATGATGGAAGACTTACTGTTGTAAGCTCCTGTGCCAACTATACTGACATACACTGGCAACAAAAACATGAGCTCTTATATCAAAGTGAACAATGAATGCAAACATTCAAGATTTTCAAGTGACCACTATATTTGTGCTATAGCACGCCCCATTCATAGTCACACACAGGAAAAATATATACACATAAACACAGAGGCATTCGCATAATCAGAGGTTCACACACAAATGTTTCTGAATTTGTGAAGATCTATAAAAGTGGTTCAATTCTTGTGGTTATCCCTATTCAGTGGTTGAGAATTATGAAAGTCTTTATTATAATGATGAATTTCATTCTCAAGATTTATAAAAATAGGATAAGAATTGGGGAGTATTTTAATATAATATAAACTATAAAATGATAAATACATCAAAATAAAAAGTTAGAAATTACCCCCCCAAGCTGAAAGAGATAGCCAACCTCTGCAAGATTAGTAACACAAGTTTAGGAGAGGTTGCTAAAGACATTGAATGAGTAAAATACTTGAAAACATGAACTAGCATATAGATGTGTGTTTTCTCCATTAGTATAATATTTAAAACCGTGAATTGTAGATTTAAGATAGTGCTGGGACAATATAAGCTTCACTGTTAGAATCATATATATTAAGCAAATATCTTGAATTTCTTTGTTACTTTCTGAATAAATAAAAACCTTGTAAGTATTAAGTGGTAGATAACTATACTCAGTGTGATCAGAAAAACCACTAGAAATGTATATTTTCTTTAAGAGATGTATACATAAATGTCTTACCTTATCAAGAAGTCAAGAATGCAATATTGTAACTGAGATCTATAAAATCATTAAGAATCTCAATATTGTGTCATTTATAAAACATGTTTCATAGTAAGAGATATTGTTACAAACCTGAGGTTTCTGATAGCCATAATTTTTTTACAAATGTTAATCCATTAGATCAAATTTGTTTATTCATGTTTTTGGAAAAATGGTTTTCTCTAGTCCACAATGTAGAATGTGCCATAAACTACTGAGGTCACAATGATGCTATTTTTTTTTAACATGTCACATTCAGGTGACAGATCAGGGTTATCTTCATTTATCATTATATTTCAAACTACATTTCAGGCTTTTAAACTTTGTAAAACAATTATTCTCTAATTTCAATATTTAGAAATTCCTACCCAGATGTAGAATGTCTACACTACGAACAAAAAAAAAAAAAAAAAAAAAAAAAAAAGAAAGAAGATAATTTTAAGCGGGAATCCAGTTACCCCAATTCAGTTCAGGCAGCAAGGTAGTCTGATGATGAGTCTACAGAAAAGCAGAATCAAAAAATTAAGTAAATTGAAATGTGAAAAAAGTGTTACCTAAATTTAGATAGATGAATAATTATGATTCTAGGTATCTATGTATCTATGTATCTATCTATCTATCTATCTATCTATCTATCTATCTATCAATCAATCTATCTATATATCTATCTATCTATCTCTGTGTGTGTGTGTGTCTACATGTGTGCATAGGTAAGTGATAATTGATAAACAAAATTCAATATATTGATATTATGAGTTGGTTCACATAATAATGAAAGTTGAGAAACCCAAAATGTCTGCCAACCAAGAGTGTTTGGATTGTTAATGAAATAATTAATTTTGTCTTCAAAGTTTCACTACCAAGGACTTCAGTTCAAGCTTGAAGGAATGGGGGAATTTTGTACATATAAAAAGTTTGGGGCACAGGTATAAGAACCATAGATTAAAAATCTGGGAAAAATTCAATATGTAATGGAAGTGCTCTCTCAGAATGAAGAACATATTTGTATTTTTTATGACTCTCTATTGTGATGAGATACTCAACTTTTAGAAGATAGCATCTCAGGTATGTGTAAACAAATATAGGATTTCCTTGACTCAGACAAATGACTTAAATCTTAATATATTTATATATATATATGTGTGTGTGTATGTTTATGTGTATATATATATATATATATATATCTCAGATACCCTTAAAGACATACTCTCTATATATACATATAATATATATATATATATATATATATATATATATATATATATATATATATATACTTACATATGACATTTCTAATTATACACACGTGTATATTCAGTCAAAGTAGTGAATATAATTAACTATATATTTGTCCTGACAGTTCAGCCATTGTTATACAACAGTGACAGAGAAAGTATTTTCCGTTTTCATTGTCCCTTTTGTATCATTTTTGATGGTAAGTGAGTAATAATAATAGACTAACAGGCTCTACTTAGCAGCATTCCTGAGGTTTCAAGACTCAAGTTCTGACATGTCTCATCAGAGGAGTAACCTAGCAACCACAAATGCTAGACAATTGTTAAAAGAATGTTAGAATGAGAAATATTGTGTGGGTTTGTTAGTCCCATTGTGTTTTCTTTTTGTGTGGTTTATAAAGGATTAGAGACTGAATGCAATACTGCAGCAAATGTTCCCAGAATTCTCTAACAAAGCAAATAGGTCTGAATCACAAGTGTGGTTAAGTCGTTGTGTTTCTCTATTTTTGACACCCTTCCTCTGTTTCTCATGTTCTTATTCACTATTTATACTCAGGAAAGCTGCTAATATGACATAGATCAGATCTTTTCAGCACCAGTCCATTTCAGAAATTGCCTATATTAAAGACTAGTCTGTGTTCTATAAGGAAAGTATGAAAATCTCCTCAAGGGGTAAATCATTAAAAAGTCATCCCATCTAGTACTCCTGCTGTCTGTATTTCAGAATTTCAGAATTTGCTTCTCTCTGTTAAGCCTTTTAACATTTGAGCACCCACATAAGGAGGTAACATCTCACTAAATATTGGCCTTCAGCTCTGAACATTCCCCAGATCACGTTACCTAAGGTGGTATGTAAATCTCATGAAATCCATTTTTGCTCAGAATAACAATACAAACAAGTTTTGCTCTATTTTCCTATCCCTTTGACTGTTAATGCTGACCTATAACAGGGAGTTCTGTGTGCAATGACTTACAGCTTCTTCAATTAGGTATTAGTCTGGCAGACACTGCCACACAACCCACCATTTCCCTGGGCAAATTACCTGTCTGTTTATAGCAGCAGCCCAAAGAACTGAAGTATAATACTGACAAACCAATTTTTCAAATGAATTTGTAGAGACTTCCCCCAAAAGCAAGACAGCGGAAAAAAGAATGTGGTTCTCACAAGAGAGAAATAGATTTTCTGCTTTGGCTGTTTATAAAAACTTCAGATGATAAATGAGCCGATAACAACAGTATCTGCTGGTTTTCAGTGTGACTGAATCATTCATCTAGTTACCAAAATATTCAAGATATCTGAGTAGTATTTAAAGATACTCAAGAAATACCGATACTATTTCCCCCATTCTACATATATTTCCAAGACAGACAAACAAAAAACAATGATACACTAAAGATTCTAAAGGATGCCTCACTAATATCCCATCATAGATAGATGTATACCCTTAAGTCTGAATACAATTATGTGCATCTGCTCTTCTGATTACTAACATTATTTTTTATTGACTCTTTAAGTTTTGTTGTAGTTGTTTTCAATATCCATGTGGGTATTCATACTCTTAATTTGTTCTTTCCATATGTAGATACGTACAATGGGAATTTATGTGTCTCTGCTTATTCATATGTATAGGTATGTCCAGGCACATGCCACTGTGGATGTATCTGATGGAGAGAACTGAAATGTGTCTTACAGACAGAGGATAAGCATCAGATTTAACTCCTTGCCTTTCCACCTTGCTTAGCACTTTGTTTTAAAACTGAGGTACCAAAAGAGCTGTTTTACCAGTTCCTGGAAATTCCAGTGCATACACCTTCCTTCTCCATGTAAAGCCATGCTAAGGTGTCAGAGAGTTAAAATACGCTGTCATGTTGACTTCAGGGCCCAAACTCAGGTCATCATGCTTACCTGGGCAATTGCTCACTGATACCTCACCCAGTGTTGCTCTTAGGGTCTATATTACCCTTTCACTGTCTATTTTATTAAAACAAACAAAAAATAAAAAACCTGAAACACTCACCAAAGAAAATAGATTGAGCTAAGACATTTAACATTTATAACTCGGTCTCCTGAACTTGTTCAGTATCATTTTGAAAGCTAACTGTGCAAGTTGTAAACAAACTTAAGGGAAATTCAAGAAATGTTTAAGAAAAATTCTGAGAGCTCAAAGAACAGACATATTGTTTTGTAGAAAAATGGAATTTTTCAGCTTAGTTTTCAATAAAAAATAATGAAACGAAATGGACTATAGCTATTTACTTAATCACTTACTTGTGAATAAGGGATATATATGTAGCGCCACAGGAGTGTACAGATCTGTAGCAACATGGTTTCTTGGTCCCAGGCATCCAGAGGTCCAGACCCACAGACGTGCAGCCCAGACCCCTTAGCCGCCTGCAGCTGCTTAGGCCCCCAAAATGATTCAGACACTTATATTAAGTTCATACTGTTTGGCCTAAGGCTCAGGCACATTGCTAGCTAGCTCTTACAACTTAACTCAACCCATTTCCATTAATCTTTCCTGCCATGTGGCCCATGGCTCACCTATGTTCCTTACATGCTTCTTCTTTGGAGACTGGCTAGGTCTGTCCAACTCCGCCCTGCTTCTCCTACCCAAGCTGTGATTTTCCCTCCTACTTTTTCTATGGTGCCTGTCATGGGCCAAGACAGCTCCTTTATTTAAAGATTGATATTCACAGCATACAGAAAGACATTCCTACATCACAAATTAAAGGATGATTTATGGGACATGATCTTTTTCTTTTAAAATACAGGTCTAGGGGATAAAATTCAGGTCCAATCCCATGATTAGGCTTGGAGACAAGTACATTTACCTGCTAGGATATCACATTGGCCAGATTTATGCATGTCTTAAGTCAGCATTTCTATTCTGATATAATAAGTACTTTCTTTCTCATATATTCACATATTGGATTTTACATAATATAGTTTAGTAACATGCTTCATTCTGTATTTTCAAATCTGCTTATTGAGTTTATCTGTCAACTATTTTGTTTAATAGAATAATGAATTCCATAATCAGGAATCCACAGGATTAAAACTGAAGTGAAATTAGATAGCTGATTAATGTTTTTCACTTGCAAAATACGATGAGAATATTTTTGTTTAACTTTCAGGATAATATATTTATGTAGCGTTTACTAGCAAGTCAAATACTGTTTTACTTCAGACTCTCTAAGTGTCAGCATATTTAGAGAGGAGAGAAGTAGCTATCAGGGCTTTTTATGTGGAAATTATGTTCACTAGTACAAAATAAATCAACTTTTTTGTCTTTAAGAATGAGAATTACTAATGTCTGTGTTGATGAGTGTGAATTTTCAATATATTGAACTGTTAGGAAGAAAATCAATAACCTAATAGTCAATCCTATGTAAACAAAAAGAAAAATCTGTAAAATTTTCCTTACAAGCATAACCTTACATATTGTATCATTGGAATGCTATTTTTCTGAACATTGTAATTTTTCCTATTACCACCCTCAAAGTATAAAATTAACAACCTAAAACTTTGTATATGCAAAAATAAAGCTAATATAAGAGTCTTTTATGAGAAAGGTGACTTGACATATTTTTATGATCATAAAATATAAAAGTACTTAATTTATGAATCTCAAAAATAACAAGAATTCCCTTCCCTTCTGAAATAGTATTATTTTTTTTCCTAATTTTACTTGTTATTATCATTATTTGATGTGTGAGTGATGTTCACATTTGCCAAGATGTACACTTCATAGTACATACATTAAGGTCATAGGATAACTTTCTGTAGTAAATTAGTTCGTTATCTCCTCATTTTATTGGTTCCAGGGATTGAACTCAGATCATGTGACTTCCAAAGCAAACATTTTTCCACTGAGTCATCCATCTCTCCAGTCTTAAGATATAATGTTCTTGAAACTAAGTATTCATATCTAAATATAAGTGACCTTAGCCCTCATAAATAAGCAATGATAGAGCATGTTTACAATAAAATAACCTCTATAACAATACACATTTATATACAGAGAACCTGTAGGCTGTATAGTGAGCAATGGTAAAACTAGTTCATCATTAATTCTGCCTCTATGTCAGCAACTAAACTTGCTGCAAAAAAAAAACTACATCTTAATCACTATATTTCAAGACAGTTATTTTACTGTCCTGTCCGACAATATTCTTGACTTTTGTTTTTGTAGTACTGGTAGTTTGATAACTTAAATTCTTTTAACTAAAAATTGTAATTAATATTCAGGCTATCTTGGTTTATAATTCGTGTTTCTGAATGGTTGTGATTACGATCTCTGTGGACCCTACAACTCCAGTATCAGGGAAAGAGACTATGTTGATCTAATTATTTTTTGCCTTTATCCTTACTACAATGGCAAACTCCTATACCCATCATTATCTGAGTGAGAGATGACTTATCTTACCACTAGTACTGTGACACATAGATGCAACAGATATGCATTTACATAGAGGGACCTTAATATAAAAGCATTTAAAACATTGGTGCTATATTAATTTCTAACTTGCTTAGATGTATGGATTCCACACAGAACTTCTCTGTCTCATTGAGCAGCCCTTCTGGGAAAGTCACCCCTTCTATTTTTTTTTTTTTTCTGTCAATAACTGCAAGTCTTATAGCTCTGTAATGTGAGCAAGATGTTTCATATTGTTTAAAATATTATTACAGGGAAATAAAACATGTTCAAATCCTCCGTGTCTTATTATGTCATTAATTAGCTTTATTTTAAGGGAGCATTAAAATTACAAGTGACAGGAAAGTGTATTGACAGAGGAAGTTTATAGACTTAGGATATTAGAATTCATTACTTTAGTGAAAACTGTTATACAAGGCAATAAATCTTATCAAAATGATTGAAGACAGACTACTTATGGCTTATTAAATATATAATAAAATGAAGTATTCATATATGACGTGAATTTTTATCTACATTAGTATGCATTTTCAATTTGAATTATGAAAACGAAGAAAATATAAGGGCTTCTTCTGTGTAAAACTAGAATGCAAATTTCTTATACCACAATTTACTTTAAATTATGATGTAAAGCAATGCAGTACTTGAAAATATAATATTGAAAGATGAAGATGTTTTGTACATTTTATTGTATGTGCTGATGAGATCTATGTGCTCCCTTTCCATCACATTTTACAAAAGAAGAAAAATAAAATAAAAAAGCAAACTGGTAACTCCTAAGTGTTTTATGTAGAGGAAAAACACACAGGAGAGGCAATAAGACCAGCTATTAGTTAGGAGGAGCTAAGAGACTAGCTATTTCATCACATTACAGAAGTCCTTCAGGTAAATCCTGCTTAAACACCAACCGTACTTAGCAATAATGGCTCCTGTGCTTTCAGCTGCATTAGTCTTGCAAGATGGAAATAAAAATTACAACTTTACAGATATAAAAGTAAAGATTTGAAATTGAAGTTTATTTTCTTCTTTTTATATAGCTTACTATCAAACAAGGAAGACATGATTTTTTAAATACTTGAAATTTCTGTATCATTAAAATTGTTACATATGAGAAAAATGTATTTTAAATTATAAGTAAAAAATTATCTTTGGTGTAATGAAACTAACTGTGTTGAAGTGTAATAAAACCTGAAAATCCTTGTCTATGTTATATTTAATACATTTAACTCATCACTTGTTTATTTCATCATGGGTTACATTTTCAGTAGCAATCAGTCTAGAAAATGAGTATAATAATTTGTATATTTTATGCTTTTTAACAATGAATGAATCAGTATTAAAGTTTTAGGTTTACAGTAAATAAAATATATTACTAAAACGTATATACATCTTTGTTAGATGTTTATTTTTAACGTTCTGTTGAGCATATAGAACAACATAATATCCAATATCTTTTCATGATAAAGATCCTGGAGAGATTTGAATAGAAGAGGTGTACCTCAGCATTATATAGGCAGTATAAAGCAAACACACAGCCAGCATCAACTTAAATGGGCAATAACCTTAGAACTGCTACAGCTGATAAATACCTTCAGAAAGGTATCCGGGTGGCTGGTTTTTCTGAAGAGAAAGGGAGGATGAGTGGATCTGGTGGAGAAGGGAGAAAGGGTTGAACTGAGGGGAGTAGATGGAAAGGAAGCTGTGTAATTATGAGAGAATAAAAATTAAGCTTAAAAATAAAAAAATACTGTTTCATCTCCCTCCCCTTCTGCTGCTCACTGCCCCCCATCCCACCCCTTATTAACACCTTTTAGGGTGGTATGCTAAAAAAAGAATCAAAGACCATAAAATGCCAGGGGGGGGGAGAGAGAGAGAGAGAGAGAGAGAGAGAGAGAGAGAGAGAGAGAGAGAGAGAGAGAGAGAGAGAGAGAGAGAGAGCGCTATCATGGGTTATGGGCCGGGAGAAATTCCACAAAAGACCACTATCCACATATGAAATCTACAAGAATGTTTATTACCTTGAGAAATTTTATCATGCTGGGATCAGCCATGCCACTCAAAGACAAAATCACAATGACCCTGAGAGAGTAGTTTCTAGGCTCCTTCTAAGTACAATCAAGGGGAGGTCCTAGGACAATTAGGTCACTCTAGATATTATTGGCTTAAGCAAGTGGCAATCATATTAGTACATTTTAATTGGCCAGCACTGGTAGGGGTTGGATACAGCTACAAGTTTTCCACTTTTGGACACACCTATACAAGCCCCAGGCTTTGCTTCTTTGGTTAATGCCTTGATCTTGCTAAATGAGGCTCAGGACATTTTAGTTTTCTAAAATGCTTTGTATTGTTATGTTGCTGCTATGGGTCATTTTGGAGATAAATAAGAAAAGAAGTGTTGTGGCTTTACATTGATGTGTTTGTGTATCAAGCTGATAACGTGTTAGTTGTAATGGCTCGTTTTATATCAACACAGCACAAGCTATAATTATCATCAGAGAGCCAGCCTCAACTGAGAAAATACCTCCATAAGATGAAGTGTAAGATACTTTCTTAATTAGCAATTGATCTAGGACAGCCCTGCTTATTGTGAGTGAACTATTTCTGGGCTTCTGGTCATGGTATAAGAAAGCAGGCTGAACAAGTCATGGGAGTGAAAGTCAGTGGGCGGTACCCATCCACATCCTGTGCATCAGCGCCTGCCTCCAGGTTCCAACTCTGTTATTGTTCTTATCCTAGCTTTCTCCAGCAGTGGGCTATGAAATGAACATATGTAAGCCAAGTGAACATTTTCCTCCATACTATGTTGTCATAGCAATAGAAACCCCAAGGCACTACTATACTAATACAGATACACAAAACGTAACACATCCTAATGACATTATGCTATACTGATGCATCAGTTTCTTGTTCTTCCCCCATCAGAGAAGATTCCTACTGCAAAATATGAGAACAAATACAGAGATTCACAGCAAGACATGGAGATGACGAGAGACCTTGTGAGAAAGTTTTCACTTGATCTTTCTTCCTCCAATCTTATTCCTTCCTTCCTTCCTTTTTTCTTTCTTTTGTCCTTTTTTCTTTCTCTCATTTTAAATTTTGTTCTCTCTTTATCTTTTCCCCTTTCTCCCTTTCCCCCCATCTTATTTCTGTTCCTTATTTCCCATTATTCCTATTGTTGCTTCTGTTTTCATGTTTATGTGGGATTCCTGAGCCTGTGAACTAATGAGTTTCTGTTTCTATCTGTTCCTTGTGCTTTCACTTGGGTTCTTTGCCCTCTGTTTGCTTGTCCTATTAGGACATATTGCTTTGTTTTGTTTTATCTTATTATATTCTACTACTGTTCCTCAAATGCATGTTTTCTAATGGGGACAGAAAGGGGCTACATCTATATAGGAGGAAATACGGAAAGGAACAGTGAGGAGTAGTGTGTGGGTGAACCACAATCAAGGTATATTGTATATAAAAAAAGCATCTTTTTAAATATCAGAAAAGCGACTTATGTCATAGTGGCTGGGAAGCAAACGAATGGCAAGATGTGCGCAGGTGACACACTCACTAATACAAATACTTATTGGATGAGATGGTATTGAAAAAAAGTGTGTTTACATCGAAAGTAAGAAATAATGTCCATCCACAAAAAATAAGCTTATTTATAAATGCCGTATTTCTGACAATTATTTATGACATTGATACAATAAGAATATTATGAATATCATGTATAAAACCACCAATCAAATCAAGCTATAAGCATTAAAAGTAAAAAAAAAAAAAAGTTTAAATACTTTATTTACTCTCAAACAGCCAGTCTTAAAATAGGAATGATTTTTTTGTCTCTGTGATTAAATATGTATTTCACTTTATAATATATTGTATTTGTAGAACATTATTGAACAATTTAGTTTGAAATGTGTCCATTCACAATATCCATGCTTAAAATGACAAATATTTTTAAAAGGCAAATTAAAATACCTTGAGAGAATATAATAACTAAACATTTTCAAGAATATGAATAATATTTTAATAATTTTTTTAATTTTTATTAGATTTTTTATAAAAGCAATTATTTTTAGCTATCTTAATGAAAATACAGAACAAGTATTTTCTTTATTATTGTATTTTTTATTTAAACTCTTTTAACATACTCACCACTGTTTCCCCTCCCTTCCCTTTTCCCAGTCATCCCCCAGCTTCCTGTGACCCTATCCCTATCCATTCCACAGAGACTCCCAGGATGAGTCTATGCAGTCTGGCTTATCTAGTTGAGGTAGGGCCAAGGCCCTCCTTCAGTTTCTAGGATGAACAAGATGTTCCTCTGTAGGGAATGGGTTCCAAGAGTCAAGTTAATGCACTAGAAATAAATTCTGGTTCCACTGTCTGAGGCCCCATAAACTACCCACATCATTCAATATTGTCATCCACATTCAGAAAGCATAGTTCATTCAGTCTCATGGTGGTTTTCCGGCTGTCAATTCAGAGTCAATTAGCTTCCAAAAGTTTAAGTCAGCTGTCTTTGTGGGTTTCCTCATAAAGATCTTTAACAAGTCTACAATTTACAACTCCTGAGCAGCTAGGGAACAAAACAGGAACCAAAAAGAGACTTCCCATGGAACCCACTGGAAAGCAGAAACAGAGATTGTCTTCTGGGTAAATTGGGGCCATAGAGGGAAGAAGGTAATGGAAGGTAAGAAGAGAACATGAGAGAATAAGATGCTTGAGTTGGATTAGGGACAGAGAGGGAGAACAGCAAAAGATATACCTCGACAGAGGGAGTCATTGTGGGGTTAAAAAGAAGGGATTCTATGTAAATAACCAAGAACTCACAAAGATGACTCCCGCTAAGACTCTAAGCAATAGTGGAGAGGGAGCCTAAACTGATCTTGCCCTATAAACAAATTGGTGACCACCCTAATTGTCAATTCATCCAGCGACTGATGTAAGTATATGCACAGCTAAGCACTGTGTGACGCTCTCAGTGAAGTTGAAGGAGGAAAAAGAATTAGGCGGTAATTTCTTTTGAATAATTTTTATGTTATAAGCAAAATTTTTTATAGTAAAACATGGAATTAAAATTGTAAGTTTTATTATCTTTTAATTTGAAAATTAGTTTATAAGCACTATAAAAATAAAATTATACTCTTGGGTATATCTATTTGTAATGTACTGGTTTGTGAGGCAATAGCTCTGCTCTCCACATTATTACAGGTAGAAAGAGATTTACTGCTGTCAACAACTTTTAAGATAGAGGGAGACAGATCCTTCCAAGTTTGTTATTTCAGGAACCTGAACTTCAGCCTTGCAGAAGCTGAACTAACCTATCCTTGTATGCTCCATAACAATGAGTCATTAAAAATAATTTAAAATGCAGAGTTGTGCTTTTCTTTCCATGTAGCAAAAACTATAATCCTTAATATCCATGCCACTTAGCCTTGAAAATTTGTGTCGCACTAAATCTAGACAGTGCAGAGGAGACAAGAAACCCAACGTAGCTTTTCAATCCTGGTAGAGAATTAAAAGCAGATTTGCTTATTGTAAACTATATTTCATTCCTCTTTCTTCTTTCTTCACTCTTTGTTTATTCCTCTTAGAAAATAAAATTTCATTTCCCCTGATGGGTTATGCTTGCTGCAGAAAATGGCTGAGTTTCTACCATGATGTCAATTAGCCCATCACAGAACATGCTGATCAAATTTAGGATTAACCAAATATTCTAGCCTTCTTTACACCCCTGATTTTCAAAATATAAAGTTTATGTTTTATACTTTAGGATGTAATTTAACACTGATTGTTATAAAAGAAAATTAAAACATCTTTGAAATGATTTTGGTATGCATTAACATTGTTTTATAATCTGTAAAACTTCTAACTTCAGTTCCTGAGAATTTCCTTTAGTAAAGGAATGAAACTTAACACCTGACTAAATCATGCTATATTTCTTCTTAAGAAAGAATTGGAAAAAATAGAATTTATTGTGCATGAACATTAACAATAACCACAACACCTAGGATAAAGAAAGAAATTTATGAGTATATTGGTATACATTTTCAATCTGTTTTTCTGACAGTGTGTTGAATGCTCCACACCTTACATAGGAGGAGGCTTAATTGATGTATCCACCCCTCACAATATCCTTATCACATCCTCAAATCTAAAGTTATTTTTATTGAGAATGAAATAACAAACACTCAAAAAGTATCTATTCAAATTTGGTTTTTAGATTGGATATTGATAACAGCTACAATTTGTATTTGTATGTTATATAATAATTGGTACCACTGTTGAGTTTTTTACTTTTGTAATATATGCATAGAGAATTTCTATAAAGCAGAAATGTATTCTCCTTCTTAAAATCATCCAGTTCTTAACAAATCATATTGTAGAATTAGCATGAAACATGCATTGAGACTGACGATTGATTTTCTGACTGACCTTATTTATGTTCTCATTAATTAAAATTATAATTCATTTATAAACTCTAAACTTTATACAATACAATGTCATCACTACATTTTTATTATACCATGAATAAAGAACCAGTGAGCACAGAAGCCAACAATTGATGCGGAAAGAGCCCTAGATAATTTAAGTCCACTTCCCAGATTTGCTTTTCAGTGTAACTTCAAAACTTACGCCTTCTGCACTCTTTCTCTTTCCCTCTCTCACTATGAAATGTCAATTTGAATAAAAGTTTTTCTCAAAAGGTTAAAATTAAATTTTATAGAAATTCTTAGACAATTCCTAGTACTGTTCATAGTAGATAATTTAAATATTCATTAGTCTTATATTACAAAACTATTTATTTCTTATTTTTATATTAATAAAATATAACTACTCTCTTTATTTTCATGATACAAGTACATTTGGAGAATCGAAATGTCTGATGACTGAATGTTCACCTGAGTACTCAAGTGTTTCTGATGTTTAACTGCAGCTGATTTTTGCACAGGTGTTTCCTATTCCACCTGTGAGATCAGAATCCACCTTGAACTTCCCCCATGAACTGGGTTCCATTATCACCACAAGTCTTCCATTTGTAATGTCTCATGCAAATAGGTGTTAATATTTTTCTTTTGTTGTTTCAAGTAATTATTACAGATCTTTGACTTTTCCTTCTTCAGTTCTATTTAAGACTTTAAGATGGTTTTCCTGTAAATTTTTCAGCAGTTTTTTAAACATCCTGTTAATCCTTATGGCTCCAAATATACATTTCTCTTGTATCCAAAGTTATTTTTCAGAGCTTTATATCCAAAAATATAATTTTCCTTATGAGCATCAATAACTCAGAAAAAATAATTAGTTTAGCACAATATAAAATAACTCCATGAACTGAATCACTCATGTTCAAAGCTTTTATATGTGCCAGTCACATAAATATTATCAGTCTCCAAAATTATTCCACTCTTGTGCATGTTTGCTAAAATAGACTTTTGTCTTTACAGAGTTGTTTGAAAGTTTTAATCAAAATATTGGTATCCAAATTATATATATATGTATATATTGTTATATGTATATGTAATATATATATTGTTAAAAAGCAATATAAAGTGTAAACTATACCCATTATCCAGCTTTAATTAACTCATTAAAAAGTAAACCAATATAAGAACAAACCTAACTTAGAAAGTCTTTAGGATCACACAATTTATTCATACTCAAGAAAAATGTCAAAATAATGTTATACGTTTCAGTACAATGTTGCCAAATATAATGAAGTAAAGCAATAATCACGATAAACACAAAAATAAAAATAAAATTATTGAGAACATAATATTAATTGTCAAATTGTGGAGTTAAATAGTAACAAGAATATTCCTCTTTCAGTAAATATATTTAGAGTTAATCAGGGATACCAGTCAAAACTAGAACAAACATAAGTAGCAAAAAGTGAACAGTAGTACTCTTAGAGCTTAGGTAAGACAGATTGAACATTTTAGGGGCCTAAGTATTTCCATATATAATACCTCAGCCATTTATTAAAAGAAAGTGTGTGTGTGTGTGTGTGTGTGTGTGTGTGTGTGTGTGTGTGTGTGTGGTGTGTGTGTGTGTGTGTGTGTATGAGAGAGAGAGAGAGAGAGAGAGAGAGAGAGAGAGAGAGAGAGAGAGACTTTTTATCTCAATGCTATTTCTTGTATTCTTAATTTGAAGGTTTTAATTATGAGAACATAAATAAGATCAGTTCAATTCTGAGGTTTTAGTCAAACAAGGTCTTGAAAAATTTGAGTATAGTATAATCATATATATATATATATATTTTACATATATACATATATAGAGAGAAACAGAGAGACAAAAAGAGAGATGAGACACAGAATGCTTATTTATTATTCAAATATATATATATATATATATATATATATATATATATATATCTTGTGACTGAACTTGTACTAGATATACAGAAGATATGAAAAGAACACCCCCCACTCTGGTTTTGCCTTTAACGAAGTGATAGGTTATGTTATCAGATGAAGAATTATTATTCAATAATGAAAGAAATAATATTTCGCTTTCAAAGATTGTCATAGGAAAAACTGTTCAACTTTATAAAACACAATTTCAGTTTTATTGAATTTTGATGAATGGATTCTAACTTCATCTAATGGCTTGGATCTTTATTTTAGATATGATATGATGTATTGAAGTAATATATAATGAAAGAAAATTACATTTTTGCCAATTAAAAGAGATTCATGATTGACAGAATGCCAACTGATTTTAAGTTCTTTGCATATGTAGTTCAAATGGAATAATCTGAGTAGTTGAAGTTTAGCATTAACAGTTTTCAGAAGTTATTCAGTATCAGTGGACAAATATTGCTCATATTATATGCTATATTTCAAAAACATTAATTGCTCAAATAAATGAAAACCGTTGGTGATGAATGCTTTACTGCTTAGCTTCTGAGAGCAAGGCATCTTTTGGTTACTATGCTTTTGTAATTTTCTGAGCAATATATCACTTTATATTTTAGCTAGAGATGAAGAAATGAGGCAGTTTGGCTGTCATGACATTGCATGTAATTTACCAGTTGGCATAATTTAGCAGTAAAGTAAACCAGCAAGTCAACCTAATTACTCACTTAGGAAATGTATGGCATGTCAACAGAAAGAAAGATGGTGCAGTGCAATGATGAAATAAGAAAGATAATTGTCAGAAAATACAGTAAAGACAAGGAAGGGGTACTCAAAATATGCGACAAAATGACCAAGGTTATAGTTTTGAGGAGCCATCAAATTGTCTTTTATCATTTAATTTTATTCTAGTGTCATAATAAGCCCTTTCATTATGATAAGTGGAATCAAATCTTGAGCTTGCTTAATTCAATCATGGGAGACATTGATATTTTATTTCACAGTTCATGTATTATAATATTTCCAACATAGTTTAGATCTTGCAACTTCTATTCAAAGAATTTTAGACAGAATGGACCATCGAAGATAAGATAGTAGTGGTATTAACTACTTTGCTTATTCCTGTGAGAAAATACCTTACAGAAAGCAATTTAAATGAAGGATTTATTTGGCAGCATGGTTTTAAGGTAGAGTGTGTCTTGGTGGGAGACATGGCATCAGGAGCAGAAACAGCTAACAGCTATAGTGAGAAACAAACTATCATTTTTAGGAAGTTAAGATACCCAAAGAGATAAATATGATGTTCCACCAGGTTAAAGTTGCTTTTTTCTTCCTCTAAGATGACAGTCCATGAGAGGTCACTACCCATTCCTGGTACACTTTCTTTCCATGTTTAAAACTCTGGCAATATCCCATGGTTAAGCACAGAGATAATTCATTTAGATAATTCAAACTAGTCAAATTGAGAGTAAAGATAAACACCAATATAAGTCTTTGATAAAAGATAAATGATAAGTACTTTGACAAAAAAGTACAGTACGATTTTTATATATTATATATTATGAGATGCAAAACTAAATAAAACTTGCCATTTTAGAATCATATAGTTTAATAGAAAAACTTTGATTCTGTCATTATTTGGAAAACTTTAAAATCTTGACATCCAAACCTATAATATTGACATAACCCTAAATTTTAATTCGCTATGGGACCTTACCAAATTACTCCTGGATTTTCTAAATAAAATGATAAGGAAAATCTTTCAGGTTTTATTAGGTATCTTCATTTACCCCTGCAAATTTTATGTTGACATAAATTAATAATACCTAACATACAAAAATATTTTGAATAAAAGCTGAAGCAGCACATACACAGAAACTATAAGCCACCAGTAATTTTTTTTTTGTAATTGGAAGATAGTTTTATTGTTTTATATATATATATATATATATATATATACATATATACATATATATATATATATATAGATAAAGTGATAGGAACATTGTGACTTATGGGATGATATCTCAATTTGAAAGCAAAATACAAGTGATAAAGGATGAAATAGCAATATGATAGCCAATATTGAAAATATTTCAGCCTAAATGGAAGAAAGAGCAGTTTGTGGTAAGCTTAAGTTATGGAGAGCTCATTTAAAATGCAAGAGACTCTGGTTCCAATTCATAGTACTCTGTAACAAACAGTAAATAGTGGAGTAAATCATAAAATAAAAGTTTACTGAATTCTTGGAGAATAATGAAGAGTCTGAATATTATACTCAGCACAACAGAGACTCTTGGGTACCTTCTGAAATGAGAAATTATCATGTGCAAGGATATGGTAAATTGTCTATTAGATTTTACTTCACTATACTTACAGCCTGTGGGAATTTTTAGAACCTATCCAGTCAAATAATTGTAGGACATGCATAAGTTAGAAATATGAATTAGTCCTATCACCATATTATGTAAGATAGATTTTTGTCTACTGGTATTCCTCTCTCAAAAGGAAATAGCCTTGAGCAAAGTCAGAGCCTTTCTGCATAGTAAACTCTTGTTTACTTCTCCCTGTCTCTATTTTATCTTATCCGAAAATATAAAGCTGCAACTTCAAAGTCATTAGGAATAAAATGCCTGTCCTACACTTGAATATCCTTCAAATGAAGTGCACTCTAGAGGAAGAATTTAATGATTATAGTACCAAAGTGATGTTCTCAACACCCCTGAAATTCTGCAGCGAAGGTCATTCTACAAGGAGTCACTGGAAGCAGAGGCACACAGCTCTGCTCAAAATCCAGAGTAAGCACTTCAGTAGGTTGCTTTCAGAGCTGAATTTGATTCTTGGTCTTGTTTCTTTGTCAGGCAACATCTCTCTAGTTTTATTTTAAAGCTATTATGGGTGCAGACATCAGAAAGGGAAACACGGAGAAAGAAACTGCTTCTGCATCAAAGAACAAATCTTTCAAACTTGCATTGCATAGGCCAGAAACTATATTTCTAATTTCATCCTGACAACCTATTTGGAAAAAGGGAAGCTCTTATCACAATAAGACTTGTCCTTCCTCTGTGGAGAATATGTAAACAATCTCAGCAGCTGCTATAGCCGTGCATAAGACATAGTGCCTCTGTTGTAAACAACATGAGCTTCGCAGTGCCTTACCAAGTATGTTGCCATTTCCCTTACATACTTTATGTTTTCTCCTCATTATGCAAAGAAGCTAGAAAATTCTTTATGATAAATTTTAAAATATTTCTAATGTTAATTCTTTAAGCCATCATCTTACTCAGTTAATTAGGTAAGGCTTTCTCTGAATAAAATGCCATGAAAAAACACAAATATAAAAAAAGAATAGGCTAAACTAACCTGCAGAGGTAAAATAGTACTTGAGGCATTAGAACACGCTTTCAAAGTAAACCATGTGTATCAGAGAAGACACATCCAAAAGTTAATAGAACTAAATGAAACCACAGTACCATTTTCAGCAATCTTAAAACAGCAATTCCAAGTTTGTTTGGAAGATATTTGCAGAGATGGTAATTGAACATCTTTTCACACAAATGGCCTTATGTGTGAAAAGCAAGATATATACGATTTGTTCAATGTCCCTAATCTAAAATTTGGAATATTAATTCAGATATCAAGTTTTAGGATTTATAAAGTACATGACACTTAAATTTTCAGTAACAGAATTATTTAGTAAAAATTGCATAACATACTCAGAATTTAATCTTTATTTTTTTCTCTGATAAAAATCCTGATTCTACTACTCATATTTATATTTTAACCTGTACATTGGTCTCCACCACCCATTAGCCATTTCGTTGATAATATTTGGAAAATGATAACACACTTTTATCAATAACTGTCTGCTGGTCTTCAAAAGTACAATTACTACTAATAGTTGAGTATCCTTTAGTAGTATTTAAGGATATATGCTATATATGACACATGTCATTTCCTCTAACTTGGTGACTGCTTTTTACTAATTCCCTTGACTAAACTTTAATGTCAGTGGCATAACACCTGTGTGACCTTTACTAACTAATTCAATTCTAATTGATATTTTTAATTTTTTTAGCTATACAACAAAGGCATTGGCAGTGATTTTAGTAATCTCTTAGTCAAATATGTGTACACAAGTAAACAGATATTTTAAGGAATCATCTTTTTTATTTTCCCAAGGTCTCTTCAATTTAGTGTGAATTCATTAAAAGCTAGGTGTCATCAATGCACACTGTATCAATTTCACTGTGTTTACAGAAAACAGCTTATACAAACATCTTTTTAGTCCTTGGACACTAATTTAAGTTTAAACTCATTATGATTTAATGTTAAAACAAGATAGTTACTTTTAAAGGTATTAAATTCAAATTTTATAGAAATATAACTTCATAATTATTTTAAATTAAGTTTGTACACTTTTAGGGAGAAAACATATACCAAAATGTATTCTCCATAAATTATAAAGACTAATTTGGTTATCTTATTATAATTCATACTTTCAAAGTTCTCTTCTTAGCTTACAGATAATATATTCTATGATAAAGCAATTTTTGATTCTATTAATTATTAAATTAACAGGAAGCGAATTTGGTTAAATCTACTACTCTATTGTCACAAAACAAATATTATTTTAAAACATTGTTTATAGTCTTTATGTTACAACCATCTGACTCATTGGCCATCAGTGCTACGAAAATCAAATAAGAGGTTTTCTGAAAAGTATCTTTTCATTTTGTATATAAAGTCCATTTATTCAGAGTTCTCAAGATTTAATTACTATTTGCCCTGACTAAGAAAAAAAAAATTCCTGAGATGGCCTTTAAATTTTTTTTTTTTCTTTGATATTGCAAATTAAGGAGTCTTTGGACTAAGCAGACACAGATCCAGAATCTCAATACAGACTTAGCCTGCCTGTTCCCTTGCATCCATATTGCTTCTAAGTATTTTTGTCAGTTAATATAAAACATAGTTTATTGTATTCTCAGCAGTCCATATGTAAATTGTGATGGGCAGGCTCAGTTGACCCTTTGTGGTATCTTTCTAAGAGTGCCATGCAGTCTCCATTTAGCTTGGAATCTGAACTATGCAATTAATCACTTTGCCCATCTTGTACAGAAGAACAGTGAGAGTTGTCAAGATTAAGAACATAAGTATGTGTCTACTTATCTGCTAAAAGGGATACTGGTTATCTGTTTAGCAGTGGATCCACAAGGTCATTGAGGGTTTTTGGGTTTTTTTGTTTTTTGTTTTTCAAGACAGGGTTTCTCTGTCATAGTTCTTGATGTAGAGCAGGATGGCTTTGAACTCACAGAGATCCTCCTGCCTCTGCCTCTCAAGTTCTGGGATTAAAGTTGTACACCTCCTGGAAGTATGACAATATTTTTATTGAGGTGTTTTTTAAAGTAAGAAATACTATGTATTATGGAAAAAAATCACTAATCTTTTCCTCACTATATTCAGCTCGTCTGTGAAAATTTTAGATGCTAAAATCAACAGCTATATGGTGCTCTAAATTCATTTTTTGGTCCTTTACATTTTTCAGGAAAAAGAATAATATACATGTTAAAGTATTCATAAAACTGTGCATCAGTAAAACGAGTTGCAACATGTAATAAACAAATACTAACATTGGCTAAGCAAATAATTGTCTTTAATTATAGCTACATTCTTTTTCACATGCTATAATAGAAAATGGAAACATGGCTCTCTGAAAGGCCAACTTATACTCTGGGTTTTGAATTAGATTGCATTTGATTTGTAAACAATTTTTTTAATGTTCTGTGAATATCAGTTTCAGTCTTGTTATGGATCAATGTGACGGTCATTTCCATGTCTCTATTGTTTCTCAAATTCAGAAAACTGGTTTTGCTCTATCATTATTGCCCCATTTGCCAAGTTAGTCAACAATTTCATAGGACTAGTTTAATGTGGAAGTACCATAAGTCTTGTTCTGCAAGCTAATGACTTGATTTCAGCGAATGTTGAGCTTGAACCCTGAACTCATATTACCGTCTTTATGGATAGAATGTGGGAAATGATTTTGTTAGATAACTTTACTACTAATTATTGAAAGGTAATATTGTTTTACCTCTTTGCCATTCTCTGAGGTAATTACCACTATAGTAAATATTGAACAATCACCAATCAGCAGAGGTCATATGGAGGCACCAAGTTTGGGGCAGACAACAAGAGTACCTTAGTATTCCATTGCTGTAAAGGGATAAAGTCATGATCAAGGGTAATCTTATGAAGTATGTAATTTAGAGCTTGTTTACAACTTTAGAACCTTAGTCCATTTTCATTATGGCAGGAAGCAGGTCTGAACACATGGCTGTAACAGTACTAAAGAAATGGGAGCTACATCCTGAAATGCATGCAGCAGGCAGAGAATGAGCAGGGCCTGACATTTCATTTTTTTTTGAAATCTAAATTCAGATGAAGTTAAAAAAAAATTCAAGTTAAAGATATATGTGTATTTCTCTGTGTGCAAACAAGTCCTCTTGACTCATATATTCTGTTATGGATCAGGTAACTTTCTCTTAAAACTTATTTATAACCCTAAGCCAACATTTATGAGACTGCTGGGGACAGTTGCAAAGCATGAAAAATTTGAATTACCTGACCAGTGTGTCTCCATCTGAGATCTAAGAAGATGTTTATGTTTTCCTCTCTGCTCCATCATCAATACAGGAATCAGAGAATTAAGTCAGAAGGACCAAATGTGGGGCAATGCTCGATTTAGCTACTGGACTAAGAAAACTGTTCTTGAACCTAATAATGTAAAACATTGAGATAATATCTTCTGTAGGAGTCAAAATGATTAATGTTTCTGAGATTTCATTTTGCCTTTCCAAAATAAATAATATAAAATTCACTATTAGTTTTTCGAAAGATACCAAATTATGTCACACAAAAATGTTTTTAAAGTATGTATATAACTCACTTATAGGTATGTATGTATATACATGCACATATATATATACACACACATATATATACACACATACATATATACACACACATATACACACACGTATATACATATATATATATATATACACACACAAAGATGTGAATAAGAATATTAAGTCATACATAAACTTTATAGACAAAAGCTACTACAGCTACTGAGAACCCAGTTTCTGTAAACTATGAAAAATAGAATCAAAAAGAAATAATTTTACTGACTTTTCCCTTATAATATTCAATAGAGTTTGTTGTCCAGCTTTTAGAAAAGTTAAAATGATATTTTATCCTGTTTTATACTTTTTTTTTCTTGTAGACGATTTTTGCCTTCTTACTTGGGTTTACTACTGCTGGGTTTTTTGTTAAAGATATTACAATTGTGATTTTCTTTCTGATTTATGTTTTGTACCTATAGAGTACCTACAGTATGTTTTTAGCAACATTTCATTCATTCATCTATTCGATCCACTTAATTATTTGTGTTGTGTGATAATGTGGAAGACTGGGTGTATTTTGTATCTATGAGAAAAAGGAGAGAATTTTGAGTCAGTGCTCCCATCATATCACCTGGCTTTTGGACATCCATGCTCTACAAGTGACAATCAGTAAACTACTGCCACAGCTTATAGGATTTTATAAATTGTTTTTATATCCTGCCAAAGTGCTAAAATGTTGGAGAATCCAAAATTTTTTTCTAATGTATTTAGGGTTCTAGTATGTCAAGAAAAATGTCCCCTTCTTTCTGTCTTATATCACTTTTTTTTTCTCCTCATGACTAAGATTCTAAGTGCTTTATGGAACATTACTGCTGAGTAAATAACTTCAGCTAATCTTTGAGTTTAGAAAAAAAAAAAATATATATATATATATTACTTTACTTACCAATGTTGACTTTAGCTCTGCCATATGTAATATTTCTGATGTTAATGAATGACTTTGATATTGCTATTTTCTTTGGAAGTTCATCATGTTAGAAGACTATTTTATTGTTTTAAGATATTCTTATACAACTATTACAGCGGGGACATAATTTTGATTGCTTTGTTTTTCAAAATTATTATTCAGTTTCCATATGTTTATATTCTTTCTATACGTTGTCTTGTTTTAAGTTTCTACTTGTGCTCAAATATTGGTAGGACAAATTAATTGTTTCATTTTCAATATTTATTATAATTTGATTTATGACTTAAAATGCAATGTAATTTGGAATCAACACAATGAGCTATAGAAAAGTGTGTATTCTGAGGTTTTTGGCCAGATTATATGTCATAGATGTATGTTAATACTGTCTCACAAATATGTGAAGTGCTATAGAATACCACTATAATTATGTCGCTTATCTGTTTCTTTAATTACAGTATTATTTGACTTTTTATAAATATTTTCTGAAATTTTAAGCCTAAGTGAAAGCTTTTCTACATCTGGTTATAGCTATAAATCACACTGGGAATACATCTAATTAAAATGAAAGGTCAATAAAGTTGCCTAAATACTTGGAGTTTTATATTTTCTTTTATAGTCCTTATTTTAAGAATGTGATTTGCCATCTTACCAGTTGTAATGTTTATCTTTGCCAGTTCAGGTTCCTGCACACAGCCAACAGTTGTATCTTGTTTTTGAATTACATCAGGCATCCTGAAAGTTTTAACTAATTAATTATAAATATTTTATTTAATGTTATCATTAAAAGGTAGGTATGTACTCTGATTAGTTTATTACTAATTAAATTTTCGAGTTGAGTACTCTTTTATGCCTCTTTTGTTTATTATAGAAGATTATTGACATTGAGTTAACAGTGATTTTTTATCTTCTATTTATATTTTGCTTACCTTTTTTTTTAGCACTTAAGAAGTCTCTCTTCTACAGCTTTTACTATGTTTTGACATTCTGGCTTTATGTTGAAATTTTGCTTTTATTTATTTGTATATTTCAATGTCTATATTTTTTCTTTGATTTTTGAAAAATAACGTTACTGTTTACAATTATTTTGATGAAAAGGTATTTGATTTTCTATAAATTTTATGTTAAAAAATGTTCAAATGATAAAAATATCACCAGCCAAAATAAAATATAGCCCAAATCTTCCGCATATCTTAATAACTTTCTGTATGAAAAACCAGTTTGAAGTTCTGGACCATTATATTGGATTTTTCACTTTCAATATATATATACCACATATATATGTACCACCAATCCCCCCACAAGAAATGGACATTTTTAGAGCTAGCAAACTAATCATATTCAGATTCTATTTTATACTTATATGCACATTGCTAGTGTTTACTCATTATATACTTCACAATACTTGACAATATTTTCTGTGTTTTACTGTACCAGGCATACACTTGTTTACATATATTATGTGCTGAGTCCCACATGTGAAAGGTCATACTGTTATTTTCTGAGATTGTGTGACCTCTCCTAAGCCTAAAATTATATAATGTAAGTCTGCTCCATTTTATAAAGTTTGTTGCTACATTATGCCTTAGAGCTCAATAAAATTCCATTTTAAGTAAACACCAAATATTCCTCATCTGTTGATGGACATCTAGATTGACACCAATTCATTGTCATAGTGAGTAAAGAAACAATAAAATAAAAATTATTCTATAAATAATAGAATAGAATAGAAACACATTCTAGGCTTTCCTTCTGGAGTTTTTACTGAGAAATCCTTAATTCTTCTGATGGGATGTTTTAGTCAGTGACTTCTGTATTATTTTGCATTGATATGTAGAATTTACTTTCTGGTTATATTTTTTTGGAGCTTAAAATTCTTTCTACTCAGAAAAGATATTTTTTCCATAGGTTCGTAAAACCTTAACAATTGTTTCACTGACCAGTTTTCTTACGACATTAGTGTTGAGTCTTACTGACATCTGCTAAACAATATTGGTTGTTTGTTTCTCTTTCTCAGCTTCTTGAATAGCACGATCATAGCTGTCACCTGTTTTTAATTATATTAAAATGGAATACTGCATCAGTACAACTTTTTATCACATAAATTGTGCCTTTCACTTGATATATTACATTGATAATGTGTGTTGATCTTTGTAAAATCAAATATTCTGTTTTATTTTGAAAGTCTTTATTTTTAAAAATTTATTTTATATATTATAAGTATTCTGGATTATTTAACTCACAATATGGCTTATCTCTTTTAAAATCATTGGTAAATTTTAAGATTATTTTTTTAGGCATAGCTTTTTTGGTTTCCACATATGCATAATTATAAACATACTCTCTGTCTCTGTCTCTGTCTCTGTCTCTGTCTCTCTCTGTCTCTGTCTCTCTCTGTCTCTGTCTCTCTCTGTCTCTGTCTCTCTCTCTGTCTCTCTCTCTGTCTCTGTCTCTCTCTCTCTCTCTCTCTCTCTCTCTCTCTCACACACACACACACACACACACACACACACACACACACACACAAAGAGGTCTTCAATTTTAGATATACAACTTTAGAAATGACCTAATACTGCACCCAGAGACTTCTAACTAGTAGTCAAGATTAAATATAAGAATGATGGTGGTAGTAAATGAAGATAATCTCAATGTAAATGCTCTAGGCAACATAGAGCTACCATATCTAGAAATGTCACTAATCATCATGCAGTTCATAATATATAGATGTTAAAATAAGGACAGAATATATATTAAAACTGATATTAATTCATTTTTATTAGTCCTAATTACAGTTAGAGACCTTTAGGTAGAGAAGTGACTCAGTGGACAAGAGAATTTGCTGCTCTTCTAGATGACAGTTGCTTGGTTCTCAGCATCACATTGGGCAGTTTACAATTACCGTGTTTTTAACCGCAGGAAATTTTTATGTCCTCTTATAATCTGTGTACTAAACTCCCATACTTGGACGCCAACACAGTGAGGGAAAGAAAAGGACAGAAAGAAATGAATAAATACAATTTTTAAAAGAATTTAAGGTTAAAAACATAAAGCACAACTTTCTTAGATCAATTACAAAAAAGTAACATATTCACTAAATATTAAATATATGGAATTTGTTTGTCTATTTATATATTCATTCATTCATTCGTTCATTCGTTCATTCATTTATTTATTTATTTATTTATTTATTTATTTATTTATTTATTCATTTATTATTTTCCATGAAAAGTTTTCCCTGTGTATCCAAAGCTGCCCTAGAACTTTCTCTGTAGACAAGACTGACCATGAACTCAGAGATCTGCCTGGTTTTGCCTTCTCACTGCTGGATTAAAGGCATGTGTCACCATTGCCTACCTTGGTTCGCATTATTTATAGTTAACAAAATCTAACAATAATTGGATGAAATATTTGAATCAAATCTTAAATAATCATGGAATTGTTACTCAATTGGCTTAAACTCTTCTGGGGCTCGAGAGATGCCAGAGCAGCTAAGAACGCTGGATTCTCTGCAGAGGACCAGAGTTTAATTCTTATCACAGCACATGTCTGTAACTTGGATCAAGGAATCTGATGCATCTTCTGACCTCTGTGAACAACAGATATATACATGCAGTTAAATAATTTGTTGCACAGATATACATACAGGTATATAATTCACATGCACTAAAAAGTTAAATATAAAAAACAGACAAAAATTAAATATATTAATCAAGAATTTTTGATACTAACATGGAAAATTAAAAATGTTAACATTAGCATTTAGCAATAATTTTAATTAGCTTGATTTTATTAATGGATATAATTACATATAAAGTTATAAATATTTAATTATAAATTATCAACTGTTTACTGTTATGATACTTATAACATTTCTGTACAGTAATTTTAAGGTAAAGTGAGTTTTAATAAACAAACACCTCATCCCTGTAACATTAAATTACTAAAATTTTAATGAGCTTAGCATTTACTTTCTATGTAGTCATTTTCATAACTGATATAGGTACTAGCAAGTTGCTATATTGGTTTGCTTATCATCTATGACTATAAATGAGGCATACTATAAAGTAGCTTATTACAAAGATGCTAAGCTTTCAGATTCAGCTAGCATAAATAATTCTACAATAATTGATTTTTAAAGTAGGAACTTATTCAGTTATTCTTGAAACGTAGCCGAAAGGATTATTACATGAAATTATATTTTCAAAGCCCAAGTAATTATTCAGGTTTATGAGATATGATATCAACTCTGATTGTTTAGGAAAATTATTTCCAAGCTTTATAATTTGTAATTTTCAAAGGATATTCAAATAGGCCTATCTCAAAATCCTTAGCATCCGTGATGGTCTGTCCATTCAGTGTACACCAGTTTTATTGTTCTAAAACTGTCCAAGGCAATATAGATTCAACCTTCTATAAAGCCATTTTTAACAGGTAATAGGTAGAACATGTGCTTTTAACCTGTATGGTATGAGATCCATGTATCACAGCTGCATGAATCATGTATAATCTTACTCTTGAAAAATTAACGTAATGAAAATTAAATACAAAGAAAACATTAAAAGTGATAAGGAAGCTTTTAAGATTCATTTTGGGGGTGTATTTTCATATCACCCTTGTAATATTTCTATGGTTATTAATTCTACTCTGCAGAATAACACACTTTGGGCACAAATGTGCCAACTCAAAACACATCTAACCTTTTCATTTGAAAATTTTTCTCAAATGATTATGACATGGACGGTGATAGCAATTCAGCATATATATGAGTGGCTAATTTGAAACTCTCATAAATATAAGCATCACTTAAATCCACCATCAGTCCTCTTAGCTGCTCTGGCCTGAGAGAGAGACATTTGATTTTTTTTTCCCAACACAGTTTTAATAAGAAAAACACAGCCATTGAGTGTCTTCAGCAGGATGAGGAGACTTGATATTAGACAGAGACTATAATTGAATAGTAAGTGATTGGAGCATAGCAAAGTGACCGGCACAGGCTGTTATCACTCCAGTCAAGACTTCAGTGGAGCCCTCAATTACTTCATGTAATTTCTGGATAGAAACCTTCTCTAACTCTCTTACTGTCTCAAAGGAGACTTTATGCTGTCAGAATTATTCCTCGAGGTTACAGCCTTGTGACTCTGTTGAGCTCATCAAGGCTTGTCAAGCACAATAATTATATTTACCAGAAGTCTCTCACCTCTCATACTCATCATTATACACACAGCAAAAATTTATAAAGTGTGTGGTAGCAGAGTAAAATGTGAGTGTTTAAGGGTCTGTTCAGAGATAAACAGTCATGCCTGAGACTTTAAAAGGCGTGTGTGTTATCTTACTCATGAAATTCTGGTGTTACTTTTAAACACAGTGTGATGAGTATGATAATTCTATATTGTAAGTGTGTCAAAGTACTTTTTGAAATACTATTTATTTTTTATAACTGCACTATTGCAGAAATATTCACTTGTAATATATCATTCAAGTGAACATTTATGCAATACTGCACATATAAAAATTAGTCTTTTACAGTAAATTTACTAAAAGAATATTTGTACTAAAGATTAGTTAAACATGTTCATCTGTAAAAGATGCTTTTTAGAAACATTTCAAAACCATAAATATTTTTGAACTTTTGTCAAACTTACTAAGATTTTTTAAATTAAAATTTTTATTCATTTATTAGATTAACACTAACTGAATGGACTCCAAACAACATTCACATAAAAATTCTAAGAAATTTGAATGGAAGCAGCATATTCTCAGTTTATAAATTTATGTCTCAGCTAAACATTTTCAATTACTCATATTTTTAATACAAATTGAAGTATTTGGATCACAGAGTTTCTATTACAATAAAAAAATGTGAATAAATAAAAATATACCCAATAGTAAGAACATATAGAAATATTTGAGAAAATATTTATATTTGTAATATTTATATTAAAATTTATTTAATATAATATTTAATATTTATTTATGCTATACTTTCCTTAATTCAAATATTTCCTTAACTAAAACATGAAATAAAAGAATTCATTAATATAAAATTTATTTTTAAGACAATATTGCAAATTAAACATCTCTCATGTAAACAGAATACTAGAGAACAATTCCAAGACTAAGAGAAATTTTCTTTAAGTAAGAAGTGATTAAAATCAATATCTGGACTCTATAAATGCTTCTAGCAGCTGGAGTGATAGTTCAGGGGTTAAGAGTGCTGCTTTACCAAAGGACTTGGGCTTTATGTCCAGTCCTCATACTGTGCAGCTTACAATGTCCTGTAACTATTCTATACACTTTTCTTGCCTCCACTGCTCCCACACAAGTACCAGATAATAATATACAAACCCATATTAAAAATCTTTTATTTTTAGTTAAAATCATAAATTATAAATTTGTTCCATATTTCAAAATAATATTAATTCTCTAAGCATATAAAATATGTACTAATTTTCCACCTTTTATTGATAATAGAATCTTCTCTCCTACAAAATATCCTGATTACAGTTTCTCCATCCTCTACTCCTCTCACTACTTCCCCATATCCCCTCCCATCAGAATCCACTCCATTTCTATCTCTTATTAGAAAAGAACGTAGTTCAAAATTTAAAACAAAACATAACAAAAAATAGAATATTATAAAACAAGAACCATATAATTGAAATTGGACAAGGCAAACTAACAAAAAGGGATAATCCAAATGGCATAAAAACCAGAGACCCACTTACTTATTCTTATACTTATTCTTATATATATATATATATATATAGAGAGAGAGAGAGAGAGAGTTTCAGAGAAACACTAAACTGAAAGATGTGTTTGTGTGTGTGTTTGTGTGTGTGCGTGTTTGTGGGTGTGTGTGAGTGTGTGTGTGTGCGTATTTGTGTGTGTGTGAGTGTGTGCGTGTTTGTGTGTGTGTGCGTGTTTGTGTGTGTGTGCGTGTATGTGTGTATGTGTGTGTGTGTATGTGTGTGTGTGTGTATGTGTGTATGTGTGTATGTGTGTGTGTATGTGTGTATGTGTGTGTGTGAGTGTGTGTATGTGTGAGTGTGTGTGTGTGTGTGTGTGTGTGTGTGTATGTGTGTATGTGTGTGTAGAGGATTGGTGCAGACATGTTCTTGCTGCCTCAGTCTCTGTGAGTCATATGATCTCTATCATCTTTGTTCAGTTGTTTTAGACAGTTATTCTTGTTTTCTCCAACCTCAGGCTCTTACATGCTTCCCTCCCTCCCCTTCCTCAGTGTTCCATGTCTTACAAGGGAAGGAAATGTATGTAGACATCCCATTTAGAACTGTGTGATCTAATGTTTCTCTCTTTGTGTAATGTCTGCCTGTTGCTCACTGTATATCTTCCCATCTGCTTCAAGAGAAAGCTTTTTTGTTGTTGTTGAATAAAGTGATGATCCTTGAGGATAACAGAATATCAATAGGAATCATTCTATCATAGATTTTAAAAAACAGAAGTAGAATTTGTTTTACCCTAGGTCTCTGTGCTTTCTGGTCTCTGGTTCTTGGTCACCAAACCTAAGCAGTGCATGGTATTGGTTTATAATCGTGTAGTGGGCCTTGCCAAATCAAACATTGGATATTTTCTTTCCCACAAAATTTTTTTACAACATTGCCTTAGCATATCTTATAGGTTTTAGAACATTGTATTTCAAAGAGTTTGTTGTTGGGGTGGTAAATATGTCTTTTCCCCTTTGGAAGGCTTCAGAATACCTTTCATTACAAAGACACTATATAGGGATGAAGGTTCTACGTGAGCACTAGTTTGTCTTATTCATGCTTAATGAGATGGGTATGTGTTGTCTTCAGTAATGGTGCCTTCATATTTATTTGTGAAGAGCCAAATATTATCTTGGCCTGGGTTATTTGGGGGATTTCCATAAGTACCATTTGTCCCATGGTTTAATTGAATGTCAGCCAGACTTGGTCCTGGAAGTTTCATTTGGTGACAATGGATGGCCATTTTGGACCCAGTCATATTTATTATTTATTTGAAGACTTCAATAGGATCACCATACAACATAGAAAATCCTAATATATACAAATAGAAAAATATATTTTCAAAAGTCAATGCTGTCCAGGATGAAATAGAGAATGAGAAAAAGTAAACTGATATATGATGGTAAGAAATTCTGAAACATTCTTGAATCATTGTGGAACAAGACATAGATGGTGAGAATGAAAAAGTGTAAGATTTGAGAAGACCAGAATAGCACAAGTCTATGTGTAGTATTATCTCCCACAGATTTCTAGGCTCATACTTCTGAAATCTCTCTCTCTCTCTCTCTCTCTCTCTCTCTCTCTCTCTCTCTCTCTCTATATATATATATATATATATATATATATATATATATATATATATGTATATGTATTAGAATGAGCAAGGAAAATAATTAATTTAAGATTTTAGAAACTATGACTCTCATTTAAAAAATTTCAAAGGGCAATGGATAGAAATAGCACACACTGATGGTTTAAAATTAAACATAATCTCATGTTTACCTTACTATACAAACTTTGATACATTAGTAGTGTATAACAGTTTTCCCAAAATTTGAAAAATTCTTTTCTGTAGGTAAACTTCTTATGTCAGAAGGGAAATATGTCAAAATAAGCTTAAGAATCACCTGAAACAAACCAGGCTTACTAGATGCTCCTCTCAAATGCCAACAGAAACCAGCTGAGCTGCCTGGAAGAGGTTTAGAACACAGGTGAGTCACAAGCAAAGGACACTCTCTAACAATTATGACAGGCATTTCTTTATTCTAGTGAAAATTAACAAAGCAGCTGGGATCCTGGCTGAAGATAAAACTAATACTAAATACAAACTGTAATTACAAATAATAAATCCTTTTAGACTTCAGTTTTCACTATGAAGTACTCTTTTTCTATATGAAGATTTGATGTAGTCATTAAACACATTAAATGTTTATTCTATTCCTATACAGTTCAAAACGTGAAGTTTTATAATATTGGAGCTTATGTTATATTATTTCAATTTCTCCATTCTTTAAGAGAAATATTATTTTCATAAACCCTTCATTCTCTCAAAGATATAAGATAAAAAATGTTAAGTTGTATATAGGAAAGATATATGTCAAGTGGAAGCTTGAATTTGTTTCTAATCTCCTTCGGAGACTAAGGCAGGAGGATCATTAGCTTAAGGTCTTGTTTGTGCTACTCCTTCAGCTAAACAGAAACCTGAGCAACTTATTGAGACTTTGCCTTGGAAAAAAGAGTAGGTAAAGGGCTTTGTGTATATTTCCATTATAGAATGTTTATCGAGTGTTCCGGAGACTCTTGGTTCAATCAGCAGTACTGTAAAAAACAACTCATATATCAGCTTGTTACTTATGGGTATCAAGTTGTTAATGAAAAAACTGTAACGGGTTTAATGTGTCAACTTAAGTAGGTTATAGTACTCAGTCATTTAATTATTCACTAATCTTGGTGCTGCATTGAAGTCATTTTCTAGATGTGGATAACACCTATAATCAATTGACTTTAAGTAGATTACTTTCTACAATGGTAGCTTCATCCAATCAGTAGAAAGTTTATAATTATAAAACTGAAATTTCCCTGAGGAATTATACTTTAGCAAGACAATATCGGTTCCTAGCCAGATGTCCCTGGTCTGACAGACTGTCTTGTAGATTGATGTCTTACTAATTTACATAAACACACAAGAAAATCAATAGGTGGCTATGAATTGACTTAACCCTCTCTGTCCTCTCACCCTTCACTCCTCCACACAAAAAAAGCAATAATCTTCCATGCCTAAGAGCAAGTAGGTATTATTATATACTTATTCTGTATTGGACATATATAGAGTGTCTCTTCTTACTGTTCTCCAAACAATACAGCGCATACATTCTTATACATAATTCACATTGTGTTAGATATAAGTAATATAAAAAAGAATATTATACAGTTGATATACATAGGTTTTATTTTTCAGTACATGCTTGTATAATTGTTACTGAATTCTCCATATTTTGGTTTCCCTGAAAAAAGGTTCCTACAGAGATAAGATTATTTATATTTACTATTCTCTGGGCTGTTTGTGTAGAGAATTCTGAATGATACTCAGCCAAAAAGAAAAACCAAGAAGAGGGCTTGCTTTTAAAACAGGAATGAAGAAACATGACACATTACTTTCTCACATCTTTTTGAAATGGCATTTTTTTTCAGGGCATTTTGTTCAGTCTGGAACATTTCCACATCTGGAGCTACAACACAGCCATACTCATTTCTATAATCTTCACCTGGAGGTTCCAGGGGAAAATACTTAAAGACATTTAAAAAAGTATAATCTATATGGCAAAATGTTGCTTAGTTATCCCACTCTGGATTCAGATAAAGGTCTATATGTCAGGTCATAAAGAGGGTCTAGTGTATATCTGTATGTCTCTCTATGAGGGCTTCACTGTTCCCACGGCTTCATCCTCACAATGCCAGCATCCAAAGACACACAACTCTTGACCAAATTTTTACTTATTGAACATTTTAGATTGATTCAATTTGTTATATTTAATTGAGGAATCCTTTCTTAATTCTGATAAGGAATTGGTTGCCTATAGAACAGTATGCAGTTAGCATTAACGTTTCATATGGAAGTTGACTGAATATATACTATGCTTTTTTATAAACATTTTCTATTACTGACTATTATGTATTTTGTTTTGTTTTACATTTGAAATGAATGAGGAAAATTAGTAATAACCAGAGGGGATGAAGGACATCAAAGAAACAATAGCTTCCGGTCACAACAGAACTGATGCGCATAAGAACTCAGAGCACACAGAATTTATATACGTCTAAACCAGACCCTACTTCAGGTTGAAGAATGAAACAGGAGATCAGCCTTCATATAGAACTCAGAAGATAACTCCAATTGAAAACTCTTTTTTAAAAAAAATATGATATTATGTTTTCAGATTTTATGATTTTTGTGGTCTATGTGTGTTGTGCCCACATGCATGACCCGGTTTACTATGTTTTTTGTTTGTTTTCTTTGTTTTATTCTTCTTCTTTGCTTTGTTTTTTGTTTTGTTTTTGAAAGAGAAAAAGAATTAGGGCATGTAGTAGGATGGATAAGGAGAGTGAGAAGGATCTGGGAGGAGATGAAGATTATTTTAATTGTATACATAACACACACACACACACACAAACACACACACACACACACACACATATATTCTCCTTTAAAACTAAAGACATAATATAGTAAAGACTATATTTTGTGTCATCTTTTGGGTATTGCTATTTTGTTGTTGGGATTAAAATGTAATTATAGGATTTTATGAGCCCTGTTCATCGTTTTTTCTTTCTTTTTCCTCTAATCCTCTATTCTCCCATATCATCCTCAAACCAATTCAAGATATTTTCTGCTTCAGTCATTATTTGTACACACACACACACACACACACACACACACACACACACACGAGAGACAGTGATACATGCATCAACTTACTTTACTATCTGATGTTGTGAACTAACCAAACCACTCTTTCAGAAAGCCTACAGGCCACAATTTGGCATGTAGCCTCTTTAATCACAAACCTTGGGAACCAAAAATTTTCTATTACATATTTAGTATTCCAAACTGTGTTTCTAATGTTTAACATAATATATTTTCTGTTAGCTATTAGTAAAAACACTTTGTAAATTACCTTGAAAGTACTTGCTTGTAGAAATATTATTGCTTAGCAGGTGAAGACACTCCTTCCAGACCTGAGGTTATGAGATATCCTTCATGTTCAATATGGAGGAAATGTAAAGCTGACTCCTGATAGTTGTCTTTTGACCTCCACCCATAGAACGTGCCACACATATGTCCATGCAGATATAAATACAAAAGAGAGTAAATAAAGTACAAAAATAATGTGCTTTCTTTATATAAATAATTTAGGTCAATATATAGCCTCAAATATCTTAAAAAGAATATAAACACAAGTAATTAAGGAATTAATATTTAGTAAAATATTAATAAAGCATGAAACCTATAAATGTGCTTTATAATTTGAAGCTTATGTTAGGAGGAGTTTAATTCTATATAGTTATTTAAGTGAACTAATTAAGAACAAAAATATGAAAGCATAGTAAGTTTGTGTCAAAGTGGGTGACAGGCAGCATGTGCATTGATATTCCAGAAGTTGATTACCTAAAATGCAGAGGACTAATTAAAATGTCTAGTCTCACAGAAAATTAAGAATATAGAAGAACATCACTCATTCATAGAGATATGCTCTGAGAACAACAATCAAAATGAATTAGAAATTACCCAGCCCTTGACCTTCTTGTGTCTCACTTTGCTGAGGACAAAATATCCCAGGGTGGAAGGGGATCATAAGACATGACCTAACCCTTACATAAATCAATCACCACAGGATGTTCACCTACAAGAGTGGGAGAGTCTCATTTGTGCATTTGTGAATGAATGTTAATGCTAATGAGCCCAGGGATAGTTCTATCTCCATGTCTAGTCATACTTCACAGCCATTTCTTTCTTAAGAAATGTAGTTATGAAAATAGTACTCGAATCCCAGATTTAAAAATCAAACAGCAGATGGTCAACACAGGGTAACTTTCCTATTGTGTAAAGACATCTTATTTCTAAATATTGTAAGTCAAATTATTTTCATTAAGGGATCATAAAGTCACAGTGTGTGACAAACTAACGATTTTGTCACACAGAGAGCATATGTAATGGTCACAATTAATGTTGCCTTTGCATGTAACACAGCTGTCATTGTATACATTAGATGAAAAACTGTGAAAAACTAACTTGTAAAATATTTTGTATAATACACTTGTATATGATATAAATTCATTAAACAGATTATCCATAAATTAGTAAATTTATGGTCAGAATGTTTTGTATGAGAAAAAATATGTTTTAATAAGGGAAAAATAAATTCAGATATGAGTATGAAATTCAATTCAATAAATATTATCAATTTGTTTAGTATATATTACATTTATATGAAGACTGTTGTCATGGTTAATATAATTGTTGATTTGACAGGACCTAAAGTCACCTGTGAGAAAGGCATCTTGGCTTGCCTAGAGAACTTTTCTTAACTATTAGGACCAATGTATGAAGATTCATCTTAATTGTTGGCAACCACAGTCCCTGTAGAAAGTGGAGAAAGCAAGCCAAAGAACCATGCGTTCATCACTCTTTGTCTTTTTTTCCCTGAGACAGAGATTCTCTGGGTGTATTTGAAACTTGTTCTGTAAATTACTCTGTAGATCATGCTGGCCTAATCTCACAGAGATCCACCTGCCTCTGCTTTCTGACTGCTGGTATTAAAGTTGTGCACCATCACTGTCCATGTGTTCCTAGACCATGAATAAAATATGATCACATGCCTCAAATAGTTGGTATTGTGAATCTCCTACTATAAATCTCAAACAGTGAGCAAAAGTGAACTTTTTCGCCTCTACCTAAATTCTTAATTGCTTTTAGTGAGGTCTTTGTATATATGAATATGCATATACTTATACATATGTGTGTGTGTATATATTTTACAGTAAATAGAATAAAAAAATATGACATGTGATTTGTGATCAAGATTCTAGAGAATTTTATTTTGGACTATGACAATAATCTTTATTGAGGATTATTAAAGAAAGTATTATGCAATGTGCAAATAAGTACATTTAAGGTATGTTGGAAGCATATATTCTTTCTCTTGGAGAGTTAAATAACAATAATAAAAACTAGGCAAATAACTTAATTTGTTTAGTGTTGCCATAAAAATAATCATAAAAAGATATATCATAAAGAAAAGAGGTTGCTGTAGGTTGTCTTTTGCAACTCAATGGCATTTCATTGGCCTATGTTATGGATGAGAACCACTTGATAGATGGCATTGTACACAAGAATAACAGGAAGAGTCATTCAGGAGGGAAGTGACGCTCATCAGAAGTATTCTTAGAGGAATTCATTTTATCGAGTTTAATTTTTTCCAATAGGATGACCTTTTAAAGATTCTTTGAACCAATCCATATAAATAGGCATCCACATTGCCGACATGTGAACTGTTGAAAATCAAGCTGTATCCAACCACAGATGAAGAATGAATCAGAAGATAAATGTGTTGTTTAACAGTATTCCTGGTGATGTGATCTATTCTACTTACCCTATTCAGGTAATTAATGACAGCCCAATATTTCCAACATGGTAAACCAATAAAATTTATTGAGGTTACTCTAACATTATCGGTGGGTGGTTATTTACAAGAGCAGAAATTAATCAAACCACATCAACCAAATACCCACCCAACCTGGATAACTGTATATAAAAGATCTACATTTGATGTGAACTGCTCAGTCTTCCACAACATATTGGGAATTCTTACAGGCACGTGGGCTGGAGTTTGTATATTCTAAATGTCTTTTTTTTTTTTTGTCATAGACAGTTCAAGGATGCTCACTATGCCTGAGAGTATTTCTCAGACATCTTTACTGCTCATATATGTTTGGGTAGAAAGGACCTAGTACATCTTGTCATTTTCAGTGACTTTCTGAAGATTTTGAACTGTTTGCTATTTGAGTTCAGTGAGGTTTTCTGCAGATTGGAATGCTGTAACTTTAGAATATCTATGACTTAATCTGTGAATTAAGGAGTTATGCTCCAAGATGGTTTATCTGAGAAAAAAATTTCTACACAATAAGATGTAAACTGAAAACATAGAAGTATCAGTAATGGTGACAAATCTGTATAATAAATGTTGTAATAAATGTTGTACAGTGTTTCATGGACTCAATAACATTCATTAAAATATAAAAATATAAGAATGTGTGTTGCATACATACATGTATATAGATCATTTAATGAAGAATGATGTTTTTAATTATATGAATAAATTAAGATAGGCTTTTACTTTGCATCAAAATGTGGGCAATTATAAAATATGGAAAATATATATTTTATAACAAATGAAAGGCAAATTTGATTATCAATAAAATCAATAGGTATTGATTTCAGTTAAGGTAGTCTCATTTTAGCTTTTACAAATTAAAAATTCTTTAAAAGAACTGTCTCTTAGAACATGATTTAGGTGATGTCATTGAAGAAATAGAAGCGCTGGTGATGGAAGCCACTAAAAAGAACTAGCATTTTGTACAAAGCAATGAAATAAATGACAATGTAATCACGTGCCCAAAAGGCCCAGACATCAAAACTGTCTGTGGAAATAAAGATAAACATAAATAATATTCATTGATATGATGTTCAAAAAGAATAATGAAGGACTAAATGGAATTGACTATAACTAACAGAGGTAATAACACAGAAACAAATAGTTTAGCAGAGCAGTAAGAAAACAAGGAAGGGATTTCTGCAGTGCCACAGTCCTTCCATGGGTAATGCACGCATATATAACACTTCATGCTGATAGTCTGCAAGACAAGATTCACTGTGGAAAAGCAAGCTTCACTCAATGTTCCAGCAAAGTCATTAAACAAATGAAAATTATCTAAAATTACACTCTCATCACGATCAATAAAAAGAAAAGTAAATATGTGCCCTTACAGCTCTTTTAGATGCCTGAGTTCAGTTCTCAGCAGCTGTGCTTGAAGCTCAAACTGTCTGTAGCTTCATTTCCAGGACTACTGACATCTTTGGCTTTCATGGACAGTCATAGACATGTGGCCTAGTGTCAAAACTACACACAAATAATAATAATAAAAAACCCACTTAAGTTGAGCAAAGATTAGTGATGTTGAGAACTAATAAAACCTACAGAAAAAATAAAATCCAGTTTTTACGTTTTTACTATGTGGATCCCATTAGCATCCAAATTATGAAAGGTAGAAATGCTCTTTCATAACATTCAAACAACAAAAACACACATATTTTCTGTCTCATCTTTCAAGGCCAGCATTAATCTATAAACTAATATTTTCCCATCCCTCATGAACATAGCTGTAAACAACTGTAGTGTAAGCCACTAAACAATAGGAGATACATCAATCAATATTATGCATTTGCTAGAAATAGATTCATTAGGTGAAGAAAAGTAAATGTGTATAAAAAGGAGAATCTCTTAGTAAATGTTACTGGACCACCTGAACATTTATTTGCATGCATGAAAAAAAATCATCAGAGATTAAATCTTCCTCCACAGAAATCCACTTCAAATACATAGTTAACAAAATCATCCAATCTATAAATTACAAATCTCTAGAAATACTACAAGATTTTTTAAAAATAATAGAGAAATCAAAGTAACTGTGAGTTGAGAGCAAATTTTATTTCTAAGTATTAAAATCTTGATTGACAAAAGAAGTAAGATTATTAATATTAAAACTGTTCTGTCACACAGTCTTCCAATAAATGTAAAGATAAACATTATTTTGATGTCAATATTAATACTGCCGCCATTGCATATTCAGAAAAGTATATTCTTTCTGTTCTCAGAGCACCTCTAAAAAATACAGTGTTTTAAGAATTTCTACTTATAGCAAGGACACACGTTGAATTTGTCTTCTGAGTTTTTCCCTATTTGTTGCCTGCTTGTTCACTCAATTCTTGTTTATTTGATTTCCAGATTTTGACTTTGTTTTCTTTACATATCTAGTGAGATAATGATAGAATTGTATGGCAATTCTTTGTCTTACTGGTGAAGAACATGCAGACTGTTGTTAGATTGAGTGGACTGTTCACATTACCATCTGGTGCTACAGAAATGAACACTTTAAACATCACACTAAGTAAAAGCCCACTATGTAGGGACTTTGATTCCACTGATATAAAAAAAAAATTGAGACCATATGTATGAACTGAGAAAGATTCATTAATTCATATCATAATAAGTGTAAAAAGTTTAAACACTAAAAGTTTTCCCAAATTGTAAGTGAATATACCTCTGTGAAAATTTTTATTTGCTTATCTCAAACATTCCATTTGATTTAACTTAAATATGCAGTGACAAGAAGTTATCTTGAAAAGAGTATGAACTAGTTGATATAGTCCTGATAGGAAGCTACTCTTTGGACTATGCTTTCACAGTCCAGGGATGGTTTCAGAAACACTGAGAAGTAGGAAAATATCTGGGTAAGGAGCAGGAAAGGACATTGCCTGAGTGGCCATGAGAAAGGGAAATCTCACAATACTGACCTGTGTGCCTGTGCTTTCACTACTAATGTCTGCCTTTGAATGGTACTTGTTTAATATCAGTACTTTCATTATTAATAATTCCTATGTCCAGCTTTTATCCACCAACACTTTAAAACATTTACATAAAGGAGTTTGTTTAGGTGACTTGTTTAAATGTGTTCGTTGTCTAATTTTCCAGATGATCAACTACTTAAATTTATCAATTTCTGAATAAATATGTGCAAATTATTACAATATATTAATCACTGGTTTGCCATTTCAACATATAAAGTTTCTTGTGAGCGCTTTGGTCAGAAACATGTCTCTGAATTAAAATGTAAGTAAACCTTTTTCTCATCTACAAAATCTCTAATAGTCGGAAGGTGCTGTGATATGCTAGAGAATCATGTAGGAGGAAGAGGCTTTTGTGTTGGCCTTTAAGGCAATGAGGAAGAGAGTGTATGGTACCTACAAAATCTCTAGTAGTTGGAAGGTACTGTAATTCAATAAAAGGATTTTAAAATAAATTAAGACCAAAACTGTAAAGCACAGTTGGAAGCTATTCATTATATTTCTCCTGGTTAAGGATATTCTGAGAAAGAAAAAACTGTAATTTTGGAACTACAGGTTGTAGGTTTGTAGCCTTAAGAGAATGGGGACTTTTTAAATATAATAAATTTTTAAGAGACTCTTTCAAACTACTTTTGCCTTAGAAATTTTTTTGTAACTACTAATAGAAAAGGATATGAAAAAATATAGTTCAAATTAAAACCATTCCATCTGACTTTATAAAAACTTCAAAAAATACATTTTAAAAGAAGTTTATAAAGCCATTTAAGTTATTCAATAAATACATAGCATGGTTTGCTGTTTTCTCTGGCTTCCTGAGGAGACAATGTTGGATGGAGGCAGTATGCATCAATACAGGGAAATAGTTTTAAAGATAATTCACAGACATTGATGATTAAGACTAGAAAGCATGAAAGTTTATGAGTATATCATTCAAGCGACTATAACAAATGTCTATATAATATAAGCAGATCATTGAAATACATAATTTCTAGAAATTTTTTCAGATATTAAAAAATATCTATTTTTACTTCTGCATTCTTTCACATGAAATTAATAAAGCTTTCTGTAGTTTAAGATGTATAAATATATTTATATTTACATATATTTACTGATATAAATAATAGCTATACACACATATACACACATACACACATATATATATATACATATGTTTATATGTATTTTTTTTTACATTATGAAATGAATATATTTTGATAAACCCTTTGTCAGTTTAAAACAACCTAACTCACCACTTCTTCAGCACTGCAGTCTTATCAGCAAGCATGGCTTGTATTTCTTAAATGGGCCTAGATTATTAATCTCTCCCCGAAAGAAGTACTTTAAAGCAAAGACAATTCTATGGTTTACTCTTAAATACTAAATGTGATTTATGGCATACTAATTTCTAGAAGAAATACTGGCATCATTATACTATGCAAAGAACCAGCTGTTGTCCTCATGGCTGCCCATCTAAATGGATCAGCCTATCTTCAGTCACTGGGCATTAAGAGAAACAAATATAGAACATATTGCTTATCTGGAAAAAAGACAAAATTTCAAAACTTAAAGGAAGATTCTACCTGAATGTGTGTAAAAATTGTCTGCACCCTTGTGTGCTATATCATGTGATAAATTATAATCTCAGGTTTGCTTGTATTATTTATTTATGATATGTTTTTTGTAAATGTATATGATTATGTATGCATATCCTATAGACATTATTCATTAATAATGTAATGTTCATTCTTATACTTAATCACTATATACACTATTTACACACACACATATATAATTTCTGCATATATATGTATTGTGTGAAAACAGATATATTTTTAATTAAATCAACGCTCTTTTAGGAATCAATGCAAACATTATATTATTTATTTCCATGATTAAAATAAAGCAACTTATTTATGTAATATTAAAACCAAACATGAGGTTGGTGACACATTTTGTTTCTAGAACTCAGGTATCTAAGCCTTTGGTGTATTGAGTACAAGAGGAGGCTGGTTATATAGAAGTTTTCAGGTTGCCCAGGGATACATAAACAAGAAAGTGGGTCAGATGGAGACATCACTAACTTCAAGATCATTTATAAGACTTGAAATATTAACTCATAGGTAACTTTATGACTTGATTGAATTCATTGATTAGACTTGAAATATTAACTCATAGGTAACTTTATGACTTGATTGAATTCATTGATTAAAAGACTAATTCCAAGACATTTGACTATCTAATTTTTAACTATAATATATCCTGTCAATTAATTATTATTTCAAATGCTAAGATTACTAAAAGAGAAACAACTTATGTCCAACTATAGCCTTTAATTCATTAATAGGAAAAAACCTACCTAATGTCTATATAAGCCTTCTGAAGTTTGGTTGAAGTTGTGTTCTGCTCAGTACTGGAGACTTTTGTCTTTGTTTCATATTCAAAGCAACAGGGAAGCTAATTCTCAGTCCTCAACTTAAGAGAAACAAAGAACCTTTCACATAGTTCTTAAAAGCCAGGAAAAAGTCTCCTGTAACTTTGCAACAGGCCTTGACTTCAGTTCAATATCCTGGGAAAGGTTGATGTTTATGGCAGCAAATCCCTACCATCCAAAACTTGTCATTTCCACTGCTAATATAACAACACCTTCCAGAGTCAATCTCTCGAGCTGCATAGTGTCACAAAGGAAAGGAAACAGTGCATGATGTTTCTTGTCAAATTTTCTCATACATTCTACTTCATGTTTAATAGAAGCCTTGGAGATACCATAATAAGAAAATGTATTATTAAAATGTATTTTCACTAAAAGAAGAAAGATTAAAATAATAAAACATTAGCTTTCAAATTAGTTAATAATTTTGGATATTGCTATATCTAAGAAAGGCAACAAGGTATATCAATGTGATTAATTAAGGTCATATGCATTTGTAGTAAAAATGATGGTAGTGTCCTTAATATTTTGATAGAAATTTATATTTCACACACAACATGGGGAGATAGGGAACATATAATAGAAAAATAGTGAATTGTGGCAATGAGTGAGTTAAACAATATAGGGAATATTTCAGCTATGAACTCCTTCCCTTAACTTTTCACTCATGTCAAGTATAACCTTTGAGTACATACATTTCTTCATAATAATTTACATCCTCTTAGAAAAGCTATATATTGTAACATTATCTAAAATATAATATTTCCAAATATTCAACCTTTGACTCACATTTAGTAATTACTTATCAATATGTAGGAAATTTAAACAATGCCATACCTATAGTGATGTCATGGATTGTAATTCATTGTCTTAGGCAATGAAGAAAAACAAAGTAATACCATGTCAATTTTTAAGCAAATTCAAAGATTGGATAGTTAATCAGATTATCAAGCAATGTAAAATATTTTTTTGAAAAAAAAGGATGTGCAACAATAAGAGAAATATCTAATATATCCATAAGCAGCTTAAATTATTTTTTAATACAAGGATCTAATCTTCCCCTTTTCTCCCTCTAATTTCTTCCATGCACCATAACAGCCCTTGCTACTTTACAAGCTTATGGTCTCTTTTACTTTAAATGTAGTTCCATATATGGTGTGTGTGTGTGTGTGTGTGTGTGTGTGTGTGTGTGTGTGTGTGTGTGTGTGTGTTTGTTTGTGTGTTTGTGTGTAAATACACCTGGCACAATCCATACTAGACTTTGTAATATATTTCAGGTATGGCCTACATTTGGTATTGTATAACAAATCTGTACACCTTTCCTATGAAAGACTTTTTCTTCTGTCATCTCCATCCATTTTCATTCATTTGCTGCCTCTAGTTCTTCCTCTAGGTTTGTGTCTTCATTAGATTTCTCCTTCCCACAGGAGCGTTTTCTATTGTGCCCTCCCTGTTTAACTTATTTTTAGGCAGCCTTGTTGCGAGATCCATTTATGTAGCTTCTTAAACTCCTAGAACACACAATGGAACATCCTTCCTCGTCTTCTGGTTCCTACAGTCTTTCTGCCTGCCCTTCAACAAGAATAAATGAACATTACTAACACCTCTTTCCTTTGACTTAAAATCTGCTCAATAAAAGAAAAAACCATACCTGCTGCTTTAAGTTTAGAGAACTATCTAGGGCTTGTTAAGTCATGGGTCTTGGAGGAAAACTTACAATCACTATTTCACTATATCAATAGAATGCCTAACTATATTCTAAGCATCTGTTCTTATACTTAGAGATAAGTGTGTAACTCTTAATTCTTATCAAGGCATCAGTTCAAGGGAATACCAGCTCACAAATGTCCCAGTCACAGGCATGATTTTGACATTGGTAAAGACGGTGCAGGAATAAGGAGATTCTGAAGATTTGTTGTAATTCCACCAAAACATTATTAGACCAAAAAACTACTCAATAACTTTATATTATAAAAGCTTAGAAGTAATAGATCATACTCCGCCACCAAATTAAGGTAACTTAAATGCATACTAATTTATAACCTTTCTCATAAGTCAGTATATTTATGCTAATGTAAAGAAACACCAAAGTGATGAATTAAGTTTTCCTAGTTCTATGAAAAATGAATATGAAATAAATAGTTCATTACTCCTTTTCATATTTTTTCTCTTTAAAAAATATCTTTCCTTATACACGTTTTCTAATTATTCTGAATCATGCTACTACATTGACATATAATACTGTCCTTTGTAGCAACTCTGTAACATTTGAATGAATATGCATCTCTTGTGATATCTATTTCAAGAGGTTCTTTGTCTCTAAAGTAATGCTCATTCATCTGGACAATAATAAACATTGAATTTGGAAAATTTTGTTAATGGGTATTAATGGACTACAGTATTGTTCTCCTAAGTAAAGCTGCTTTTGAAATGGGTCTCTTTAAAGATGTAAGAATATGTGTGTGGGGGGGGTTGTTTTTTGTATGTCCATTCTATTATTTTCTATTAAAAAAATGTTCTTTTTATCCATGTATCCCCCTACTCTCCCTCTATTCCCTCCTCTAAATCCCTCCCAGTCAGCCTTCAACCTCCCCTCCTCCCCATTCCCCATCCCCTTTCCTAAAAGACCAACAAGTCCCTACTTGGGTCAGCTCAGCATGGCACATCCACTCCAGGCAATTCAGATTTCCTCATCCCAAAATCAAGACCAGTTAGATGTTCCCCTACAGGGAATGAGCTCTAAAGTGCCAGTTCACACAGAGGAACACAGTTTGATCCCATGCCTTGAGGATTTGTGGGTTATAAATGTAGAGAAAAAAAATGTAGAGAATAATTATATATATATATATAATTATATATATATATATATATATATATATATATATATATATATATATAATTATAGCTGGAGCAATTGTACACAATTCCTTTTTGGGGATTTTGTTGTCATTTCTAAAAATCTGACTTTAGGGGCAGCTTTTCTAAGAGAATATTTGGCTAAGAAATACAAATTTCTCTGGCTTTGGAAAAAATATGACAATAACATTATAGCCACAACTCAAGCCTGGAGACAAACTTCAAAAGCATTGCTGTTTTTGGCATATATTTTATATGTGAATTTATACATATATCCTAATTCATCTGCAGAGTAACAACAAACTTAATAAATATTAATAAAAATAAAATAGTTACAAGTTTTTATATTCTAATTCACTTTTCTGAAACATGTTTACAGATTCATTCAAAAATTTTTATTGCAATATTTAATTTCTCATTCTTTTTATTTAATCACACTTCTGTTAATTGTCAACTTCTTATACAGAACCATTAATTTCTATTAATAATTTACTCTTACTGTTTTACAATTTTAAAGTTTGAAATCCCCACTATTTGAAATGAAGTAGTTAGCGTCTCCACCCATGTTGATTATTTATTGGATGCCACATATACGTAGTAATATATCTGTCTCTAATCTCTAAGTCTTTTTCAGCTGTCTCTGCAGAGAGGTGCATACCATGGTTTTTCTTGTACTCATATTGCACTGTGATTGTTTTCATTGTTCTGACTTTTGAATTGTGTCTCAGGTTCAGGTGGGTATAGTGTACCCAGACAATTGGGCCCCAGATAGTATACTGTAGTAGGAGGCTTCTAGCCCAGACTTTTGGGCCTAGACTTAAGGTTTAGTCCTGCAGACCCACAGACCTGCAGACTTACAGAGCCACAGATGCTTATAATAGTTTTAGGTTGATCAGCCTACGGCCCAGGCATATAACTTGCTAACTCTCTACCCTTAATCTAAGCCATGTCTCTTATCTTGTTCAGCCATGTAGCTGGGTAGCTTTTCTTAGAGCAGTATAGTTGTCCTCTGCTTTTTTTGGCTTCTCTCTGGCGTTCTGCTCTGTGCTTTCTGTTCTCAGATTTTCTTAGTGTGGCAGCCCCGCCCACATTTCCTGCCTGCCTTTGGCCAATCAGCGCTTATTACTAAACCACTGAGTGGGAGAATTATATACAATGTAACAACTTAATCTAATTCAACCTCAGATAATTAAAAAGATGTAGCTTATGATTGTGGAATGTTGTAGGCAATGTAGGCAAGAAGATGTGTGTGTATATATATATATATATATATATATATATATATGCATACACACATATATATCAAGATATATATATATATACGTATATATCAAGAAAAACTTTAAATTTAATGATTATAACTTACTTTTATGTGAAGTTTAACAATTGTGAAAATATGTGTTCTCTTTATACTTATGTAAGACAGTAGTTACTATTCTTCAAGCCTATTTGTGGCAGGAAATTGCAGTTATGTTTTTCCCTTTTTCTGTTTAAGTAAACTCTATGTTAGTTAAATTATGTTATGCTTTGACATGAAATAAAACTGCATAAAACGATTTATCTTGACTAAGTTCTCATATTATAACACTAACAAATGCCAAACCAAAACATCCACCAAAAATAACTGAATAACTTATAAATTTAAAACCAAATTGACTGTGTTATAGAGGCTGTGTGTCCAATTACAAGGTACTAGTTTTTAGGTATCTGATAAAAGTATACCTTCTGTTCATATGGTGCCTTGTGATAACACATTTGCATTGCAGAAAAGGTGAATGCTTTATCTTATGGATAAAGGGGCTAGTCAAGTCTTTTAAGACTGTGTAAGAGCACAAATCCACCTGAATGACTAACTTCATGAAAGAGCCCATCTCTTTCACCTTGCTTAATGAAGAATAAGGAGTCACAAGACTGATATCTACATGCAGGAAGATGTATACAGCATACATAGATGGATCATAAATTTATACAAAGAGGTAGTTTCTTGAGAATACTGAAGTCAATTTATATGCATATATTAAATGTTAATGAAATTTTGCCTACTCAGTGTGGCCACTACAAGACTAGTTGTCAGACTTACGACAAACCTTTAATACACACTCAGTGGTAAAATGGCTTTCAAGGTAGAGAAATCGTAATTTCCAGGGGTCTCTAGACTATCAGTGGGTTTCTATTGGAATATACATGTGATCAGGAAGCAACTATATCATTCATATTTGTAACAAAGTCATCTCACATATTCTAATCTCAAAGGCAAAATTATAAAGGAACTAAGTTGTTGGTAGATTGATAATAAATTATTAATGATAAAACATGCAGAGTGATAAAACATGCAGAGAGCAGTACAGATTGGAAATATTTGTACAATTGAGCAATTAATCACAAAACAATTGTCAGTTGTGGGGATTCAAAAGAAGTTTCAGAAGTTTTGGGGATATCAGAGGGAATCTACCCACAGTCTATGTGGGGGGTTAGTAAAATCTCCAGAAGTCCCAGAGCTCTAACCACAGTCAGGCTAGGAAAATCAGAGAGTGGTGACTCAAACCTTTAATCCCACCACAGGGAGTATCCTGGGAGTGGTGACCTATGCCCTTAATCCCAACTGAGTCAAGGTCACTTCAGATTATAGGAGGAATTCCAGGCTCCCAAGCAGGCAGTGGTGGGGCCACGCCTTAATTTATGAAAGAATACTTAAGACAGGATTGAAACACAGAGGGAAGCCATTCCAAGGGTGAGGAAGCTAGAAGACAGTTGGGTAAGATCTGACTGTGGTATTTATTCCCTCTAGTATTTCCAACTTCTTCAGAGATCTATTACTGAGTCTCATTCATTTGTGCGAAATTGGCACCCAACGTGGGGTGATTATCCACTTAAAGCCTGAGAAAGCTTAGAAAGGGTTCTAGATCACAGAAACTGAGCCAAGGTAGCTTCCAAATTGTATATACAGGTCATTGTATAAAGAAAGCATGACATCCGGGTCACATTCAAAATGGCACCAGGGGACTGGCAGCAAGCAGTGTAAGCTGCAATCAGGCCGGTTCCTGAAATCTCACAGAATACTCAGTAGCATGTGATTGATTTTAGATTTCTCTTTATTTTGAACAAAAAGGAAACAAAGATGGTTTCTTAGTAGCAGCATTTTCTTGGGTGTGCTCTGTTTGCTAGCCACAAACAGAGACATAATCCCTTTAAGAGAACTTACTGATTCAGCCTTATCTGCAAAAACTATGCAGCTCTTTAAGAAACTGTATTTTAAAAGCTCTTCTGGTTGAAAGATGATTAATGATTCACAATAAAACAGATTCAGATAAAAAAACCTGTAAACGGGTTACAATGTGTGTAAAAGGTACATAGGCTTCAGAAAGAAAAGAGAGAAGGTATAGCAAGTCTTTGAAAAGAGTAGAGTAATAAAAATATAATAAGCCACATAAAGATGGTAAATAAACACAAAATATAGATTTTGGTTGTTATTATGTTTTCTTTTAATTTTTTAACTGTTAATGAGCTAACTGCAGAAAGACAATGGATTGCAAATACAAAGGCTACTAAGTTAAACAAGAATATATATTTTAAAGGTATTTTTATTTTGAAATGTGTGTACAAGGATTTATTGCTTTGGAAGAGTTCTGCTTTTGTTTCCACAGAAGTTGAGAACCTGTGGATTGCTTCCAGGCAAATATGGTTTCATCAACAAAGACCCCCTGAAAAAATCTCTGATAGGAAAAGTTGGCCACATCAACTTCAAGCCTACAGAGTATGAACCTGTCTAACTCAGGAGATTTTCAATGCCCCATAATCAGCAGGAAGTAGTAATGGAAAACTATGCCCAAATTCCCCAGATATTGATTCTAGATGTTTGTTTTCATTATCAATGGTTAATGGTCATAGTCAATCTCTTTCTAAGAAGAAAAAGGGGATATGGTATATGAATGATTTTTTTAAAAGTTAGATTATTAAATTTACTTAGATCTAAAAATCAGCTGTTAATCTTGAAATGTTTTACATTGGTATGGATTTTGGTTTATTTGATACAGACTTAATGTCAATTCTCTTATGCTGTATGTATTTTTCTACTCTTGTTTAAGAGATGATGTTTATGTAACTGAATTAAAATTGAAATATATAATAAAAATGCATGTTAGTTAGATTTGTAAGTATACAAAGACATAATTCAATTAGATAGGTAATTTTCAAATACTTCTAAGACCTACAGAATAAGCAATTTAAAATATTTTTAAAACTTAAAGACTTTTCTGGACAGTGAGACAGGTCTGCTCCTGGCAGCCCCAATCTACTTCAGAGAAAAAAGGGCATTGAAGAAACTCCATATGGAGTCTGTTTGTGGTATTGGACAAAAACCTGTTCTTATATTGACTGCTTGACAGTATGCTGTTTAGACTGGACATGCAGGTTCCATAAGAAGATGACCTCTGAACTTTGGCAGAACAAGCAGAGATGGTCATTCAGGTTCCTTCTTTCCAGAGAATACTGTCAAACATTCTTCAGGACTCAAGGAAAAGCAACTGATGAACTGTCCCAGAATGGGCAGAGCAGATTTCCTGCTTCACTAAAATGAAAAGAGACTCTTGGCCTGTAGGCTGAAGATGGATGCCTCAACTTTATAAAGGAACTTTGGGTGAATGTCCAGGCAGATAGGTGTCATCTCTGTCCTTTCTAGGTTTTAGAAGTCGCTTGCATTTCTGGTTTACTTGGGTAAATATATCCTTCTGTGGTCTTGATGCAGTTGAAGATTACATAGTTATAGGTACAGTTTTTCTTTGTCATTTGAAAGGTATATTGGATATAAAACTTTAGATTCATAAAGATAAGGTACATGGTAAGAATATTTTCTTTAATTTTGCTGAATACAAACAGACTAGATATTATAACTTTAATTCTTGCTTGATGGCTATTTTGTTATATGTAATTTTGCTATGTTAAAATTGAAGCCTTCCTTTTGGATTAGACAGAAAGGGCAAAGTGATGTGGGAATGCTTTTCTGTATGCTGTGAATATCAATCTTTAAATAAAGAAGTTGTTTTGGGCCATGACAGGCACCATAGAAGAAGTAGGAGGAGAAATCAGAGCATAGGTAGGAGAAGCAGGGCAGAGTCAGGCAGATGGAGCAAGCCACCCAAGTGGCAACATGAAAGAGAATACAGGTGAGCCATGGGCCACGAGGCAAACAGATTAATGAGAATGGGTTGAGTTGAGATGAAATAGCTAGGTAGCAATGTGCCTGAAACATAGGCCAAACAGCATGAAGTTAATATAAGCATCTGAGTCATTTTTAGGGGCCTGAACAGCAGCGGCTGCTAAAGGGTCTGGTGCATAGGTCTGTGGGTCTGGGCTTCTGCCTGCCCAGGACCAAGAAACCACATTGCAACAGCCAGTGTATTTTGCACTCAGATAAAAGAGAAATTACAAAGTTTACTGACACTCTTGCAGAGCTAAACTGAAGGTGTACCATTTTGAGATTCCTAATCTACATAAGATATTTAAATTGGCATAAGATTTACTAAAAGTCTAAGAGTCTAGTCTGTAGAGGTGGCTCAGTTATTAAAAGCAATGTTGTCTCTTCTAGAGGATCCATTTTTGGTCAAAACACATGCTTGGCACTTTACTACTCTCTGTAACTTCAGCTACTGGTCATCTAATGCCTCCTACTAAGCTCTACAGTAATGTGTACTTGTGTTGTACATACATGCATGCAGGCAATGCACCCATATCCATAAGTAAAAATAAGTGATTTTTTAAGTCATTGTGTCTAACTGCCTAAGAATCAAACAACAAATGAACAGATAAAGAAAATCATGTATTTTCACAATAGAGTTCTTTAGCCATGAATTAACAAATGATATTATAAACAAGAAAATAAATGGAACAGTCAAATTACAGATATTTTTAAATGATGCTTCTATATCTGCTACGTGTGTGTGTTGTGTGCATATGTGTGTGTGTGTGTGTGTTGTGTGATTGTGTATGTGTTCATAAATGTGAAAAGGGGGCTATTTGAGAAATAGTAAGAATGAAAGAAAAAAGGTGGATAATAAAAGACGTTAATAGAGGTGATCTATGTAAATGAAACACTTATAAGAATATTATAATAAAACTAGTTCATCACAGTGGACAAGAAACATTTTAATGTGATTAAAAATGCATACATGTATACCAGGTCTTCTGCATATATATTACAACTATTAGCTTGTTGGTTTTGTGGGACTCTCAACAGTAGATCTATGATTATTTTTCCTGCTTCGGAGTCTCGTTTCTCCTATTGGATTTGCTTGTCCAGTCTCACTATGAGGACTTTGGCCTTGTCATATATATGATGTTCTGTCTGGTTTGGTTGTCATCTCTTGAAAATCTGCTCTTCTCTAGAAAGAAAATTGAAAAAGAATGTGTCTGGGGAGATGAGAAATAGGGAAGAGACCTGGAAAGAATAGAGTGAAGAGAAACTGTAGTAGGTAATAGTAGAGAAAATTAGAGTTGGGATATACTTTATGAGAAAAAAAATCCCATTTTTCAATTTTAAAAATGCTGTGACAAAATAATTTTATTGAATGATTAAAAGAAAAGAAGGAAAGGGGCTAGAAAGATAGCTTGATTGCACTTCACAACACTCATAATGAACAGCTTATAGCCACTGTAATTTTAGTTCTTTTGCTGCTGTCCTTTGTGAGAAATTGTACTTAGTTGTACATACTCAAACATAGGAACTCACATATCAAGTAGAATGTTTAGAAAGTGGAATGCACTATAACATCTTCAGAGACCTTGTGGAATTAAGGCAGATTTACACATAGCTGGGGTGTAGAATTTGAGGAAATGAGTTGCTAAACTCTTCAGTAAGAGTCTACTGACTTTGATGCCACCAAATTTTATGAAAAATCAAATGGAATGATATTAAGTTCTTGGTTAAGTAGTCACAGCTGCTTTGATTTTGATAGGAGTGAGTCTGAGCTAGCTGACTTTTATTGCAAACTTGACAACCTAAAGGTACCTAGATAAAGAAAATTTTGATTGAAGAAGTCAGTTGATAATATATGTTTGTGGTCACATTTGTTTAGAATTGTTTTGATGGATAGTGATGTAAAAGGGTCCTTTACATTAAAGGTGATACCATTCTTTGGCATGTCTTTATGAGAAAACTTTCCAGTCATGAAACACGGAGTAAGACAGAAAGCAGCATCTTCCATGGTCTCTATTTCAGTTTCTTCTTGACTTCCTTCCCTGACTACATTTAATGATAAACTTAGATCTGTCAGGATTAAGCTCAAATACATTTCCTCCCAAAGTTGATTTTGATTAGCAATTTGTCAACAAACAAACAAATAACAACAAAAAAGCAAATTAGAGCAGTTGCTATGCTAATGGAGCTATATTCAACTGTAATTATTTTTGTTAAATCCCTCTGTGCTTCCAACTTTGAGTTTTATTGCCAGAGCTATTTACTTAAGACTTTGATTTATTTTTAGTTAATTTTGCTGTGAGGTGAGTAACAATAGTGCTCTAGCCTCCTTTGCCTTGCACATGTACATTGTTTTTGAACACACAAAGCATCCATTGAGGAACCTGCAAATTCTGATTAAACACCAAATACATTTTCCTGTTCTGTGAACCCAAGATGTGGCAACTAGCTAGTATTCACCAACTTGCTCAGAGATACAGCCTGGTTCAGGAGCAGTCAACTGTTCAGTTCTGTGTTATTTCTAAGGTCACTAATTACATTCTCAAGAACTCTACCTGCACTACCTAATGATTTACAAAGCCCCTTCCTCCAAAAACACCATATGGTAACTAGATTAAACCAAAGCATTTTTTGGAGAACATTCAGACAATAAAATAACTTGATAAATGTATATTTAAAGTAATTACACAAAAGGAGAATGTCTTTGCCAGTTTATTAATTAATTAAAACAGCTTTTCTTTGATACATACTGCAAGTCTTGTTCGCAGCTCTGTAATTCTATTTTCCTGTATACTCTATCTGCCTGGTAATATAGATTATATATTGTTATGCCTTAAGTTTTAAGTTTAAGCAAAGTAGCATGAGCTATGAACTAAACTAATACAGGTTGTAATCCTTAAAATAAATTTATATTTACTAGAGGACTTTACCTTTTATGTAGCTTTAAGTTATTTTCTATAGATCTTATTTCAACTAATAAACAGACTCCTTTTTGTATTTATTGCTTTGTATATGTGTGTGTGTGTGTGTGTGTGTGTGTGTGTGTGTGTGTGTGTGTGTTTGTGTCTGTGTGTCTGTGTGTGTAGAGCTAAGAGCACAGGAAATATCTCTGTCTTCTCATTTTCTTTGATCTCCTTTCTCCTCCCCTAGTTCTCCTTCTTTGGCACCTCTTCTTCCCCATTTCTTCCATCCTTCTCCTTCCCTCTTCCTATTCTGCTCTTTGCTCCTAGTACTCCTTATTCTTTCTCTCTTGATCTCCCTCTATTCCTCTATGTGCACAAGAAGAGCCTGTGAGAGGAATCACACCCTAGCCAGATTCAAAGATTGGTATTGTGTAAAAGACTATCAGTAATTTATGCAACTTTGAGGCTCAGGGATTGCTTAAACACTTCTTGTGCTTGTTTATCCCCAAATTTGTGTAAATACTTTTCATTAGTTTTATTGCATAATTAAAACAAAATTCAAGTTTTGATTAACAGAAAAATTCTCTATTTCTCTTTGGCTCAGTGACTACATTATGAGGAAATGGTAGCATTGATGATAGTTCTTTTTATTGCCACTTTTATCATTTTAACTGAAGTAATTTTTTTAACATTCTCTCAACAATTTCTACTGGAAATTTTTAATATTCTTGTAATGTATAAAACACATTTAATATGTATTGAATTGTTTCTATCTTGCTCACTTCAATATTCCCTCTCTGTTCTTCAATGTTGACAGTTTGATTAAAGTGTATCTCAGTTTGTAATATTCATATTTTATCATCTTACTGTTTATTAGGTTTCTTGCTTGGCTTTTCTTTTTTACATACACAATCATTTTCTTTAATATAGAGTGTATTCTGTTACTGTTTCTTTAGATGTGTTGTTGAAATTTTGTCTTTATAATCTCTTTTGCAAGATATCAATAGTACCAATACATTCATATACCTGACATTAATATGTGTTATATGAACATTATTCTTTTTTCTTGTTTCTTTTATCCTAACTGATATAATTTCAAGTGATACACCTTCAAATTTTCAGGGCTTTTTGTTGTTAATATTTGTTTATCTGTTATAGTGAATTTGAAAATTCAGTTATTAAAATTTTGAGCTTTAGACTGTCTCTTTGATATTTTAAAATAATTACTCTGTTTTTATTGACATTCTTTTGTTCATTAACCATCTCTCTGATTCTTTCTTTAATTTTATTTTGTTTGTATTTCTTTGAATATACACATTAAAACCAGTTTTGTTAGAAACTTTGGTAATTTTAAAGCATGGTTTTATTTATGATTTGTCTCTTGTGACTTTCTATTTTTTATTGTGTCATGATTCTACATTCTGTTTTATTTCAAGTAGTTTTAAGGAACTTCAGAAAATGGAAAAATCTCAAGGTCTTTCAGATAGTTTCTGTGTAGAAGACCTTTGTTAACCAGGTGACCAAGCAGAATTTTGTATGCTACCTGCAATCCTGAGACATAGATCCAGTAAATCTTTGAATTCCTTCTATTCTCACTTGATAGTTTTTATTGTCTTCATTTCACCAAGAAACCCATTTCTGTTTCTTCTCAGTACTGTATATTTCTTCTTTTTAAAAAAATTGTATTAACATTCACTTTAATCTTCAAACAGAAACCATAGAATTATAACAAGAAGATATATCTCAGTAAAGTTCAGGGACATACTCAGCCTTTATTTCTTGTCACAAGTCTCCTGGCACAGGTTTCTTACTCTCTCATGTACTGTAGAACTCAGTTATTTTAGTGATTTTCAACTTGTGATCCAAACTGTGTGAGGGTTCCTGTTATTCCCACTAGTTTCCGACAAATTGTAGATACCCAATGTTTATTTGAAAAGTTTTCAACTATGTGAAAAAAAGATATGGAATAATTTGTGCTGTGAAAAGAGCTAACACTTATCTATCTGTTTCCAAATGTTTTCATCAATGTACCAGCAGGATTGTAGTCAAGGAAAACTTAAAACAAACAAGCACACAAACAAACAAACAAACAGTGGTTGAAAATCAAGTGGTTTGGTGAAGATTTTTCTCTACTAGGTGTTGGTTTGATTGCTCAGCCTTTTTAATTGTCTTCTACTGTATTCAGAAATAATTTTTATTTATATGTTTCTGATCATTTAAACTGTTTTACCCCATTTAGACCATTCAGCATGCATTCAATAGATTCTGGTAGCTTGGAAGATGATGATATATTAAAACAATCATGCCTGCAAATCATGAAAGATAGCATAAAGTGTCATTTGTATGTATAGACATACATGTATGTCTCTCTCACATACAGACACACATATAATACATACACATGAAATAGTAAGAAATTGTTCAAAATATTTAACTGGTACAAACAACTATATAGGCTTTTAAGATTAATTTAGTGCTTTAGTGCTGTTACTATTCTCTTTATGGATTCTAAATACATTCCTTCATTTATTATTCAAAGGACAGTATGACATTATGCTTTTAAGAAGAAAAGAAAGCAACATAAGAAGAATAAAAAGGATAATTTTACCCAGGAAACTTGGCTGTCAAATTGCTGTGGTTTTATTTTACTACTTGAGTTGGGAGTAAAGTACTTCCTGATTTCTCCACATGTTACTGAGAATTCAAGGCCATAGTTTAATTCATTGTCAATCCTGAATTTCCTCAAAATCAATTCACAGTGTAAAAAAAAAGAGATAAATGTCTTCAAGAAGAAGTAAAAAGATATTTATATAAGAAAATTATGATCTTTTAAAAGCTACATATTTTCATAGTTGCCTTTGCCTCATTTATATCATTTTATCACTGATAAACCAAGAAAATAAAATCTATAAAAATCATATATAAAACAACCACTCAAAAGTGGCACATGGATTTTTTTCTGTAGCAAATGAACATTCAGATCTTTATAATTTACCAGCAAACAAAGTAAAATTCTATCTGGTTTCACAATAGGAACCAATGGGTTATTTACAGGATTACAAGTAGCTCAAAGGGTATCTGTTTCACCAGAAAGGCCTACATTAATGTGAACAATAATGCCATAAACCACAGATAAATTATTTGTTTTTTGACCTCCTATAAAATCAGGTACTCCCAAATCAGACATGGCAAGTCATGGACAACGGTGAGTGAATAATTGAAATCACATTTGAGGATCTGATAATTCCACCTTGCTCCACTGAGAAAGAATATTATCAGAGTTATAGATATGAGAGTTCTTATTGTGTTATCATTAATAAATATACAAGGTCTTAACATATATTGTTTTCCTAACATGTTCAAGGCTGCATCAAAACTTTATGACAAGCAGAGTTCTAAGAGTTCTCTATATAATAAATACTTTAAGGGAAATCATTTTAGGCAATATTAGTAATTGTTTTTAACCCTTTATCCTCATATTTTGACTTATATATTATTTTTAATATGACAATATCATGGACATAATTTTATGATTTGCTCATTACATATAATGAATTACTCAAGTAATGTGAGTCATATTGCTTTTGGTTTGATTTTATAATTATCGTACATTATTTCCTGTTTTTACACATTCATAAAGATGAATAATGTATAATTTCAAAGAATATATTAAGTCAGAATTGGCTCAGCTAACTCAATATGCTAAGGAATATATAATTTAGTATCAATTGCATTAAAACTTAATATGTCATAAAGCAAACATTTTAAAATTTTAGAAGATAATTTGCCATCAGTTTTTTTATATACTATTTTTTTAGTTATTTTAAATGGAATTTATGAGTATATTTCAAAGGGTTAAAATTAATTTATATAAACAAATTATACAGTAGCTAAGCACAAAGTATGCACTCCATGTTAATCCATTAACAAAATGTTAAAGTTATTGAGTAAAATATCATTTTATACAGTAAATGTGTTCAATGGAAGACTACTATTACACTCAAGGAAAACCTTATCATATATTTTTTTAAAAAATCTTTATTTTCTGCAACATCAAATTTTTAACACTTTTCTTTATTCATATATCTCTTAGCCTTTGTGTTAAGAAGTTTCTGGTCCAGACTAGTCCCAAGACCTGGACGAGCAGTCCCAAATTTCTAAAGAAGCAGAAGCTTGTAATAAATTTATGCTGATTGACCGAAGGTTCAAACATTTTGCTAGCTATCACTTTCATCTTAAGTCAACCTATTTCCATTCATCTGCTTAGCCATGTGGCCTGGTACCTTTTCTCAGAGCAGCATGGTTGTCTTCTTTTCTCTGCATCTGCTGGTGTCTCTTTGATATTCCTGTTCCCAGAGTTTTCTTAGTCTTGTAGCCCCACCCATACTTCCTATCTGTCTTCTGACCAATCATATTTTTATTGAACCTGTAGTATGGACAAATATTAACAATTTACCTGAACATATTCCTACAGCAAGCATCTTTTTGAGAAAATAAACAATAATTTTTACAAGATAGATTTATGTTTTTAATTTACCCTAAATAAAACCTAAAAAGATACTTTTATAGTGAAAGGGTAAAAACAACTAATAGTTAATTATTTTTTTTAAGGTGTCTAAAACATTGTAATGAGAAGGAATATCTCAATAGGGTGGTACCTAGAAAGCCCAGGCATGAACCACCGTTCTTCTGGATGAGAGGGTATCACATATAAGAAGTATCACAAATGTCTTATCTTCATTATCAGAATAAAAAAGCAATCATATATATAAATATTGCACATTGTGTATTTTGTATTTTTCTATTTTAATACATATATCATCTTGATTCAAAATCACATATGTGGGAACTACTGATATACATATTCAGAATAGTATTTTCCAAGGAAGATTTGAAAGAATAATGCAGAAAAAGTACTTAGGAGATCACATGAAAGTATTTGTGGTTTGTCCTTTTATTTAATGATAGAATGTGGACACAATGCATAAATATATTTAGAATAATTTTGTGAAATGTTTTAAACACTTGTCAGATAAACCCTACCAATTATTTTACTTAAATCTACTTATCTCTAAATGAGCTATATGTTTTAGGGATTTTTGGATTGTATTTTTAAAATTTTAGTTGATTTAAAAGTACATATTTTATTAATATTTCCAGTTTTGAGGTTTATTATAATTGCATTTTTTATAACTTTTCTCACAACAAAACTCTTCTTCATATTCCACCTTTTCTCTTCCAAATTAATGGCCTCTTCTAACACTAATTGTTGTAAAATGCACATATGTGTATGTAGATACATGCATATCCTTAAAAATATCCTACTTAGTCTATATAATGTTACTTTAATGCAATTTTTAGAGCTAAACTTTTTGTGTTGTATAATCAATTGATGAGCTCTTTCCAGGAGAAGACTGTTTCTCCCCATCTTTTACCATTCATTTGTTTTCTATAGTTTATATATTTATTATTATTATTATTATTAGTAGTAGTAGTAGTAGTAGTAGTAGTAGTAGTTTGTGTGTGTGTGTGTGTGTGTGTGTGTGTGTGTGTGTGTGTGTGTTTGAGGCATCACTGGCTTTCTCCCATCTACTTTCGCACCCCTATTATTGTTGTTCTTGTTCAGCTCATGTTTAAGCATCCATTTTGGTGAGATTCAATGGGTGCAGCTCTTGACGTTACCAAATGAAACAACCTAAGTGTAAACTTCTTGATTCTTTGACTCTTATAATTGTTCTGAACTCCATTTTTCCATGTCCCCTGAAACTTAGATAAAGGATGTTTGGCACATGTAGTCTTTGAGATTGGCTTCCACAACTATAATTATGCAGTTTTATTGGTGGTGATAGTCTCTAATAATCTCCATCTTTTGCAAACAATATTTAATATCATGAGGGATGTAGGCTACACTTATCTATTGGAATAAGAACAAATACATATAATTTAGATAGAAATTATGCTTGTTTAGTTAAACATTGTAAGTACTCCATAAAAACATCTGTTACTTCACTCATCCTATGGTTTCAGTACCAAGAGTGATTTCTCTCTTATTGAAGGTTTTTAATTCCATATATTTAACCTTTGGTTACTGACAACAAGTGGATCCCACCAGTACTGTAACCTTCAAGTTTTGCCATGCTGGTTGTTGTGGTTCATAGGTAACATAGATGGCTTCTTCTTTGCTTTTGAAAGTTACATGGAACCTTCTGTAACCATGAATGCTTCCTATTGAGGAAGCATTAAGTACAGTTGTAGTCCAATGATATCTGAGCCCTGGGTTTGAATTACATGGTGTCTATTAATAATGACTTACTTTTCACCTTTGTTGGGCAACCAAGAGCAATAGAAATAGTCCTTAGTCTTTCAGGAGAGACTTGGACCACCTTCACCAATAACACAGATGACACCTTCTAATGTCTGGTGTTGTAGATTCCCTCCCCCCCCTTTTTTAGATACTCTTTGGTTTTTGGAGGAATCATTGTCAGCCAAGATATGACAAGTTTATTGAAGTATATATGTATATTTGTATAAGACTTAGGTGTTCATAGTTGTTTAGAAAGTTGGCTTATAGTCTGATTTTTTTGAGATACCCATTATATTTCTCACTTTCTCACTCTTCTATGTCGATCTCCCTTTCACCTTCCTAATTAGGACCATTATTTTTCATGTCCCAGTTCGATTCATTTGTATTCTACTCTTCACCTCTCTAATGTGCTTGCCCTAACCTCCTTTGCTTAAAATAGCTGCTACAAAAACTTTTGATCAACTTTGAAACTTTTAGGTAAGATTTTTTTTTTTAATGCAGATACTTCATAAGGACAGTATACACAGAATTAAATGATTATAAACTCACCAGGAAAACTGAAAGGGTATTGTTTTGTGTGAAATAAATCAAACCAGTTTGCAAATGTATTTTGAGTGTGTTTTATGTATTTAGCTCTCATTTTGACATCAAAGAAAAGTATATACTCCAAACAATTCATTACTCCTTTCATACACTTTCTGATTTTTCAACAATTACTTTAAAAAATATTATACTCAATCTATGTTCTATAATTTTTCATTTACATTATTTTGGATCAAACAGAGATGCTAAAATAAAGTATTAAAAATAGAAAATGCATAATTGCTGCTGGGTGTATTCCAGTAATAAGCATAAGGCATTACTGAGTCATCCTCCATGTAATGCTTTCACATTTTCACTACAGGAAAGCAGGCTACTTACCCAGACTTTCTGGGTCATACTCAGCAGGGATGAATTTCTTTTTGTGCTGTTAGGTTCTGCTTCATGTGAAAATATTGTATTTGTTCTTTTGTCTGTTTATTTGTTTGAGGATAATTTTCATTGCAAAGGTCAATGATAAATCTCTCAAATAATTTTATATTAGTTTTCTTCATTGTGTCATAAAATTAGATATCATTGGCATATAAAATAAGTATTTAAAATTTAAAAAAAATATATGGTCAACTTCTCCAGGCAGACAACTAAAGTAATGCTTACAGCTGCACCTGTCCCTGATACCTAAAGACTACACCTTTCTAGAAAGGGAAACTACACTTATAACAACAACTCCACTTATTTGATAAACCTATCTGAAGAATATATGTCCAGTGCCTGCCTTCCTAAGTCCCATTCAGAAACCTCTTTTCAGGTTGTTCCGACCAATTAATGCTGTTATCTCCATGCACCTCCACTGATAACCCTTGAACTCAGTGGTTTGTTAGAGAACCTTGATCTCACAGCCAACTAAACCCAGCCTTGTCCCTCCATTCATCATTGCTATACATGTTTATGCGTAACATTAAAGTGTCAATACAAACTCCATCCATCTTCAGGAACTGAGAATCAACCCTTTCTGAGATTGGACACTTGACATACATGACTGGTAACTCCATCTAGTCCTACAATCTCCGGAGAACTACATATTTTGTGTGTGCCTTGTGCCCATCTCCAACTTTATTTTTATATAAACATCCTCAATTCATACTACCAAGTCAACCAATACATTTTGCCTGAGAAAAAGTTCTGGGCACATGCTTCTGACTCCTGAAAATTGGCTCTGAGAATCTTCAGTTCTATGGTAGATTTCTTCCTGATCATTTACCTCTAATTGCACTTGGATTATGTGATACATCAATGAAATATAAACAGTAAATTAATCAAAGACTAGACTCTAATCAGGTCAATTATTTGACAAATACAGCTGATAAAACATCTGAAAAGTTGGGGTACTAGCTAACAGAGCTTCAAACACTCACTCAACAAAAGAGTGAAAAGATTTTTCATTTTACTTTTTTAATTTATTATTTTTTAATTAAAAAATGTCATTTTTATCTATGTATTTCCCTGTTAGCTCTGCCTACCCTACTCCCAATCCCTCCCAGTCAGCCTTCAGCCTCGCCCTCCCATTCACCCATTCTCTCCCACAAAAGGGCAAGAAGTCCCAAGGTAGATCAGCTCAATTTGAGTCATCCAATCTAGGCAAGTCATCCAATCCCAAAGTCAAGACTGGGTTAGATGCTCCTCTGCAGAGAATAGGCTTCAAGGTGCCAGCCTATGCACAGAAACAAAGTCTGATCCCACCCCTCGAGGCTCTACGTACTGCCCATGCCAATCAAGAGCTGCATACCCTTGGGGGGCTAGCTTCTTTTCTCAATGGATCTCCATTGCCTATTCTTGATTCAGTGAGTTCCCAGAGCTCCAGCCAGCCACCACTGTGGGAATTTTCCTTAAATTCCTATTCGGTTGCTCATACAGACTCCTCTCCCCTGCTTTCAGCTGGACCAGGAGCTCTGCCCAATGCTCAGCCATGGATCTTTGCCTCTACCTTTATTTTTTTGTTCGATGTAGGTTCTGTGATGACACTTGGGGTGGTTATTCACTTGATTCTACTGGAAGTTCCGTTTAGGCACCCCTTCTGCTATTGTTTGGAGACTTGCTCAGGGACATTCAATGAGTTCTTGGATGTTTCCCTAGCAGCCAATTTCTTTCCAACCCCATATTGGCTTTCTCTATCAAGATATCAATTACCTTCCATCTTCCTCTTTGCTCCTTTCACTCAACCATCTCTTTCTTTCAAGATTTATTCCAAACTTTTCTTGGTTGCAACCCTTTAAAACCCCAATTTGTGAAGGTGGTCTTTTCTACTTCCCCTTCTTAGGGGAATCTCTAGATGTCTGCCTTAAGATTCCTCTGATCCCAAGTTGTTCACAGGTTCAGAGGTTGTGGTTTGTCACTCAGGAGGATATTCTCCTAATCCATCCATTTGACTCAAATTTTAGGATGTCCTCTTTTTTTTGTTTTTTGTTTTGTTTTGTTTTGTTTTGTTTTGTTTTGTTTTGTTTTGCTGCTCAGTATGTGTACCACAGTTTCTTGATCCATTCTTCTGTAGAGGGGAATCTAGGTTGTTTCCATGTTCTTGCTATTACAAATAATTCTTCTATGAACATAGTTGAGCTAAAATGCGTGTGTATTGGGGGTATGAATGTGTATCCTTTGGGTATAAACCTAATAGTGGTATTGCTGAATCTTGGGACAGATTGATTTCCAGTTTTCTGAGAAACTATGGCTTATACAGAGCGGCTGTATAAATTTACCCTCCCACCAACCATGGAGAAGTGTTCCCCTTGTTCTGCATCCTCTCTAACATAGGCTTTCATCTGTGCTTTTGATCTTATCCATTCCCACAGGTTTAATATGGTAATCTCAAAATTGTTTTGATTTACATTTATCTGATGGCTAAAGATGTCAAAAATTTTTTAGTGTCTTTCAGCCATTTGTATTTCTTCTATTGAGAATTCCCTTTTTAGCCTTGAACCCATTTTGTAAAGGGATTATTTATGTTTTGGAGCTCTACTTTCTTGAGTTCTCTATGTATTTTAGAGATCCGTCCTCTGTCAGATGTGGGGTAGGTGAAAATCTTTTCCCATACTGTAGGTTGTCTTTTCATCTTATTTTGTCCTATGGATTGTGTCCTTTGCCTTCCCAAAGATTCTTAGTTTTAGGAGGTCCCACTTATTGATTGTTGTTCTTAGTGTCTGTGTTCCTGGTGTTACATTTAGGAAGTGGTCACCTGTGCCAGTGCACTGGTTGGTATTTCCCACTTTCTTTTCTGTCAAGATCAGTGTAGCTGAGTTTTATGTTGAAGTCTTTGATCTGCCTGGATTTGAGTAGGTTTGGATCTATTTACATTGTTTTACATACTATTAGCCAGCTATACCAACACGATTTGTTGAAGATATTATCATTTTCCATACAATATTTTTGTCAAAAATCAGGTTTTCATAAGTGTGTGGGTGAATGTTGGGGTTTTTGATTAAATTCCATTGATACGCAAATCTGTTTTATTTACCTGTACTAGCTTGTTTTTATTACTGTAGCGCTATAGTATAGCTTGAAGTCAGAGCTAGTGATTCCTCCTGAGATTTTTTTACTGAGAAGGATTTTTGACAGTCTCATATTTCTTGTTATCCCATATGAAGTTGAGTATTGTTCTTTCAAGGTCTGTAAAAAATTGTGTTGAGATTTCGATTGGGATTGCATAGAATCTGTAGATTACTTTTGGTAAAATTGCCATTTTTACTATGTTGATCCTACCTAACAGGAACATGGGAGAATGGGAGATCTTTCCATTTTCTGATACCTTCTTCAATTTCTTTCTTCAGTGACTTAAAATTTTTGTCAAAAATGTCTGTTACTTTTTTGTTCAGTTTCACCAAGAACGTTACATATTAATCTCAGGAAAAATACACAAAGAGGAAGTTTCAAACCTGAATATTTATGCCCCAAACACAAGAGCACCCATATATATATAACACTAATAAAGCTTAATCCTCACATTAAACCCCACATACGAATAGTGGGAGACTTCAGTAGCCCACTTTCACACTTGGATAGGGCAACCAGACAGAAACTCAACAGAGAATAAAGATCTAACAGATGTTATGACCCAAGTGGACTTAATAGATATCTACAGAACTTTCACCGAAATAAAAAGGAATATACATATTTCTTAATGATCCCATGGAACTTTCTCTAAAACTGACTACATACTCAGTCATAAAGCAAATATCAATAGATAAAAAAATGGGAATAACTCTTTGTATCATACATATCAGACCACCGTGGTCTAAAGCTAGAGTTCAACAACAATAAAAATAAATGAAAGCCTACAAGCTCATGGAAACTGAGCATCTCTCAATTGAATCACCTCTGGGTCAAAGAAGAAATTAAGAAAGAAATCAAAGACTTCCTATAAATTTGTGATAAAATTTCTATAACAAGAAACAGTATGTCAGACTTAAATCCTGAGGCCTTAATTATGGTCAGCTAGTCATGATGAAAGTTTCAGTTTGACTTTTGATAACTTGAGCCCTCTGGATAATGGAAAGAAAAATTCCTTCCAAGTAAGTTTTAGAAAACTTAATTTTCTATGTGCATGGCAAGCTTAGAAATTTTATATCTGAGGAATTCTATCACATTTGATTGTGACTTTAGCTTTAGAAGTTGGAAAAAAAACCTGGTGTCATATATTTCTTACTTTTCCATAAATGTTCAAATCTGATACTAAGGCCTGGCAAATTTCTAAAGAAGTTCTAGATGTCACCAAGGGTGGGGTTTTTTGTTTGTTTGTTTGTTTTGTTGGCTTTTTGTGTTTTCTGTTTGTTTGTTTTGCTTTTTGCTTGTTTGTTTTGTTTTTGTTTGCTTTTTGTTTGTTTGTTTTGTTTTTGTTTTGTTTTGTCAACTAATCTAATCAAGAAAATCAGTTATGCCTGGAGGTTTGTCTCCCAGTTAATTAAGGATCAGGTGAAGTGTGGTTCAGAGAAAGAAGGAAAAATCAAAATAGTTTTCATACCAGTGTTATAACTATAAGAAAGTTATCTAGTTAGAGTTTTATATTTTAATGAGAAACTTGGCAAAGTCACTGCTAAAAAGGAAACTATAGGACTGGGAATAAAATCCAGATTTTAAAAAGCAGTTCCTGAAAGGGTACTAGCAAGTAATATAAACTAAATGTATAGCTTCTTTTCTTAATCAATCTTGGAAGATCTGAACTCATTTGAAAGTATCCCTAAGGACAATGTTGTGCTTTTATGTTTTTCTCTCTGCCATAAACATTGAGAGGACATAATGGTTTATTGGAAGCAAACAAAGAAAGGAAAGAATTAGAATTTAGAATATGAGCACAGTGAGAACTTCCTACATAACAAAGACAATGGAAAGAATGACAGAGACCATTGTACTTTCTTGAAATAGAAACTAAATCACTGAAAGTTTTGATGTTTAATTGAAGAAAATGTTCTGTCCTGTGATTTAATATAAATCAACTCTATCTGCACCAACTAGAATATTTTATACAGAATTCATTTTCAAATTTAATATTTGATAGAAAGAATCTGACACAATAATTTACCCTTGTTATTTGTATTATCAGCAAAACTGTTTTGAAAGGTTTTATGCAAATCTCACTATTATTTAACACTGCACTGACTATTAAATTAATGGATATTTCTGCACAGTTAATATTAGAGTAAACTAAAATTATATCCATCCAGTAGAGTGGCCTTGAACTTTTTTTGGGAGGGGGGACTAGGAATGGATAAGCAGGGAGAGGGTTCCTGTCAAATAAAAATGCTCCCATAGACATTTTTTCCTGTGACAAATGCAAAGCTGAGCTGCTAGATTTGGGTGACAAACACTGTCATATCTGTTCTATAAGTTTGTGTCTCATTATCTTGAAATTGTGGCTGAAGAGCTAGGGATACAACAGTTGTAACCAGAAATATGAATGTCAAGGCTATAAGCATCTAAAGACAGAATTTCAGAAAACTTTTCTTTATCATAAAAGCCTGGAAATGTCAATCACTAAGTATGAGTCATTATTTAAAGATAATTAACGTACCAGCACAATGTTGCTATTTTGAGTATATCTACTCATAAGCTCCACAGCTATATATAATCAATTAATTATAAATATATATACATGTAGATATATGTATGTACCTATAATCATGTAATATTTATTTGTAATATATGAATACAGGTAATCATTAGAACCGGATTTACATTAAATAAAGACTACTTGTGAGAATACGTGATTTTTCAAGTTTTTTTTCCCTTTATAACCACCTTTTACATTTATTTTATATGTATATATGTATATATATATATATAGCTTGCAACCATCACTATACTTTCATTTCTTTCTCTTTTTCATGTAAGATATGCTTTCTTTTCTTGTGTCTGCCTAGATGTCCTTCAGGTTTCTGGAGTCCAAAACTGTCCATTTCTTTAATTTCTTTCAAGACTGTCCCATTCAACTCAGTCTTCTATTATCTGCTCATGTTATTTCCATATACCACTTTCTTTATGCTGGAATAAAGAATCCTATATTAAATTTTCTGCATCCCACTTAATTTAAAAAATACTTTTTTGTTGAATAAAATGCATGTTGGACACAGACACATTCCCGAGTCCAACTAAATTGAAATAATCATAAAAAATAATGGCAAGGATATCATCTTCTTAAAGCTTTATTTTTGTTTTTTTTTCTGTTTATGTATATTTGTGTTTGTATGTGTTTGTGCATTTGTATGGGAGTACTTCCAGAATCCATATGAGGTTATTGGATCCCTTAGATATGGAACTAGAGCTCTTTGTGAACTGTTAGATATATAGGTACTTACTGGAAACTTATCTCAAGTCTACTGAATCACAAAGACTCTTAACAGCTGAGCCATCACTGCAAATCAAGAGATCATTCTAAAACATTTTAGCCATAAGTCTTAGATTATGATATTATACATCAAGAAGCTATGATTGTCTACCATGGGAAGTATACTTGGTCTGTCACACTCTAGTTAGCTATGCACTGTGTGTGTGTGTGTGTGTGTGTGTGTGTGTGTGTGAGAGAGAGAGAGAGAGAGAGAGAGAGAGAGAGAGAGAGAGAGAGAGAGAGAGAGAGAGAGAAAGAGAGTGTGTGAAACATTCTCCAAGTCAAGAAATCCACTCTTTATTATAGAATAGTGCTGCATTTGCCTCACATATTTTTCTGAACTCAATTACTTATTATCTATTTTGGAAAAATTCAGTAGAATTTGTAAACATCTTTCCATTTGAAATGTCTCATTTCCATTTCTTTGTGGTTCTCTAAGAAAAGGCATGTCAGTGACTCTTATTTGTAAACCAACACTTGACAACTTTTCATGGTTAAGAATATAGAGAGTTCTCCATAGATATTAAAAAAGAAAGATAATAATTATGAATTAACCTATGTAGATTTGTCAGAAATATAGTTTTCAAGTGCCTGATTTTATACAGTATACTATAAGCAGTAAACAATCTCAGAGATTTTTTTTTCCACTCCTTAAATCAATTCCATTTCCCCCCGTGTTTTCTATGCCAGTAGACATCTGATGGTGAATTGGTACAGATGCAGATTGGGAATCCTGTCTTGCATATTACTGACCTTAAAGTAATTGGACAAGCCACTTTAATTTCTGTAAGTAGTTCTTTCAAATAACCAAAACTTTTCACATGATTACATTTATGTTTATTCTTTGATTTTCTGATCTGAAAATTGGCCAAATTCTACCTCAGGTAATTACCACATTATTTGGGAGGGAATAGAGAGTGATAATTTATGTACTTTCCTTCATTACTCAGTACAATAATAATAATAATGTATTTTATTCTTTTATTCTCCTCACTTCTGAATGCCAAATCCACTGGGGTTTATTAGTCTTCATAACAAGTCAACCAACCGAGACTGCAGCATTGACAATGATCTCTCTTAACTCCATTCTCCTTTGTAAATTTTTGGAAAAATGGGACAGTGGACAAGGTATTATCCTTTTGAAAATTATTTTTTGAATACTATTATGCCAAATTATTAAAATATTAACTCATTTTCTTTCGTGGAACTTTACAATTGAGATCTCTCTCCCAATAACAATAGTGATAGAAAATATATTATATATGCAAATAAAAATGATCTTATCTCACTTCAACACTAGCCTACTGCTCCATAACCATTAAGATCATCTCTTCTGTTAAGGTGTTTTATGAGCAAGTTACTTATCATTACAACATGCTTAAGTATCTGTAGTAAGTTGGCAATATCTGAGACCCTGGCTTTTCTGTTTTCTATATTTTTCTTTACTGAAAAGGAAATCCCTACTCTCAGCAGTCTTGGGGTTGTAGCCAAATTTCACTGAAATTAATGCTTGCCCAATTTCTTAAGGAGCTTTTCCTGCCATAGTATTTTTTATTTACTTGTTTTATTTACTTTAAATTCATTTGATACTTTACTGCTTCTGTCTACCTTTAAACATTGTTATGGTTTGGGTATATATTACTCTCAAAATATCTTGAAACTATTGTCCTTATGGTGCTATTATTAAGATGTAAATTTAAAAGTTATTTAACTGATCTTCATTCTTGAATGGACTAAGGTTACTGGAACAAAATTAACTTTGTGCTAGCTTGTCTTCATTTATCCATTTTGTCACCTTCATTTATCCATTTTGTCTTCCATTATACTAATAAATTCCTTGCCAGTTACCAGTAACACTGTATTGGATTACCTAGAATCTACAACTGCATCAAACCATTTCAACAGCAAATTTCCCAACCCGAAATATTCTGATTTATCAAGGAAAAATGAATTGTATTAAGTTTCTGGCCTGGACTTTAGGGCCTAGCCCAGAAGTTTAGACCCACTATCAGCTCGACTGCCGCTTAGGCTCAAATAATCACACAGATGTTTATATTAATTTATGCTGATCAGCCTGTGGCTCTGGCATATTGATAGCCAGTTCTTGCTCTTAAACCAATCCATTATTCTTATCCTATTCAGCCATGCTGCTCGGTACCTTATTTCAGAGCCACATAGTTGTTTTCTGCATCTGTTGGTTTCTCTGGCATCTCTGTAGCCTCTCTACTCTTTCTTTTTCAAGAGTTTTCTTAGTCTGGTATTCTAACCCACACTTCCTGCCTGCCTTTGATCAATCAGCATTTTTATTAAACCAGTAGGCAGGACAATTTTTTACAATGCAACAACATAATCCCACTACAAAAAGAGATAATTCTAAAACTTGTATCAAGTAGTAGGTCATTACTAAAATAAATAACTAAAATGTGAAAGCAATATTAAGATTATGTAATTGGAAAGAGAAGGTAGAAGAACTTTTGAGGATGACACTCCAGTATATATTCTGAAGGGTTAAAAGAGAAGCACATGTCAGGGAAGTCTAAAATGTCTTAGAAATCACTTCAGTTATTTTAAGAATGGATGCATAAATTTCCCAAGAAGGAAAAGTAGAAAATATCCCATGGGTAAACTAAGGCAGAGTGAAGAGTATGGTTGGGAATTGAGGGAGCAGCTTGTGCTGGCTGAGTGCAGGATAATGGTTGGAGGCAGGAAAGAGTGTAAGAGTAATAAAAAGTCATCTTGAGAGATGGCCCATTTTGGTGTTAGGGAGAATTCTGGTGCCAAAGAATCCCTCTGGAATTCACAAAGATGACCCTATCTAAGATTCCTAGCAGTAGTGGAAAGGGTGCCTGAACAAATGATCTACTGTAATCATATTTTGCTTACTGTAATAGTCATCAGAGAGCCTTTATCTAGTAACTGATGGAAGCAAATACATATTAGCAGTCAAGCATTAGTCAGAGTTCTGGGAGGCCTGCTGAAAAGAGGAAAGAGGAGTTGTATGAACCAAGGGTATCAAGGTCATGGTGAGAAAATACACAGAGGCAGCTGATCTGAGTGAATGGGAGATCATAGACTATAGATTAACATTTAGGGAGCCTTCATGGGACTGACATAGGTCTTCTACTTAAGTGTGATAGCTGTGTAGTTTAGCATTTTTGTAAGGCTCCTAGCTGTAAGATCAGGACCTATCCCTAGAGATTTTGAGAACCTGTTTTTCATTAATAACTGTCGCGTCTAACCTCGCCAGCAAGGAAGACACAACACCAGGCTCTTCTTTCAGTGATTTATTCAGGACCTTGTACATGGATCTTCTCTCTCTCTTTCTGTTTCTCCCTTCCCTGGGGAAAACCCCGCCCAGCTATCTGCCTTCAGAATAACCAATCACCAAGCACTATGTGGGCCTTGCCAATAGGTTCACATATGAGGAAGCAAACCAAGCACTCAGCCTTAGCCAAATAAGGAGTTGTTTACCCCAGAGAGCACTCACCATCAGGAAGGTGGGAGGCAGAAGCCAGTGCCATCTTTAAGGTGTGGCTCTGCAGCTCTCTACAAATAACCTTTTCCAGCTTTGTTTTAGTAGGAGGAAGTAGGTTTTGTCTCAACTTGATGTGGCCATGCTTTGTTCAAGCTCATGGGACACCTTTTTTTCTGAAGAGATGGAGGAGAAGCAGATGGGAAGGGGATTAGATGAGAGGTTGGGGGTGGGAATGAGAATAGAAGAAAGGGGAAATTGTAATCCAGATGTAAAATAAATTTTAAAAATGTTAACTAATTTTTTTAAAAAGAGTATAAGTAGAAAAATAGACATCAAAGTCAATTCTGATGGGGTCTGGGATGAAAATAATCAGAGATGATCTTGAATTTGAAGTTGAGAGAAAGTGGCAAACATGGATTAATTATGTCATTTTTTCAAAGGCTTAATGGAAGACAAAATTTAAGAACAATAAGATAAAACATTTGGATAAAACAATTTTAAGAAAATATTAAAAGTGTTACATGTATCTTATGATATATCATAAAATTCAAGTGATAGTATTTTTGAATAAAATATATCCCTAAAAAGAAATTAAAATGTAAAACCTTGGACAAAATTCCATTGGGAAATGCATCTGTATTATATGATACATCAACATTTTTGTCTTCTGTGCATTATCCACAATGAATTCCATAGTGACAATATTAGGTTGCAGTCAATTCTAACAACAATGAAAGAAGGTGACCTTTCCCTCATATACACACCAGCATTTGTTAGCAGCTGTTTTTTTTTATCTTAGCCATAGTAATTGACATAATGAATCTCAATGCAATTTTAATTTGTATTTGTCTAATTGCTAAAGATGTTTAGCACTTTTAAAGATATGTCTAACCATTTTATACTTATGTTGAGACTTCTGTGTTCAGATTTGTTTCCCACTTTTAATTGGATCATTTATTCTAATGATTTTTGTTTTACTTCTTTTTATTTTCTACAAATTAATTATCTATCAAAAATATAACTGTCAAAGAGCTTCTCCAGACTGTAGGCTTTCACTGGTTTATGAGATCCCATTTGACAAGCATCAGTCAATTCCTGAATGCACACAATTCTATTCAGAAAGACTTTACATACATCCACACAGAGAAGGGTATTCTTTATGATTTCCTCTAGTGGTTGCAGGTTTCACACTTAAATCTTTTGCATTTGGGGTTAAATTTTGTTCAGGGTGATAGAGAAATGTATGACTATTCAGCTATATATTCAGGTTTCTCTGCAACAATTTTGGAAGATGCATACATTTCTTTTTGCATGTTTTTGACATTTTTAAATCAATTATCTGATGGCAATAGTCATTTGTATTCATATGCAGGCCATTTATTTTGTTCCATTTGTGGGCATGTATATTTTATACTAGTACCATATTGATTTTATTACTATAATTATGCAACAAACCTTAAAACCTCCAGTTTTAACACAGAATTGCTATTTTTCAGGTGTATTTTGTGATTCCATATGCATTATGGCTCTTTTTTATTTCTTTGAAGAATGCTGTTAAGATTTTGATTGAGATTATATTAAATTTATAATTTGCTTTCTATTAGTCATTTTTATATTACTAATTTTCCAAATCATTAATCAAGGCAGATCTTTTCATATTCTATTATCTTCCTCAGTCTCTTTCTTCTGAGACTTATGTTGTTGAAATATTCACATCCTATTAACAGAATCAGAAATGAACAGGGAAACATTACAAGAAGCAGAAACTAATTCAGAATATTTTAAAGCAATTCTTTCAAAAACAGAATATTTAGTTAAGTTTTTGAAATCTAAGTAAAATGAATGAGTCTATAGATTTTTTACAGACTGTCAAATTTAGACCAAGAATAGAAGACAGACATAACAAATACATATATAGGAACATCAACAAAAAGAATTATAACTAAAATGAGCCCAGAACAAGAGAAAAATCACAGCCATAGCAGATTCTACAACAAATTTAAAGAAGATCTACAACCAAAACTTGTTATTTTTTAAAAAGAAATAAAATTAGAACAAATATTCTGAAAACTCCTTTTTTAAAGGCTGTATTAGTAGAATATTCAAATCAGGTAAAATTAAAAATGTGATAGTTTGAATAGGTATTTTCCATATCTGTTTAGTGTTAAAATACTTGGTACTTTGTTACACAACAAAAAGGAAGAAAACTACAGATCAATAATCATGATAAATATAGTTGTAAAAGTTGCCAATAAAATATATATCAAATGAATTAAGTATCAAAAGATGATCTATTAAGATAAAATTGTTTTTTTCCAGAAACAGAATAATATTTTAAAAAGTTAAAAAATACATTAATAAATATTACAATTCATATGCATTAATTTAAAGTAAAAAGTCATCTCAGCATAGTTAGAAAGGCAGAAACAAATACACATACACACACACATACACACACACACATGATGTCTATATGCTGTGAATAAAGGACTGTTTTGGCCATGGCAGGCACCATAAAAATAAAGAAAATAATCAAAACATAAAAAAAAAGTCAAGCATAAAAGCAAGCCAGAAACCCAAATTTCAACATATAAATAACACAAATAAGCCACAAGTCACATGACAAAATAAATTAATTAATATATATTAAATTATAATTAAAAATCTACTTAGGAGTATACCTAAGCTATAGGCCAAACAAAATAAAATTAATATAAACTTCTAAATAATTTAGGAAAAAAAGCCACCACAGACATGTCCAAATCATAAAACTAGTCTAAACCAAAACTCTGATGTTACATACACAGACATACACACACACATCAATATCAATGGAATTTCAACAATATAGTCGCCTAAACAAGACCTACAAAATGACAACTTCAGATAATAGAGCAACAAATAGACAACAAATCCTTGGAGGAAATTTCATAAGGCTCCATATGTCAATAAAATATACAAGGAGTCAATGGATTTAGGGAGAGAAAATTTCAGTTTTCTCCAGAGTTTAGCCCCATGATGAGTTACCCAATTCTAACTGTTCAAAAACACATATACACTAGAGGAATACCAAATGGATCTGGTAGAATATATATGGGGAGTATAGGGGAAAATATGTGTGTGTGTAGTATTTCTTCACAGTAGAGGAAGCACAGTAGCATCTCATATTTTTGGCCTCTTTCTGTACGATAGGCTAGAGAGGGTAGTATGGTTCCCCGGGTGTCTTCTGGATGCTTTTAACAAGCTTCCTGTGTGGCTACCTCAGGACTCTACTTTCTAGAATCCAGTGTTGCTATGGGGTTTCTTGGTCCCAAGTGGCCAGAGGCCCAGAACTACAGACCTGGTGCTCCTTTGGGCTTCTGACCCACAGACCTGCGCACCAGACCCATTAGCCTTTCGCTGCTGCTGCTGCTCAGGCCCCCAGAAATGACTCAGACACTTATATTAACTTCATGCTGTTTTGCCTATGGCTCAGGCACATTGCTAGCTTGCTCTTACATCTTAAAATAACCCATTTCTATTAATCTGTCTGCCACGTGTCCCGTGGCTCACTTGTATTCCTTACATGTTGCTCCTTGGGCGGCTTGCTCAATCTGCTTGACTCTGCCCTGCTTCTCCTACCTATGCTCTGATTTCTCCTCCTACTTCTTCTATGGTGCCTGTTATGGCTCAAAACAGCTCCTTTATTTAAAGATTGATATTCACAGCATACAGAAAGGCATTCCCACATCAATCCAGAGTAGTACTTTTCCACTGCTGCAGTTTCCATAAACCTAGATGTAAACTGAGTCTCTGCTCCAGTGAACATATGTAACCAGCCTTTGTCTTGGACACGTGGGCAGCTGACTAACCTAAATCTATTTACTCTGGGATTAATTTCTAATTTTTTTTTATTTATGGTGTAGGCACTTTATTTCTGAAATTATATGTAAAATTCTCAGCCAGCACTGAGCCTATATTTCATAAAGTGGATAGTAATTTGAAATGCCACTGCATTCCTCTGCTTTGAAGAATTAGTGCCAAGATATTTTCCATCATAATTATTCATTAAAGGATCATTTGGCCACTCCTTTGTACCATTTCTTCCTTTCAAGACTGAGTTGTAAACTCTTTATTTTTCATATATGTATTCTTCTTATCTATCTCTACAAAAAACTGTTGTCAGTTCTGTCGTGTGTGGTTTAAAATAGCCAATCAGATTAAGGTTGAATATCAGAACAACATGGCTGACATTAATACTACTTCATGTGGTTGCTGTCATTTTTGAAGTTTACGTTAAAAAGATATGCTATCTTCTACATATATGCCATTACTACTTGGGTTGTTCAAGGTTCGTCCAACATCTTATGAGTAGTTTATTGCATGCACAGGCTGCCTAGAAAATAAAAAACATACAGAGGAATAGAGAATAATTAAAACATTTTTCTGGGGTGTGGGTTGGTGACAGATACCAGAGTCAATTTCAATGCTTAGCAGTTTGAGCAGTATTACACAGGATTAATTTTAAGATATCTTGGATAGCAGAATCTGTGGTTCCAGGAACAATATGAAGGACTGAGGTACAAATAAGAATACATCTGAAGCCTATAGACTAAGACAAAACCCAAGTGCCATCCATAGGAAACAAACTTCATGGACAGTTTACTGGAAATGGTCTGATTGACTAACACATTAAAATTGAAAGCAAGGTATTCTATTGTCTTCATCTCTGTATCTATGAGTCTCTAAATTAAATGAAGAAACATATTCATTGTAGGGACTCAGAATGTTCTGATGTATAAAGAAGAGTGATGTTCATTTCCCTTGATATTTCCATTACATTTTCTCCTATAAAAGGAAACGAGACTTTGAAATTCAGACACCAAATTGGTTCAGATATGGTAATGTTGTATTTCAATATTTTTTATCTTTTGTGTACTCAAGATACTACAAATCAAACACTGTTGAGAGCTTTTTTCCCTATTCCCTAACGAGGGTTTAAACTGTTCTGTGGTTTCTAGGCAAGGTGGTGTTGTGCCTGCTTTGTGTCATAGCCTTAGGCTGCAAATGCTCAGAGTTTCCAATTTTATCCTTCAAAATTGTTCTGACTGCTCTGAGCATCATGGGGCAGTAGTGCTGACACCCACATTTGAGCAAAAATATGTGTTCATTTGTAATAAATAGCAGCCTCTTCACTTATAAGTAGCATACTGATCAGAAAGAAAGGTTATACTGAACTTCTACATGTAACTTTTCTTGGACCATGGGTATTATTAATTGAATTTTTAAAAATCAGTTACCAAGTGTATAATTTAATATGTTTGTATTTTCCTTTTTTATGTTTTTTTTCTTTTATAACAGCTTTTCTATATTAATTTTGGGAATGGTATGTTAGAGTAACACATTTCTAGATTTTTCTGTTTTGGAACATGTTGGATTGGGACACAGAGACATGCAGACACACACACACACACACACACACACACACAACTGACATATTTGCAAGTCAAACAAATATATAGACTAGAATAAACTTACACTTGTAAATTTTATGACATAAAAAGGATTTCACTGTTTAAGATGTTTAAAGATTTTGTAATTTTTGTGAAGATTACAATGAAAAAAGTGATCAATTTCCTATAAAATAAAGGAAATATAAATAACTAACAAAAGTGAAATCTAGAGAAATTACATTTGTTATTTTTCTTCCTGGAGTCAGAGGTTTGCTGTGTAAGAGTTCCAGTTGTCCAAGAATCCTCTTTTTTAGTAGGCTGACCTCAAACTCACTGAAGTTCACCTGCCTCTGACATGTGCTTTTAATCACAAATGTTACATTTTTATATGTAGCAATTGTTCTTCTTTGAAAATTTCATGTTATAAACTGTATTTTGTTCACACCTAGTCCTACTCTTTCTCCCAGCTCTCCTTGAAGTCCCTACAAATATGTCACCTGCCTGACTTCTTGTCATCTTTTGGATTCAATAACACACTGAGTCCAATTATTGCTATTGGTAGGGAGTCTTGGCATTCAGCAATACATGGGGACATGGTTAAATTGTCTGTAGACACAGCTAAAAAAAAAAATGATTTTCCTGCCCTCAGTAGTCTTAGTTTCAAGGATGCTGTATAATTGTAATCATAGATGACAGCCATCATCAAAATGTAGTTGAAGTTCTCTCAAGACTTTTGTAATAGTATGAATGTTTATACGTATATATAAAAATATATTATTTTATATAAGTTTAAAATTCATATATTGTGTATAAAATGCATAATATATACAAATTTTAAGTGTATATTTATAAATATATACATACATAGGTTAAACAGTCTTAAAACACTTATATTTTAAATTTGGAGGAATAGTTGTATATTATATATAATATATATCGAATAATATAATACTATTAAGGATATAACATATAACTTTGTTATTTATATATTTAAAACAGTATACAAATATCTAATTACATAATATATAATCAACCTAAATGGTATATATTAAAAATGCATATATAATAAATATATAGTACTATATATAAATATATCTTATATAATAAAATCCCTTTGCCTTTGTTAATATCATCTCTATGTTTAGTTTCACACACTTACATATTTGCCATTTATTGTTTTAAATTGATTTTTTCCACAGAAAACATTGTAGAATATTTTTAGCTATTTGTGTTAAACTCACATTTTTAAGCCAAAACTTGCTTAAAATATCTTTAATCTGTCAAATTCTGTGAATTATCCAATATTTATTTGTCAAATTAAGTTGAAATATATTGAGATGCAAATAAAGATATATAGAGATTGAAAGTTATTTTTTGTGAAGCATTTTTATAAGTCATAATTAGTGGGGGAGGAACCAATCAATTGTGCATGAAGCTATCCCTGGATTAGTGTTCTTAGGTTCTTTAAAATATCAGGCTGAGCATGTAATGAAAACAAGCCAGTAAGCAGCACCCCTACGTGGCCTCTCCATCAGCTCTTGTCTCCAATAACCTGCCCTCTTTGAGACCTGTTCTGGCTTCCTTCAATAATGGTCTACAATATGAATGTGTAGGTCAAATAAAGTTTTTGTTCTCCAAGTTAAATTTTGGTAATAGTGTTTGGTCATTCAATAGTAAGCATAACTAAGGCTAAATGTGTTTTCATGTACACACATATGTATATATATATATATATAAACATTAAATTCTAGGAAATGACATGCTTCCTCATTCTTCCTTCTCTCTTTTCCCCTTTATCATTGAAAAAGCATCTTATATAGACTGGATTTCAACTGTGTAGAAAAGAATTACTTTAGATTTGATTCTGATCTTGCTATATTAACTGTAGAATAGAAAATTCCAGGCATGTGGCACCATGTTCTGTTTACTCATGTTGTATTTGTTTCAAAATCATAGTTAAAATAGTATTTACAAAATAATTTAAAATGATTTTTCTTAGTATTGAACATTATATGGCTCATATTCATGTCTTTTTCTGTGATTCAAATCTTCACAGTTCCATCAGTATTATCCTGAGATAGGAAACTGATCAATCCCTTATTGTACATCATAATGCCTGAATGAAAAAATATTCAGCGATATCCCAATTGCTGCATGAAATAAGAAAAAAAAAAGTTTGAGAAATGGTTATTGAACTAATGGACCATTCAGCAAATTAGTACAAATTGGCCATTTAGTGAGTTAACTGGAAAGAACAAACTTGGATCAATGAAACTTCTCTTGACAATTCTATAAACATAATCGCTTAACACTTAAATGGAAAAGAATTTATGGGATGAATAGAATTGTCATGAAATAGGCAGCCAATAAAAAGGATATGGATGTTATAAACACACCTTCACTTAAAACAAAGACCTCTGATGCACAAACCACATCCCACAAACTAAAGCACCTGTAAAGCAAGCAGATAAACTTCATTTTTATGTCATAATAAATCTACTAATATGGATTAACTCAAGAACAAAAGCTATAGATAAACAATTTAGCAAACAAAATATTATTTTGTTTGCAAACAGGAAGTGTAATAGGGGCACTAGTAGCCCAGTGTTAGGCTCAAGCCTATCTTTTCCTTAGCACAAGTCCTAAGTACTTACAAATATATTGCTTATTTCTAAACTGTTTCAGGAGTGTTGTAAAGGTAGCCTTTTATTTTCATCAAGTCTGCTAACACCACTGTCACACACTTTTTCTGAAATGTAAGCAGATTGTTTGACTCATGTTGTTACATTTTCCTGAGTTGCTCCCCTGGTGTTTCAACATAAATAAAAGGCTTTTCTCTGCAAGTCTCTTCTTGAATAATATTAATCTACATCATTAGAATGACTGAGCTGGTAACAGAACAGACAGAACACTGGAGAAGCTCAGAAACAGAGATCTTAGCAATGAGAAGCATGTAAAATTCTAGAGAGCAGCTGGACAAAAAGAATCAGCAGAAGCAACGATAAAAACGGGTGAGCTTACAAGTTAAAAAAAGAAAAAACAAAAAGACAGAGAACTGAAATTAAACAAAAACCAAAGGCTGAAAGCAGCTAATGTAGAACCTGGGAAGACTCTCAGCAGCTAAGTGAGGTTCAAGCTTTTGCAGAGGACCCAAGTCAACGTCCAGATTCCTTATCACAACTGCCCATGACTACCAGAACCTGCATGGGCACATCTACTTACATGATGCCTGCGGGTGTACACACATACACACACACACACACACACACACACACACACACACACACACACACACACACACACAAAACTGAGAAAGAAAGAAATGAAGAGGGAGAAGAGAGAGAGAGAAAGGAAGGAAGGAAGAAAGAAAATGAGGGTGTAGAAGAGGAGAGCTCTGGGACCTGGTCCCTCTCATTAGAAGTGATCCAGAGAACACCCAAGCTTTAAATACCAAGGGTTATAAAATTTTTCAACATTCCTAATAGAAATTTGATTGTTTACATCATTTTAATAATAACACAGTATTCACTTTATTATATTTTGCTTTTATATAAAAGATTGTATAAATCGTTTTTATCTCCTAGCATCTATATTTAAAGAAAATCATTATTAACTGAAATATATGATGATATTTGAAATAGCTTGCATACATTTTTAACAGTTTACACTATATATAATATAAATGATTTTTAAAATTTTTCAATGTCGGTCTTATTAAAATTTGTTTCTCATGAAATGATGTTTGTTGAGATGTATCTAGAGTGAATTTAGATTCAATAATAATATTTTTAAAAGCAGAGGAGTATGACACCAGTTGCTGTCAAAGCTGAGGATTCTGACACACTAGACGTGAGAGCAATGTAAGATTTGTTAAGAGTTCCAATACTGGAGACATATTACGGACCTGTAAGAATGAAAGTTTCACTGACTGTTCTCTGGATGTTGTCCAGAACCACTGCTGCCAGAATCAAAGTTTTTAACAGCTGTTAAGTATTTAGCCACTTTCAATTAAATCTCTGCACAATAAAGATTCAATCTGTGTGCCTAAACTCCAACATTTAAGTGTTCTAACGAAACTGGATCTGTGAGCCTCTGTGTTGCCTAGTTTAGCTACTGGGTTATGGATGGTCACAGGGGATTTTAAGCAATAGAAATTTTCTTCCTAGTTTTAGTTTTTTTGAATGAGAATTTGCCTCATAGGCTTAGATATTTAAGTACCTGGTCCAGAGTTATTGGTGTCATTTTGATTGGGCTAATCTTCCTGAAAGACATTTGTCACAGGAGCCACATAGCATTCTGTTTGTACTCTCCTTGTCTTCTTGGCTTCATCATGTAAGCTCTTATGTTCCAGCCATCGTGTCTATGCCATCATCAATTCATATTCCCAAATCCCCAAATCCTTCCCTTCTATAAATTGTCTTGGCCATGGTGTTTTATCACTGTAGTAAAAAGTAAAAAATATTCTGGCTTATAAAGCATTATAAAACAAAAATAGAAAATATAATCAGCTGGTGGACTGGTAACAAAAAATACATTCAAACATTGTACAAGAAAATTTCATGAAATCATGATGGACTATTATTTTGGATGAACACAAATTCATAGATTCTAATTACAGATATAAACTATAGTTTTTAAAACAAATTCAGAAAAGATAGATTTATTACTCGTTTTGTTATAACTTTTGTATTTTGCTTGCTTATTTATTTTATACTTAACACAAGAAATAAAGTGATATTCCAATTTCTAAGTATACTAGTAATATTAAATTATAAATATCTATTTTTATTTATGTATTAGAAATTTTGCCTGGATATATACATATTTATCATATACAAACCACATTCCTAGTCTCTATCCAGCAAAGACTAGGTTTAGGATTTCTCTGGAATGAGAATTTTATGAGACTGTAAGCTCTCAGATTAGCTCTTGAGAAGCTGAATCCTAATCCTCTACAAAGCTCTTATAACCTGAACCATTTCTCGGGAATTTGTTTATCTAGAGAAATATTGCTTGGTAGTGACAGTATGTAAGTTTAAATTAAATTTAATCAGTATATGTTCTCAAATTAATTAATGTTCCAAAATTATGTGTTTAAATGTAGCTACATTTTTGAAACTAAACATATGTGTATGCAAATAATTTAAAATGTTGTATTATTCTAATAGATAGAGTTGGTTACTTTTTTTTTCTTTTTCTGTTAGTATATTTTATTGAAACCATTAAAAATTGGAAATAGACTGCTGTGAAATGGTTCTTCTGTAATCTGTGAATGCTTGTTGCTCACAATGGTTGAATATAAAGCTATTTTGGACTATGGCAAGACCAGGTAGGTTTAGGTGGAAGAAACAAACTGAGACCTTGGAAAAAGAAAGAAACAGTCAGGAGGGGCCATCTACCTAAAGACCAAGATACTGAAGGTCCACTAAGCCATGGATCACTTGGCAATAAATAGATTGATAAAATAAAGGATTAATTTAAATGTAAGAGCTAATTAGTAATAAGCATGAACTATCAGCCAAACATTTTTAATTAATATAATCCTCTGAGTGATAATTTCAAAGTGGCTTTTGGATGTGGCAGGACAGAGAATCTCTGTTTACATATGGCACCCACCACTTGTTATAGATCCATATAAGACCTGAAAAAGCTTTAAACAAAAGATTCTAATACACAAAAATGAAGGCCAAGGTAGCCTCACAGTTCATGACTCCCATGAAAGCCTTGTATAGAGATGTGTCCCCTGGCCTCAGTGTACAGCTTAAGCTACATGATCACAAATTCCTGCAGTCTCACACAAGCCACAGTGCAACACATGAGGTGGGTTTAGAATTTTTGCTCATACAAACAAAAGCGGATACATAATGACACATAATGATAGATACATAATGACAGATTTAGATAAAAAAACAAAAAACCTCTAATTGAAACCCAGTAGTTTTGAAAAACTTCATAGTCTTGCTAGGGAGAAAAGAAAGCAGAGGCCATCATATGTTTAAAATAAAATTCAAAAATAATAATTAAATACTTAAAAGAATAGAATAATAAAAGTATAATGAGCTATGTAAAAATTTTCTTATTGTGTAAGCAGTCACTTTGACCTTATAAAGGTGTTCTTTGCTATACAGAAGCTCCACATCTTTTTGAAGTCCAATTTTTAAATAGTTTTTCTTAGTTCCTATATAATCAGTCTCCTGGTCACCAAGTCTTTTCTCATGCCATTGAGTTCAAGCCTATGACTATTATTTTTCTTCTATCAGATTCAGAATATCTTGTCATGTTCAGGGCCTTGATCCAATCGTATTATTTTCTTGCAATGGTATGGATTTCCTCTATTTCATAATTTAGTGTTCTGGGATAATTTACTTTTATTGAATTTAGTCATTCAAGACTAAAGGTTTCCTGCTACTATATTATACAGAGCTGGACTATTAGAACTTATATTTAAATTTGAATTTACTGTATATTTTTTTCCCATTGGCTGTGATTAAATGCTGTTCTGGATGTAGTAATCTGAGCTGCCATCTGTGGTCTTTTCAAATTTTTAAAACATAGTAAAAATTTTGGAGATGTTCAGGTACTTCTAGATTTCAAGTTTCCAACAAGAATTCTGTTGTCATTCTAATGAGTTTGCCTTTACACTACTTGGCTATTTTCTTTGAAGCTTTAAAAATATTCTTTCCCAGAATATATGTGTATATATACATGTGTGAATATTTTTAGATTTAATATTTTTACCTTTTTTTCTCTGTCTTCAAGACCTGATATTCTCCCTATCACATCTTGTAATCTCTGAGAAAGTCTTATATCTGAGGTTTTTGTTTGTCGGACTTATTTTTGTATATCTATTTTTATCTACTTTGGCATTATCTTTAGTGATTCAACTTCCATGTCTCAAATAAATATTATTAGTTTAATCATACGATTGTGTTTTCATGATCTTCATTAAGTCATTTATTTTTATCTTCTTTAATGCCCTTGACTATATTCATAGATGATTTGAAGTCTTTCTTTTGTCCTTCAGCTCCATTGGGTTTCTCAGTACAAATTGTAATATGTTATTGTTTTCCTGAGGAGGCATATGATCATCTCTGTTAATGTTTGCATTTTTACATTGGAATTTAAGCATCTGTGCTTATGTTTGAAGAGTTTCTTGATGTATATATCTGGCCCAGTCTTGTAGGGTGGGTTTTTTCTTATTTGGGTGTTCTTTCTCGCTTTGAATTACAGGCAAGTATGATGACTATGGTCTGTGATGGAAAGTGCTTCTGTGAGGTGGCAGGTAACACAAATAAACAAAATAAATAAGGAAGGAATGCTCAGATAGTAGAATGTAGTCAAGGGTACCCTAGGTCTCCCCCAAGAGGTTCCCTGGAAATTCAAGTAGTGCAGGAAGATGAGCTCCTGAAGGCAAGCTGAGGCAGGACCAATAGCAAGTCTAAGAAAATAGAAATGGAGAACAGGAAGAGTAATAACAACTGATCTGATCACCTTTGTCTAAACCCACTTTGGTCATTGAGGATGTCTACTAGAAAATTAATGTGTGAGTTTCAGGCTGACACAGGAGAGGGGAAGAAGCTAGATTGAGAGTGTGGGCAGAAAATGCCACTGATATATAATTTTATATAAAACATAGTTGTCTTAAGAAAGTAGTAAATTATTAGAATATGCCTCATATTGACCACCATACTTTCTGAATCATTCAAAAAAAGTCTTAAAATTCCTGTAGTTATTGGACAATACTCACAATTTTAATAGACATGGTGTCTTCACATCTAGATGAAATATGATGAGTTGTTAGTGGCAGCACTGATGTTTAGTATAGACCTTGAGAGGAGGATATGTATTAGAAATTACAGAAACACAGATAGTTAGACAGAAACAGAAAGGTTGGAAGGGCTGTCAGTGAATTCTGTAGCAACCCACATTTATTTCTACTGGGCTTTTTATAATCCAGCAAAGGTGGGAGGCAAGTACAGACAAGTATAAAGACATCTTTAAGACATGTGGTAACAGTACTTTTAGCCAAAGCATCCTGTTATGTAGCGTTGCAGGGGAAGCTCATAATCTCTGAACTAGAGTCAAAATGGAAACAAGTCACACTTAAATATTTGTGGAACCCCACAATGGATAATAAATAGCAATAGCAAGTAAATCATATATGCACATACACTCTCTCTTTCATACACACACACACACAAACTTACAGAAACACAAACAAAGCTGAACAAAAGCCTTAAGTGTATATAAAAGTAGAAGATAGAAGATGAAAACACTTCATTTATCTGATTTTTTTTAGTTTTCTAGAAGTGTGTAAAGGATTTGCCAGTCACATATGGAATATGACTAACAATCTCAGCTATTTTGGTACATTTGGGTTAGAAGAAAATCAAGTTTGGAACAAAAGTATTCTAATGTTGAATATATGACCCAGAACCATACACATACTCTATCAGTCACTGTATGCAAATGTTCCTCGAAAATTTACTTCTTTGACAAAACTTTCTATAAGGCTAAAGTTTGTAGAGAAGTTAGTGTTTGCAGGTCTAAAGCTTAATTACAATTTATCTTCTACTATCTTCAGCAACGTAAGCAGACATTTCTTGCCTGCTTCTTGTTATAAGAACATTTTGTGACTAACATATAAAGACAATTGAGATGAATTAACTTAGAAAAAATACTATTTTAACAAACCAAAGAGCTAAGACAGTATTGTAGTTATATAGCAGAGGCCCATAGCCTAGTATATATACTCTATTTTAACCTACCTAATGAATATTTTCACCAATATGTTAAAAGATATTTTTGATTCATATATTTTTTTATTCTCTTACTATTCAAACTTCAGAAAATTGCCTTCATATTGGAACATTAAATGTGGGGTAACCTAATTTTGTATTCTTGTACTATAGCCACTCACATTTTTTTATATATATAAAAATTGTCTCTCATTGCCTTGAGGCACAAATTTGTATTTTTGAACCAGGAGTGGTGGCACACACCTTTAATTCTAGCACTTGGGAGACAGGCAGATCTTTGAATTTGAGACCATCCTGAACTACATAATTGAGTTACAGGACAACAAAGGCTAAACAAAATAACCCAATCTTGAAAAACAACCAAATGAAAATTTTGTTTCTATCATCTGTAACACAGCTTAATTTCCAAGGCCAATGTTTTATGCTTTTGTTATTATACTCTAGTAAAATAAAATATGTAAATGATTTAAAAAATATTTCATAATGTGATACATTTGACATATTTAACTCCTTTTTTTCCAGCACCTGTATTTTTATTTTATAAAAAATTTTTTCTAAAATCTGCATATATGAAAGCATTGTTAAATTTTCTTCAATTATTTTAAGTTTAATGGAATGAAGCTGGTATAAGGATATAAAGACCATATACTTTAGGATCTGAAAATTGTCATCTAACATGAGATCCATACAATGAGCATGCTCAATGGGCATTCAGGTGAACATTGAGGATTTTGCTTAGTTGACATTGTTTAGCTTCTTGATCATTTTGTAATTTAAATTCTCCCTGAATGTCTCTAGAGGACAGTAACTCAGAGACTTCATTTCAGTTGCAGCCACAGTTCTTTCCTGCAATCATTCAAACTGAAGTAAAGATGATGCCCCAGCTATTATTAAACTGATATTTTGTCAAATAAACAGACATTTAAATGGCTCTACAGAGTATTTAAATAATAAATGAGATGAATTCTTAATGAATGCACTGTCCTTTAAAGTTAGATGGGTCTCCTTCCTTAGAGGACAGTCAAAATGTTAGGTACTCTCCATATTAAGTTGTTAGTATCACCCAAACATAAGGTTGTTGGCCAAATTTTTAAAAATAAAATTTCACATATGAATTATTCTTGCTGGGAATATGCATTATAAACTTTATTCTGAAACACACATACATACAATACCACATCAAGTCTTAAAAAATAATTCTAAATTGGAAAATTTCTGTGGTAGTACAAGTATAAATTATGATGATTTCAAGATTAGATATCTTATGTGTGAACATGCTGCTATGCACTGAAGAGTATTGGATCTTGAATTAAATGTAATCAATATACTTATCTAATTCATTAGTCATTTTACCTCTAATGATAGTTTTGTAAGGTTTATTCTCTTAGGCTATGTTTCCTCTCTCCTTTAACACAGAAAAAAAATGTTAACAAATCAATGACAAGTGCCAAAATAAGTAACACATCAATTTTACAAAAAAAAATGAGATATTAAATTCTTATGTCTATTTTCCTTTCAGTTGAAAATCATTCATTTCCTAGAAGAATTCAACAAAGCTAACAGCAATTTTTCATTGGGTTTACAAACCTCATAAGATCTGGATATTAGATTCTACTCGATCTTTTGTTCAATATTGCAACTAAGTTGAATGTTATAAACAGCATCAATTTCTTTAGAGAAATATCAAGCATTTTAAAGAAAGGCAGGCTTCATATCAGGTGTGTCTGGAGTAGAACTTAAATTCCCTGTTGGAATATTCATATTGGTGGTAACAGTTTTGAACTTAAATTCATTTCTTGATTTAAAATTTTGGATCAAAGAAAAAACATTTAAAAAATTATTGATATTAAATAATGAATATGTCACTGGATAAGAGCTACATATAAAATATCAATAGATTAATTTTATTTTCATCAGAATAATTATCTTTCAGAGAAGAAATGTAGGCTAGTTATTTTCCTTGAATGTATAAGCTGGATTTGAGTCTGAAACCCAGAAATATGCATTATGTTCTTACCTATAATCACTTACTCAAGAGGATTAGGCAGAAGAACAACAGACATATTTATGGTCATCCTCAACAGTTGGTTTTACAGCCAGTTTGGCCTAGTGAGAACCTGTTTCAAAAGTAGTAGCTATTATAACTATCTTTTAACTCCAGTGGATGACATCATTCATTTAAGTGTTTAACAGTTTTGCTTTTGTGAACTATTTTTCTAACATTAATGGCCAGTTAAACAACAATATGGCCATCTTATTATCACCTTTTTCAATAAAAATTTCCTACAAATGCTTAATATTTTGTCTAGCTATTTTGATAAAAATTTGTTAAACTGCTTACATATAAACATTTCTGATATATATAGAAATTTAAATTAAAGTAAATGTATTTTAAATATTTTAAAAGAGTGTTAAGTTCAGGTCTAATCTTTAAATTATATCATTTATAATTTTCCTAATGTGTATTGAAAGCTCCAACCAGTCACTCTTAATTATATCTTGCTGAAATCCTCCATTTTCTACTGTCACCAAACAAAAGTGATGAGGTAGGATGGTTTATATGTCACATATAAGATTTTCTCTCTCTTTTAGTACTGATTGTTATAAAGGCTATTTTTGTTTGTCAACTTGAAACAGGAACCATAGCTAAAGAAAACTCAGTTTAGAAACTTGTTTCCATTAGCTTTAAGAAGGTCTGTGGGCCTTTTTTTTATTATTATAATGGATGCATTAGGGGGCCAGTCCACTGTCAGGGCACCATCTCTAAGAAAAGTATGAGTGTGCTATATAATAAGGTAGATTAACCAGCCTGAGAACAAGACAGGGAGCAACATTTTTCTATAATTTCTGCTTCAGTTCTTGCCTCTATGTATTTAGCTCATGCTTCAACTTTCTTCATTGATGACCTACAAAACGTAAAAAGAATCCTTTCCTCTCCAACTTGTTTATATTAAGTGTTTTATCACAACAAGTAAAAGAAAAATCAGAAAAGAAATTTTATACCAGCAGGGGGAAATGGCTATAGTGGACTTAATCATATGTCTTGTAATGTTTTTTGAGAGAAAAGTGAAGGATTTGGGAGCTTTGGGCTTCAACAGCCACTGAATACTAAGAGCTTAATGGACTTAGGGTGTTAACTTGAAAGACAGTACTGAAAGCGAGCTCATAAGTGGTGTTTCTCTGTGGATCTGCTTCAGTCTCCTTCCAGAGTATGTGCCTTGAGATAATGCCTTGGTTCCCTGAGGTGTTGGCCTCTACCTGGTGAGCTCTCCTAAATTAGTTCTGGTCAGTCTTTCACCACAGCAACAGAAAACTAGCTCTGTAGAGGAAACATAAAGACATTTTGATGCACCCGATGTTGTGGGATTCGGGTGTCAGCTGGTGGGGTCCAGGGAAGCTTATCCAGGGTCCTGGGCTCCTGGAGGGGGTGTGGCCAACCCCATTGATAAGGGGCTGCCGGGATGCTGAGAGGCTCTCTTGCTGGTTCCTGGCTGCTGGAAGGAGGTTCCCATCGTCCGTCCGTCTGCAGACTCCGGTCCCTGTTCAGGTGCTATTGTAATCAGTTGCCTGTACCGTGAGTGTTGGTTTATATTCTAATAAATATCTATCTGGTATTGGTATCCTTGTGGGTAAACTCCGCCTACACACCCGGACATTTTATATTTTATCTAAAAATCTAGTGACATGTATTTTAAAAGATAAATTAATATTCTTTACTAAAAATCCTAAGATTTCCTCAAAATCCTGAGTATTAACAGTTGAATAAAATGAAAGGCAGCTATCTGTGATTTGAAAAGTAGTCGGTAAGACAACAAATTAACTTAATTAAAAGTATTATGGTGACATGATGTAGCATGTGAAATTACTCTCAATCCAAATCTAATGATCTGTGTTCAATGCCTAGAACACATAAACTTGGTGAGAGAGAATTAATGTGAATATTTTTTCTTTATGCTTGAATATCTTCATATAAGCCTCCCATATATACACATATAATAATAATAATAATAATAATAATAATAATAATAATAATAATAATAAAAGTATAACAGTTAATATAATAGTATTTGGGAAATAGTATTAAATAACACCCATTCTTCATTTTGTAAATTAATTTTTGTAGTAGTGGGGTTTCTGGGTCCTGGGCGGCTAGAGGTCTGAGACCCACAGACCTGCCACCCGAGACCGCTTAGCCGCCCAGCTGCTCAGGTACCCAGAAATGACTCAGAAGCTTATATTAACTTCATGCTGTTTAGCCCATGGCTCAGGCACATTTCTAGCTTTCTCTTACATCTTAAATCAACCTATTTCTATTAATCTGTCTGCCACATGGCCCGCGGCTCACCTGTACTCTTACATGTTGCTCCTTGGGCGGCTTCAGCTCAATCTGTCTCTGACTCCGCCCTGCTTCTCCTACCTATGCTTTGATTTCTCCTCCTACTTCTTCTATGGTGCTTATCATGGCCCAAAACAGCTCCTTTATTCAAAGATTAGGATTCACAGCATACAGAAAGGCACTCCCACATCAAATTTTAATTTAAAAAATTCAATCTCTTTCAACCTTTCAAAGCTATGTTTTATACTTTATAAGCTTGACACATTTTATGGTGCTAGCCCATGATTATTGCATTAAATATATCTGATAATTATATATGTCTTTGACTTTATAGATACCCTCATTTTAGATATTACCGTTAGACTCAGATGACAATTGACTTTTAAATAGTGTGGTAAATTTTAAGGATTGTGAGAAACTTTAAACTTTTGTTGATTACGTTCTACTTCATGGGTTGTCATAAACTTCAGAAGACTTTCTTTGGAAATTACCTATTATTAGCTTGATATATCAAGAATCACCATATAGGACATCCTTTGTACATGACTGCAATAGGATTACTCATAATCAGTTTTAAAACTTACCCAGATATGGGTGGTTCCATTATATAAGGAACTTTTCCTTTTCTTACTTTGTCTAGATTAACAAATTAAATTCAGAGTGTCTAAAAGAAGAGCAAGTATCCTTAACCACTTGAACAATCAGCTTTTATCAGAGTATTTTATAATTAAAAATATTTTTTTCCAACTACCGTTGTTTTGGGTAGAAAGACTATTCTAAAATTACATAAATTTCAATTCCACATATTAATATTTAAATACTTGCTACTAAATGGTGTTTTGTTACTTTTACAGAATTACTGTGAACTTTCTAAAAGAAGGTTAACATTTATGGGTACATTAAAATTGATCAGCTGAAGAAAATATCATAAAATATCCATAGTTTTAAAACAATGCAAAATGATAATAAGTAGTAATTTGCTAAAAGTACAGTTATTTAATTCACTAAACAAATAACGGTGCTTTCTTATTGACCCAGATAGGTTTACATACACCCATAAGGTTAACTTTAAATATGTAGTAGATTTCATTAGATTTTATTTTAAAAAATAATATTTATTCATTGTACTACTACTCACTCCTAATAGTGAAAGTCTGTGTGAGTATATATTGAGATAAAATCAGCCTTTACAATAATAATAATAATAATAATAATAATAACAATAATAACAATAATAATATCCTTTACTTTTATAGTACAATGTGCTCAATCTGAGTTGTTTGACCTTCAAGTAATCAGACACCTTTATTGGCTCCTTTTCAAAACTTTTACTCAAGGAACCTTAGATTTTCTTTTCTAATCAAAATCTCAGTTCAAAATGCCTGAGGCTAAAATATTAGTTTTGTCTGTAGCAGCCCCCTGCCACTTGCCCCAATTTGAACCGTCTTACTTGCCCCATCTCCTGACACTTCCGTTGATTCTCTTATACTGTGCTTGATTTTTTTTTTTTTTTTTTTTTTTGTCTTCAAACTTTCATTGCAAACTCTAGTTTAAGGTCATACTTGAAAATTTCTACTTTTCATTTTTCTTTGTCTTGTTCTCTCTTTTGTAAAAAGAAACTTATCCTTTAATTTACAATGTGTTTTTCTTCTCTAAGCCTAATTACTATCCTCTTTGAAGATAAATTCTTTAATGACTCTAAGATTGATATCTTGTGATTTGTCCACTATTCTCTGTAGACCTGTAAATCCTATATAACTCAATGACCTTCAGCTTTAGAACAGCCAGAGTCCCACTGAAATAGAATAGTCATATAATTTTGACAGTAAAAAATTTCTTAACACTCCTTTGGCTACAGGTTTGGATATTAATACTTGTATTTTATGAGCCATAATTTCTTACAAATATTAAAATTAGAGTAACATGATAAAATTATGATAACATCTCTTTTGATTTTAAAATAATAAAAATGACAGTCTCAACTAATCTATCTGGAATAATCTCCAACAATTATTAGAGAAATAGTTTATAAAATACATAGTGAATATATAGATATTAGTTCTCCTTTAAATATATTGTTACAAATTACAAAGCTATCTTTGAGGACCCATGAAACCCCATTACTGTATTTTAAAACACAATGCTGAAATAGTTGAAATATCTCTGTCACATTTCTATTTCAACATATTGAGAACAAGAACTGATTTATAGGTCACGTTGTTCTTTACCCAAAAATAATTATAAGAAATATCAATACAATCAATTTGTAATTATGTTTGTGAATTATCCAATTGATTAATTACCAAACTAATTAATTCAAATTTTGTTCATCTTGATTAGTTTGTTCCTAATACCCTGTTGGTTTCTGGGTGTGTCCTGGCCATTGATTTATTAAAGGAATATTTTAAACATTTTAAAATGCCCAAGGAATCACCTCTAAGATTATGTATGACTAAAGTGTGAGCCTTAAGGTTTAAATACTCGAATATCTAGTATGTTCATACACTGAGAAAAAAAAATGTTCTTAGTGTGTTATCTCTTCAGCAATAGGGGTCCATCCTCTACCACTGCAAGGGACTCAGTGTCTGACCTGAAAACTTTTTTCAGCAATCTGTGTTCTGTTCTTCCAGAAAATTAAGCAACGAAATAAACAAAAACTACAAATATTAAAAAAGGAAGTGATTAAATAGTACTACCAAGCTACAATACTTATAAACAAACAATTACCAGAACTGCAGAATGTTCAAGAGACAACCACATGTCACTGGCAACCATTAGCTGTTCAATTGGACTAAACATATAATTACCAGGAGGGCAACCACCTCTAGTAAAGTCTTCGTCAACTTCCCTAGGCCAGTGAGGTCATGGACCACTTTGCTAGACCAGAACAATTCCTTACTACATCTGAATTTTATCCTTATACTCACAGATAAGTATACTTACCACAGATGCCAAACAAGCTTCTCTACAGAAAATGTAGATCATCACAAAAGATACTCCTGGACATCATGCTAATATCAACTGATCATAGTTAGTTAAGACTCAGAGGATAAATCTACATAATAGATATTGCATCTAAAGGCTGAGGAAGCATCACAGAAGATGGGGCTGAAATATTTTAAGTGCCAAAATACTAAGAAGTCTGCTGTTAAATAGTCTCTTGATATGGACAGATTAACAAAATAGCAGCAATATCAATGTCAAAGGACATGTTAACATGAAAAGGGAAAACTTCCTGTAATTAGGTAACTATTTACTTTTGGGAGAAGGAGAATTAGACTATCCCAGGGATAAGTCCCAAATACATACAAAGGATAAAAATGAGCTGAGAAGAATGTATACAGGTATGTGCATGTTTGTGAATCCTCAGCATATACTTACATACATATGCATATGTGAATATAGCAAAAAGAAATTAAAGAAAAGAGGCTTGTAAGTTGAGAGGATTTAGAACAATAACAGATGTTTAATGGGGAGCAACTGGGAAGGACTTGATAGAGGAAAGTTATGTAATTGTATCTCAGTTAAAATAATTATACTATTTGTTAAAGAGACAGAAAGCAGGCTCAGCAGTCCACATAGAGGAAACTAGCAAGCAGTGTTTCCCAGTGCCCTCTACTTCAGTTTTTTCCTTCAGACTCCACTTAGAGTTCCTGCTTTGACATTCTTTAATGATGACCAGACCTAGGATTTGTAAGATGAAATAAATCCTTCCCCTAACTTAAATAAATTAAAATAAAAAGAGGAAAAGTAAGAAAGTAAATTTCTTTTTCAGATTACTGTGAACAGTATGAAGGAAATGCAAGTTCATTTGCAATAAAGAATCCATCTTTTTGTGTTTAAATTTGATTTAGAACTTTAAAAAATAATTTATGTAAAGATTTAGGAAAGGGATAACTTAATGTATGTTCTTTCAACTATGAGAGAGTTTTCTATACACTAAACAAAATGGAGGTTATAACATGTATTTATTTAACTTCTGATTATTTAATGTGTTAAAATCAAGTATGGATATAACTATATATTCACTCTGATGAACCAGTCCAACAAGTAACAAATTTCTCATCGAAAGACTTAAATTATTTATAAAACATTGATGATATAAGTAATAGTGTCATCATAAGATTTATGTTCCAATAATAAGAAAGGCAGACCACTGAGAGAGTCAGGGAGAGATAAGTTTTATGCATTTACCTCATATCTTACATCCTCATTAGCCAGTCTTTATAGGACACTTTTATTTCTTTTTGGTTTTTTTTTTCTAAATTTAAGTCATTCAGATATAGAATATAACAAATATAATTGTTTCCTTTTCTTGGCTTTTATTACAGCCTCCATTTACTTGCTGAACCATAGAATTTCACATTCTGCATTCAATATGATGAGTATCTATTTATAATTTTACCTTACTATATTACACTCTCATTGATGTGTCCCATTGAGTGTCATTTTCTTTATAAACTATAGGATGGCTCTTTATTAAAGAACTAATTGTATTCTCTTTTATTATGTCCATCAGTTATAATAAATGGTAAACAACACCTGCACTTGTTCTTCTACTTTTTAATGTTATTTTTTCTCTCCCTGTCAATTAAAATGTTAGTTCAGAAGGTGCAAGAGTATACCTTTGAATTTCAGCTTCATGTCTTCTACCCATAAGTTGAGCAAATGTTACCATAACGTATTTATGATCATACTCAATATGTCCTGCTTTAAGGGATTGTAGATATGTTGAAGTCCTTAAGTCATTTAAGGAACATTCTCCTATTTACACAGTAGACCCCACTCATCAATAATGTATGTCATCTATCCCATGTGGAGAAGTAATCTACTCATGACCTCTACCATTTCTATAATTGCTCTATCTCCAAGCTGCTAAGTATCTTCAACACTTGTTATCATGAACATTAGAAAACACAAAGCTGGAACTGCAACAAAAGAGCACACTTGCTTTATTCTTCTTGGAAAGTTATCTCAACACTTAGACATGTTAATCATAGCTACGTGTTTTGTTGCAGTTAGCAGAAAAGATGCAAGCGTCATCTTGTGGCTTGACCAGAATTGGTGTGGTTTTGAGTTTCCAACCTTGAGAGAAACCAAGTAAGACCACAATGTAGCTAATCACTTTATAGTTACAGTAATTATGAGATAGCAATGAATTCATGCATGCTATTTCACAATTCATTTTCTCTATTCTTAAATCTTTCAAGATTTCTGCCTAGAAAAACAAGTGGCACGCAATTAATATTGGGATTCTCACATCAATCATATTAAAGAAATTCAATCTTGGTCTTGTTTTAATGCCTGCTATTCTAATACACAAGAGTCAGAGGTAATTAGATCCATGGGTGAAAAGCACCATTATCAAAAAAGGTATATTTAATCCAGATTGAGCTATAAAATTAGAATAAAACAAAACAAAACAAAAAAATACAGCCACACCAGTATGTAGAAGCTTATTCTGTAGGTTGCCCTAGATTTTAAGTAGACAATGCTATACAACCTCTACCCTGTGTTATTAACTTGAGCCCTCAAGTGCCATCATTTTTTACCCCATTGGAGTCATAAGTTTAGGTCCATAATGTAATATAAATTATATTCATTTAGATTTAAAGTCACCATGGTCTTTAAAAAAATTAATAATATGTAAGCCCAAAGTATCTTTATTTTAATTTCTATAAAATTGACATAAGTTGAATGATTTTATTTCAAAAGGGATGATTCAGAGTGTTAGAAAAAAAAATTAAAATAAAGGCAGCAGAGCAAATTCCAAACCTTCTAGGCCTGTGTCTTAATTCTGGGACATAGCATAATTTTCCAGTCTTCAAATGGCTTAGACAGCTCACCTCTCCAGCCCTATGACCTTAAGCATACATGGCATTTTCACTAAGCGTGCAAAATCTCATACCTTCAAGTCCTTTCAATACACATTCTGTGGTCATGGCATTTCAAGCACCTTGAAGTTTCTAATGGAACTGAGCTCATATCTTCACAGAATCCAATAGGGTCTTTCCAAAGGGACCTAACAGCTAGCCATACACTACAGGGACTCAATTTCTCTCCATGATTTATTTAATACTATGATTCCATGACTGTAAAAACGTTACAATATGATTAATTTTGCCAATTTATACCTCTAACCTGAGAAATAGGCTGGGCCCATTGAACCAAAATTCTGTGAGCTGACCTTGAGAATACATTTCCTAGCAGTTGTTTGGAGTATCAATGAACCCCTTTAACACCGTTTCTCCTCTCGCCGAAGCTCAATTAGATGAGGCTTCTGATGGGTGAGTGTTTGGCCTCAAAAATCAAATCTCTTGTCCCAATAAAAACCAGATTTCTCTTTTAGTGGTGTTCACCTCCCTAACAAACACAACTGCCTTATTCAGTAACAAACTTAAATCTGGCCTGTACTGAAGCTCTTTCTACCAACCAATGATCTGTAAGAGTTAACCTCATTCAGACTCTCAGGGTATGGGCAAAACGAAAGCAGATTCATGGACAAAATATTATTAAAATGACCCCCAGCCCAACTGTAGACAGAGGCCATGCTTTCACCTGAGATAACTTGAGCAGAGTTTCTACTGTTCACATTTTTTAAACATTGTTAACTACCACTGTAGTAGTCTATCAATCTGCTTATTGCGTTCAACTTCATTTACTAATCAAAGTTCAATTCTTTCAATCTGCCTCCATAGAAGCTGCTGCGAAAGTCCTAAGTGCCACACTGTTCGAAACACCATAGCCAAAGCAATGTCCCTGTTGACTCCACAATATGTATTTAATTTACTTTTCACTATAATAAAATATTTTAAGAAAAGCAAGTTAGGTTGTAAATAGTTTATTATGATTCAGTTTAGAGTAATATTTTGTTATGGCCAGGAAGTAAGGTCTTCAGGAGCTTGAAGCAGATTGTCACATCTTATCTATAGTCACAGTGCACACATGTTGTCTTGGTTCCTTTCCCACCATTTATACATTCCAATATCTCCTCCCTAGATAATGGTTTCACCATAGCTTATGATCCTTCTCATCCCAGTTAGTATAATTAAAATAAATTTCAGAGGTTCACATAGACATTTGTCTCCCAAGTGATTATATATTTTGTCATCTTGATAATTTATGCTAATCATTTCAAGTGTCATTGTGTGACATGGCTTTACATGAGATATGTGAAAAAATATTTACTCATAGAACACAGGGATCTGATGAGAGACCAAGGAAAGATTCTTTCAATTCTTGCTTGAGGGAAACACTGAGGTTATTAAAGTTATTGGTAGGAGCATAGATGAGATAGTATTAGGCATGGTGCTCAAATTTTAGGCTGTTCTAACCGAGAGTTATGTCTGACCCCATAGCCAGCTACACTTTGCTGCTTACTGTTGAAAGCATTTAAGATCATGTAGCATTCTCAGTTTCCTGAGTCTTACTAACCAGTCCCATTGTGGAAAAGAAATCAAATAAAATAACCATACACAAGAGTATAATTATATTAAAGGTTTTTTTTTTTATTTTTTATTTTTTGTCTGCAAAAGACAATTTTGAGAAAGATGGTACTATTATAATGAAGAGATCTGTGTTATATAATAGCTCTATAGAATTTATATGCTATGTCATTTTGGAAGGTTAACTAATGAAATGGTACTATTTTGAATAATATAATGTTTTCATATTTTATTATTATAAAAACATTTAAAAGTATGTGAACACACACACAAATATACACATATACACACACACACACACACACATATATATATATATATATATATATATATATATATATATATGTGTGTGTGTGTGTGTGATATATATGATGATAAACCAAGATGATAAATCTTGACTTGGTTTAGTTGAGATCTTTGCACTTTAACTTAATCCCAAATAGCCCTTACTAAGTTGTTTTCTCTATAAAGAATTGCTTGCAAGATATTTAATTTTTATGTGTTTATACTCTTCTCTTACTAAAGAGCAAAAAGTAATTAAACACAATATAAAACATCCGTTTTCTTGCTTTGATAATATTTACAGCATCTTTCATGAATTTGTCAAGAAATATAAAATTCTTGATAGTTAGAAACATTCAGACCATCAGTAGGGTTTCTTACTCTTGATGGAACTATTGATCATATGAACATTAAAATGATGTCTGCTGCAGAAAATGCCAATAAAGTAGTTGTACATTAATCAGAAAATCAATACACTTGTCAATAGAAAGGCAACATTTGACAGAATGCTGCTGCTGCAAGACCTAGTAGCCAAGGGCCAGAAGCTAAGTAACACAGCAAGTGACCTATTTATTTGACTTCAAGCTGTGTTCAAATTGTATACAAAGAAAAATCAACCACTGAACCATATCCTCAAAAGCTCTATAGTTATTTATTTAGAATCTGTTTTGAAAAATAAAGGCTAGTTTACTACTAGACTATATTTTACCTTTACAATTCTTAAATATTTTAATATGCCTTATATTGTCTATTAGGGTTTAACTTTTCATTCTAAATATGCAGAAAATGAATAAAACTGATATATATTAAACATTTTTTCTGTTTGGCTACTATCCTTATTAAAGAAGCTAATTTAGTATTGTACATGTTGGAATCTATATATACAATATGCTCAAACTTATTTTATATATGGAGATGAACTAACCTATTGAAATAATTTAATCACATCATTCAAGAATATAAAATAAAATGAAAATTATATTTAAAAGTAATTAAATTTGCCCTTACAAACATTTTATTTCAGAAAGTCAATGTACCATACTTTTACTTAAAGTTGATTAAATAAATATGATCCCAGTTTTTTTTTCTATCTTTTTGATTTCTTAGAAATATGTTACTCAGTTGGAATCTCAAGTAGATAAACATTTTTAAGTCAGTAATTTTTTTAAGGGTTATTGTTCAAATCATTCTTTTTCTTTTTGATAATGGCAACTGTTAAATCAGGGCTTATTTAAAAGAAAAAGGAAATAATAAAATATTACAAGAAAAGTCATTAGGATATAGGTTTTCAGGTTTTCTGCAAATTATTAAATTCTAAAATTATATTGTTAGTGTATTGATATTAATGTAATGTAGATGTGTCTGTTTCCTATAATCAATGGCAGTTTACAAGAATTGTTGAATTTGGAAATACTCAACAAATATTTATAATGCAACAACACACTTTTTTAAAGTCTTGCTCTATTTTCAGCACAGGAAATAGACTGGTTTTTAAATCCTACAGGAAAAACAACTTCCATCAGGTGGCAGTAATTGGAAGTAAAATAATACTTATAAATTATTAATATTATAAATAAAATTATAAATTACATGCAACTATGCCATATTTTATAGATCCTAATTATTCTCAAAGGACCATTAGTACTGAAGCAATCTATTTAGAATTATTAGGAATAGTTAGTTGTAAATATAGACACTTAAAATTTCACAAAGTTAGGGCACACTTCAGAATAATATATTATTCATTACTTTGTCTTCTTCTACAATAAGAACAAGAAAGGAATTACATGACTATTCAAGGTGGCTTTATTAGAATAGAAGGTGACTTTATTGTTAGAAATAATATTTTATTTTAACTGAACTACTTAAAATACTTATAACCTTGTTAAAAAGACCATCATTAACAAACACATCATGTGTCTCCAGAGTAATATACTAATTTATCTGTCATCCTAATTTCAAACAAATATATTATAACTTAAAGATAACAGGTAAAAGATCACTCACCACTGACAATGGGAACAACTTCAAACTACAAAATTAATATTTTAGAAAATTATCATATTGACTTGAATGATAATTTTGTTCTTTAAAAATCTGTGATTTTTAAAAGTTATGTAATATCTTGAAATGAATATTTTCTCAAACTGCACTAACATATAAGGAGTCATATCAGCATTCATTTTAAAGAAACTAACTCAAATATGGAAGTGTTTATATAGTTAATTTGTAGATGTATTTATAGATGTATTATTTAAGCTCAACAATTTACTATTATATTATTTGATTGATTTATACATAAAATATAAATATTAGAGATAGTTTAGGGTTACTATTAACTAAAAGGAAAATAGAACGTTCTCTCACAAACATCATCAGGTACCTAAGTAAGTATTTATGAACTAGGAAGCTTTATATTCCTAAATAGAGTAAAAGGTGTATTATATAGCAATGGTATAGTAACTGGCAGTTGATATTTCTAATTAAAGATGTGGAAAACACATAATTTTAAACTCATCTGTAAATTTTTGTTACATTTTCCTAGAGTAAAAAAATAAATTGTCAAGTTAGAATTGTTGGTTAAAAGTAGTATGTCAAAATATTAAATATTTGGAAGTTCTCTCATTTTAAATTGCAAATATTACCGTTTTGGGAGGATTAACATAATTGATCAGTCAGTCCTATAGCTTTAAGAAGTAGATATTTCATACATCTTATTTTTATTACTTTTGTGGTGTACAAATACACACACATTAAATTATTTAATGTAAAATGTATGAATAAGTCACTATGATAGTTTCCTAATGACTTTTAACAGTTTATTTTCTTCTGGTGAATCTTAAATGCTAACAAAATGATTCCATCAACGTCTTCTAATTTACATGAAATTTGGAGCTAAACTTACCCACTGATTTATACCTTACACAGTAAAAATTAACTGCTAAAAGACCCTGATTTAATCATCAAATAGTATAATTTATTAGATATTCATTTAGAAAACTTGGACAGCCACTTTGTAAATCAGTATGGTGACTTCTCAGAAAATTGGTAATCTATCTACCTCAAGGGCCAATGATACCACTCTTGGGCATATAACCAAAAGATACTCATTATATCTCAAGCAATGCCCATAAGAGCATTATTTGTAATAATAGTAACCTGGAAATAAGCTAGATGCCCTTCAACAAAAGAATGGATAAAGAAAATGTGGTATATACACACAATGGAGTATTACTCTACAATAAAAAGAAAATGACATTTGCAGGCAAATGGATGTAACTAGAAAATATCCTGAGTGCTGGTACCCCTGACTCAAAGACAAGCATTCCCATGTAGATACTAGATATAAATCAAAGAATAATTGTCTTCTACAGAGAGAAGCAAACCAAGCTAGTAGGAACTCACAAACTTTAGATAAACAGCTGTGAAGCCTACTTGGGACCAGACTAGACCCTTTGTATACCTGAGACAGTTGCGTAGCTTTGTCTGTTTAAGGGACCCTGACAATGGGATCAGGCTCTATCCTTGGCTCATGAGTTGGATTTACCTATGAAGGGACATCTTGCATAAACCTGATATAGAGGGGAAGGAACTGGAGCTGTCTCAATGAACTTACCAGGCTTTGTAGACTCCCAGTAGGAGGCCCTACCTTTTCAATGAAGGCAGCAAGTGGGTGAGGAGCAGGAGGCAGGATGAGAGGGGCATATGTGGTTAGTATGTAAAGTGAATAAAAACCTTTCTTACAATAGAAAACAAAGAGATAGAATCTCACCATTCCATTTGGAGCAACAAGTTATACAGTTTTGATTTTTAATTATTTATTTATATTCCTTATAAAACTCTATTTTGAAACCAAATATTTGGTTTTAAGTTTCTTATACTTGAATGCTTATTTTACCATAATTGTGAATGTGAAGTTTGTGAATACATATGCTTTCTGCTTTTGCTAATTACAAAATACCAGTTCTTATTCTCATATGGTTAATCTTCTAATCTCTGAAGTAAATTTGTCATGTTAGTGTCTATTGTTAGTTGTGGGTCAATATGACATACAGAAATATTTCAGATCTTTTAGTGCTATAAAATAATCAAAGTTTAAAGACATAGTAGATTCTTTTTTTCCCTTACAATTATGTACCATTCCTTTTTTTCTTATCATTTATTTACTTAATCAATTTAAAATGTTTTCCCTCATATCAACCACTGCTCCCCTCTGTCTCCTTCTCAAAGTCCTCCCTCAGACTCCCTCCAACCCCAGACCCATCCATTCCCTAGGGAGGGCAAGAACTCACAAATTGAGTCAATTCGGTCTGGCACATCTAGTTGAGGTAATGTCAAGGCACTATCCCCAGTAACAAGGCTGAGTAAGGTATTTCTTTGTAGGAAATAGGCTGCGAGAAGCCAGTTCATATTCAAGAAATAAACTGTGGTCCAACTGCACAAGGCTCCACAAACTGACCATGCTCTTTGACTGCCATCTACATTTGTAGGGCTTAGCACAATGGCATGAAGATTCACCAGCTGTCATTTGAGAGTCAGTGAGCTCCCAAAAGCTGTTTCTGTGGGTCCCCTCCTTCTTATCTAGATCCTTTCGCTCATATACCCTCTCTTCTCTCCTTCTTCAGCTAGACCTGCAGATTGACCAAGCAGAGGACTGGTCTCTAAAATATAGAGAGGACTCAAGAAACTAGAGGTCAGAAGCCCAATAATTCAATTAAAAAATGGGGTACAGAGCTAAAGAGGAATTCCCAACAGAAGAATTTCAAATGGCTGAAAAACACTTAAAGCATTGTTAAACATTATTAACCATCAGAGAAATGGAAATCTAAACGACTCTGAGATACCATCTTACACATGTAAAAATGGGTAAGAGCAAAACAACAGATAAGAGCCAATGCTGAAGGTAATGTGGAGCAAGGGAAACACTCCTTCATGCTTGTAGGAAAATAAACTTCTACTGCTACTTTAGAAATCAGTATGGTGCTTGCTCAGAAAACTGGGAATCAATCTACTTAATGATCCACTGATACAGATATTGGGCATATACTTAAGGATGCACATGAGAGAAAAATTTGCCTGAATAATTTTTATGAAACTTTTCTTTTAAACATTGTGTTATTCAAAAATATATTTCTGTTATATTGTAAATTTATTCTTTTGCATAGTGTTTGCATGTATACCTATATGTACAAAAGGGTATGTGCAAGGGCAAATATAAACATGGGCCCACATATTGTGTTCTTTAAAATCTACACAAGAAAATTGTGATTTTTTTAATGTTCAGAACTTATAAATTATTTCCAAATTTTATTCATTAATTAATCTACAGACTATGTTCTTGGTGCATGAATTGACATCTCAGAACCCATTCCCTACAGAGAAAGATCTAACCCAGCATTAATACTGGGAAGAGGGATTAGGATTTACCTCAACTGGTTATGTCAGACTGAATGACCCACCTGGAGACTCCTTGCTCTCCTTGGGGAATGTGGAGGAGGCTGAAGGAGGACTGGAAGGGAGGAGGATCAGTGGTAGAAATGAAGAGAAAATTTTAAGTAAATAAGGAAGTAAATTAAGATATAATCTGTAATCAAGGAAGCAGAAGAAGAATATATCACTTGCCTGTAAAAGTAGCACATATGAGACGGTGGAGATGTGGGTGAAATGCTATTTAAAATTATATATACCTAAGAATTTAATTGAATTGGATGTAATTAAAATATCCCCAGTGCTGCTAGCTTCTTTGTAGACTTTGATCTTCACATTTAATTGGTTGCTAGAATTTATTTTTTCAAACTCCAGAAAGGCATTTAAGATTTACTCCTCCCCCTCTGTAGCAAGAATCTGAAAGTAATTTCGGTTTGGAAATTAGGTAAGAGTCTAGAAGTTTTGAATATGATAACTGTGTACCTCCTGGTTCTCCATACTTATTTCCCTTTCAGACGTGACAGGACATTACCCATATAGGCTGACTACACACTTTCATCCTTGTAAGTATGTCTGTCATTTGTTTATCTCATCAAATATCTTTGAGTCAAAGTCATATTACTTATATCATAACATTCCATCTTATATAGCTTCATTAGCATTTTAAGGATATTGGCATTTCCTTTTCCAAGTTCATTTTCCATAGCTATTTAAAGTAAAAACAAATTCATAATTTCACATAGAACAAATCAATTGGTGGATTTTAAATGTAAGATTGCTTCACGCCAATATTGTGAATTTTCAAATCTCATATTCCTATTTCACTATGCCTGATATGGAACAACATGAATTTATCTTTAAATATAAAATATTACATTGCTTTCTGATATTTTAGATAGCTATGCAACTATTCAGTTTTCATGACCTACAGACTTCTTCGTTGAGATTTAAGCCATCCAACTTGATTACAGTCTCCAAAACCATGAAAATGCTTTCTAACTTCTTTGGTTTGTATAAACTCAATGTAGATATGGTCAATAGTATTAAGCGAAAATAAAAGCATACTTGATTATCATGGTTGCATAGACTAAGTTGAGATAATGAACCTCCTACATTTTCCCCATGACTAGTCAATTGATAAGGTTTGCACTTTGAAGCCACTCACTCACTTGTACAATTTAGGATTTTGCTATCAGGAGAATTCTTTAAAAAAAAAATGGTCACCCCAAAGCTACTGATGATAGTCAAATGAAAAGGACTTTCTCTGGAACATAGCTACACATTATATCATTGATTTTCCCCAGTTAGACTAAATGTTATATGAAAATATTCATCTTACATAGTAGCTCTTGCCTGCAATTCTAAAACTCAGTTAAGTAAAGGAGAAGATGGTTATTCCTAAACAATGTGACTGCTTAGTAAATTTATAGAGTAGCCTGAGCTATATATTATAACAGCCTACTTACAAATTTACATGTGATCTTTATATTTTTTATTGGGAAAAATATTGTAAAAATCAAAAGACATGACACCTTCTGCAAGATAGAATATTCTAGACCTGAATATAATTATATGTGTTTTATGGGTAATGTCTATAAAAATGAGGTCATGAATATGAGAAGGAAAAGACTGAATTAATTAGAAGAAAAGAACAGGGTTGGAAAAGATGTAAATACAATATTCATGTATGAAATATTCACAAAGCTAAAATAAATCAATTCAAATAATTTAGAATATTGGATTGAATATTTTAATACTTTAGAAGTCAGCAAAAATTCAGCTTATACTTGCTTAGACTAAATTATGTGGCAATTTTTTTAGTTGTTAAATCATTTTATTAAAAATAATTTTTGAATACTGATTCTTATAACATTGGTGTTGCTAAGTAAATAGAGTATTTATGATTGTATAAGTATTTTTTTCTATTATGAGATTAATTACCTATATAAATAAATCACCCAATCATATGACTAAAGCTGATGATAAAAAATAATAATGGCACATTTAACACTTTCAACTATATTATATTTTGAATTCAAATAGTGACTTAAGTATATATGTGTTTACAGCAAGTTTGTTGAGTGTCTTTTAAATATTAAAGTCAAAGGATACTCACACATATATATTTTTATATATGCATGTATATATCATGATTTGATAAAATCGAAGTACAATACTTAAAATATGTAATTTGTAAATTCAATCAAGTTACAATCAACATAAACAATTTTAGCATAACAATATTAAACAGCTGCATTCTCTCCTTAATGAGTCATGTTCTTAACTTTGTATTTATCACAGTGTAATACTATTATTTAAGTCACCACACATTTGGAATTTGCAATGATCCAATAAAATTTCAAATTGTTTTTTCCAATTTGAGTTATACCTTAGGCATTTTACAGTGCAATGCACTTGATTAATTTACAAGTAAAGAAATCATGAGAGGAGAAGATGGGTGAGTGTGAAGAGCAACAAAGGGAGAAAAAAGAATAGATGCATATATTAATAGAGCAAGCCAATGTGGGGCTGGAAAGAGACTGAGTTGTAGGGAAACCTCCAGGAACCCACAGGATGTTTCTGGCTAGGTCTCCAACGAATAGTGGAGCGGATGCCTATAAAGGACTTTCCCTAGAATCAAATGAATAACTACCCTAAGTGTCATCGCAGAACCTACATCCAACATTGAGTACAGGTAGAAGGAGAGGCCCATGGCTGAGCACTGGGCCGAGGTCCAGGTCCAGCTGAGAGCAGGGGTGGAGAGTCTGTATAAGCAAGGGCATAGGGATTATGAGGACAATTCCTGCAGTGATGAGTAGCTTAATGAATCAAGATTAACCACAGGGGAACCATCAGGAAAACGAACTAGGCCCTTCAGTGGTAGACAGTTGTTGACTGGCATGGGTAGTATATGGAGCCTCAAGGGGGTGGGGGGGGGAATCAGACTCTGTTCCTGTGCATGGGCTGTCATCTTGACAGCCACTCCCTGCAGAGGAACATCTAACCCAGTCTTGATTTTCAGATCAGGAAATTGGACTTGCCTGGAGTAGATCTGCCATGCTGAGCTGACCCACCTTGGAACTCCTTGCCCTTTTGTGGGGGACGGGTTGGAAGGATGGGGAGGGGGAGGCTGAAGGCTGACTGGGAGAGATTGGGAGGAGGGAAGGGAGGAGGAGCAGGGGGATACATGGTTAAAATGATATTTTTTATAAAAGAAATAATAAAATAAACATACAAAGAGAGAGAAATATTTATCATAGGAGAGAGTGATATGCATTTGCAAGTCAGACTTCCAACAAGAAAGCCTTGACACTAAACCTGTTAGAATAAATTCAAACAGAATAAAATAATAATAATAAAAACCCTTGAAATAAATTAAGTACACAAGAATTCGTGTAAAGAGATATGCAGGTCAAGCTAATCAGTTAGGTATTAATATTTTTTATTTATATTCAATCATTTTTCCTTAATAATTGGATTTTATTATGCTGACTTCTTTTAAAAATACATTTATTTATTTTTACTTCTTTCATAACTTCATATGTAAGCACCATATTTATAACATTTCCATCCCCTCTCTAGTCTCCAAACCTTGCCATGGTTTTTCATCCTCTCACAAATTTGTGATACCTTATTATTTATCATAATATTTATCATTACATATATTTATTACATAAATATGGATATTTATAAATACATAAAGACATACACAATCAGATATATATTGAAGCCTTACTGAGAAGGTTGTTACTCTTCTGTACATGTTTTTAAGACTGGACACGTGGGATATGATAACTTGAGGAAGCACATAGAGGAAAAAAACCTGATTGTCCCTTTCTTAGTTACCATTGAGGGCTTACCTCTGTGTTCTAGTGTAGGGCCTTGTGAAATCACACTCATTCACATGAAATTAGAATTATCACTGGGCAAGTCTGGTTTAGGCAACCATATTGTTGGCCTCATTGGTACAGATTCCTTGTTATGTCTATTAAACTACCTCAGAGCAGGAATGCAAATCCACTAGCACCTACAGTATCTGCTCTCACACCACTTTCAGTATGTCTGATAAACTTTCATGTAAGAGTTACATTGCAGCTGTATTAACTTGGCATTATTCTATAATAAATTAGTGGTCTGTTTTTAGTTGATTGTGGATTTTTGTCATTTTCTTTTTGTTATGAGATTCTTTAAGGAGTTGGGAAAGCCACACAACCTTGTGAATGTGATGTATTTTGAATACAATTAGATTTTATATTGGTTTAGAAATATCACCCTGGTATGTTCTCCTCTAGAACCTATGACCTATCCAATTACAGATTGTTGCTAGGTTTATGCGAAAAAAAAATGTATTTTCTTTTGTTTAGGAAATCTTAAATCAAAATTATTTCAGGAGGTTTTTGGCTATGTTTGGCTAGACATTTGACTTATAGATGTGTAACTTTAGGCATTTTGTTGTTTGCTGTTGTTCAGATTTGTAAAAATGACTTAGACATGAGTATTAATTTTATATTGTTTGGTTTAAGGCTTAAGCATATTTTAGTTAGTTTTTTATTTTAATTTACTTTGTTTTTATTAATTTGTTTTATTATGTGGTTTGTGGTTTATTTAATTTATTATATGTTATTTTTTTGGGCAAGTTGGGTAGAGGTTTTGTTTGACTTTGTTGTTTTATTTTATTTATCTTTTGTTTTTTGTTAATTTTTATTATGTTTGCTATGGGTTAAGATAGTTTCTTTTTTGAATAGTATGTAGAAAGACATTTCCTCATTACCAAGTAGACAAGGGTTAATTAATTCTCAATTGAATTTCAACTTGCCAATAGGCTCATGTTTTGGTTCCCAAACATTATATTGGCATAGGATTATTGCTAATGTCTCTTTTTGAGCTTTCATAATATTTTTGAGTACGACGAGAATTTTTTGGTGGGAGGAGGCTACCATGTCAGTTCCAACTGGATTCCTGAGTCTTATGGCTGACATATGTAATACCATTAGCAATAGAGTCCTATAAAGGAATCAAGGATGATGACAATAGCTTATATATAGTTTTGGGAATCTATTGAAACACCATAATCAGCAATTTGAAGGGAAGTTTCTCATATGTGGCACTTGAGTTATATTTAGATAGTCTGTGGTACTTGGGCTGAAATAATTACATTTGAATCATATATAACATATTATAAAAGCAATTTTAAATGAGTATACAAAATAACATATTTTATTATGTGATTTTTAAAAATTTTCTTAGAATTATTTATATCCTGACTTTGAACTTAAGTGGAATAATGGATACCTAATTTCTTGAGGCTTAAATTTTTTTCCAACTTTATCAAAATAGAAAAATTTATTATTTTTTCTTTAAACTTGTATATATCAGTTGGTCTTGGTCAGATTACTCCCTAAATCACATGCCCAGAAACTCTGTTTGAACCTGTTTGTAACAGAAACTGAAAATCTGTATGTGTAATGACATGAATGAGAAATGAGAACAAAGATTATAGTGATATCAAAACTTGGTCCAAAAGAAAGATTTATGGGTAAAAACATACAGGAATTGTAAAAATAGTAATATTGAGAAAAATGTTGGAATAAGTTTTAGAGTCACTCTAATTATAAAGTGAACACCTTGTTGGTAATAATTAAAAATAAGAAATTGATTCACCATCATTATTAAGAGCATAATTATAATTAGAATGAATTAAAACAAAATACCAACCAGATTCTATAGGAATTGCTTCACATCTTGTTTTAATGGAAATACAGAAAATGTATTAATCTAATTTCATTTCTTGAAAAATACATGCAACATCATTGCTAACTTAAAGCAAAATCACATTTTGGGATTCTTTCTTCCAATATTTCATTGCTTTACAATATAATTAATGGGCATTTAAACATACTTTGTAAAATTGCTATTGCTTTCAAATCCTACAGAAAATTTAGCTTCAGATGACATTATTTATTATAAAAAGAATAACTAACAATTTTCCTGCTAGTACAAGATGTAATATTGAAACTATTTTATATTTTTGTATGAGTATAAACCTGTCATGTACAGACATTTGGGATTTATCTTCAGCATAACTCTATTTCCTTCATCTTTGTTCAGAATCTGAAGGACTGAGAAACATAGTCAGTAATATATGGTTAAACTATCTGTTTATTACAGAGGTATTGTATAAAAATAATTTAGTCTTTGAGTTACATTTTCTCTTCTTAGTCCTCTGAATTGTACTTATATTTTAGATAAACATTTCTTTGTCATTATTTCTTATGTTTACAACTGTTACTTATAACTAGTGAAGTTAATAAACTTGTAGCTAAAACTGCATCATATATTTTACTGGATAGCATGTAAATAACAAAAGGTTTCATTATAAAAATTAAATACATAGAAATTATTTTTCCGAAATGACAAAAATGCCAAAACATGTGCTAACATACATCATGTGAGTGAAAACTTTGCCTTCATATTATAAAGAAACAATTATTGTCAATTAATTATCAACTTGACTAAATCTAACACTTGGGAGATGCATCTCTAGCATGGAAAATTATCTTTTATTTATTAATTTATATGTAAGTCCGTCTTGACTGTGATCATAACTATTACTTTAGCAGAAGATCCTCGACTCTAAAAATAAATTAAGCAAGTTAAGCCTCAGGAAGAATCATACACTCTCTGCTTCTTTACAAGAAGTGGCTTATAGGGAGTGCAGGAAGCACAGAGAGATGCCCTGAGTGAATGGGTATTTTGATATGACCCAACCTCTGATGGACTCTGAAATCAACCAGTCCATGGGCAAAGCCATTAACCCTATGGACCAAACTCAAGAGAAATGAGAAATTATTTTGGGGGGATTCTGAATGTGCTTATGGATTATTGATCAGTGTGTGCAAAGACTGTCAACTTCAGCTTCCCATGACTGTATACACACTCCTGAGACTGCTTATCTACAACTAGTAATGATCTGTAACTTCAATCATAGGGTTTCTGAAAATCTCTAGTAATCTCTGTGTGGTTTGCTTTATACGGAGTACTGAGAGAAATGCATGAAGGTAAGAGATTCAAACACAGAAATATGGAAAGAAGAAAACACATAGTAGGACAGTGTCATTTCAACCAAGGACTTCAATAGCTTTGCTAAAACAGTACAGAAATATTGTAAGAGCCTAAGATGGTGGGTAACTTCAAGTAACAGTGTTTTGTAGAAACAATGCAGTAGATGCATATATTTAAAAATGAATTGGTACAATATGCAGAAGACCCATGAAAGTTCCAATTGGATAGAATCCAAGAAGACATGAATAAAAAGGGGTATGTAATCTATGAGAAGTGAGTAGCTGTAAGCATTGATAGTTTAAATAAAGGAGTGTAAATTTTTTCATGTTTTATATAATATATCCATTTCAAAAAAAAGTACTGAAATGAAGAAATTATACAAGCATTAACTTAACAGGAGGCATCTAAAATTTTTATAAAATAGCTTTAAAAAGAAAAAGAATAATACTAAAAATCAAAGGTAATCTCATAATAAAAATATTAATTCATTATTAATGTGTTAAAATTGGTAGTAAATATAAGTCGGTAGTTCATTTTAGTAAATATAGGACCAATTATAAAATAAATGAATGTAATCATACCAAGTTAAAGATATCAAATTTAATGGTTACAAAATTCTCTGAATACCTGTGTGTGTGTTTAGCCAAATTATTTCTACACTTATTTTCACACAGAAAACCATAGTCATCTTTCATGATATACCCACATTATTGGCCTCAGAACAAGCTCAATGTATTTGAAGGCATGAAAGACAACGAAGATTATAAACTCACTACAACTGTGTTTGAAATCATCAAAAGTAAAAAAAAAAAAAAAAAAAAAAAAAAAAAAACTAAGGGAAAGTGCAAAAGAATGGTTTTTATGTATCCATCAGACCTCCACAACAATACAACAACAAAATTATAAATGGACAATAAAGTATAATGACAAAAATTTGAAAAATTATTAAGACAAGAAATAAGAATAATACATGTCTGATAATCTCAACAATTGGCGTGAGGCCAGCCCCCATCACAAAAAGGCCACACAGAACCAATCATACCTTCCACAGTAAGCACTGCTAAGCCACACTATGACTCAAACAACTGACTTCTGAAGACCAGGCACAGGGTTTCTGAAGGAAGATGTACAGCAAAAAACTGTCAGGTCTTCAGAAAGTGTTTCCAGCTTGCAATAGCAGAAGAAAATGAAATGACTAAAGTTGGTATTGATATTTCAACATTACTATGAATTTTTTAAAAATTACTTCATGTATTGAGAATATTTATTCCTTTATCAGTCTGAAGTATTCAGATATCCTTTGAATGGTTATTTTAATGGTAATAAATTTCTTTAACCTGGTTTTATAATGGATAACTTTTTCTTTTCTTGTGGTTTGTTACAATTTACTGGGTGTAGTATTCTGGGCTACTATGTTTAGTCTTTCTAATTTTGTAGGGCATTGGCAAAATCTCTTCTATCTTGAAATGCATACACTGAAAAAATCAGTTGTAAATCCAGTGGGTATTTCAAGAAGACTGGGTCTTTTCTTTTTCTTTCTTTTTCAAAAAATTTTATTTGTTTATCTTTTATATGAATGGTGTATGCACACTATGTGCCCACAGAAACCAGAAAATGGCATTAGATCCCCTGAGAAGTAGAGATGGTATGAGCTGGGAATAGAACCTAGATCATCTGCAAATGCATCCAGTGCTTGTAACTGCTAAAATATCACTCCAGGTATCTCTCCTTCTATTTTCAATGTTTCCAGGTCTACCTGATTATCAAAAAGTCCTGACTAAGGAGTGAGGATTGAGAATTTACAGAGACAGAAAATTAGACAAAGACAGAAAAAAATAGTGGCAAAGGATCTCAGTCAATACCATTTCAGCCCTGAGTTAATTTCTCAGGGCTTTATTATACAGAAGTAAGGAGGCAAAATGCACATTGTTCAAGGTACAGATAAGCGTAAATACCAATTTAATTTTCAAAATATCCAGTAACTACTCTTTAGCCAAACACCTGTTATTTGGTTTTCAGGAGTAAGAAATGTGCTAACCATGACTTTAGCCAAACATCCTGTTATTTATTCTTAAAATTCCAAACAACTTTGGACTCTCTGAACTTAAGTCAAGGTAGAATCAGGCTACATGATAGAAGCTCTGAGAGCTCTGTCATAATATCCTTCCTTTGTTCATAATTGTTCAATATGGAGACTAAAATGTTCTACTAATATTAATAAACGTATATATTTATCAATTGTGTATATTTATATAATAAAGTGATGTGGGAATGTCTTTCTGTATGTTGTTAAAATCAATCTTTAAATAAAGGCGCTGTTTTGGCCCATGGCAGGCACCATAGAAGAAGTAGGTGGGGAATCAGAATGGTTAGGAAAGGAAGGGCATAGTCAGAGACAGACTGAGCCAGAGACCAAAGAAGAAACATATAAGGAACACAGGTGAGCCACGGGCCACATGGTAGACAAATTAATGAGAATGGGTTGAGTTAAGATATAAGAGCTAGCTAGCAATGTGCCTGAGCCATAGGGCAAACAGCATGAAGTAAATATGTGTCTGAATCATTTTGGGGGCCTGAGCAGCAACGGGTGCCTAATGGGTCTGGGATGGCAAGTCTGTGGGTCTGGACCTCTGGCCACCTGGGACCAGAAGCCTTAACGTAACAATAAATATATTTAACACCTACATATGAAAATACATCCAAGGGCCATTCATGTAAGGGCAACAAGTAGGCTGAAAGCTGACCCATAATTCTTGTACTCTTCAGGGATATAATTTCTCAAGTCTTAGTTCCAGCTCAGCAGCAGAAAACCTGATTCTGTCTCCCTTTGTTTTTTGACATCATCCTTTCCCTCCCTCAACCTTCCTTCTCCCTACTCATCCCATTACCATACTTAACACAGGCAGGGATTCACTGGGAACACACAAGCTGAACAGACCAAGGAAACAGGCAATGAACTAAAGATCTTTACCACTCCATTCTCATTCTTCACCTTAAACCATGACTCCCCAGTTTCATCCTTATCTCTGTAACGGAAGACCCGCAGCGCTCCTCACCTCTACCCACATCCACTGGGGATTCTATGGCTCTTCACTCCTAACCTCCTTCCACTGCACTCATTGTTTTGTCCCATCCCACAAGACAATCTAGTATTCCCTGCAAAACCAAGGGTGACTCCTGCCAGGACATCAAAGTAGCTGATTTTAGAAGCTCTGTTCTTTTCCTTCTGCTCCAAATCAACCTGATCCCCGAGTCTCATCACCACATCTCCAGGTCTGTCACAGGAAATCTTCTAATGCTCCATTTCCTCTTTGTCCCCACCTCCAGTAGATCATAAAGATCTTTTCTAGCTTTCTTTCCCCTAACTCAACCCTTTATCCCAACTTCCAATACCAGCAGTCATAGACTGAAAACACACTGGCTGAGCAGACCAGGAAAATAGATCGACAGAAAGTTTCTTTCTAGGCAACATACCATGATTACTGTTGCTTAAAGTCCAGAGAGGGTGCAGAAACCAAAGAATAAAACACCCATCAGAGATTAAACCAGATACCATCACACAGACATAAAAACATCCCTGTCCAAGATGACTAGACAAATAGTGTAAAACCACAATCAATATCAGCTAGGACAATATGTTTGCAGTGAGGTACAGAAACTTTACCACAGTAGGTAGTAAATATTCCAACATATCTGAAGTCCAAGGAAGAGATCTAAAATCAGCCTATATGAAGACGACTGAGACCCTTAAAGAAGACATAGATTAATCTGTTAAAGAAATCCAGAAAAACACAAACAAACTGTAATTAAGTGAATAAAACAGTATAGGACCTGCAGATACAAGCCGAGTCAATGAAACAAATCTAAATTGAGGAATACATATATATTTAAAAAAAACAAGGATTCAAACAAGAAACACAGAGACAAACTTCATCAACAGAAAAAAATTCAGGGATTGAAGATATAATCAAAAAACTGATAAATCAGTCAATGAAAATATTAAATCTAATACATTTTCTGACATAAAAAATTAGGAAATCTAGGATGCCATAAAAAGATCAAATCTAATAATAATAGAGTAGAGGAAAAAGAGGAAACCCTGTCCAATAGCAAAGAAAATATTTTCAAAGTAATAGAAGAAAAACTTCTCTCTAAAAGTTAAAGAACCACATAGAACACCAAGTACATTGGACCAGAAAAGAAAGTTCCCTTGAACTATTAAAACCAAGCTCTAATCATGTAGAACAAATAATGAATATTAAAATGTGCAAGGGAAAAAGACCATGAAACATAATAAATAAATCTTTAAAAATAAACTGACCTCTTAACAGAGACTCTAAAAACCAGAAGAACCTAGACAGATAGTCTATAAAACTGTAAGAGAACACATGTACCAGCCAAGCATATACGCAGCAAAGCTTTCAATCACCATAGATAAAGAAGACAAAATATAGCATGATGAAACAAAATTTAAGCAATATTTATCTAGAAATCTTATAGAGGGTGCTAGGAGGAAAACTTCAATCTAAGGAGGTTAATTGGATCTATCCAAACAAGGGAGATAAATAACCCAGATCAACAAAAAACAAAGGAATGGAAACAACACATACAAACACACACACACACAGACACATACACACTCACACATACACACATATATAAACACACACACACACACACACACACACACACACACACACACACACACACACATACTTCTACCATTATTACAGTCATTATTACCAGGTCTAACAACAAAATAACAAGAATGAAAAAGTTTTGGTTATTGGTTTCTCTTATTATAATAATATCAATTCCCCAATAAAAAGGACACAAATGAAAGAATGGATGTGACAATAGAACTCATCCTTCTTCTGGATCAAGTAAGACACCTCAATATCAAATATAGATATTAGTTTGGAATAAAGGTTTGAAATGGCGGTGTGCCAAGGAAATGTACTAAAGAAATAAGATAGTTTTTTACTTTAATATCTTCAAAAATTAGACTTCAAATCAAACTAATCAAAGTTAAAGGAAAGAACATTACACTGTTTAAGGAAGAAACATTGAATAAGAGGGCATTTTAATTCTTAACATCTATGTCCCCAAAATAAAGACATCTCAGTTTGTGAAAGAAGCACTTCTATAAATTAAATCATGTATTAACCCTCACATATTGATAGTGGGATTTTTCAATATCCTGTTCTGACCAACAAATAGGTTACCTAGACAAAAGCCTAATAGAAATGCTGAATTAAGAGATATTGTAACCAAAGGGACCTAACAGAAATTTACAAACATATCACTAAATTATAAACATTATATCACATAGAACTTCTTCCAAAATTGACTATAACCACAGAAACAAACAAGCAAACAAAAAAGTCTTAAGAGATAAAAGATAAAAATAAAAATCTCCCTATATTCTTTAAGATAATCAAGAATTAAACCTGGTAACAACAAAAGCAACAGAAAACTTAAAAAATCATGGAAACTGAGCAGCTTTCTACTGAATAAAAAGTGGATCAAATGGGAAATAAAGAAATAAATTACTTTCTAGAACTGAATAAAAATGAAAAACCATCATTGCTGCAATAAGGTTTCTTGGCCCAGGGTGGCCAGAGGTCCAGACCCACAGACCTGCAGCCCTAGATCCCTTAGCTGCCCACAGCTGATCAGGCCCCAGAAATGATTCAGGTGATTATAATAACTTCATGCTGTTTGGCCCATGGCTCAGGCACATTGCTAGCTTGCTCCTTCATCTTAACTCAACTCATTCTCAATAATGTGTCTGCCAGGTGATCCATGCTCACCTGTGTTCCTTACATGCTTCTTCCTGGGTGGCTGGCTCACTCAACCCTCCTTCTCCTACCTATGTTGTGATTTCCCCGCCTACTTTTTCTATGGTGCCTGTCATGGGCCAAAAGAGCTCCTTTATTTTAAGGCTGATATGCACAGCATACAGAAAGATGTTCCCACCGGTGCCAGATGAAGGCGGAAGTTCCCTTAAAATACACCAATCTAAGATTAATATTTATTGAAATATAAGCCGACACTCTCAATACAGGTAACAGCTTGTATATGTACCTGATTGACTGGAATATACATGCGATGGTGGATGGATGCCAAACAGGTCTCTCCAGCAGTCAAGAACTAAAAAAAAAATAAATAAAAATTATGGACCCCAAGATCCCAGCAGCCACTTCTTAATGGGGTTAGGAGCCGGAAACCCTAGATAAGTGTCTTGGGACCTTATCAGCTGACACCTGATTCCCACCACATCTATCTATATGACACGATGAAAGTGGTTCTAAGTGCCAAGTTTATAAATTTAAGTAGTTATGTAAAAGAACAGGAGAGCTCTCATACTAGAAACTTAATAACACACCTGAAAAGAAGTCATACTTTAAAAGAGTAGATGACAGGTATTATTCAAACCCATGGCTGAAATCAATAAAACAAGCAAAATGAATAATAAAAATAATTTAACAAATAGTTGGTCCTTTGAGGAAATATATAAGATCAACAAACTCTTATTTCAGCTCAGTAAAGGACACAGAGAGTATATTCAAATTGACAAAATCAGAAACCAAAGAGTGATATAACAACAAACACAGGAATAATCCGATTATCATAATCATTAACAGCTGGAGTTCACCAAACTGGGAAGTCTAAAATAAATGGTTAACCTTCTCAGTAGATGCTGCATACCAAAATGAGGCAAAATGCAAACAATTTAAAATGACATATAATTCCCAGAAAAAATAGAAGTAGCTATTAAAGTCTCCTGAGGGGGAAAAAAAGTACAAGGCCAAATAGTTAATTTAAATACTCCTCACATTAGTCCACAAATTTGGAACCAAAGTATATTGCCTTGTTGACTACCTGATGCTACAGATCCATGATATCCAACCCACACAAAGACCCAACAGAAAAGAAAATTACAGTGCAATTTCTCTTACAAACATAGATGCAAAATACTCAATAAACTCTTTCAAATCCAATCCAAGAACACATCAAAAATATTATCCACCATGATCAAGTAAGCTTCAAGATAGGAATACAAAGAAGGTTCAATTTTAGAAAATAAATAAATGTTATTTATTACATAAAAATGAAAAAAGAGAAAATTGATTGTACATTTGATAAGGAATGGCTTTTGACAAAATCAAACTCCTTCATATTAAATTACTGGAGAGATTAGGGTTACAAGAAGAAATCAAGAACAAGTTAAGGTTGTTCAATCTGTCCATACGTATTCAGTATAGTGTTTGAAGTCTTACTTAAAGCAATCAGACAACTGAAGGAAGTGAGGGCTTGAAAAAAAAGAAAGTAGTCAAAGTATTGTCTTTTGCTGGTAATATAATTATATATATATATATAAATATATATTATATATATATATATATATATATATATATCATTAAAGTGACCCCAAAGCTTCTACCAGGGAACTGTCACAGCAGGTAGATACTTTCAGAAAAGTGTCTTACAAGATTATCTCCAAAATTTTAGTAGCTTTCTTATATAAAAATGGCAAACAAATTAAAAATGAAAGAAAGGTACAACCTTATCTTATTGATGTTAAGATTTCCAATGCTCATGCATTAGTATTAACTTAGTAAAAATGCCCATCCTACCAAAACCAAAATTTTTATTAAAAAATCCAACACATTTATTTACAGAACGTGAAATTATAGTCGTCACCTTCATGTGGAAACACACACACATGTACACACACACATACCCACACATACACATATACACAGGCACACACACAATCACACACACACTCTCACCACACATACACACACATACACACACATACACACACAGACACACAGACACACACTCACACACACACACTCAAACACATACACACAGACACACAGACACAGACACACAGACACACACACACACACACACACACACACACAAACACACACACACACACACACATTTATGATCCATGGTACAGAGACGCCCTGGTGAGGCACCTGGGATGAGCTACAATGGCGTGCTTTTGGAGTGCTGCTTAAGGTATAAAATGACTTGTTCCTGAAGTCTCACAAGAGCCTAGATGTAAGCAAAAGGTTGTAAATGATGTATTTAAGGTTTCTTTTGATAAGGACAAAAAGAGAACAGAGTCAAAGATGGCTTCTTAGTGGTGATATTTTCTTCAATCAGCTCTGTTTGCCAGAGACAAGCAGAGGCTTGGCTTTTGAAGAGAAGCTTCCTGATTCAGCCTTAAAGGCAAAACACTTGTGAGTCGTTTAAGAGGCCCTGCTGCCTAATACTTAAATGGACAGCAGATGGCGAAGCTTTACTTGGTGATTATATGGACCCTAAAATTCCCAGAGTACCTGGGTTAAAAAGAAAAATTCTATGAAGTTAGACTAGGAGCTGGGTGGAGTCATCCACCCATCCTATCAACCTTGAACTTTGGCAGATTAAAGGTGTGTTCAGAAATTGAAAGAAATAGAAGAATATGGGTGGAGTCGATCACCCTAGCCAAGCAAACGTGTGGTCAGAGACAGAAAAAGTTAAGAAATAAATATACAATAAAGGCAGTTTTTTTTTTTTGTCTAAGTGGTTGAAAATATATATATATATATACACATAGGCTTAGAGAAAGAAAAGAAAAGGCAGAGAAGACCCTTAAAAAGAAATAGAAATAGAGTGTAATAAATAAATAAATAAATAAATAAATAAATAAATAAGCCACATAAAGATGGAAAATACAAAAAATGTCTGGATACTGTATATTATTGTCTTATCTTTAAGCTTCTTGACTGAAAATGATTTAGTAAAAGCTGCTAAAAGACAGTTTATTATAAATGTTGTTGGATTAATTCCACCTATATATTTTGTAAATGGTCTACCTTAAAATTGAAATGCAAAGATATGCTACTTTGGAGAAGAGGTTTTTTTTTTTTTTATTTTCACAGAAAATGAGAGGCTGTGGATAAAGAACAGAAAGTTTGATAAAGGAAGACCCCCTGAAATATTTCCAGTGGAAATGGATGGACCAGATGATTCAGTATTTCAGAACGCCTCTGTTGAAGTTTCCCAAGCTCTGTATCCAGAACAATTTCAAGGAGACTGGCTGAGATGACCCAGCCTTACAGATTACTCCACTAAAGACTTATGCATAATCCTACATTTTTCTTTGGATTCCTATGGGATTGGCAACACCCCCATTCAGCAGGAAGTAGCCTAGGGAATGATGCCCACATTCCCAAACATGGATTATGGATGTCTGTGTTTATTTATAGTGTTGTTTATAAGTTGTTATAGATAAGGAGGGGAAAGAATATTAGATTTGGAGTTCTTTTTGTTTTAAGAAGAGAAAAGGGGATATGTGGGAGATTGTGTTGTTTCATTGTAAATAATTATCCTACCCGCTGGTTTATTAAAAAGAGCTGATTGGCCAAAGGCAGGCATGAAGAGTAGGTGGGTCTACTAGACTAAGAAAAACTCTGAGAACAGGAAGCACAGAGCAGAGTGCCAGAGCAGAATGCCATAGAGAAGACAGAAGAAGCAGAGGACAACTATGCTGCTCTAAAGAAAGGTACTGAGCCATATGGCTGAACAGGAAGAATCATGGATTAGATTAAGGGTTAGCAAGTTATATGCCTGGGCCTTAGGCCAATCAGCCTAAAACTATCGTATGCATCTGTGTGTTTCTGTGGGTCTGCGGGTCTGTGGGTCTGTGGGTCTAGACCTTGAGGTTAGACCCAAAAGTCCAGGCCAGAAACACACACACACACACACACACACACACACACACACACACACACACACAACGTGCGCACACACACAGAGGATTGCTAAAGCAATCCTGACCACAAATGATTAAAGAGCTGCAGGAGCTCTCATCATTCTGGGTCTCAAGCTATACTACAAAGGTATCATAATAAAAAAGGAAAGAAAAAGAGAAAATAGCTGGGTGTTGGCATAAAATATGAAACCTAAAGTTTGGAATTGAAATGAAGACCCAGACATAAACACATACGTCTGTGGACACATAATTTTTGATGGAGAAGCCAGAGAAAATCTGGTCAAAAGAAAGAATCTTTTGTTAATAATAATAATAGTATTAAAATGTCATTTTTATGTATGTATCCCCCTGCTCCCTCCCTCCTCTCAATACTTCCCAGTCAACCATCATCGCCTCTCCCCATCCACCCATCCCCTCCCCCAAAAGGGGAAGAAGTCCCAAGGTGGATCAGCTCAGCATGGCATACCCAATCCAGGCAAGTCCGATTTACTCATCCCAAAGTCAAGACTGGGTTAGATGTTCCTCTGAAGAGAAAGGGCTCCAAGTTGCCAATCCATGCACAGGTACACAGTCTGATCCCACCATTCAAGACTCCACATACTGTCCATGCCAGTTGACAGTTTTCTGCCCTTGGAAAGCCTATCTCCTTTTCCAGATGGATTTTGACCAGTGGCTATTCTTTATTCAGTGAGCTCCCTATAGCTTCAAGCAGCCATCAGTGTTGGAATTTTCCTCATAATCTCTATTCCCCTGCTCATACAGACTCTCCTCCCCTGCTCTCAGCTGGACCAGGAGCTCGCCCAGTGCTCAGCCATGGATCTCTGCCTCCACCTCTATTCTTTATTGGATGTGGGTTCTGTAATGACACTGAGGGTGATTACTCATTTTATTATAGGGCAAGTCCTGTTTAGGTAACCCCTCCACTATTGTTTGAGACTTAGTCAGGGACATCCTGCATATTTAACAAGTGGTACTTATCAAACTGGGTGACTGCATGCATAAGAACTATCACTGTGCATTAAAAAGATGTTAACACAAACAAACAGTACACAGAACCTAATAAACTAGAAAGCTGAGAATAGCTTTGAACATTTTGGCTCAGAAGACATTCTGAACAAAACACTACTGATAGCACAGTCACTAAGATAACAAAGTAACAATGGAACTTTGTGAAACCTGAAATCTTTTGCACTGCAAAGGGTACCAGAATTTGGATAAAGTGCAGCCTAAGAAGTTGGAAAAACACTAAATTAAAACCCCATCTGATAAAGAGATAATATCAAAATCTCGAAAACTTTATTTCAAAAAAGAAAACAAATGAACCAATTATAAATGGGGTATAGATCTATACAGAGAATTATCAACAGAGGAATCTCGAGTAGCTTGGAAACCCCTAAGGAAGTGTTAAACATCCTTATCCATCAGGAAAATATAAATCGAAACTATTTTTAGATTCCATCTTAAAACTGTGATAGAGGCTAAAATCAAAAACATACATGAAAGCTCATGGTGCCAAGGATGTGGAGGAAGGGGAACAACCACACTGCTGGTGGGTTCTAAATTTATGCAGTCACTATTGAAATCACTGTGGTAGTTCCTCAGATAGCAATCAATCTACCTCAAGATCAAGATATACTCTTTTTTGGCATATAGCCAAAGGATGCTTCATGCTATGATAATAATACTTGCTCAGTTATATTCATTGCATCTCTATTTGTAGAAGAGATAATCTGGATAAAAATAGATGTCACTCAGAAGAGGAATGTATAAAGAAAGTATGGTATATTTACAAAATGTATCATTACTCAGCTCTTAAATAAAATGACTTTACAAATTTTGTAGGTAAATTGATGGACAAATCATCCCGAGTGACGTACACAATTGTTAGAAATATAAATATTGGGTATATTTGCTTATATTAGAATATTTTCTCTTAAGAAAATATATCCAAGCTATAGTATGCATATTCAGATTGTTTAGAAATAGAGGAAGGGTCTAGGCCTGTTCCCTTTCTATGCATATGAATTACTCTGGGATTGGGAAAGAGAAATGATTTTATGGGTGTACTGGAACAGTGAAAGGGATGACAAAGGACTAGAGGATGAGGTGATGAGGTCAGGGAGGATGGGATTAAGGGGGGATTTATTTGAGAGAAAGAATTGAAGTGCATTTGAGAGGTGGCATGGAAACGTAGTGCAGTGGAAACTTTCTATAATATATGAAGTTGATTCTAATGGTGATTCCATTAATAAGGGAGAGAGAAACACTACATAGGACACCTCTTGTCATCAAATGAATCTTCTAGCACTAGCAGTGAGTCTCATCCTATTGAGTCATTTGCTGAAGATGTTCCATCTGCAAACAACCAAGCCTACTGCCAAAACCATACACAGCTCTCCACAAATTGTCATTAAGACCATATTCCTGAAGCCAACACCCCCCACACACAACTTATTGAACATGAAGAGATAGAACTGTTGCTTCAACAGAGACTTTATCCCATGCTCTAGGGCTTATAATTAAGAAAGTTAATTTTCCAAGCTACCCAAAAGGAAAGTAAATAGTAAGCCAACTATAAAATATTTGATATACAATCTGTCATGCCTGCAAAATATGCTACAATGATGGTGGCACAATTAATCAGTTTGATTTGATTTAAGGTTTATTCAATGAGATGAAACTCATTCCTGACACTGCTTGTGTGACCACAAACCAGAGACTAGATAGCCCACAGACCTAGGGTAAAATAAAACACTACTGATCTTAATTAAATAAAAACGTAACAATAAAATTACTCCCCAGACTAATATGCTATTAGATCAAGATCTTATTCAGAGTTCATCAAAGAAGTTTTCTGCTATATCAGATTGAAAGAAAGACAAACACAAAGAGAGAGAGAGAGAGAGAGAGAGAGAGAGAGAGAGAGAGAGAGACAGAGAGAGAGAGAGAGAGAGAGAGAGAGAGAGAGAGAGAGAGAGAGAGAGAGAGAGAAACCTTGGAACACACAGCTATAAATAAAATGTCTTCACCAAACTTTTCACTCCAGAGCTCAGAGATCCATGTGAAAAAGTGACCTAATGAGTTGGAGAGAGGGGAAGACATAAGAAAACAGGAGCACAATGCACTATATAACAGCAGATTCAAGCAGATTTGAACTCCCCTCTGTGAAATTCTCTGAAGCAACAATCACAGGACTACCCAGGACTTTACCAGTTCCCCTATTTATATACTATAACTTTCAGTTATTACTTTTATTGGGCTCCTAATTATATAAACAAGTGGGTCCCATATCCTTATGCCATCTCTTGGGGGTCTTTTATTTTTCTGGTGTGTTTTCTTCCTCAACTTTAATAAGATGGTTTCTAACTTACTATATTGTATCTTGTTATGTTTCATAGTTATCTCCTAGAAGAAGCCTGTTCTTTTCTACAGAGTCACAAAAAAAGGAGTTGATCCTGATGGGAAAAGAATATGAGAGTTGTTGAGCACAATAGAGGGATTATATTGTATATGAAAGAATCTGGGACTAAAAAAGGCAGAAATATATCCTATCAGTCATGAAATAACAAACATATGTCCATGTAGTAGTGAGGTATCTTGGTCTCAGGTGAGGGGCCTGGACCCACAGATCTGCCGCGCCAGACCCCTTAGCCACCCAGCCACCCATGGCTCAGGCCCCAGAAATGACTCAGACGCTTATATTAACTTCATGCTGTTTGGCCTATTACTTAGGCACATTGCTAGCTAGCTCTTACATCTTAAATCAACCCATTTCCATTCATCTGTCTGCCATGTGGCCCGTGGCTCACCTGTGTTCCTTACATGTTTCTTCTTGGGTGGCTTCCTCGGTCTGCCACTCACTCTGCCCTTCTTCTCCTATCTATTCTGATTCCTCCTCCTACTTCTTCTATGGTGCCTGTCATGGCCCAAAACAGCTCTTTTATTTAATGATTGAGATTCACAGCATACAGAAAGGCATTCCCACATCACTTCTCCCTTTCTGTCTAATCAAAAAGGAAGGTTTCAAAATGCCACTGCTATATGTCCATGTACTGTGTATATTTATAGCATATATATACATATATATATATATATATATATATATATATATATATAGTTATAATTGACAATATTACTTTTTTGGTTCACAAATTAATTATACTAGTATTCTTTTGGAATAAATATATATAATTTTTCTTTCTTCTATTAAATACTAAAAAGCACAGATTGTTCAATCTTAAACTTGTATTTCATTTATAATGTAATATGAGATTACGTTAAGCTTAATATAAATATTAAAATTTGTTATAAACTTCTCAGTCTATGGTGAAATATATAAGAAAATCTTTAGAGAATTTCTTATATTCTGCTATTTTTATTTAATTTTCAATATTATATGTAATTAAACATGTACCTTAGTTATTCTTTCTTACATCTGTCCATACTTTTTAAAATATGGCTTTTAACATATTAATGAATTTTAAAATTTTTCTTCTTGCTTATCATTAATTCCAGATCATATTATTTATTTATTTTTTCATGTTTATAAATGTTAAAGAAATTAATAGGATCAAAAATTATATTCACTTATTTTTATGTTACATAAGATGTTTTCATTTTTAAAGAAGTATGAATATGTGTTCTTATGTACAAATGGGTTTATTTTAAATGCAAATGTTTTGGTTTATTACTCAAAATGTTATCATATCATCTGAGTATGTTAATAAAGTCACTGTTCTACACTTTTGGTAAAACTCTTCAAAATCTTATTATTTGGTTGTGAAAATCATATAATTTCTATCAAATAAACCCACAAAATGTAAGCCACTTCTACCTCTACTTGAGCCAGTATTAATATCTAGCATACTTTAAAATGCAAGAATATTGGAAATCCTAAAGTATTTTTTTTTATTTTTATGTTCTGCTTCATTTTCAGTCTCTAGAGTAGAAAAAGTTACTTGCACTGTAAAAATGTCAGTGCTCTGCGTTTGGGTTTTAGTATGTTCTAATCCTCAATACCAATTAAAACATTTTATGACTCTATTTGGATGTTCTCCAAATTTATCTGTGCCACTACCCTTCATAATTACTTTATTTAAAGAGGCTCCCTCAGCTCTTGCTATTTAGAGGTGGTCTGCCATCAACTTCTGGAATCGCAACATATATTGAGCAGATGTCTCTGCTACAGACTTTTAATTATTTTAAGTATTTGTAATTTTCTTCATATTTCCAAGGATCTTAGTCATCCTTGCCAGACCTCCAGGTCACCATTCAAATCCAACAGAAAACACCCAAAGGACAGTAGCATTCAAGGCTAAGCATATGTCCTGGTACTCTCTCTGATTAACAACTCAGCAATTACAGTGCAAATAAAAATTAGCAAATTAGAGGAAGAGAAACAGGAGTAACTGAGTAAGAATAATAGAAAGAGAGAAAAAGAGAGGGAGGGGGTCAAATACTTTATTCTGTTTGTAGACTATGAAAGAAAATTTAACAATCTTGCAATTTTCTGAGAATGACCATTAATTCACTCAACTATCCCAGGGAGAGAATACTTATAAAATGTTTTGAGTTCCTGGCTGGTGGAAGTAATATTTGAATGTACAATTGCAAAAAAAAAAAAAAAAAAAAAAAAAAAAAGGATCAGGAAGAGTTAAAAATGCTCATGTATGTGAAATTCAGGCGAGAATATCCTTTTAAGTCTACATCTCCTGATTTTATAGAAGACTCTGTAAGTACACTCATACCTTATACTTCTGTACTTTTCTTTTGAGATATAGGGGTACGACAATGAAATTAACATCTTCATGTGAAATTAGTTAATAGAAAGTACAAAGCACTGATTGTTTGATATAAAACATCATGTTTTTATGAGTTTAACTTATTGAATCTTTTGTTCTTTGATGAGAGGTGTTCATACCCACAAGATGATAAACAGAATCAACACACACAACAGTGCTTATTGTTCATTGATTGGGGATTTTGGCTTGTTAGGAGATTTTTCTTCTCTAATTTTTCTGAAAATATTTTTGTGTCTTTTACCTAGGTTTCTTTTCCTCTTCCTATTTCTATTATTTATAGATGTGGTCTTTTCAGAATGGCCATTTTTTCCTGGATATTTTGTGCCTGAAATTTTTCAATTTTGACATTTTCTTTGACTGTGTTATCCACTTAAGAAAAAAAAAACCCTCAACATTGTTAACATTTAAAAAAAAATTTAATTTAATTTTTTTAAACATATCCACCACTTTCCACTTCTTCCTTTCTTCCAAGTCATTACCGACTTTTTCCCCCACCCCATCCCCCCAGTAAGTCCTCAGAAATAAGTAAGAACTCCCACCCATAAAGTGTCAATTCAGTCTGGATTATTCAGTTTAGGTAGGATCAACTTCCTCCCCACAGTGTCAAGGCTGAGCAAGGTGTTCCTCTTAGGAAATGGGTACATGAAGCTGGTTTATGAACTAAGAATAAATTCTAGTCTCACTGCCAGAGGACCCATAAACTGTCCATGCTATTCAATTTTCATCCATATTTAGAGGGCCTAGGTCAATCCTATGCAGGCTCCTGAGCTGCCAATTCTTAGTCATTGAGCTCCCAATAGCTTGAATCAGATGTCTCTGTGGGTTTCTTCACCATGATCATGAATACTTTGCTCATGCAATCTCTTCTCCCTCTCTTAGATTTGACTGAGGGCTTGACCCAGTGCTTAGCTGTGGATCTTTGCATCTGCTTCCATCACTTGCTGGATGAAGGTTCTATAATTAATATAACTGTGATCATCAATTTTATTTCAAGGGATGGCTAGTTCAACCACCCTGCTCAGTATTGCTTGGAGTCTTAGCTGGGGTCATTCTTTTGTGTTCCTGCATATTTCCCTCTTTCCAGGTTTTCTTAGCTCTACAATGGCTCCCTCTAACAAGGCATCTATTTATTTTTTCTCCCTATTTGTCCCTCCCTCTGCTCTACAATTCCATTTCTTCATGTTCTCTTCCTAATTCTCCTTGCCTCCTCCCCCTATGGTTCTATTTTCTCAGGATAGATCTAATCTATTTTCACTCCCATGGGGACCCATGGATGTCTCTCATAAGTTCCTCCTTATTGATTAGCTGCTCACAGATTGTGGATTGTTGCCTAGTTTTTGTTTGTTTGTTTGGTTGGTGTTGTTTACTTTACATCTAAAATCTACTTATTAGTGAGTGTATTTATTTTAAAACAATTTATTTATTTATTATGTATACAGTGGTCTACCTGTATGTGTCCCTGCATGCCAAAAGAGGGCACCAGATTTCATTACAGATGATTGTGTGCTGCCATTTGGTTTGCTGGTAATTGGATTCAGGACCAATGGAAGAGTAGTCAGTTCTCTTCACCTCTGTGGCATCTCTCCATCCTTCACTTTGCTTTTCCTATCCTGCATTTATTGCCTTGTATTCTCGCTTCCAGTTCTTATTCTGTGCTAAGGTTTGTCTCTGAGGTTCCTGTTCAAGTGTCTAAATTTTTCATTTCTACTTTAAATTCTGTTTGGAAATTTTTTGGTAATGTTATTTCTACTTTCATGTCTTAAACTGTTTTTTACATTTCATTCCACAGTTTGTAATTTCATAGATTTAATTAATATATTTATTCATATCTACTTTAGGATTCCTAGAGATATTCAAAAAATAGTTATTTTGAAATTCTTATTTTGGGTTTCAACTATATCGCATTTCTCAAGGTCAACTCTATTAGGGTTATTAGATTTTGATGGAGTCATGTTGTTCTGGCTTGTATTAATTGCATTTCTTCATAGATGTCTAAGCATATAGGTTTGGAATGACTTTACTGCTACAAGTTGAAAGCTAATCTTTTTTAAGTGTGACGCTGTTCCTTAGTTTCTGTTGCCCTCTTTCATTCATAGGGGAATGTAGTGACTGTGGGTTGCCTGGTAGGAAATACTTCTGAGATCCTGTCAGCTATGGATATTTGAGAACATGTTTCTAAGTTTTAGAAGCAGACATGATGGGATGGGGATGTGCTAGAAGGGAGAAAGTCTAGTGTGGTCCACAGGAAGGAGGAGAGCTTTATCTGCTCCAACGACCTTTGGAGTGCCCAGAGAATAGAAGAGAGGAAAGGCAGGCCTCCACGGGTCCTATACTATGGAGATCACAAAAAGGACTGGAGATTGCCTACCTGATTTCAAGCCAGTGGCTGGTGTTTTAAGATAGAGAAAGGCTCCAGTGATTGGCAGTTGATGCCTTTGTGTCTTCACTCTATTCCTTAGTGTCCATATTTCTTTGATTTCTTAATTATTGGTTTCTCTCTGGAGATCTATATAATGTTTAGTTCATACTCTTTTTGTACAAGAAGATGAGACACCCACGTCCCATTCCTAGATTCCCCAGGGGGCCAACCCCAGCAATGGCAAAGGAATAAGTGATCCAGGTTATTGGTGGTAAAAAAAAAAAAAAAACAACCTTTCATCCTATCATCCTAACAAACTAGGAGTCAGGATATTTCATTATTTATAGATAATTTAGTAGGCAGGGATAGATGTATGTTGTTCTAAAACATAAATTTTATCATTTCTGTTTCCACACATATGTTTAACTTTCTTTCTTGCACATCTGGAGTGATAAATTCAGTCATCATTTATAAACTATAAAAGGACAGTTATCTTTTATAATAATTTTTACTCATCACCTCCCAAACCAAAATGTCAATAATCTAGAGGCATATGACAGCCTGTTTTCAGGCTGACAGCTCTTGTGGTTTCAAGGATGCTAGATCCTGAGGAGTATATCATAAGCACTGAATGGGCAGAGTACCAAAGAAAAAATTTACAACCCAAAGCTGCTGCAGTTTTATTCAAATTCTAAACTGTACATTCTTTAGAATTTATTTATATGCCTTATCCCGCCTTATCCCAACATTCCTTTGTTCCTTGTTCATATGACACCCCAGTGTCTCTGCATAAGCTAACTTTTCTAAGAAAGGGAGATTCTAAAACCTGATTCTTTCCATTATTTGATCATCAGTGTAAATGTCTGTGCAGGGCAGAGAGAATTCCAACTTATCTAACTTTGTTACTGAATATGCCCTATAACTGTCTGAGTAACAGAAGGAAGAGAATTATAATATGATCTGTTGCCAATTTTTCTAGATGAATCTTGTTGATCTTGTTAAGTATACACTGTTTTAGTATCCTGAGTAAGTACAGGATCAGATCTTTCAAGAATATCACAGAGCTTCATATAAAGATCTCTTGAGTCTTTATATGTGTCATAACCTCCAAGGCATAAGGAAGACCTTTAAGTAGATAAAGGATATCTCTCTAAAATCAGAAAGGATAAAATACTCAGGATTTTTCTGGGAAAGCCTATAAGCAGTAATCCTGGTAGAAGGTATACATGATTCATACAAAATTTATCATCAGCTTAATATCCCTAAGTTTTACAAATACTAAAAGTCACCCAAGCATGCAAATGAGGAGATAAAAAACATGAGTGTCATGTGGCCATTATATGGCTCAACTTTTCTGAATCTATGCCAAGCAGCTGTGCTCACTTTATGACTTTTGTTATTCCCATGAGATATACCTTTGCCATTAGGTAACATTGAAACATGTTTAGTTTTCAAGAGCATATCTCCATAATCTGATCATCCAATGTTCTGAACCATTTTTTCTGCCTCAAAGGCAGCTACCTGATGCCCAGATATAAAAAAGCCATTGGATAGATATTGAGAGTAAAGAATTTCATAAATAGTACATTTTGAAAATAATGATTAGTAGTATAAATTTCAACAGATAAATTATAAATCTAATTAAGTATCTAAATAAGTGATAGTTTGCTATATTTTTAAGGTAAATTTCTCTGTAGACATATTCTACATGATTGATTATGATTTATATCATGCATATAATAAACCTGGACTAGAAATGAGTTTCATGGAAATTTTAATTTTTAACAGCACACATTTATGATAATTCTAGATATTATCAGAGTTTTCTGATAAATTCCAGCCACAACAATCAAAATAAGCTAAGCTCAGCCACTTTTTATTTAAAATAACCATTAAAAAAGCTGATGTAGGAAGTTTTCCCATATGCTGTGAATTACCACTGGATCATAAAGTAGTTGCTTTGGCCCATGACAAGCCAGCATATAGGCAGAAGGGGAAATCCAAGCATATATAAAGGGGAGGAAGGGCAGAGACCCACAAAGAGAGCAAGATGTAAAAGTACAGGTAATGCAAGAGTCATATGACAAAAGATAGTTTAGTAGAAATGGTTGATTTAAGATGCAAGAGCGAGCTGATAATGAGCATAAGCCATAAGACAAACAGTATGTAATTAATATAAGCATTTTTGTGATTTTTAGAGGCCAAATAGCTTCTGGAGGGTCTGGACCACGTATCTAGGCAGGACTGATAAGGCCAGAAACTTCATACTATATAGAACAATAAATTGTAAAGAATAAAAAGAAGGGATTTAATTAATGTTGCCTAATGAATAGAGTTCCAACAACCCCAAGTCCACCTTCTAACTATTCCTGTGCTACCCCTACCTGTTCCCTCTTTATTGATGATTGGTAACCTATCAGAAAGGTAATCCTTGCCAAAGATTGAATCTCTATCTCTCAGGAGTTTTTAACTACCTGCACCTCTTCATCTAGAAGCAGCACCTTGTAACACTACTGATGTGGGAATGCCTTTTTGTGTGCTGTGAATCTCAATCTATAAATAAAGGAGCTGTTTTGGGCCATGACAGGCACCATAGAAGAAGTAGGAGGAGGAATCAGAATAGGTAGGAAAGGAAGGGCAGAGTCAGAAGCAGATCCAGTAATCTGCCCAAGAAGAAACATGTAAGAAACACAGGTGAGCCACAGGCCACGTGGCAGACAGATTAATAGAAATGGGTTGATTTAAGATGTAAGACCTAGCTAACAATGTGCCTGAGCTATAGCCAAAACAGCATGAACTTAATATAAGCATCTGAGTCATTTCTAGGGGCCTGAGCAGCAGGCGGCTGGGCGGCTAAGGGATCTGGCACAGCAGGGTACAGATCTCTGGCTGCCCGGGACCAAGAAAGCACACTACTACAGATGGCGCATCAAAATTGGGCCGAATATCCACTTAATGCCTGAGAAAGTTTAAAAAGGGTTTTAGCAGAAACTGAGCAAAGGCAGCTTCCCAATTGTGTATATGAAGCCAGTCATTGTACAAAGAAAGCTTGGCTGCTGGGTCACATTCAAAATGGCGTCAGTGGACTGGCGGCAGGAAGTGTAAGCTGCAATCAGGAGGGTTCCTGAAGTCTTACAGAAGACTCAGTAGCATGTGATTGATTTAAAGTTTCTGTTTATTTTGAACAAAAACTAAACAAAGACAGTTTCTTAGTAGCAGCATTTTTTTTAGTCCTCTCTATTCGCTGGCCACGAATAGAGACACGGTCCTTTTAAGAGAACTTAGTGATTCAGCCTAATCGGCAAAAACTATGCTGCTCTTTTAGAGAGTGTATTTTAAAAGCTCTTATGGTTAGATGATGATTAAGGATTCACAATAATACAGATCAGATGAAAAGAAAAACCTGTAAACAGGTTACAGTGTGTGTAAAAGTTACATAGGCTTCAGAGAGAAAGGAAAGAGGTTAGAAAAAGTCTTTAAAGAGAGAAATAGACTAATAAAAATATAATAAGCTGCGTAAAGATGAAAAATAGACACAAAATCTGGATTTTGTTGTTATTGTATTTTCTTTTAATTTTTAACTAAATTAGCTAACTGCAGAAAGACAATGGATTGCAAATGCAAAGGATACTAAGTTAAACAAGAATATATATTTTAAAGGTATTTTGATTTTGAAATTTGTGTCTAAGGATTTATTGCTTTGGAAGAGTTCTGCTTTTGTTTTCACAGAAGATGAGAACCTGTGGACTGCTTCCAGGCAAATATGGTTTCATCAACCAAGACTCCTGAAAAATTCTCTAATAGGATGAGATAGCCACATCAGCTTCAAGACTGCTGAGTATGATTCTGTCTAACTAATGAGATTTTCAATGCCCCTTAATCAGCAGAAAGTAGTAATGAAAAACTATGCCCAAATTCTCCAAATATTGTTTCTAAATGTTCGTTTTCATTATAAATTTTTAATGGTCATGGTAAATCTCTTTCTAAGAAGAAAAAAAGGGATATGGTATATTAATGATTTTTTAAAAGGTTAGATTATTGAATTTACTTAGATCAGAAAATCAGCTCTTAATCTAAAAATGCTTTATATTGGTATAGATTTTGGTTTACTGATACAAATTTAAGGTCAATTTTGTTATGCTGTATGTATTTTTCTATTCTAGTTTAAGGTATGATGTTCATGTAACTGATTTAAAATTGTAATGTATAATTAAGAAATGAAGGTTAATAGTCACCTTTGATAATCAAACTTATAGTTAAGTTAGTTAGGATTTTTAGGTATACAAAGATATATTTAAATTAGGTAGGTAATCTTCAAATACTTCTGAGACCTACAGAATATGGCATTTAAACTGTTTTAAGAAATTAGACTTTTCTGGACAGTGAGACAGGTCTGCTCCTGGCAGCACCAATCTTTTTCAAGAGAAAAATGGGCATCAAAGAAACTCCATATGGAGTCTACTTTCTTTGTGGCAATGGTAAGCCACTGGAGAGGAACCTGTTCTTATATTGACTGCTTGACAGTATGCTGTTTAAACTGGACATACAGGTTTCATAGGAAAGTGACCTCTGAACTTTGGCAGAACAAGCCGAGATGGTCATTCAGGTTCCTGCTTTGCAGAGAAAACTGTCAGACATTCTTCAGGACACGAGGAGAAGCAACTGATGAACTGTGCCAAAATGGGCAGAGCAGATTTCCTGCTTCACTGAAATGAAAAGAGACTCTGGGCCTATAGGCTGAAGATAGATGCCCCAACTTTATAAAGGAACTTTGGGTGACTGTCCCTGCAGATAGGTGTCATCTCTGTCCTTTCCAGATTTTAGAAGTCGCTTGCACTTCTGGTTTACTTGGGTAAATATATCCTTCTGTGGTCTTTGATATAGTTGAAGATTAGATAGTTATAGGTATAGTTTTTCTTAGTCATTTGAAAGGTATATTGCATATGAAACTTTAGATTCATAAAGATAAGGCAAATGATAGAGTATTTTCTTTAGGTATGCTAAATACAAATGGACTATATGTTGTAACTGTAATTCTTGCTTGATAGATGTTTCGTTATATGTAATTTTGCTATTTTAAAATTGAAACCTTCCTTTTGGATTAGACAGAAAGGGAGAAGTGATGTGGGAATGCCTTTCTGTGTGCTGTGAATCTCAATATTTAAATAAAGGAGCTGTTTTGGGCCATGACAGGCACCATAGAAGAAGTAGGAGGAGGAATTAGAATAGGTAGGAAAGGAAGGGTGGAATCAGAAGCAGATCGAGCAAGCCACCCAAGGAGCAACATGTAAGAAACACAGGTGAGCCACAGGCCACATGGCAGACAGATTAATAGAAATGGGTTGATTTAAGATTTAAGAGCTAGCTTGCAATGTTCCTGAGCCATAGGCCAAACAGCATGAAGTTAATATAAGCGTCTGAGTCATTTCTGGGGACCTGAGCAGTGGACAGCTGGGTGACGAAGTGGTCTTGGGTAGCAGGTCTGTGGATCTTGGCTGCCTGGGACCCGAGAAACCCCACTACTACACACTACCACAAGCATCCCTGTGCAATTAAAATGTGAACTAGTGTTTGACTCCTTCTGGTCTTGTTTTATCTGAGTTTAAAGCACCATGAATAAACCTCCCTTCCATTCGGTGGCCTTAAATACATGGAAACAAGTGTTGATCATTTCTAAGGAAAGTACCACTATTGTATAATTAAGGAGATTTTGCTGGGACTTTCTCACTAAGAAAAAGTTTTTTTGCTTCACTTTCATTTTTTTCCTGCCTTATAAATTATTAGTATATTAAAAAATGAACACATTTCTGTACCATTTTATGGTATTATAGATCTGGAATTGCCACTGGAGATCCACTGGGAGGGGAGCTGTGACCTCCGGGGATGGATGGCTTTAGACTGCCATGAGTGTGTGTGTGTGGAGCCAGACTGTGTTCTTGTTCATGGGCTGGCACCTTGGAGCCCGTTCCCAGCAGAGGAACACCCAGCGCAGCACTAACTTTGGGATGAGTGAATCAGATGTGCCTGGAGTGGATGTGCCTTGCTTGGCTGACCCACTTTGGGGCTTCTAGCCCTTTTGGGGGAGGGGATGGTTGGATGGGGAGGGGTGAGGTTGAGGGCTGGCTTGGAGGGATTGGGAGGGGATGGGGAGGGGAAGCAGGGAATATGTTCATGGAGATGACATATTTTTAATGAAAATAAAATAAAATAATTCAAAGAAAGAAAAAAATAAAAATGGAATGCAAGTGTCAAAAAAAAGAAGATAAGAAAAAAATACCAAAACAAGGTTAGCTAGGATACTTACATATTGTGATATATGTTGCATTAATACTAGTGTGTGAAAGAAAAATCATGTTCCTGATTTTTCAATCTCCAAACAAAGCAAGAGTTCATCTTACAAAACATAGGGAAGAGATGGGTAACTCTGTGACAGTATCAGTTAATTAAACATACTTAATGGATTCTATGATGTCTTAGATTTCTTTTCAGTTTGATAGCAAATGCTGTGACTAAATCTTGGTGATGAAGATATAATACGTTATGGAAAGAAATTTATGTCAGCAGGAACTAAAGCAGCTAGTAGTTTCCCATCCACAATTAGAGAACAGAGCAATTAGGGCTTTTATTGTTAGTTTTCAGCCCTGCTCCAGGATCCTAACCTAGGGAACATAATCAAGATAACCTTCCACAGATGTGTTGAGGCAGAACATGTAGATTCTGTCAAAGTGGTAGTAAACACATTATTCTGTTGTCATCAACAGTTCAATGAAATTTTATTGAAGGTTTCATGATTATTTACACCTCAAAAACCAACATTATCTTAACAATTAGTGTCTTTGGAGAAAACAGACTTAATTTCATGGGTGGAAATGAGAAATGCTCTTCTTTCCTTGTCTAGGTAATTACACAAGTATTTTAATTAAACAGCTACTATTTCATCCACAGTAAATGATACTGACAACTTGAAAAAAATTAGGAATAAATTTTGCTCAAACACCTTTCTTTTGAGGGTAAAATATCTTCTGATGTTTGCCGAACAGTATGAGAGGGTATTAGAAGCCTAACAAATCAAGAATAAATGAAGTCAAATTTTTTTCTCTATTGTAAAACCTGCCATGCTTCTGATAGAGCATAACTTCAAGAGAATTTTGAAGATGAGGCAGCTTATATGAGGCATTAAGACTTGAAAGTTTTCTCCAAGAGGGAAAAAGATTTTGTACTGTATATGCAAAGATAAATGACATCGATCAGTATCAGTAATCATAATCTTACTTTTCTTTCTGGTCAATTTATTTCTTTTTAAGACTTGGGACACTATTGGGATGATATATAAATAAGTTATTACAGCCTAAAGCTTTCTTTCTTCTAATATATTTTAATACTCTACCCTTTCCAGAATTGATGTTATTTTGTGTTTTGGCTACCCCTTCATATTCTCTCTCTCTTCTTCCCTCCCTACCCCCATCTGTCTGTGTGTGTATGTCCAGATAAATGTATATCTCTGTGAAATTCATATGTATGCTCTAGAAAAGATTGTCATTCCCATAATGAACTATTAACATCACTATTTTGACAAAAGATCACTCACCAGGACATAGTTCTCAAATGTTAGTGTAGACAAGCAGACTAGCATGTGCCAAGGATCCTCCTGTATCTTCCTATATAGAGATGGGATTCAAACTATGACTGTTTTGCCCATTTTCCCTTATTTGTGGGGCATTACATTCAGGTTACAAAGAGTATATGATAAGCCTTTTTTTTTTTTCCCAGCTGAGCTATATCTTCTAAAGCTCATCATTGTCAATCTATAATTATCAGTATGATCTCCTCTTATAACCTCATCCTATAATATAATTATCAGTATGATCTCCTCTTATAACCTCATCCTATAATATAATTATCAGTATGATATCCTCTTATAACCTCATCCTATAATATACTCAAAACATAAAATGGCAATGCCAAATTCTCTTCAAAATTAGATGCACAATTATTAGAGTGCTCTGCATGTAGCCTCATCATAGACTTCAGAATCTTTATGAAAAAGGATCCTGCTCTTTTGGTGCTAAAATTAAGCATCATAATTTGCTATAATTTTGTTGTTGTTGTCCATATGATTTGATGTCCAGAGTGATGGTATTCTGTCTTCCTATTACCCAAAATTGAATTTTACCTTTTTTTGAAATGCTGAATTTTTGGATTGAAAGTTTCAGTGGCAGGATAGGTTGGGTCTATACAGCTGTTCAGCACTAGAGAAGTTTGAGAAAGTTTATCTTCAAACACAGTCTAAATATAAAGATATAAAATTTAACTAAATAGATTTTATAAATGTTTTTATTTTGTAGAAATGTCGGCAGGATGTGAATATTTAAATATCATAAGTAAAATGTTCTACTTTGTAATTTCATTTATGTAATAAAAGAAATACATTCTGATTTCTTTAAGCATATATATAAGCATACAAATGTTTTGATATTATTAATTTTATTTTTGTTTTATTAATGTATTATAAGATTATTATTGAAAAATTTACAGTGCATTAAGAAGTATCTTAGTGACCTTAAGGTTTAGTTACCCTTTAAAGAATAAAAAATATCCATAGGAAAGTTTGTTATATCCAAGGTCCAGGGATAGAAAGCATTCATATTGTCCTCTAGAGACCTAGTGTTTGAATTTCTGTCACTCCTCAGGTCAGCTAGATTTGTAGAAGAATAAAAAGAATAATAAAATAATGTTATGAAATAGATTAAAGCTGTATATCTATTATAATTTAGCACACATACATACAAAAACAGCTAAATGATTCATTGTACTATTGGAATAGTAAAGCATGAGGCAAAAATACAAACTAAAGTAAACTGAGGCAATTGCAAAAACAAAACAAACTAATGAATAGTGAGTATTTTATGGTCCAGACATTGTGATCCCCTAATATTAAGACTCATTCCTGAAATTAAGTATCTTCCTGTGAGAAGGTACTTTTTCCCATGCTTCATTTCCATTGATTAATTCATAATATTTTCTATTTGATAATATGAAGATACATTGTTTTAATCTCTAAAATCATACTATCAAGTATGCATGCAGCTGAAACAATCAAAGGATCTATCCCAGTATGTCATATATTTAGTCTTTAAAATGGGCAGAAAATTCAATCACAAGTCAGTTATCTCAGTGCTTGTTCATGCTCATGAAATTTTAGCACTTCGGATGTTAATATAAAAGGTCAACAAAGCTTAAATTTTTATAACTTTTAACAATACATATTATACACATTTAACCAACTATTTCCATAGAACAATTCCACTCTTAATAAAATTGAACGTGTTTTCATATAATTTTCATCAGCTTGAAAAAATACAACTGTTATAAAGAGAAATATTTAATAGTAATCTTTGGCTTTAGATGATACACATTTGATCAATCTATTAAATAGATTCAAATGAAATTTTCTCTCCTTGTTTATAATGTATATGTCCAAACAAATCCATAGAGGAATAGCACATTAGCACTCTAAGGATAATTTCCCCAGGATTTTACTGTGCCAAATTATGGTGATGCATATCTTTGTAAAGTGTATTTTATTTTAGAAACTAAAAGTACACACTATAATTAAAATGTTGTTGAAAAATAAATTATAAATTAAAGCAAAACAATTAATAAAATACATGGCTATAAAGACATGTTGGTAATATGATTAACTGATAAAATTCTTTTTCAATCTACTAGAATTTGGAGTAATATTTAAAGTACACTTTTCAATAATAGTGTTGTGATTTAGAATGACATATGTTGGACTAATTTGTCAATATTTTAATACCTAGCTCTCCTAAGGTGAGACAAATGATTTTTCAGAGATGTGGTTAACCTACTACTCAATGTGCTTAGTTATTTTGAAGATAATTTTATGTTTATCAGGGATATTCTTAAATGCTTATACCTATCTTGTAAATATTAAATTATCTTTCTTACTATATATAAAGTACCTGGCAGAAAAAACATGTAAACCCCTAAGGTACTTATAATAATTCTTCACCTGATCTGTAGAAGAACATATAAAATTGAAATTGTGGCTGACTAGAAGTTAAAGGATAAAATGATTATTTTTGAGCTGGTGGTAGACTTTGACACTCACTACTCCATAAGGAAGGCTTTAAAGACTATGGTAATTGTGCTTCAGACAAATAATAGTAATTTAATTAGATTTTGCAGGTAATTTTACACGCTATAAACATCCAAAACTGCATATTTTCTTCCATTGTAGACAAAGAGACATCTTTGGGGTTCCCTGTACTCTAAGACTATATAAAGAAGAAGCTGTATGGTGGGATTCAGGTGTCAGCTGATAAGGTCCAAAGACGCTTTGGTCCCAGGCTACTGAATGGGGAGTGGCCAACCCCATTCATAAGGGGCTGCTGTGATCTTGGAAAGCTCTGTTTCCTGGTTCCTGACTGCTGGAGAGACCGGTTTGGTATCCATCGTCCACCACTTAGATAATCCAGTATATCAGGCACCTATATAAGCTGTTACCTATATCATAAGTATTGGCTTATATTTAAATAAGTATTAATCTTAGATTAATATATTTAAAAAACCCCTCCACCTTCATCTGGTGTCCAACGTGGGGCCTCTGCCCACGGGCATAGGGGGTCCATTTGTGTTTTGAACACTGTTAGAAAGCAGAGGACAGGCAGAGTGTTCAGCTTGGGGAACCTGTATTCCAGTGCATGGGCTTAAAGCTCTCTCATCACTGGCCTGTTGCTCCTTCATACTGAGCTTCACCCCTCACTCTCCAGCCAGCCAGCAGAGCAGAGCAACAGGTGGTCCCCTGCCCATGACAGCTGAGTTCCTCTGCCATCTTCTGCTTCTAGGTGCCTTTTTTTTTTTTTTTTTTTTTTTTTTTTTTTTTTTTTTTTTTTTTTTTTTTTTTTCTCAGCACTGAGCTGTGGCTCCTACTCACTGCCTCTGAGCCTCTGCAACTTCCACAAGCACAGTAGTCTCTGCTTGTGACTGAGCTGCTACCCGGGCAAGTTTAAAGAAAAATCAGAACATAAGTTAAAAAAACAAACAAAACAAAACAAAACAAAACAAAAAAAAAAAAAAACAGAACAAAGTAAAAAAGACTCAGCCAAAATCCCCAAAAAACAACATATAGAAAACACAAGTAAGCCACAGGCCACGCAGCAAACAAGTTAATAAAAATAAATTAAGATAAAAAAAGAAACTAACAATATGCTTAAGCCATAAGCCAAGCAACATAAACTTAATATATCTGAGGCAGCAGGTCTGTAAGTCTAGACCTATGGCCGCCCAGGACTCAAAAACCTCAATACTACAAAGCTGTCTTTTTTTTTTTTTTTTTTTTTTTGGATGCTTTTTACAACATATTAAAACAAAACTGGCTATTAGTGTGTTAAACTTGTCCATAAAATTTAGGTAGAGAATTTAGCACACAGTAGATTAGAACAAGTGGCAACCCAGAAATAAAACTTAAGAGAACTTCCAGCTACAAACTACATGAGGTGCATGTGTCAATGCTTAAGAAAATATATTTCTCAATAATAAATTACCTAAACATGAGAGATTTGCAAATATCTCAGAAAAGTACCTTGAAAAAGGAAGAAGCAGCTTCAAAAGAGACATACATGGTAGAAGGGGAGAACCAGCTCCTTCAACTTTTCTGCTGACATTCATATGCACCCAGTTACACACACATTCCCTATACAATACAAAACAGAAGAAAATATCATAAAGATTGCTTAAATTCACCATTATCATGATGTTTCAATCTAATTTAAGCTATTATTGATTGTAAAGTTTACATGAATTTAAGTTTTTGGTATTTGGTTCTTATGTTTTTATTTTATTACTCGAGAAATTTTGTGTTATAAACTGTAGTTACAAGTAAGCACATTGTTTATCACATTAAAATAAATATACTGTTTTCAAACTATACAAAAGTTATTCTTAAGTTATAACATTGAATATTTTGTATTCATATTTTATTGGTTTGCTTTACTATCCCATCATGTAATGTTTGCAGAGTCTATTGTACATATTTATATATTTCTATTGATGTTTCAGTAGGTCCCCAGGAAAATATACTAAAATTATTAAGTAGCCTCTCTGAGTCTGTAGATTTTAGATTCATTTTCATTTGTCAACACCCAGTACCAAATTACAAGTAAGTACACATAATGTTTGTGTTTCTCTGCATTACCTCACTGAGGGTGATATTTGTCTATTTTCATTCATTTGCCTGTAAATTTTATGGTCTCATAACTTGTTGACTGCCTTTATTTGCTCCTTTCTTCCTTATCCTTTTCATTTTTCTTATTTATGAATGTATTTTGCATCCCTACTAATGTCCCCTCCTTCTTCCAGTCTCCCTGTCCCACTTCCTCTATACTCTACAATCCATTCCTATTAAGGAAAATGCAAGTATCCAAGGGATATCAACAAAATATGGAATATCAAGTTGCAGTATAAATAAGCATTCCCCATCTTATTAAGAATAGACAATACCATTA